>CM056589.1:758523-1358523 GCA_029721435.1 Gymnothorax reevesii | reverse complement strand
CTGGTTTTCTTCAGGTATAACAAGAGCCATCGGAAAACCACAAAAACATATCATATAACATATCACCCACCATGAGAGTGAACTACTGTCTGCATTACAATGGTTTGATGAAGTAAATATTTTTCATGCATCTCTCTGTACCCAGCTGAATATGACAGGAGAAAAACATCGAGGCTAACGATTGTTGGTTCACCCAGGAGAAGTTCACCCAGTTAATATTTGGTTAATATCATTAATAGGCTTCAAAATGTACAAACTGGACTTCAGACGTCAGTTATTTGTTGTCAATATTCAAAAAGCTGCATTTGCTCTGCCTCCAAAAATACAAATGCTGAACAAATTGTTGCTTTTTTTTTTATTTCAACCTTTTCTACAAGTATAACATTTGTATCTTGTTGGGTTTACAAACAAGTCCTTAAATCGCTTATTCGCCTGACGCTTTGATTTGAATAAATTTACAAGACAGTACATTGTTAGGCAGGGCCAATCTCAAATGTCTAAACAAGGGGACATTGACCTTGGTGAACTCTACAGCTGTAAAGACTACCCAGATAGCAAGCTCCTCCGCTCCGGATTTGCCGCGGATGTGCCCCGGCTCCAGCTGATCCGGGGCATATCCGCGGCAGATCCGGAGCGGAGGAGCTTGCTATCTGGGTACATACGACACCGATATGTGTGACTCTATGGGGAATAGAGTTAAGGATAGAACAACCACACTAATCCCACAATCCTTACGAAACTACATTGAAGGTTCCTGGAAAGTGCCGTACCTGCTGGGCTAGTGGCAATCCAGAAATGCATGTCTCGTATATAGAGTTTATGAATGAAAGTGTGGCATCATTATAATGTGGCTGAAGTGTGTGCCTGCACATGCGAGGTGGGTCATAGGACGTCTCACTCTGAAAAAGGTCTCATGCAGAAGTGATTTTACTTCCAAAGCATTTTGAAACATTTTAATGTTGTACTCGTGGGCTGTTGCTTCCTTAACCTGCCTGTGTGCATTTCTTGTATGAGTCCCTCATTTAATCAAAACCCATAATGCAATTCAAGCAGCATGTTTCTTTGACCTCCAATCAGGGAAACCATGAATTTACAATATACAGTGAAAATGAAGCGTCATGAAATGATCCGCGTGTCCATAATGTCTGCTCCTCCATTCAAATTACACCTCAATCAGCAACCATAATATATCAGATTAAACAGGATTCTTTCAGTAAAGTGTTCAAACATCTTCTGTCGGAAATTCTCTTGGTACTGACTAATGGGATTTAAGTATGATTGGCAGTTAAGCAGTAGACAGGCAGAGCAACACTGTTGTAATCAATGTGCATTATAAATATTAATCATTAGTAATATCAATACTTGACACGGCTGCACTGTCTGTCAAAATGCCATCTATAGCTATTTTGTCAGGCAAGAATAACACCGCACTGAGCAGCAGCATCGGTTCTGGTGTTTGTTTTGTTTTTTGTTCTCAATCACCAAGTTTTAATGCTAGTGTTTAGAAAGGGCCTCGCTATCCAGAATAGCTGAGAGGCTTCTCAGCTGAACATTATCTTCTAATCCCACCTTAAGTGAGCCTGCGCCTGCTAATGAGAGCCTATTAGCCACTGCTGTCAGGTAGCATGGCCAAGGGAGAGCCACTCTCTGCAGTTTCATTTCGAAACCCCCCCAAACCCACTGCCATCTACAAACACGGATCTCTCTGGATCGGGCCATCCCTGGGCTGAATGCCGAACAAGCGTCTCATTATCGCTCTGGTATTAAAGCAATGCTTTTTCAGCCAGTGTGCCGTAGCGATGGGATTCGGACCTGCCCCACAGCAAACCTTTATTCTCTGATGGTGGACCATTTTAACGAGAGGTTGTATTGAAGCCATTTTTTTTCCATTTAATGATTGGGGAAATTTTCTGTTGTAACAGAGACACACTGAGACACCTCTGACAGACATTTTTTCACTCATTTCCATGACTTATATTACGTCCATCTCCACTTGCACCTGACCCTGAAATCAATTAAGGTCCGCCATCATCGAAAAGATTCAAGGCCGTTCGATGTGCCATGACAACACGTCCTGCAGTTCACCAGCCCATCACAAGGCTCCAGCACCATTCAGTCATCTCCCATATCTATGGGACATTTGTGTAGCCTCCAGGATTCTGATCAGCAAAACGTATCTCAGCACTGTGGGAAGAGACCCCATAACACACAGACAACCATAGAGAACATAAGAGGAACGTTGTACAAACACTAGAGGTAAGCTTGCCTGAAATGTATTTACTATCTTAGCATTGTGTCACCTCTTTCAATGGCCAGTGCAGCTCAGTGTGTACGCTTGCCTTTGAAAAGTAAAGTTACGTTGGTGCAGAATCGCTGCTGCTCATGAGAAGATTAACGCTGACAGCCTGACAACCAAGCCTGAATCACTTTGACATTGCTTTGTCCAAATAAAAAAAAAAAGAGAGAAATGTTGGTGTGTTTTGATCATACACGGTTGGATCTGAAAGTTTTGTGCAGTAAGTCAAACAGCGTCTGTAAATACCCCCTGTGATAAAGTGTGGTCGTTTGATTTCTCCTGCACAAAGCTGTAAAGCAAAACTCAAATCACTAAAATCTATAGGCTTTGGAGAGGCGCTGTATTTACAGAGGAATTTGGCCGATGCTCTGTGAGGAGAGCGACTGTTTGTTTAAAACATAACAGCTGGTGGCTAATTTATCTGTTAAAGAACCAGTGCTGGCAAAATTACATTTGAATACCGTACGCTAATATCTCCTGTTTTTAATTGTTCAGAAAGCAGCTGCTTGGTTCTTTTAATTAAGTCCTTACTGGGATTTTACTGTTTCATGGAGCGTGCCCAGTGCAACACTGGCAAGTTTGAACTGGTGTAGAAGGCTTTATCATCATGCTGTGATGAAGTGTCTCTTTTTAAAGAGCATTCGCATGGCCAGGAGTTATGCAGAAATGAGATATTACCTTCAGTGCCCTATAAACATTCACAACTAGTCCGTCAGGTCCTGAGGCAGTGCGGGACCATCTGCTGGAAGATAACAGGAGAGTGGTGATCTTGTGCTGAGAGAGGCGCTGGGACTGTTAAGCAGAAATAACACTGTGGGTGTTAGATTAGACATAAGGAAATCATTAAGCTGAACTGTGTTTTGTAATGAAGGGCTTCCATGGGGCTTATCCTCAAATGACAAACGCAGCGTTTGAATAGACCTGCTCTGCCTGCTGCTGATAGACCAGGACCAGCTGCAGCCAGCAGCTTTGTGGGGAGGAGGAATATTACCTTAGCAGCACCCATGGACCATATCTTCACTCTGCTCACTGACCCTATCGGACTGCAGGCACCCAGTTCGCTTGGGTGAACTTGAAACAAAATGTCTGCCTTTGACTCTACATCTGCGTGGGCTCCACAGCGGGACTGCGGTCTGCAATGCGACTGCATATTATGGGTGTCATTGTGAATCTCGCAACATATGGAATGATTCAGCTCTGTGGTGATTTCTGTGGCTGTACTTCTGCACTAGCGACTATTACACCGAATGTCCATGTGTTTCTGCCAGGGAGCTCTGAATTGAGTCCTCAGCACTCTCTTGCCGCTCGGTGCTAAGCATACCGTATTTTGTCGTACTTTTTACCTCTCCAGAGGAGGTTATGTCATTGTTTGTTTCTTTTTTTTTTCTTTTGTCTGTTGGGTAGTTAGAAGGATAATGCAAAAACCATAGTACTTTTTCCACGAGTTCTGAGGCAAAAACTAATGGTTAGATTTTTATGAAAATTTTACCAGCAGTGGATCTTGGTTTGACTAAGAGGAAATGTGATTCTGAGGGTGGTTGGGATTCGGATCTGAATCCAGGATTTTTTGATAGGGGGCTGTAACATTTTGTACACTGTCCTGTCCTGTAGCACAGGCCCCTCAGCTAGGCCTGCAGTAACTGTCCTGCCCCACTAGGGGACCGGCTTAGGACAGTGGCTCACCTCTCAGGGCAGTGGTTTGCCAGTAATGAATGAATTGCCATGCTCCTCGAGTACACTGTAGCCGGGGTCTCAGAACCATTGACTGTACAGTCCATGTTCAGAATACTGCAGTTACAAAGCAAATGCCTGCCTTACCCTTCGCATAACTGTAGGCCAGCTCACTTATCTAGCTCACCATTTTGATCAATAAATCATTATGAATGAAATTGTTCAAATTATTTGAAGCCGATAAAATGAGTTATAATCAATGTTGTTTCATTGCACTGATTTGGTGTATCGATGTGGTAGCTAATGACATCTTCCAAAGCTGGATGAATATAAAGTATAAATAACTGAGATTGTGTCAGCTTATTTGCAAAAATCTTAATTTTCTGAACAAATTATTATCCCTGGCTACCAAGGAGGATGGGAATCTGTCCATCTATCCGTCCGTGTGTCTGGGCTACAATGGGGACAAGAGTTCTCTGAAACTATTATGCCGAGATGCGTAAAATTTTGTACACTTCATAAATGAGTCATGATCTACGTTGAGTTTGAAAATGGATGTCAAAGAGTATTTTTTCCAGTTTCGGCCCTAGATTGTGGCAGGGGATAGTGACGACACTGTCATCATGTTTTCATCGAGCCTTGCTAGTGAGCGCTAAAAAATATTCGGCAGGTATGGCTAGTGGTGTAAATGAATTGCATTTGACACTTTGCAGCCGGCTGTCAATCTTGGTTGGTTATTGTACTTTCTTTCCGCAGCTTAGAAACATTATTTTAAGGACAAAGCCGTAGCTATACTCAAGCAGAGGGGTGTGATACGGCCTAGTGATTGTATATTTGAAATGAAGTTTTGAGTAAAACTCCATGTAATTAATTTCAAAATTTCTGAAAGGTAATGTGGCTTCAAAGAAGTCACTGGAAAGTGACTTCCTGGTTTTCCCATTCAATTCTGTTGAGCAAAAAAAAAAGTTTAAGCTGATGGGTGTTTGAGCACTGCAAGTGGGTTACTGCCGCTGCCCATGAGAAATGGGACTGAACTTACCTCACTGCTTTATTCTAGCCTAATTATGTTGGCCTTTATCACGGCGAGGAATACTGCAACATAATTTTAATGATGTCAAGAGTATCAAAAACTGAGCTGCATTCGGATATCCTCTGATCCAAAAAACTGATGTGTACAGTGTTGGCGCTAGAACTGGAATTTAGCGGGGGGCGGCTTAGATACATCCCTTTAAAACAATAATTAGATCTGACTTGTTCTCAGTCATTGTCTAAATTAACAACACATTCACTCTGAAAACACTCCACACCATCGAGTGTCGCTAGTTGTCCTTGTTGAAGTAAGGCGACCATCATTCATTCGGACGCGCACTTTGTGCATTTAAATCAACGTAATTGAAAACTGCACATTTCAAATGGTCTTTTATTTCATTTCAACAATCTAAACGATTATAATGCGCAGGTTAGATCACTTGATGTGCCAATAAATTAGTGCAGAAGTTCCAGAGCAGCTTGTCTTTTGTAAAGCATAGGCCTGATTATCTGTAAATAGTTTTTCTGTACTGAATTTAGCCCATTATTTAGTTGCTGTTAGATCACATGGGAAGAGAAGCTGTGTCTTCAGTTGCGAATGGATTATTACAAAGGAAAATGTGTCAATAAAGGTAAATGATTGAAAATTAGTCAGGACTAATTGTTGTTATAAAGGGATGTGTCTGTGGCAGTTCAGGCGCCAACACTGGGTACTCATACAGCGTGTCTCTTTCGCACAGCAGCTGATCGAGTGAAACATTTTCCACCGCTGCAAAATTGTTGCTGAAATGATGTACCGGCACATTCCTGTTGCATTAAAAGAACAAATATATGGAGAATATGTTGCAGGGGTGTTGACGAACAGGCCTTGGTGGAGGTTTGCAGTGTTGGTTTCTCTTGTTCACAGAAGTCCCCTCACAGCCTCAAATGCTCTCGCTGTTTTTGTGACTGACATCCTATGGGGGCTCGTTCACACTCACTTTTCACCTCTTCTTCTGGTTCCATGAGCCTAACCCTGAAATCATTTGAGGTCCACCATCATTAAAATTACATGCCTCTTCACATTGCCTAGTCTGGAAACATTTGCCTGACCTCAATCAATATTGGACTTAAACTTTGACTCATGCAAGCGTTCAATTATGAGGTTTCATTTATTTATTTGCATCTCAAAAATTGGATACAGGTAGCATTGGAAGTGAAGGAGAATGTTAGTCAGAGAGATTTGTTGTTTTCTGAGAGAGGTATTTTAGGGCAGCAATCACTGTGGCTGCAATTCGTGCCTCTCTTCCCGAGGTTTCATGAAGCCGGTTCCACCACTGATTGACTCAATTAAACTCGTAAGCCAGGATCCACTACAGAATGGTTGACTGGAAGCCCTCATTTTTAATATTTTGTTGTCGTTTTAGAGCAGGAATTTGAGCTGTTGTCCATGGTGGCTTTGGTTTCTGTAGAAGCATTCATCAAGAGTTTAAAATGATTGGAGTTTCTCAAGGTCACTGTTTTTTCCTGAGAGGAGAAAAAAAAAATATTTCAAAGGTCATCTCACCATCAAATGTGTAACAGGCCTGTTTGTTCTAGCGTGTTCTTTAAAATAATTTCAACAATGAGCTTGACATCATAATATCACTTGATATTCTGTTGAAACTCTTTTATTTATTTATTTATTCTATTTTAATGTAAAATATTTACAGGTTACACAGAAGGTTTGTTGTTTCAATATCTTTCAATGGCGCTCAGCATTTTCAAAAAAAAAAGTTCTGAGGGCATGAACTTCCCCTTTCTTCTCCCCCAACTTCCCTGTTTTCCTGATCCCTGCTGTATCTCGTCACTGTGTGTCGCTGCTCTCCATCCTCCTCTGTGCTGCTCTGATCTCCATCCTCCTCTGTGCTTCTCTACTCTCATCCTCCTCTGTGCTTCTCAGCTCTCCATCCTCCTCTGTGCTTCTCTGCTCTCCATCCTCCTCTGTGCTTCTCTACTCTCATCCTCCTCTGTGCTTCTCAGCTCTCCATCCTCCTCTGTGCTGCTCTCCTCTCCATCCTCCCCTGTGCTTCTCTCCGCTCCCTCCTCCTCTGTGCTTCTCTACTCTCATCCTCCTCTGTGCTTCTCAGCTCTCCATCCTCCTCTGTGCTGCTCTGCTCTCCATCCTCCTCTGTGCTTCTCAGCTCTCCATCCTCCTCTGTGCTTCTCAGCTCTCCATCCTCCTCTGTGCCTCTCTGCTCTCCATCCTCCTCTGTGCTGCTCTGCCCTCCATCCTCCTCTTTGCTGCTCTGCTCTCCATCCTCCTCTGTGCTTCTCTGCTCTCCATCCTCCTCTGTGCTTCTCTGCTCTCCATCCTCCTCTGTGCTTCTCTGCTCTCCATCCACCTCTGTGTGCTTCTCTGCTCTCCATCCTCCTCTGTGCTTCTCTGCTCTCCATCCTCCTTTGCGCTTCTCTGCTCTCCGTCCTCCTCTGTGCTTCTCTGCTCTCCATCATCCTCTGTGCTTCTCAGCTCTCCATCCTTTTCTGTGCTTCTCTGCTCTCCATCCTCCTCTGTGCTTCTCTGCTCTCCATCCTCCTCTGTGTGCTTCTGTGCTCTCCATCCTCCTCTGTGCTTCTGTGCTCTCCATCCTCCTCTGTGCCTCTCTGCTCTCCATCCTCCTCTGTGCTTCTGTGCTCTCCATCCTCCTTTGTGCTTCTCTGCTCTCCATCCTCCTCTGTGCTTCTCTGCTCTCCATCCTCCTCTGTGTGCTTCTGTGCTCTCCATCCTCCTCTGTGCTTCTCTGCTCTCCATCCTCCTCTGTGCTTCTCTGCTCTCCATCCTCCTCTGTGTGCTTCTCTGCTCTCCGTCCTCCTCTGTGCTTCTCTGCTCTCCATCCTCCTCTGTGCTTCTCAGCTCTCCATCCTTTTCTGTGCTTCTCTGCTCTCCATCCTCCTCTGTGCTTCTCTGCTCTCCACCCTCCTCTGTGCTTCTCTGCTCTCCATCCTCCTCTGTGTGCTTCTGTGCTCTCCATCCTCCTCTGTGCTTCTGTGCTCTCCATCCTCCTCTGTGCTTCTGTGCTCTCCATCCTCCTTTGTGCTTCTCTGCTCCCTGTCCTCCTCTGTGCTTCTCTGCTCTCCATCCTCCTCTGTGCTTCTCAGCTCTCCATCCTTCTCTGTGCTTCTCTGCTCTCCATCCTCCTCTGTGCTTCTCTGCTCTCCATCCTCCTCTGTGCTTCTCTGCTCTCCATCCTCCTCTGTGCTTCTCTGCTCTCCATCCTCCTCTGTGCTTCTCTGCCCTCCTTCCTCCTCTGTGCCTCTCTGCTCTCCATCCTCCTCTATGCTGCTCTGCTCTCCATCCTCCTCTGTGCTTCTCTGCTCTCCATCCTCCTCTGTGCTTCCCTGCTCTCCATCCTCCTCTGTGCTTCTCTGCTCTCCATCCTCCTCTGTGCTTCTCTGCTCTCCATCCTCCTCTGTGTGCTTCTGTGCTCTCCATCCTCCTCTGTGCTTCTGTCCTCTCCATCCTCCTCTGTGCTTCTGTGCTCTCCATCCTCCTTTGTGCTTCTCTGCTCCCTGTCCTCCTCTGTGCTTCTCTGCTCTCCATCCTCCTCTGTGCTTCTCTGCCCTCCTTCCTCCTCTGTGCCTCTCTGCTCTCCATCCTCCTCTATGCTGCTCTGCTCTCCATCCTCCTCTGTGCTTCTCTGCTCTCCTTCCTCCTCTGTGCTTCTCTGCTCTCCATCCTCCTCTGTGCTTCCCTGCTCTCCATCCTCCTCTGTGCTTCTCTGCTCTCCATCCTCCTCTGTGCTTCTCTGCTCTCCATCCTCCTCTTTGCTTCTCTGCTCTCCATCCTCCTCTGTGCTTCTCTGCCCTCCATCCTCCTTTGTGCCTCTCTGCTCTCCATCCTCCTCTGTGCTGCTCTGCTCTTTATCCTCCTTTGTGCCTCTCTGCTCTCCATCCTCCTCTGTGCTTCTCTGCTCTCCATCCTCCTCTGTGCTTCTCTGCTCTCCATCCTCCTCTGAGCTTCTCTGCCCTCCATCCTCCTCTGTGCCTCTCTGCTCTCCATCCTCCTCTGTGCTGCTCGGCCCTCCATCCTCCTCTTTGCTTCTCTGCTCTCCATCCTCCTCTGTGCTTCTCTGCCCTCCATCCTCCTCTGTGCCTCTCTGCTCTCCATCCTCCTCTGTGCTGCTCTGCTCTTTATCCTCCTTTGTGCCTCTCTGCTCTCCATCCTCCTCTGTGCTTCTCTGCTCTCCATCCTCCTCTGTGCTTCTCTGCTCTCCATCCTCCTCTGTGCTTCTCTGCCCTCCATCCTCCTCTGTGCCTCTCTGCTCTCCATCCTCTGTGCTGCTCTGCCCTCCATCCTCCTCTGGGCTTCTCTGCCCTCCATCCTCCTCTGTGCGTCTCTGCTCTCCATCCTCCTCTGTGCTTCTCTGCTCTCCACTCTCCTCTGTGCTGCTTTGTGCTCCCCTCTCCTCTGTGCTGCTGTGCTCCACTCTCCTTTAAGCTGTTCTGTGCTCCACTCTCCACTGTGCTCCCCTCTCCTCTGTGCTGCTCTGTGCTCCCCTCTCCTCCGGGCTGCTCTGTGCTCCACTCTCCACTGTGCTGCTCTGTGCTCCCCTCTCCTCTGTGCTGCTCTGTGCTCCCCTCTCCTCTGTGCTGCTCTGTGCTCCACTCTCCACTGTGCTGCTCTGTGCTCCCCTCTCCTCCGGGCTGCTCTGTGCTCCACTCTCCACTGTGCTGCTCTGTGCTCTCCTCTCCTCTGTGCTGCTCTGTGCTCCCCTCTCCTCTGTGCTGCTCTGTGCTCCACTCTCCTCTGTGCTGCTCTGCGCTCCCCTCTCCTCTGTGCTGCTCTGCGCTCCACTCTCCTCTGTGCTGCTCTTTACTCCACTCTCCTCTGTGCTGCTCTGCGCTCCCCTCTCCTCTGTGCTTCTCTGCTCTCCATCCTCCTCTGTGCTTCTCTGCTCTCCATCCTCCTCTGTGCGTCTCTGCTCTCCACTCTCCTCTGTGCTTCTCTGCTCTCCACTCTCCTCTGTGCTGCTCTGCGCTCCACTCTCCTCTGTGCTGCTCTTTACTCCACTCTCCTCTGTGCTGCTCTGCGCTCCCCTCTCCTCTGTGCTTCTCTGCTCTCCATCCTCCTCTGTGCTTCTCTGCGCTCCCCTCTCCTCTGTGCTGCTCTGTGCTCCACTCTCCTCTAAGCTGTTCTGTGCTCCACTCTCCTCTGTGCTGCTCTGTGCTCCCCTCTCCTCTGTGCTGCTCTGTGCTCCACTCTCCTCTGCGCTGCTCTGTGCTCCCCTCTCCTCTGCGCTGCTCTGTGCTCCCCTCTCTTCTGTGCTGCTGTGCTCCACTCTCCTCTAAGCTGTTCTGTGCTCCACTCTCCTCTGCGCTGCTCTGTGCTCCCCTCTCTTCTGTGCTGCTGTGCTCCACTCTCCTCTAAGCTGTTCTGTGCTCCACTCTCCTCTGTGCTGCTCTGTGCTCCCCTCTCCTCTGTGCTGCTCTGTGCTCCACTCTCCTCTGCGCTGCTCTGTGCTCCCCTCTCCTCTGTGCTGCTCTGTGCTCCCCTCTCCTCTGCGCTACTCTGTGCTCCCCTCTCTTCTGCGCTGCTCTGTGCTCCCCTCTCCTCTGTGCTGCTCTGTGCTCCCCTCTCCTCTGTGCTGTTCTGTGCTCCCCTCTCCTCTGCGCTGCTCTGTGCTCCCCTCTCCTCTGCGCTACTCTGTGCTCCCCTCTCTTCTGCGCTGCTCTGTGCTCCCCTCTCCTCTGTGCTGCTCTGTGCTCCCCTCTCCTCTGTGCTGTTCTGTGCTCCCCTCTCCTCTGTGCTGCTCTGTGCTCCCCTCTCCTCTGTGCTGCTCTGTGCTCCCCTCTCTTCTGCACTGCTCTGTGCTCCCCTCTCCTCTGTGCTGTTCTGTGCTTCCCTCTCCTCTGTGCTGTTCTGTGCTCCCCTCTCCTCTGTGCTGTTCTGTGCTCCCCTCTCCTCTGTGCTGTTCTGTGCTCCCCTCTCCTCTGTGCTGCTCTGTGCTCCACTTTCGTCTGTGCTCCCCTCTCCTCTGTGCTGTTCTGTGCTCCCCTCTCCTCTGTGCTGTTCTGTGCTCCCCTCTCCTCTGTGCTGCTCTGTGCTCCACTTTCGTCTGTGCTGCTCTGTGCTCCCCTCTCCTCTGTGCTGTTCTGTGCTCCCCTCTCCTCTGTGCTGCTCTGTGTTCCACTCTCCTCTGTGCTGCTCTGTGCTCCTCTCTTCTCTGTGCTGCTCTGTGCTCCCCTCTCCTCTGTGCTGCTCTGTGCTCCCCTCTCCTCTGTGCTGCTCTGTGCTCCCCTCTCCTCTGTGCTGCTCTGTGCTCCCCTTTGTCTGTGCTGCTCTGTGCTCCCCTCTCCTCTGCGCTGCTCTGTGCTCCCCTCTTCTCTGTGCTGCTCTGTGCTCCACTTTCGTCTGTGCTGCTCTGTGCTCCCCTCTCCTCTGTGCTGCTCTGTGCTCCACTCTCCTCTGTGCTGTTCTGTGCTTCCCTCTCCTCTGCGCTGCTCTGTGCTCCACTCTCCTCTGCGCTGCTCTGTGCTCCCCTCTCCTCTGTGCTGCTCTGTGTTCCACTCTCCTCTGTGCTGCTCTGGGCTCCTCTCTTCTCCGTGCTGCTCTGTCCTCCCCTCTCCTCTGCGCTGCTCTGTGCTCCCCTCTCTTCTGCACTGCTCTGTGCTCCCCTTTGTCTGTGCTGCTCTGTCCTCCCCTCTCCTCTGCGCTGCTCTGTGCTCCCCTCTCCTCTGTGCTGCTCTGTGTTCCACTCTCCTCTGTGCTGCTCTGTGCTCCTCTCTTCTCTGTGCTGCTCTGTGCTCCCCTCTCCTCTGCGCTGCTCTGTGCTCCACTCTCCTCTGTGCTGTTCTGTGCTCCCCTCTCCTCTGCGCTGCTCTGTGCTCCCCTCTCCTCTGTGCTGCTCTGTGTTCCACTCTCCTCTGTGCTGCTCTGTGCTCCTCTCTTCTCTATGCTGCTCTGTGCTCCCCTCTCCTCTGCGCTGCTCTGTGCTCCCCTCTCCTCTGTGCTGCTCTGTGCTCCCCTCTCCTCTGTGCTGCTCTGTGCTCCCCTTTGTCTGTGCTGCTCTGTGCTCCCCTCTTTACTGCGCTGCTCTGTGCTCCCCTCTCCTCTGTGCTGCTCTGTGCTCCCCTTTGTCTGTGCTGCTCTGTGCTCCCCTCTCCTCTGCGCTACTCTGTGCTCCCCTCTCCTCTGTGCTGCTCTGTGCTCCCCTCTCCTCTGTGCTGCTCTGTGCTCCCCTCTCCTCTGTGCTGCTCTGTGCTTCCCTCTTCTCTGTGCTGCTCTGTGCTCCACTTTCGTCTGTGCTGCTCTGTGCTCCCCTCTCCTCTGTGCTGCTCTGTGCTCCACTCTCCTCTGTGCTGTTCTGTGCTCCCCTCTCCTCTGCGCTGCTCTGTGCTCCCCTCTCCTCTGTGCTGCTCTGTGCTCCCCTCTCCTCTGTGCTGCTCTGTGCTCCCCTCTCCTCTGTGCTGTTCTGTGCTTCCCTCTCCTCTGCTCTGTGCTCCCCTCTCCTCTGCGCTGCTCTGTGCTCCACTCTCCTCTGTGCTGCTCTGTGCTCCCCTCTCCTCTGTGCTACTCTGTGCTCCCCTCTCCTCTGGGCTGTTCTGTGCTCCCCTCTCCTCTGTGCTGCTCTGTGCTCCCCTCTCCTCTGTGCTGTTCTGTGCTCCCCTCTCCTCTGTGCTGCTCTGTGTTCCACTCTCCTCTGTGCTGCTCTGTGCTCCCCTTTGTCTGTGCTGCTCTGTGCTCCCCTCTCCTCTGCGCTACTCTGTGCTCCCCTCTCCTCTGTGCTGCTCTGCGCTCCACTCTCCTCTGTGCTGCTCTGTCCTCCCCTCTCCTCTGCCTGCCTCTGCTCCCCTCTCCTCTGTCAGCCTCTGCTCCCCTCTCCTCTGTCGGCCTCTGCTCCCCTCTCCTCTGCCTGCCTCTGCTCCCCTCTCCTCTGTCGGCCTCTGCTCCCCTCTCCTCTGTCGGCCTCTGCTCCCCTCTCCTCTGCCTGCCTCTGCTCCCCTCTCCTCTGTCGGCCTCTGCTCCCCTCTCCTCTGTCGGCCTCTGCTCCCCTCTCCTCTGTCGGCCTCTGCTCCCCTCTCCTCTGTTGGCCTCTGCTCCCCTCTCCTCTGCCTGCCTCTGCTCCCCTCTCCTCTGTCGGCCTCTGCTCCCCTCTCCTCTGTCGGCCTCTGCTCCCCTCTCCTCTGTCGGCCTCTGCTCCCCTCTCCTCTGTCGGCCTCTGCTCCCCTGTCCTCTGTCTGCCTCTGCTCCCCTTCCATCTCCATATGACTCTGCTCTCTGTGCTCCACCTTACTGTCCCTATTCTCTCTTTCATCCTCACTTTCCTGTTTACCATCTTCCTCTTTGTCCATTTCTTTCTTTTCTTTGCCAGAAATGCATCCAGTGTATTCTGTTTTAATCTCTTGGACATGTTTGCCCTCCTCTCCCTGACTTATTTTCTGTGGATTGGGTAGGAATATGTTAAAATTAATATGAGCTGAAAACTAGATGAACTGAACATTAATATCTAAAAATGCCCCTTTTAACTTTCTAACCCATCTCACCCAATAAACTCAATAAGACTGTTTATTTATTAACCAGCAAAGTAAGCTTTGGCTGAGCCTACCTAGTACCTATATATTTCTTCACCGATTGCACTGATATGCCTAATTCCAAAGTACAAATAGGCCTAAGCCAAAATATCCGTGGAAATCTTTGGACAATATTTCAACAGCACGGGAACAAAATAGTGGCCTACTTTCACTTACCAAATGATTTCTTGAAGTGAACATGGAAGGTAGGCCCTCTACTCCGTAGGTGTACTGTTTTGTAACTGCTGGATTTATTTTGCAACGGCTTTAGAATATAATGCAAACGTTTGGCTGCTGACCTGCCTTCTTTTCCTCCAGTCGCATCATGTGCGCGCTTTATAATATTTGTTTTGTTCTTAGTTCTACACACGCAGACACAGGGAGAAGACAAAAGTCTCTCTACGTTTATCATAGGCCTTCCCATTTATCCAAGCATCTTGAACGGATAGGCTACGTTTCAAATGTTCATGTTTATTCAGCTGATGTTTCAGTCGGTCTTTTTTTTTTTCAAATAGGCTACAGTAAAACCAAGCGATGCGGCTTGGCTTCATATAAATAGTGACTTAGCGTATCAAATGGCTTCACAAAGTTGAAAAAGATATAGAATGAATAAGAAATAGGGTATGCTATTTTAAAACAGTTGGCTTTATTTTTGTAGACACCTGTAGCACTCATGCACTGCGCAGGCTTAAAATCACTACGATGACTGCTGAATTGCGTTCTCTTCCCCAGAGTCGCATCACATGCGTTATAAATATTGTTCACTCACAGACAGGCACAAACAGAGCACAAAGCCCTTCGATGTTTACCACGATTTAGGATACAAAGAAGCACGTTTCACAGAAAGTTTTTTCAGTTTTATATTTAATTAATTTAGGCATATTTGGCGTTTAACAAAAAAAAAAAAAAAAACTCGGAAAAAATAAGCGACCTCGTTGACCTCATAGCTGCCTACAGCCTTGATTGCTAATGTTAACATTACTAAATCTTAATGTTAGTATTACTAAATAATTGCTTTGCTGAGCAATTTGTGCAAGTTCATGCATATTTGCCCAATATATAAAGTGAGACCCAACATGGAAGTGTTCATAATTGCATCCATATAACTTCTGGATTATAAAAGTCATGTAACATTCTTTCATACGCATGGCTAACATTAGACAGGCAAAGATTCAGACACCTCCACAGGCCCTAACTGACAGGATTCTCAAAAACACTGTCGTCATCACATTTTAGAGGTGGTGGGGCTCAGTGTGAAATGTTCGCATGGTTTCCCAGAATCCCTAGCCGACCCCCTGTGGAACACCTGTGGGTACTCTTTCTCAGACAAAACCTTTTTCCTTATGTGACAGTTGAAGGGTCCTGTCACTGGAAGTGTCTCCTAATAAGTACATGCCCTGGCTACCTTGCCATTGAGCCTGGCTCTGGCCCAGTCCTGCTAGCCGAGCCTGGCTCTTTGGCGATGTGGTCAGCGCGCATGACTCTTACCCGGGAGTCTGGAGGTTCAAGTCCCCGCCCGGGCCCTCCCTCGGCCTGCTACATTCTGGCGTAATCGGCAGGATCTGGGGCATCCTAATGGATGGCAGCATGCATCAAGCATGGAGCGTGAGGACACGCTCATGAAAGAGGGGGAGAGATGTGACAGTTGAAGGGTCCTGTCACTGGAAGTGTCTCCTAATAAGTACATGCCCTGGCTACCTTGCCATTGAGCCTGGCTCTGGCCCAGTCCTGCTAGCCGAGCCTGGCTCTTTGGCGATGTGGTCAGCGCGCATGACTCTTACCCGGGAGTCTGGAGGTTCAAGTCCCCGCCCGGGCCCTCCTTCGGCCTGCTACACTTACATTATTTCATATTTTTAAACCATCCAGGCAGCTGCCAAGCTGACAATATTTTGACTGCAGGATACTCCTTAAACTTAAGATAGGGTTCCGGAAGCAGCAACCAAATTTTCAGGCCAAGGTTTTTCAGGTTATGGTTTTGTTCTGAAGATATTTGCAGTGTTTCACCTGTTTTTCCCATTTATTTTATGAAAAGACACCCTGATAATTATGAAGACCTCATCTAGTAAGTGTTTTTTGCTTATTGACAGTTTTGTCTTACTGGAACTTAGGTTGTTGACGGCAGCTTCAGTGAAGCCCCACTAAGATGTATGAGGCTGTATATGAGCGCTGTGTGAGCTCTGATATACTGTGTCAACAGTTAGTGGCATTTTGGAGAGGAGCATCAGCCAAATAAGTGTAATGTAATCAAAGAACTGCAGTTCCTTCCTGAACCCAAGTCCCAGCGCCTGTTAGCTGCCATGAACATCAGGGGGGCCGGGCAGCCTGGTTAACGGGCTCGGGGGGCTATCAGGGGGGCCTGGAAGCTCAGTTACCGGGCTAAGGGGCTGGGGAACTACATTCTCTGTGGCAGCTCGATGAACATTATGGGCCGCCTTCACAGTGAGGAATGATGTCCTCTGTCCGACTGCTCTGGATTACGATGTAAATTTACATGCCTCCTCCCTCATACTCCCTCACTTTTTAATAGATGACTGTCCTCCCCTAAGTCAGACACCCATAAAACTTCAGGGTCTCCTTAAAATAACATCTATCAGAGAAAGCATAAAAAATAAACAACATAATAACGCCATGATAAATGCAATATGTGCAGTGAAGCACAGCTGTTTGACACGTAATGCTGTTGGCTTAGATGTCAATTCAGATGGATTCTACCTCAGCAGATGTGCTCCAAAGTTTGAGTATCACAGGTACTTCACAAGTTATGGTTCACAGGTTATGTGCATGCCACAGAGAGAGCAGATTATGCGCGTGTCACAGAGAGAGCAGGTTATGCGCATGTCACAGAGAGAGCAGGTTATGCGCATGTCACAGAGAGAGCAGGTTATGCGCATGTTACAGAGAGAGCACGTTATGCGCATGTCACAGAGAGAGCAGGTTATGTGCATGTCACAGAGAGAGCAGGTTATGCGCATGTCACAGAGAGAGCAGGTTATGCGCGTGTCACAGAGAGAGCAGGTTATGCGCATGTCACAGAGAGAGCAGGTTATGCGCATGTTACAGAGAGAGCAGGTTATGCGCATGTTACAGAGAGAGCACGTTATGCGCATGTCACAGAGAGAGCAGGTTATGTGCATGTCACAGAGAGAGCAGGTTATGCGCATGTTACAGAGAGAGCACGTTATGCGCATGTCACAGAGAGAGCAGGTTATGTGCATGTCACAGAGAGAGCAGGTTATGTGCATGTCACAGAGAGAGCAGGTTATGCGCATGTCACAGAGAGAGCAGGTTATGCGCGTGTCACAGAGAGAGCAGGTTATGCGCGTGTCACAGAGAGAGCAGGTTATGCGCATGTTACAGAGAGGGCAGGTTATGCGCATGTTACAGAGAGAGCACGTTATGCGCATGTCACAGAGAGAGCAGGTTATGTGCACGTCACAGAGAGAGCAGGTTATGTGCATGTCACAGAGAGAGCAGGTTATGCGCATGTCACAGAGAGAGCAGGTTATGCGCATGTCACAGAGAGAGCAGGACCTCTGGTGCAACAGAGGCAATTGTGTGATTTATTTCTCTGTCAAATTCACTGTGAAGCAGGACACTGGAAGCATTTGAATAAAATTATATGCATGTAATGCAAACATCTGCCTGTGGAGCCTCTTGTTTGTTCTGGTCTGTGACCTTCTCACAAGTTTGCTTCATATATGAGGCCTGCAGCCAATCCCTGTGCCCTCTAGTGCAGAAACACACACACACACACACACACATACACACACAAACGCACGCACACCCACACAAACGGACTCTCACACACACACACACACACAAACGCACGCACACCCACACAAACTGACTCACACACAAACGGACTCTCACACACACACACACACACACACACACACAAACGCACACACACCCACACAAACCGACTCACACACACACACACACACACACACAAACGCACGCACACCCACACAAACGGACTCACACACACACACACACACACACACAGTAAAACATACTGACACAGCCACGCACACACACTGTGATCGTCCCGGACGAGATTAACAAAAGGAGGTAACAAAGCTCCCAAACCATGACACACACATTGTCATCATTCTGGATGTTTGTGCGTGTTTTGGACTTTTCTTTGTGGCTCTCGTCCTGGGACAAAATCGAAATCCTGGGCGCCCCGCCTCTTTGCTAGAGTGTCTGTTTGTAGCAAAGCACTATAGCCAAAGATATCTGTAGTCAGGTTTTGTGTGACTTTCTATGTTCTAATTATTGGAGTTTCTTCTCCCTTTTTCTATCTCACATTGTTTCTGTGGTTCAGACTATTATACGTGCTTTGGAAGCGTGAGTACTTTCGTTTGGCCTGTATTATTCTCTGTGTTTGTCCTGTGTCTGTGCTACTCTCTTTCACTCTGGTCGTAGCATCCAGCAAGAGATGACAGACAAAATTTTTAAACTTAAACAGATTTGATTAAACAAAGACTGACAACTAACCTACAATTTATACTGCTAACCAAGATTGACATATACAAGAAAAAAAATATTTACAGTCCCTTGAGATGGGGTTGCTTGGTGATGTCCTGGGACAGGGAAATGTTCCAACACAGGCAAAAATCCACAAAAAAAACTTTGCAGGCCTTGAAAAGAGTGACAGGTCTGGTCAAATGTATCCCTCTCTTTGCAATTTTCCTACCACTTTACTCTCTCAATTTTTCTCATTATATCCTCTTTTGCAGCTCCCACCCTCCCACCTTCCAGACTTTTTTCAATTCTCTGGGACCTCCCCTCTCAGACATGCCCAGGACATGCCCAAACCTAGATCCAGACTGGGCTTAACAAAAAAAAAAAACAAAAAGGTCAATACTGCCATCTAGTGGCATTTTTTCACATTACACCTCCATTCCAAAAGGGAAAAACACAGGATAAGCAATCAGCAATAACATTGTCAGTACATCTTACATGCTTAATTTCCAAGTCAAACTCCTAAAAAATCAGACTCCAATTCAACAATCTCCGATTCTTGTTTTTCATCTTACTCAAAAATATTAACGGATTGTGATCAGTGTACACAATCATTGGCTTTTGCCCTGTACAAACATAAACCTGAAAGTGTTGTAAAGACATAAAGACAACAGCTCCTTCTCTGTTGTGGAATAGTTCTTGTGGTGGCGATTGAACTTCCTGGAGAAGTATGCCACGGGATGCTCAATGTCATCAGAGTCACTTCTCTGTAAGAGCACAGATCCACAAGCTTGGTCGCTAGCATCGACCGCGATGGAGAACGGTTTGTTGAAGTCAGGAGGATTGAGCACGGGGAAGCGACACAGCAGAGACTTCAGGCAATCGAAGGCTCTTTGGCATGCTTCATCCCAAGTGAACTTTACGCCTTTCTTCAGTTGGTTATAAAGTTCTTGCAGAACTTGCGGTCGTACCCAATCATTCCAATGAAGCGGCGCAAAGCTTTTTTTGTTGTCAGGAACTGGAAAGTCCATGACGACTTGGACTTTTGCATTTACCCTGGCCTATGACGTAGCCAAGATACGTGACAGTAGCACAACCAAAGTCACTCTTGTTCAGGTTAACAGTCTGGTTAGCCTGGGTCAGGCGCTGGAACAACGTCTCTACATCGTTCAGATGTTCTTCCCAGGAGTCACTCCATGTGATCAGGTCGTCGAAATACGCACCCGTGTGTGGCAATCCAGCGATTGTAGACTGTATCATACTTTGTAACGTGGCTGGGGCATTTTTCATGCCAAAGGGTAGGACTTCATACTGGTACAACCCAGATGGTGTGGCAAAACCAGAGATGCTCCTGGCCCTCTCAGTTAAAAGGCACACACCGATAACCCTTCAATAAATCAATCTTGGTCAGAAACTTTGCTTGCCCTACTCTATCAATACAATCATCAATCCTAGATATTGGAAACACATCAGTTGTAGTTACAGCATTGACTTTGCGATAATCTGTACAGAATCTTGTACTTCCATCAGGTTTTGGAACTAGCACACAGGGTGAACTCCAATTTGAGTTAGAGGGTCTGATAATATCATGTTCTAACATGTACTCAACCTCTTTCTCAGCAATCTTTCTCTTTTCAGGATTCATCCGGTACAGATGCTGTTTTATTGGTTTGGCATCACTAACAATTAAATCATGAGAGGTTATAGAAACTCTTTTTGGAACATCAGGAAATAAATCTTTATATTTCTTCACCAATTCTCAAACTGATCTTTCTGTGAGGGTTCTAAGTGCTGCAGTTTTACATCAAGATTTTGCAATACTTCAGAATTTGACAATTTATATGAAAGAACTTCAGCTTTAATTCTAGGTTCATCATCTTGAAACTCCCCCTCATCTTCACAAGTCTTGGCCATAGAGGATCTGAAGTGACAGCTGCAACCCCGGCATTCCCACTATGACAAGCCTCCAACACGTTAATGTGACACAACTGCTCTGGCTGTCTCCTATCTGGAGTCTCCACAATGCAATTGAGATCATTGAGTCCAGTCAGAACCTCACAAGGACCATGAAATCTTGCCTGCAATAAACTGGACTGCAAAGGAATCAACACAAGTATCCCGTCTCCTGGTCCAACTCACGGCTTCCAGACCCCCGATCATGCTAAGTTTTCATTTTTGCCTGACTTGATTTAAAGTTCTCTTTGGCAAGGTCACAAGCTGCACACAGTCTTTCCTTGAACTTGCTAACATAGTCTAACAGACTGATATGAGGTTCTTTTTCTTGCCATTGTTCACTCAACAATAGCAAAGGTCCTCTCACTTCATGACCAAACACTAGCTCAAAAGGACTGAATCCAGTAGACTCCTGCACTGCTTCTCTAGCTGCAAACAACAGCAAATGGACACCTTCATCCCAGTCTTTCTCATGGTCATAAAAATAAATGCTCATCATGGTCTTGAGAGTGGAACGAAACCGCTCTAAGGCACCCTGACTCTCTGGATGATAGGCACTAGAAAGAATCTGCTTCGCACCTAGTTCATACATAACCTGCTGAAACAAACTGGAAGTGAAATTGCTACCTTAGTCAGAATGAATTTCCCTGGGAAGGCCAAACAACGTGAAGAACTTTATCAAAGCCTTCGAGATTGCAGTTGCCATGATGTTGCGTAGAGGTATGGCTTCAGGGAATCTAGTAGATGCACGCATGATTGTCAACAAGTACTGATTTCCAGATCTAGTCTTGGGTAATAGACTAACACAATCAACAATGACCTCGGAGAAGGCTCCCCAAATGCTGGGATAGGCTGCAATGGAGCTACAGGTGGGTCTAACTGGTGTTTTCCAACTACCTAACAAGTGTGACAAGTTTTGCAAAAGTTAAAAACATCTTTCCGAAGTCCAGGTCAGAAGAAGTGTTTCATGATCTTATCAACAGTATGCTTAACATCAAGATGACCTCCTAAAGGTAAACTATGAACCATCATTAAGATCTCATTCCTGTAGATTTTCGGAACAACAATTTGCTTGATCACTGCTGCATTGGCAGGGATATCAGGAAGGCTCCACTTCCGCATCAACACACCATCCTTGAGGTAATACCCAACTGGAACTGCGTCTATTTCTTTATCAGGAAGGGCTCTCCTCTTTAGTACACAAATTTCAGGATCATTGGTTTGCTCCTGAATCAACTGTTTTCTGGACAGAGAAGTCTCCAGACACATCAGAATCACCAGACCCATCTGGCTGGCTGAACAAAGAACTGATAAACGTGTCTGAACCATAGAAGGCCGAACAGAGTCACAAGGCAAACCACCTGAGTCATGACTATTCAATGTACTGGACGGCACCACATCATCTTCTTCTTGAGCCTTCTTAGTTAAGCATGGGTCACTGCACAGGAAGGATACAGAGATGGGTCTTCATCGCCATCTTCAGTGCTCGGCTGTGAAGTAAGATGAACAGGGGGGACTACATTGCTCCTAGCCAGGTCATTGCCTAGCAACAGAGAAACAGCCTTGATAGGTAGACTTGACATCAGTCCCACCTTTACCTGTCCTGTAACTAAATCTCACTTCAAGAATACAGAGTGGAGCGGTACAGATACAGCCCTCCCTTCAATACCTTGTGCAAGTATGAAATCCCCAGAAGCGATCTCAGCACGTAACTGAGTCCATCAATAAAAGTGACTGAGAAGCTCCGGTATCCCTCAGGATATATATGAGTACAGGAGGAGAATGCTCATTCAGAACCACAAATCCCTCTGACACAAATGGAAGAAATTCCTCCCTCACAAAGTCAGCAGTATCATACTTCTTAGGCCCACAAGGAGCAGGCAATATAGCAGATCGGTCATCTACTGCAGGGGTTTCTAACCTTGTCTTCACAAAGACATTGGGTTTGGTATCCTTTTCTTTTTCTTTTGTCATGGTCATGTTTGTCAAGGGGTATGATTTCACTCATAAAAGAAGGCAGGCTTCCTCTCCACCCTGGACCACAGATACAGTCCCCAGAGAAGTAAAAGGCTGATAGCTCAGCGGGGGCCTCTCCCTGGAACCATTCCAACTTGTTCCTGCCTCACCCTTCGTCAAAGAGGCCACCAACGCAACTACTTTAGCTTGACTCTCCAGCTGGGAGTGCTGGGGACACTTGGATTTCACATGACCAGGCCGTTGGCAACCATGACATATAATGTCATGGTCCCTTTTAAGCTGAGGACAACGGGGCTTAATGTGACCAGGTTCTCCACAATGGTGACAAACCACAGCAGATATAGGCTTCCCCCCTCCAGGCTGCAAAGCCCCACACACCTTGCCGCCAGGAGGGAGGCCCTCACCCAAGCTCTGTCTACCCAGGCCATGGTCAGGCCGCCCGCCACCACCTTGGCGAGCTAAACCCACTGACTCAACATGTATGACCTCATGAGCATCTGCAGCTTGAGCTGCCTCCAAAAGAGTAGTGACCTTTTGCTCACTAAGTTAGATTTCAACCGCTCACATGCCATCCCTAATTTTTGAGACAAATCCAAATAAGACTCCCCGTCCTGCCGTTTCACAGTACGGAATCGCTGCCGGTAGGCCTCAGGGACAACGCCATACGCAGAAAAGACAGCTATTTTTAAGGAATCATACTCCAAGCCCATGCGCGGATCCAGAGCAGCAAAAGCAACCTGGGCCTTGCCCTTTAAAACACTCTGTACCAATAATGGCCACTTGGCTTCAGGCCAGTCACATTCACGAGCAACCACCTAAAAAGTGTCAAAAAAAGTATCAACATCTTCCTCAGAAAACTTGGGCATGAGAGATAAAGCAGACCGTATGTCAAAATGAGAGTCCAAAAGAGGAACCCCCTTAGCGGCTCGAGTTCGCTCCACCTCAAACTGAGCCAACCGCTCCCGGGACTCGCGCTCATTTCTCTCTGCCCAAAGTACATTTTCCGTCTCCTCATCTGCCCACAACTCTTCCAACTCCAGTGTGGCAACAATAAGTTTAGCTAGAGCAGGTTTCAGTATACCATCCGGCACCTCCACCTCTTGCTCAGTCGCCAGCTGTAACAACTGATCTTAAGTGAGCTGCCGAAATTTGCGGCGAGAGGGCAATGCCATCCCTCACAGGACATTTTGAGTTAAGTAGGAACGACCGCACACCGAGGAATCCAATGCCGAGTAATATTCAAAAATATATTTATGTATAATAGTATCATATACACACACCGAATCGCAGAGACTGCAAAAACCTAATGCTATGACAAAACTGCAGTGCCACCAATAGGCTACCACAAATCTTATCTTGCAAAACAACAAGAAAATCCAAAGCGTACATATACATGAACACTCCAAACATGGGCATGCCGCACAAAAAAAATGCCCAAAATATTATGAGAGGGCCAATAACGCGACGATTAGAGCGTTTAGCAACAACCGAAGAGGAGACATCTCAACTCTTACACTCGTTTTAAAACACTTAATACCACAAACAGCAGCCCACGCAAGAGAAATGTACAAACCTGTGCCTAGCCTGCTCAATCCTTCCAAGCCAATCATTAAATTTCGGGGCTGGCCAAATAGCAAACACTCCCAAACGCTAAGAAAATTGGCAACATAATAATGAAACACAACGCCAATTTACCCCACAGAAAAGGCATTCCCTCACATGCATTAGCCTGAGGACTCAACTGCCCGCACCAAGAGGAAAACTACTGCGACTCTGCTCACCTGCAGCCAACTTCAAGCGTTAATTAACCCAAGCTATCGACCACCCATTTACTCGTCAACCCTGCAATACTATTTATCAACACAATTATGGTTAAATTTAGCTACCACTGTAACTAAACAATGCGACACGGAAAACTTGCGGAAATATACGCCAAACCAAACCTTACTCCTACAGTTATGAAGTACCCGAAAATGCAAAGCCACTACACAGTGACGACTTGAATCAATATCACTAATTAGTTTGCCACTCACGTCACTACTTGACGCACAAAAGGACCCTAACTGTTTGGCTAACAACTTAACAGTTTGATATTCAGCTCCCGGATGAAGCTCCCCAATTGTCACGGTCAAGTTTGTCAAGGGATATGATTTCACTCATAAAAGAAGGCAGGCTGGCCTGGACTGGTGAATCTGGAAGGAAAGCCGGGACTTACCTCCCCTCGGGACGGCACCGTAGCATTCCAGGACCAGCTCAAGCTGCCGCTCCACCGGCGAATAGCTCCGCGTCGGTTAGTTCTTGAGTTCAATATAGTGGTCTTCTTTCTTTAAGCACGGCAGTAGTGGGTGACAAAATTAAAAAAAATACGGCGCATACGGGTTTTTTGGAGGCATGCATTTAGTGACAACGTCCGTCACTTCAAGGCTCTGGCCCATCGCACCAGAAATCTTTAATCGTGGCCCATTTAAAAGGGACAACCCTCCTATGACCAACCACTGCCCAATCAGGACACAAGGCATCATCCCGATTTCTCCAACCAGTCACCAATCACAGTGCGCAGCCGCCATGCCACTAAATGTGTGTTACCTATGCCTACATTTTTCTACCAAAGAGAGGAGCTACTAGTGTTTCTATTAAGCCTCGTTCCCGGATCCGAGGGCATAACACCTTCTTAGCTTTAAGGAACCAACAGTTGTAACATGACCAGATTTCTTGCAATAATTGCAAACTAGACCACTTTTGTTACTGTCAGCTTTCACACTTTGATCAGACCTGTGACTGGGTTTCTCAGCACCATCACCAGATTTGTCTTTGTCTTTGGGTGAGGAATCTTGGGTATCACCGTTACCTTTCTTCAGATATTGGAACCATCTATTGTTACTGCTAGACTGGAATTTGGACTTATGAATGAGAACATATTCATCTGCAAATTTGGGTGCTGATTGCAAATTCATTGCTTGCTTCTCATTAAGGTAGGTCTTAATATCATCTTTAACACAGTTCTTGAATTCTTCAACTAACACCAACTTTAAGTGAGTTGAAATCATCCTTGACCTCCATAGAAGTACACCAGTGCTCAAAGCAAACCTTCTTCTCATTAGCAAATTCCACAAAAGTCTGATTGTCAGATTTCTTCAGACCTCTGTCGGTAAGCCTCTGGAACCAACTCATAAGCTGTCAAAATAACCTTTTTGACAACCTCATAATCAGAGGAATCATCTGCAGACAAAGCCGAATAGGCTTTTTGACCTTTACCCTTGAGGACAGTCTGCAACATCAGGGGCCAGTGTTCCTTTAGCCACTGACAACTCTTAGCTACCTTTTCAAAACACTGGAAATACTTATCAACCTCCTGCTCCAAGAATGGAGGCACCAGCTTTACCTTCTGGAAAGCATGAAATTTGCTCTCCGCTTCCATTTTAATTTTTTCTTCTCTATCTAACTTCTGTAAATCAAAATCTCTCTGTCTCTCTCTTTCTGCTCTTTTACCTTTCTCTCTGTCAAGCTAATTTTTCTGACTCAAACTGCCTTTGTTTTTCTTTTTCCTCCCTTTCTTTCTCTCTTTCTGCCCTCTCAAATTCTCTTTGTTTTTCTTCTCTTTCAATCTCTAGCATTTTTAACCCAAGAACTCTATCGCCGGGTGATTTTCACCCGAGCAAACGTGTTTGGGTGATTTTCATTTTGTTGCGTTTGTCTGAGTGTTATGGGTCCCTGGGTAGCTTCAGCATTGTCTTTGACATCCTTGAAGGCATGAGTGTTTTGTTTACCTCAGGGTACTTTTTTTCATTTTGTTAGACATGGCACAGTTGGAAATAAAAGAACACTACTCTAATTTGTCATGTATTGTCATATTTTGATGACAAGTACTTTTTATTGGGTATTTTACTATATCGGTAAAAATCACCCGGCGTTAGTGATGGTGTTACTAATTTTAGCAATAGTGTTCTAGGGTTAATTTAAGTTCCATTTCCACATTTGGATTTTCCACTGGAAATTGTTCCAGATCTCCTGGTGCAAACACATTTTCATCAATGTAATATTCAACAATCTCTCTAGCCAGTCATGCTTTTAGCATGGCTGGTTTTACCTCTGTCAGCTCTAACTGTCTGCATACTTCTAGCAGTTCTGTCTTTTTAAAAGACTTCAAAACCTCTATGGTTGGTGATGCCAAGAAATCTAGGAACATTTTTTAAAAAAATTTCACAATTTGAAATGTTAGATTTTCAGGCATCACAAAATGGTCTATCCCGGATGTGAGCCCCCAATTTGTTATGGCCCTTGTTATTTGTTATGGAGGAAAATGCTCCCACACAGGCAAAAATCCACAAAAAAACTTCACAGGTCTTGAAAAGAGTGACAGGTCTGGTCAAATGTATCCTTCTCCTTGCAATTTCCACGACTACTTTACTGTCTCAATTTTTCTCCTTATATACTCTTTTGTAGCCCTTTCCCACCATCCAGACTTTTTTCAATTTTCTTGGACTTCCCCTCACAGACATGCCCAGGACATGCG
This sequence comes from Gymnothorax reevesii, assembly GCA_029721435.1. Lineage (NCBI taxonomy): Eukaryota > Metazoa > Chordata > Actinopteri > Anguilliformes > Muraenidae > Gymnothorax > Gymnothorax reevesii. The sequence goes on along the minus strand of CM056589.1, from coordinate 1,332,088 downwards.
CAAACCTAGCTCCAGACTGGGCTGAACAAAAAAAAGGTCAATACTGCCATCTAGTGGCATTTTTTTTCACATTACACGAGGAGGGGGTGTTGCACTCTATCTGAATGAAAACATAAATGATCCGGAAATTCCCACAATTGAACATTCCTTGCCCTGTGAAGATATCTGGGTCAGGGTCATTGGCAAACACGAGACAGGTTTAAACATAGGAGTATGCTATTGACCGCCAGCTTTGGACAGTATTGTAAATTAAATGCTGTTATGTATTTTATGGACAGCATTGTATATCATTTGTAAATGGAGATTTGTTTCATGCTGTTTTTGCTGCCTTGCTGGTCAGCAATTTATTTTGTTCATAAGCACCCTCTGGTGGTGTGTCTGTGGCAAAACATGATCTGATGCAATACCACTTCTTTGTAATGAAATAGACTAGTGCTTTCTAGAAGTCTGGCTTCTTCTTGCCTGGAGGGGGCAGGATCACCCAGGAATCCTGTAGACCTTCCAGAATGTAATATATATAAATGCTGTGACTTTGGTCAGAAGCAGAGTTTTTATTTTGGCAACAGAGTTTCATAGTGGCATTAGAGTGCTATTATAGGATTGAACAGTGGATTATTTGTTGAAGTTTTTTTTGTGAAGAATACATTTGTTTAACCCTTGTGTGGTGTGTAGCTTCAGACCATAAAGGCCTTGATGGAGTTCGAAAATAAGAAGCACACATTTGGCGGGGGATGTTGTTGACCATGCCAACTTGTTTTTTTTTGCTTCTTGCATTTAGATAAAAACATTTCAGGTTATTACTAATGCTCTTCCCCCTTGATTTCTCATGCAGCCGCTGCTTCAAGCCCCCCACTATGCTTTGTTGCTTTAAAAGTACAAAACCCAAAACCAGTGAAGTTGGCACGTTGCGTAAATCGTAAATAAAGACAGAATACAATGATCTGCAAATCCTTTTCAACCTATTTTCAATTGAATACACTGCAATGACAAGTTACTTAATGTTCGAACAGGTAAACTTTGTAATTTTTTGCAAATATTTGCTCATTTGGAATTTGATGCCTGCAACATGTTTCAAAAAAGCTGGCACAAGTGGCGAAAAAGACTGAGAGAGTTGAGGAATGCTCATCAAACACTTATTTGGAACATCCCACAGGTGAGCGGGCTAATTGGGAACAGGTGGGTGCCATGATTGGATATATAAGCAGCTTCCCTGAAATGCTCAGTCATTCACAAACAAGGATGGGGCAAGGGTCACCACTTAGTGAACAAATGCGTGAGCTGATTGTCGAACAGTTTAAAAACAACATTCCTCAACGAGCTATTGCAAGAAATTTAGGGATTTCATCATCTACAGTCCGTAATATCGTCAAATGGTTCAGAGAATCTGGAGAAATCACTGCACGTAAGCAACAAGGCCGAAAACCAACATTGAATGCCCGTGACCTTCGATCCCTCAGGCGGTACTGCATCAAAAACTGATATCAGTGTGTGAAGGACATCACCACATGGGCTCAGGAACACTTCAGAAAACCACTGTCAGTAACTACAGTTCGTCGCTACATCTGCAAGTGCAAGTTAAAACTCTACAATGCAAAGCGAAAGCGATTTATCAACAGCACCCAGAAACGCCGCCTGCTTTGCTGGGCTCAAGCTCATCCGAGATGGACTGATGCAAAGTGGAAAAGTGTTCTGTGGTCTGACGAGTCCACATTTCAAATTTTTTTTGGAAACTGTGGACGTCGTGTCCTCCGGACCAAAGAGGAAAAGAACCATCTGGACTGTTACAGGCGCAAAGTTCAAAAGCCAGCATCTGTGATGGTATGGGGGTGTATTAGTACCCAAGGCATGGGCAACTTACACATATGCGAAGGCACCATTAATGCTGAAAGGTACATACAGGTTTTGGAGCAATATATGTTGCCATCCAAGCAATGTCTTTTTCATGGACGCCCCTGCTTATTTCAGCAAGACAATGCCAAGCCACATCCTGCACGTGTTACAACAGCATAGCTCCGTAGTAAGTAAGTAGTGCGGGTACTAGATTGGCCTGCCTGTAGTTCAGACCTGTCTCCCATTGAAAATGTGTGGCGCATTATGAAGCGTAAAATACGACAATGGAGACCCCGGACTGTCGAACAACTTAAGCTGTACATCAAGCAAAATGGGAAAGAGTTCCACCTGAAAAGCTTCAAAAATTGGTCTTCTCAGTTCCCAAACGTTTACTGAGTGTCGTTATAAGGAAAGGCGATGTAACACAGAGGTAAAAAGGCCCTTGTGCCAACTTTTTTGCAATATGCTGCTGCCTTTAAATTCTAAGTTAATGACTATTTGCAAAAAAAAAATAAAGTTTCTCAGTTTGAACATTAAACATCTTGTCTTTGCAGTGTATTCAATTGAATACAAGTTTAAAAGGATTTGCAAATCATTGTATTCTGATTTTATCTACGATTTACGTAACGTGCAGACCTCACTGGTTTTGGGTTTTGTATAAAGAAACTGGCTGAACACCCTCCTCTCACCACTCATATTATGTTGTGTTAAGACTTCGTCCTGAACATAAACCCTATTGTAACCCTTGACCTTAACTCTAACCCTGGGCCGAGAATTGACCTTTAAGTAGTGAGGACCAGAAAAAATGTCCTCATTAATCAGTTTTTCTCAGACTTTGCTATAGTTCTGAGGTCTTCACAAAGAAAAGACCAAGCACACACACACACGCACGTGCGCATGCTCACAAACATGCACACATACACGCGCGCACACACACACACTCACACACACGTACACACACAACTATGGGGTGGAGCTGAGTCTTATTAGCACATTTCAAGTCCTCTCAGAAAATGGGGTAATTTTGGAACAGAGACCCTCATGTAAGCTGCTCTGTATGTCTGCTCCAGGCAGTCCTTCATACTCCTGTCACACACCTCCCACAGTCACGAGTTCTGCTCCGCCCCCAAAACCCATTAACCAAAGATCCCCCCTCCCCCAACCTCTTATTCGGTTCTTTTATTGCTGAAAGTGCATAATGAGGGAGATGATATCCAACCACATTCATCCTCTCAAATGGCTTCTCAAAATGGCTGAAAAGGACAGCACTGTTCCTGTCAATATTTAAATGCTTTCATCGACCTCTTCATTAATTAGGACATTGATGACCGAAGGCTTGCATTGGTTCTGGGTACAAGAAGAAAAAATTAGGCTCGGCATGTCCTCCTGACAGACTTTGCACCAGATTCAGTAAGTTATGTCTTACCCAGTGAGCCAGTGTGAGACACTGCATTCTTATGTAATTCAGAAACATCATTACAGCCCTTGAGAGGCTGACGGAAGCAAAAAAATTAAGACAGGAAAATAAAAGGAATTCGATTCCAGCAGCCGACCGCTTCACTGCCGTAGCCCTGCCATCTACTGGTCAAAATAAAAACACAAAAGCGGACTTTAATTAGTTCAGCTGCACTGATGAACTGCTGGGAAGAAGATGGGAGATTTGGAAGAGCTGGGGGTGCAGCTCTGTCGATCATTTTCTCCGTTCGCGATGCAGGGGATGGCGGTAATTTCCAAACACGGCTGGCGCGAGGCTTCGAAACGCCGTGCCAGTGCACCTTGGTTGTTTTGTTACCAGTCGCAGAGAAGCGTGTTGGTGAAGATATTTCTGAGTCCCCACTTGGAGGTGAAGACTGACGCCGGCCACTTACGAGCAGGAGCGCTGTGAAGGGACCCGTTCGAGCCTTCAGCTCATCTGCACCCAGCTAACACAACATTACACAGCACAGTAGCACAGACAGGCTCTTCAGCTCAACAGGGCTCTCGCCATGTTTTTCTCCCGCTACAGTGGGAGATGCTGTCTTAGTGAATCTCAGGTCAGGTGGTTTTTAACACTGTATGGGGGCTCGTAGACGCCCAGAGTGACAACTGCCACTGAATGACCAGGCAGGCCACGGCACGCTGTGAAAACTCTCTGATAGGCCTTTTACACCGACAGGGATCCAGTTTACTTCCTGTTCCTGCTCCTAATATTGAACTTTTTGGTGAATTGACACCAAAAATAAGTTGGTCCTGAACTTTGGTTCAGAAAGGGATCCAGAAAGAGCAGGTTTTATATTGCGAATCATGACAACATCAGTAGGCGTGGTTATTGGAGACAGGATGGAGAAACAGAGGACAGTCTACCGCTAAAATGTACATTTAGCTCATTTCAATGGGTAACACCTTGTTCTGATCACAGAGCTCCACAGATAAAACTCCCGTTATCTCTCACACTTTGCTAATCCCTCGCATGAATTTGAATGCCGGAATATAAATGGACTCAATGTTACTGGAGCGTTTTCTCTGCGTTAAGATGTGGCCACTTTGCAGGCAGCATTAACATTGTGAGTCTGTAGTTTTTGTGCTGCACACCCACCAGAGGTGCCATGGAGCGCGTGCAGACGAGGGGAGTCCTCGATGAGCTGACCGTCTGCTTACTTTGGTCGCTCACAAGATGTGATGTTATAATGGCCGGCCATACAGGAGGGCACAAATCCCCACTGTTTACCTATTAGCTGTACAGTTACTCATCCTGTCTGACCTTTACATGACAGGTTCATACAATTTTTTAAAGAGCAGAATTCTGGATTCCATTGAATACTCATTTTTAAATGGCTGCAGTGGTGATGAATTCGCACTCATAATACAAACCCCAATTTCAATAAAGTTGGGACGTTGTGTAAAACATGAGTAAAGGTACAATGACTCGCAAATCTCATAAACCCACATTTTATTCAAAATAGAACATAGACAACATATCAGAAGTTGAAAGTGAGACATTTTACCATTTCATGAAAAACATTAGCTCATTTTAAATTTGACGGCAGCAAAACATTTCAAAAAAGTTGGGACAGGCGAGACAAAAGGCTGGAAAATTAAGAATAACTCATAAAAAACAGCTGGAGGAGCATTTTGCAACTAATTAGGTTAATTGGGAATAATAAGAGCATTTTACCGAGGCAGAGCCTCTCAGAAGTAAAGATGGGAAGAGGTTCACCAATCTGTGAAAAACTGCATCTGAAAATTGTAGACCAATTTCAGAAATTGTTCCTCAATGTAAAATGGCAAAGACAAGGTATTCTATTCAGACAATCTGGAGAAGTCAGTGCACAAGGGACAAGGCCGAAGGTTAATATTGGATGCTCGTGATCATCGGGCCCTCAGGCAGCACTGCATGACAAACAGGCATAATTTTAGACTGGAATTTACTGCATGGGCTCAGGAACACTTCCAGAAATCATTGTCTGTGAGCACAGTTCACCGTGCAATCTACAAATGCAAGCTAAAGCTGTATCATGCTAAGAAGAAGCCAAACATGAACACGATCCAGAAACCCCAGTGTCTTCTCTGGGCCAAACCTCATTTAAAATGGACTGAGTTCAAAATGGGGAAACTGTCCCATGGTCAGGTGAATCACAATTTGAGATTCTTTTTGAAAACACGAACTCCATGTCATGTGGACGAAAGAGGACCATCCAAATTGGCCTTTTGCAACAAGCGATCACGTGACAACTTTCCGCATAGCAACAAGTCTCTGGGCAAGCGAACCAGACATTCCTTGACAACACTAAGTGCTTGAGTGATCAGAAGTTCAATACCAACAATATCAAGTCTGTTTCAGTAATTAGTTTTTTATTTGATGGCTTGGTTTTCCAGATATAGTTAAAGTTTAGATAAATTGTTCTGGCTGGATTTTTAGAAGAAAACGAGCGGAGACCCATTATCGAGGTTGATTGTTTTGCACAGGACAAGACGTTCTCAGGTCTGTTTTCAACAGTTTTAACACTCCGCCGTTTTTATTTCGCCGATCACCCCAGATTTTGTAAAACTTCTGAATTCGACTTTGTAGAGTATCCAGGCACTCAACTTTCACTGATAAAAATAATTGGTTCTTTATGATCAGCCCGTTTTGCGTCCAAATAAACTTATGTGTGAAACAGTGGCAGCTGGTGAACTGGCAACAGGGGAATCTCCAACAATCCCGTAAAAAGAATGATTGGTCATGACCCGTTTTCAATCATTCATTTAAATTACCATTTCAGAAACTCGGAAAACTCTCACCATTACCAGGTGTGGTCAGTTTTTGTGGTCAAATTTTACAATGACTAGGGCAAGAAATAGGACAGTTTTTGACAACTCAAGTATAAGATTGATAGAAATGGCTTTTCCATAAGCTGTATCAGTATTTGTTATTTTTACACATCTGGGTGATGCTCACTGCCTCGTGATGAGCTCTGGTGATTGTAGAAGTCTTGGATTTTGTTAATCAGGCTGTAACAATAAGACAGTAGCGTCAGGACAAAAAGTTTTGCCCTTTACATGATTTCTGCCATTTTTGTAGTATTTAAATATATTTCCGGGGGATATTATGTTTTTGGTCCGGCCGCCGCCACCGCACTACGTGTTATTCGATTTTGGAAAATTTAGATTGGCCACCAGGGGCCAAAAACTGAAAAAAATCACTGTTCAGCGATAAATTTAATAATACATCAATTACAAGTTTCAAGTTTTACACATAAGTAAGTATCATAAAGAGGAAGAACTGATTCGATTTTGGACAATTTACGATCTCTCGATTGGCCACCTGGGGTCAAAAACTGATTTACATGTTAACGCGATAACTGCAGTAATATTTCAATTAGAAATTCCAAGTTTCGCACATAAGTAAGTATCACAAATCAAGTGCAAATGAAAGGTCATGACCTGAGGATGTCAGGATGTCATGACATTATACCTGTTTGGTTCAAAATTTTGACACAAGGTGGAGCTTTGTCACATTAAATTCACCATTTTTGCAATATCTTTGGAACTATTTCTCCAATTGACATGAAACTATGTGCAACTGCAAGGTCATGACTTTACAACGTGTCACATGATAACATCATACCTGTATGGTTCAATATTTTGCCAACAGGTGGCGCTTTGAGATGGAAAATTACCATTTTGGCCATATCTTCAGAATCATTTGTCCGATTGACCTTAAATTAAGTTCAAATGAATGTCTATTCAAGGTCTATTCAAGGTTTGGGGAATTGGAGGATTGGGGGCGTTCGGGGATATACCCCAAGCCGTCGCCTTCGACGGCATAAGCCTAGTTGTTTCATATCTTCAAGCAAAGTTTAACTTTATATGACAAACTCAACCTGAGTAAACACAAGATATTTGTGTGTGTGTGTTTTTTTTTAAAGTCTATTCTCATTCATAGTAGGAATAAAGTAATCAAACACCCACTGGGCTGTGTGGAAAAGTAATTGCTCCTTTAGCTACTCAGTTAGCCAATTTTCCAAATGTAATTGATTATTGAGTTAAATTAGACCAAATGGACCCCGCTGGTTCAGTGCCAGCCCGGCTCGCCCACATTCCCTGAACGAGCTCGGCTCCACCTGCGGTTTACTCCCTCTCCCTCCTTACACAGATTTACATTAAAAGCTGCAACATGTTTGTTCTGCAATATGCTACAGTCTTGCACCATAAGCACAATTAGACTTGATTAGCATGCTGTCAACGGTGACGAACTGGAAAGCATGCGTGATATGAAAATGTTATTTCAGCTCACCTACGCAAAATGTGGAAAATTCCGTCTTCTACAGTGGGACATATTTTCTGAGCATAATTTTACTTTTCTTTTAAATTTCTGTCGGCCAGTGGTCGTCACATTCAGTGCATTTGCGGTCACAATTTAAGTCCCAGAATTTTCACCGGTTGCAAGTTTTCTTTCTTGCTCTACTCATGATTATATGGATATTGTATGCATATTTATGCGTGTAAAGTATGCCTTTAAGCTAATTGATGTCAGAAATAGTTTTGCATGAAAAGTTTCATATTCATATTGCACTCTATTGCAAATTACTTCTTATTGCATGAAAATAGAGAAAATTGTTACTTAATTTTCAAGAATTAATTTGCTTCTAATTGGAGAAATTGAAGGATGGTCACTAAAACAAATTTTATTTGAAAATGAAGAACTTAAAGACAGAGTAGATTATGAGTCAAACCGTTTCATGCCATTTTACTGTGAAGTTCTTAGAGAAACATTTTGAAAGGACGTAAACACTTGTGTTCAGAAACCTAATTAGCGTCTTATTGAGTCAACAAAGTCCTGAAATTACTCAAAAATCATAAAAGCGTTATTTGCAGTTTTTACTTAAATAACTAAAATAAACACAATGTAAAGATTGGGCTTTTATTGTTCATAAAATGCATAACAATTTTTTTCATGATGGCTTGAGAAGGTAAATAATCCCTCTAAAAATGGAAAGCAATGATGGAAAATGAAAAGTGTGTTAAAGCTTGAGAATGCCATTGTGGTTAGCATAAAAATCAGGATATAAAATGATTCCCGAAGGCCGAGTTTGAGAACCTCTGCTGTGGACAATTTTACCGGAGTTGTAAAATGTTCAGGGAAGAGAAACGAAGTTCACACATAAGTGAAAAGAGGCTGCGTCAAGCGTCTTTGATTAATCTGGGTGCTCCGTCACTCTCCCTGGTTTGAAATATGCAGCCAGCTGCTCTTGTGGCCGCAGTGTTTCACTTCACACTTGAAAAAAGTCTGTGGCATATTAATTACATGCACCCACTGTCACTTACTGCCGACACTACACTTCCCATACTGCGTGAATCATGGAGAATAAGGCTGCCCAGTCTTATCTACAGACGGCTGGAACGTGTACTGGTTTTTTTTATTTTGTTATGGCCCAATATTTATATGCTGGAAGGTCCCCACTGAACACCCCAGTTAGTTATTTAGTTGAATAAGTTGAGTTTGGGCATTTTCTGAGAGGTGTGGCCGCAAGTAGAGTCAGGTGCTGTAGCAGTGGGCTAACTGGCTAACTGTAGCAGTGGGCTAACTGGCTAACAGTAGCAGTGGGCTAACACGAAAACTGTCTTCACAGCAGCTGCTTGTGAGTATGACTGGACAGCTGAAATGTAGGGCCAAGTCAATACACTGGCAGGTATTTTTAAAAATGAAAAATTCTGTGTCCACAAGAGCCAAATGAACAGGTGCTGATGAACGTTTAATGGAAGGCCATGAAGTCCAATCACAAGACATGAAAAAAGGGGGGTTTGTCCTGCATGCAGTAGTTGAAGGGGGTTTGCCCTGCATGCAGTAGTTGAAGAGGGTTTGCCCTGCATGCAGTAGTTGAAGGGGGCTTGTCCTGCATGCAGTAGTTGAAGGTGGTTTGCCCTGCATGCAGTAGTTGAAGGGGGTTTGTCCTGCATGCAGTAGTTGAAGGTGGTTTGCCCTGCATGCAGTACTTGAAGGGGGTTTGTCCTGCATGCAGTAGCTGAAGGGGGTTTGTCCTGCATGCAGTAGTTGAAGGGGGTTTGTCCTGCATGCAGTAGTTGAAGAGGGTTTGCCCTGCATGCAGTAGTTGAAGGGGGCTTGTCCTGCATGCAGTAGTTGAAGGTGGTTTGCCCTGCATGCAGTAGTTGAAGGGGGTTTGTCCTGCATGCAGCAGTTGAAAGGGGTTTGTGCTGCATGGAGTAGTTGAAGGAGGTTTGTCCTGCATGCAGTAGTTGAAGGGGGTTTGTCCTGCTGGCAGTAGTTCAGGGGGTTTGTCCTGCATGCAGTAGTTGAAGGGGGTTTGTCTTGCATGCAGTAGTTGAAGGGAGTTTGTCTTGCATGCAGTAGTTGAAGGGGGTTTGTCCTGCATGCAGTAGTTGAAGGGGGTTTGCCCTGCATGCAGTAGTTGAAGGGAGTTTGTCCTGCAAGCAGTAGTTGAAGGGGGTTTGTCCTGCATGCAGTAGTTGAAGGGAGTTTGTCCTGCATGCAGTAGTTGAAGGGGGTTTGCCCTGCATGCAGTAGTTAAAGGGGGTTTGTCTTGCATGCAGTAGTTGAAAGGGGTTTGTCCTGCATGCAGTAGTTGAAGGGGGTTTGTCCTGCATGCAGTATTTCAGGAGGTTTGTCCTGCATGCAGTAGTTGAAGGGGGTTTGTCCTGCATGCAGTAGTTCAGGGGGTCTTGCCCTGCATGCAGTAGTTGAAGGGGGTTTGTCTTGCATGCAGTAGTTGAAGGGGGTTTGTCTTGCATGCAGTAGTTGAAGGGGGTTTGTCCTGCACGCAGTAGTTGAAGGGGGTTTGTCTTGCATGCAGTAGTTGAAGGGGGTTTGTCCTGCATGCAGTAGTTGAATGGGGTTTGTCCTGCATTCAGTAGTTGAAGGGGGTTTGTCTTGCATGCAGTAGTTGAAGGGGGTTTGTCCTGCATGCAGTAGTTGAAGGGGGTTTGTCTTGCATGCAGTAGTTGAAGGGGGTTTGTCCTGCATGCAGTAGTTGAAGGGGGTTTGTCTTGCATGCAGTAGTTGAAGGGGGTTTGTCCTGCATGCAGTAGTTGAAGGGGGTTTGTCTTGCATGCAGTAGTTGAAGGGGGTTTGTCCTGCATGCAGTAGTTGAATGGGGTTTGTCCTGCATGCAGTAGTTGAAGGGGGTTTGTCTTGCATGCAGTAGTTGAAGGGGGTTTGTCTTGCATGCAGTAGTTGAAAGGGGTTTGTCCTGCATGCAGTAGTTGAATGGGGTTTGTCCTGCATGCAGTAGTTGAAGGGGGTTTGTCTTGCATGCAGTAGTTTAAGGGGGTTTGCCCTGCATGCAGTAGTTGAAGGGGGTTTGTCCTGCACGCAGTAGTTGAAGGGGGTTTGTCTTGCATGCAGTAGTTGAAGGGGGTTTGTCCTGCATGCAGTAGTTGAATGGGGTTTGCCCTGCACGCAGTAGTTGAAGGGGGTTTGTCTTGCATGCAGTAGTTGAAGGGGGGTTGTCCTGCACGCAGTAGTTGAAGGGGGTTTGTCTTGCATGCAGTAGTTGAAGGGGGTTTGTCCTGCATGCAGTAGTTGAATGGGGTTTGTCCTGCATGCAGTAGTTGAAGGGGGTTTGTCTTGCATGCAGTAGTTGAAGGGGGTTTGCCCTGCATGCAGTGGTTGAAGGGGGTTTGTCTTGCATGCAGTAGTTGAAGGGGGTTTGTCCTGCATGCAGTAGGTGAATGGGGTTTGTCCTGCATGCAGTAGTTGAAGGGGGTTTGTCCTGCATGCAGTAGTTGAAGGGGGTTTGTCCTGCATGCAGTGGTTAAAGGGGGTTTTCCCTGCATGTAGTGGTTGAAGGGGGTTTGTCCTGCATGCAGTAGTTGAAGGGGGCTTGTCCTGCATGCAGTAGTTGAAGGGGGTTCGTCCTCATGCAGTAGTTAAAGGGGGTTCGTCCTGCATGCATTAGTTGAAGGGGGTTTGTCCTGCATGCAGTAGTTGAAAGGGCTTTGCCCAGCATGCAGTAGTTGAAGAAGGTTTGTCCTGCATGCAATCGTTGAAGGGGGTTTGTCCTGCATGTAGTAGTTGAAGGATGTTTGTCCTGCATGCAGTAGTTGAAGGGGGTTTGTCCTGCATGCAATAGCTGAAGGAGGTTTGCCCTGCATGCAGTAGTTGAAGGGGGTTTGCCCTGCATGCAGTTATTGAAGGGGGTTTGTCCTGCATGCAGTAGCTGAAGGGGGTTTGCCCTGCATGCAGTAGTTGAAGGGGGTTTGTCTTGCATGCAGTAGTTGAAGGGGGTTTGTCCTGCATGCAGTAGTTGAAGGGGGTTTGTACTGCATGCAGTAGTTCAGGGGGTTTGTCCTGCATGCAGTAGTTGAAGGGGGTTTGTCCTGCATGCAGTAGTTCAGGGGGTTTGTCCTGCATGCAGTAGTTGAAGGGGGTTTGTCCTGCATGCAGTAGTTGAAGGTGGTTTGTCCTGCATGCAGTAGTTCAGGGGGTTTGCCCTGCATGCAGTCGTTGACGGGGGTTTGTCCTGCATGCAGTAGTTCAGGGGAGTTTGTCCTGCATGCAGTAGTTGAAGGGGGTTTGTCCTGCATGCAGTAGTTCAGGGGGTTTGTCCTGCATGCAGTAGTTGAAGGAGGTTTGTCCTGCATGCAGTAGTTCAGGGGGTTTGTCCTGCATGCAGTAGTTGAAGGGGGTTTGTCCTGCATGCAGTAGTTCAGGGGGTTTGTCCTGCATGCAGTTGTTCAGGGGGTTTGTCCTGCATGCAGTAGTTCAGGGGGTTTGTCCTGCATGCAGTAGTTCAGGGGGTCTTGCCTGCAGTCGTGTTGGATTATGAAGCAGTGGCCAGCACAAGGCATCCTTATGTTTCTCTGTTTCATGTAGTGGAAGAGTAACAATAAATGTATGTGTCACCATACAAAAAATCTTTTTAGGCAGTGAAAACCTGCAATATTTTGTCCCTAATTAATATTGCACTGGACTGTGCTGCATGCAAACAAGGACGATAGGGGTGACGTACTCTGACATCACAAGGCACAAACTCAGCTTTGCCTATGTTCACATGAAAAATGAGAACAGTTTCCAGAAATCTTTACCTTGGAAGGAATTTTCTGAAAGATCTACTTTTCAGCGACGGGAAATGCAGTTTGTGTGTGGACAAAAGGCTGAAATGCAAAAAAAAAAAAGCTATGCTGTCAAAAATACCCTTGTACGTGTGAACCAGGCCTAAAATGCCATTTCATGCAATAGCGCAAGTCTCCTCCTGTTGCATTGTAAAACAGCCCCTGCCCCCCGAGTGTCCTCAAGCATTTGGTATTACAGAACATCTTCCGTTCAGAGTTCCATGTGGCTGCCATCTTAGATACTCACAGAAATTATCAAAATGTAGTTAGGCTCTCTTGAATAGTAACATTCTTCTTAAAAATCACAATTTCTCCTCTATCAGTGTTAAAAGAGTCTCATTAGTCATGTTCAATACAGGCGGTTGGACTTGTCCAGACTCCTTATTGCACATATTTCTTTAATGAGCTGAGCTGGATTAGAACCAGAGTGCTCTTACCCACAGAACATTGTTTTTGAGATAATTGATGTCAAAGTTTTGAAAATACATATTGAAAAATAAATACAATGTTGTTCACAAGTATAATTCACATCATGACACCAATTTTGCATTACAAAGTGGCTATTCCCCCAACCGTTGGTGGAAGAGGGGCAAAGGTTGCTTTTATTTTCCCGATAAATCTAAGACACCATTTAAATGGTGCCCAAAGGTTTCTTGGAAAGATGTCGCTCAATGGTTGGGGTTATAACCTTTGCCTTTGCGTCATGAATCTTGTTAACATCTGTCACAATATGATCCATACTCTAATTTTCATTTTTTTCGATTAGCCCACTCCTAAATGTAAAGCTGCTTTCACACCGGACGCGAAACAAATTTATGCAAGACAGATTACATTCAAAGTCAATGCAAAGACGTGGATACTTGTGAAACGTGTGTATTTTCGTCTTTGCATTGACTTTGAAAGTAATCTGTCATGTGAAAAATTCGTTTCACGTCCAGTGTGAAAGCAGCTCAAGCAAGAATACCTCAACTGGAATGGAAATTTGTTTTCCAATGGGGAACGGATTCACGACTCAAAGTTATCCTGAAAGAGTACAGATAATCAAGTAAACATGTGGTAGAACCATGGTGTCCACTGACCTTGTAATAGAGGAGCAGACAAAATGCCTTTGATCTGCTGATTAGTCTGACCTCGTTTTCACTCATCTTCCTTCATTAACCGGCTGTTCCTCTGAAAACCTTAACAGGTATAGCCAGTTCTCCACATTACGATAAGATGAGAAATTGAACTCTTTTCATGCCAAATTTAACTCATTATACAGTAATCTACTTTATTCAATTGTGGATATGTGTAGCTACAAATTGTTGCAATTGACACAGTGGAGCACTGATAGCCTTCATTGCAGGTTGTGTCGCAAGCTACCTGAGTCATCTTTTTTTGTAAAGTGTCGACTACCAGGTGAATACATCATTTTACTGAAGTTAATTTATTTTTTAATCTCCCAGACATTACAATCCAAAATCAGCCGCATGTTAACTTGCAAATATTCTGATAATTGGAAAGCTTTTTAACCTTTGAAGCACCAAAATATTTTTTTTTAATGTAAATGTAATTATCTTGTGCTGTTGAAGACCTATCATGTGGCGACTAGTTTACTTGTTTCTTTTAAAGAAGTTGCCACACAGTAGGTTTTCAACAGCTTTGATTTTGATATCTTACATCATTAAACAACAATAGCTGCATTTAGCGCTCTAAGGGTTAATAAAGTGAAGTGACTGAGATCAGGTACAGGTTAGTTTCAAGGTATTTTAGTGCTGGCCCGGCTTTCATTGAAGCATTGCCCGCTCGTCAGAACACATCAATTTACACTCTGACATTAAGCCCCATGGCATTCTCCTTCTTGTATCGTGCTTCTTTTTGACATTTGGGGTGGTAGCTAGCAGTAGTTTGCTTGATGCTAGGCATTTGAGCAGAGCCCTGTAACCTATCTTGGGTGACGGAGCAGCCTCATTGCAGATTGCTGAGCCGTCTGGGGTCGGCAGTGTCGTACACAACATCAAAGCACACCATGTATTAAATATTAATATCTCCAGAATGCTGTCAGCCATTCATTTACTTACTCCTTTGTCCGAGAGCTAAGCTTTACATCTGTTTGAACCAGAGCTCCACTGCAATCGTATCCCTTTCAGAAGTGCAGTAATCCAGATTTGAAAGCCAGTGTCTTTTTGAAGACCTTAAAAATAAATACATGCTGATAAAGCCAACACTGAATGTGATTATTTGATTATTTTTATCATTTCCTGTAATGGAAACGGCTTTTTTTGTCCATTAACAACCCAATGACCCCTTAGATGGAGTCCGTAGGCCAGAGGCTGTATTCTTGACTTTTTCACCGTCGGGGCTGCGTTTCTCACTGACAGCCATACTTGTTGGTACCTCTGATCTGTATTGAATTGAGAAATGGGGCCGGCTCCATAAACTGAGTTGAAGACTGGTTTTCACTGTAGACTGGTCTTAAATTGTTGAGTTAGACTAATTAAGACTGCCTGTTGCAGAAAGCTTAAGACTGACTTAATTTGAGGCAGAAAAATTAGCCACCTCTCCCCCTGGCTAAGCCTGAGATGAGAGCTTTGTTGCCATGGCAACACATTGTTAGAACTCCTGTTAGAGGACACAAAGATACAGCAATATTTATTGTTTTTCTAACAAAGGACAAGAAATATTTTACATTGGAATCAGGATTATCAGTTGTTTTTTTTAATGATTTATTTTTGTAAGGGGTTCTCCTCCGCTGCTGGATTTTTTTTTCTTCTGTATTTCCGTTTTAAGCTGCTTGCACACCGTACGCGAAACAAATTTTCCGCGCGACAGATTACATTCGAAGTCAGTGCGAAGACGCGAATACGCGCGGAACGCATCTTTGCATTGACTTGGAATGTAATTAGTCGTGCGAAAAATTCCTTTCCCCTCCACTGATCTATATGTAAGGACTGGATAGCTGATGATGTCATAATTTTGAAGTAACCGTGCCGCCATATTGGTATGCCCAACTATAATCTCCCAGAACATTACTCACATTGTACACGTTGCAGCGAATGATATATTTAATCGAGAAGATATCTTTTCACTGACACGAAAGAGGCGGTATTTTATGTTTCGTCCTCAGATCGACCTGACTGTATGAAAAATTCCTCTAGGACAGCAGGTTTAACTACAGTAGGCAGCAGTTGTACGGGCCTTTAACATTTTCAATGGTCAATATCAGCATTTGGCAGTACGACCAATGAGTGCGTCCATAGGAAATCGGAAATAGGAAAAGGATTTTTCCACATCTCGCCTGAGTGGGGTAGTAGTACAAGTACAATGAAATTGAAGTCCATAGTCATTGAGACTGAGAAGATGAGACACACTGAGCTTGTTCATTATTTGGAGGCGGGGCCTGTTCTCAGTGTGTCTTCAGTATGTGGAGGCGGGGCCTGTACTCAGTGTGTGTTCAGTGTGTGGGAGAAGGCCTGTACTCAGTGTGTGTTCAGTATGTGGAGGCGGGGCCTGTACTCAGTGTGTGTTCAGTATGTGGAGGTGGGGCCTGTACTCAGTGTGTCTTCAGAGTGTCGGAGAAGGCCTGTACTCAGAGTGTGTTCAGTATGTGGAGGCGGGGCCTGTACTCAGTGTGTATTCAGTGTGGAGGCAGGGCCTGTACTCAGAGTGTGTTCAGTATGTGGAGGCGGGGCCTGTACTCAGTGTGTGTTCAGTATGTGGAGGTGGGGCCTGTACTCAGTGTGTGTTCAGTATGTGGAGGTGGGGCCTGTACTCAGTGTGTGTTCAGTATGTGGAGGCGGGGCCTGTACTCAGTGTGTGTTCAGTATGTGGAGGTGGGGCCTGTACTCAGTGTGTGTTCAGAGTGTCGGAGAAGGCCTGTACTCAGAGTGTGTTCAGTATGTGGAGGCGGGGCCTGTACTCAGTGTGTATTCAGTGTGGAGGCAGGGCCTGTACTCAGAGTGTGTTCAGTATGTGGAGGCGGGGCCTGTACTCAGTGTGTGTTCAGTATGTGGAGGTGGGGCCTGTACTCAGTGTGTGTTCAGTATGTGGAGGTGGGGCCTGTACTCAGTGTGTGTTCAGTATGTGGAGGCGGGGCCTGTACTCAGTGTGTGTTCAGTATGTGGAGGTGGGGCCTGTACTCAGTGTGTGTTCAGTATGTGGAGGCGGGGCCTGTACTCAGTGTGTGTTCAGTATGTGGAGGTGGGGCCTGTACTCAGTGTGTGTTCAGAGTGTGGGAGAAGGCCTGTACTCAGAGTGTGTTCAGTATGTGGCGGCGGGGCCTGTACTCAGTGTGTGTTCAGTGTGTGGAGGCGGGGCCTGTACTCAGTGTGTGTTCAGTGTGTGGGAGAAGGCCTGTACTCAGAGTGTGTTCAGTATGTGGAGGCGGGGCCTGTACTCAGTGTGTGTTCAGTGTGTGGAGGCAGGGCCTGTACTCAGTGTGTGTTCAGTGTGTGGAGGCAGGGCCTGTACTTAGAGTGTGTTCAGTATGTGGAGGCGGGGCCTGTACTCAGTGTGTGTTCAGTGTGTGGGAGAAGGCCTGTACTCAGTGTGTGTTCAGTATGTGGAGGCGGGGCCTGTACTCTGTGTGTGTTCAGTGTGTGGGAGAAGGCCTGTAGTCAGTGTGTGTTCAGTATGTGGAGGCGGGGCCTGTACTCAGTGTGTGTTCAGTGTGTGGAGGCGGGGCCTGTACTCAGAGTGTGTTTGATAGGTTTACACTACAGGCTCCTGTGTGGGTGCCGTGGCACAGTAAACTGGAGGGACACATATGGAGAAATGAAAGGAGTTATTGGGGGAAAAAATGTCAATCGTACTCAGATTTACTTTGTATGTACATAGTCCCCCCCTCCTAACTGACTCCCAGCAGTTCCGCGAACAATTAAAAATCTTAACGATGGTTCTGTGTGTGATTTGGGTAAAATTCTAAGCAATACGGTTTTCTTTTTGTTTTTTCTTTAATATTTATAGTGAGACGGCTATTTATTCATTCATGTAACATCATTACAGCACATACTCTGATTGCCCAGACTTTAAAAAAAGATGTTTATACTTGAATGTGGATGACAGAGTTGAGGTTATACAAACATTTTTACACAAGGAGACCAGGTGAACCAGAGCATAAAAAAACTGTGTTGACCCCAGAGGATTAACTGGCGACTGTAGTGCAGCTGGTTCAGGCCCCTGGTGAAGCCTGGGATTTGGCTTTCAGCTGAAAGATGACACTGGGAAGAACTCAGTGTTTGGGCCTTAACTTCTCACCTCCTGGGAGAGAAATACACACCAGGCCCCTCCAACTAATGGCAGTTTCAGCAAGTACAGTGCCCTCCATAATTATTTACACCTGTGTTTAAGTTGTGTTAAAAGCCTTAAAATATATTCAATTTTTATTGCAGAAGCATACTCTCACAATGAAAATTGTGTAAAAACGTAACCTTCAACTCAAGTGGATTTTAAGGGGGAAAGAAAATCCCTGACTAAGAAATAAATATTTTTCATAAAATCACCTGTTCCACAATTATTAGCACCCCTAACAATTCCAAGGAATTAAATGTAATTGAAGTAATTCTGTCATTTCTACAGTAGTTTGCAAAGTTGATTGGAGTATCTAGGAACATTTATTTAGTAATTCATCACTTCCTGTTTCCCTGGGGTATAAATATGACATGACACAGAGGCCATTTCTCTTATCCACTCTTCAACATGGGAAAGACAAAGGAACACACCATTCAAGTAAGGCAGATGTGTGTTGACCTTCACAAGTCAGGCAATGGCTACAAAAAAATAGCCACTCGCCTGCACCTGCCCATATCTACTGTCAGAGGAATCAGTAAGAAGTTTAAAACAACTGAAACAGTTGTAAACAAGCCTGGACCTCTGCTTTTCTCAATATATATGCTTCCACTGGGACAAGTTATTCGCGCGCATGGCATTAACTTTCACTGCTATGCAGATGACACACAACTATATCTGTCAGTCAAGCCTGATGAAGCTGCCCAGCTGTCAAAGATGGAAGCCTGTCTTGTAGACATAAAGAAATGGATGAGTCACAATTTTCTCTTGTTGAACCCTAGTAAGACAGAAATAATCGTAGTGGGTCCCAAATCCCAGAGATGCAAAATCTCAGATTACATGCTTAACATTGATGGAATTTCAATCGCTTCAAGTGCCATTATTAAAGATCTTGGTGTTACTCTTGACCCTGATCTCGCACTTGATACACATATAAAGAACATCCCAAGAGTTGCATTTTACCACTTGAGGAATATTTCCAAAATTCGGAAAATGCTGTCATTACATGATGCAGAAAAGCTTGTCCATGCCTTTGTTACTTCAAGATTAGATTACTGTAATGCTCTTTTGTCTGGTTGTGCAAAATCCTCTCTAAAGGGGCTCCAGCAAATTCAAAATGCAGCTGCTCGTATTCTCACTAGAACACGGAGACACGAGCATATCAGCCCAGTGTTAGCTTCACTTCACTGGTTACCAGTTAAATTCCGAATAGACTATAAGATACTACTTCTTACCTTTAAAGCCTTACATAGGCTTGGTCCATTGTACCTAAGTGATTTACTTTTACCCTACATTCCCTCCAGAACACTTTGTTTGCAGAGCGCAGGCCTCCTTGTTGTTCCAAAAATAGCTTAAATTACCATAGGCGGTAGAGCTTTTTCCTATCGTGCTCCCCTCTTATGGAACGAATTGCCTGCTCATATTCGGGGTGCAGACACTATCAGTATATTTAAAGTTAGGCTCAAAACATATCTCTTTAGTCTGTCCTATAGTTGAGGGACAGGAGTGGGTGGCTGGCATAAGCTATAGAATATTTGGTGGACTGAGCAGTCAGTGCTGTCACTGGATCATTGCTGGTGGTGCCCTATTCTGCTGAACTGGTCATGGTCTGGTGGTGACTGTCTCAACCTGCCCTCGTGGCTGTGTTGGCCCCTGCCCCTGTTTCTCATAACTATGCTGCCATAGTCTTATTCTGCTGGGGTTTCCTTATCGCACACAGGCACCTCTGTCTCTCCTGCTCTGTGTGCTCGCCATACAACTCCACCTCCCTAACAATATTTTTTTTTTCCTCCTCCTGCTCTGGGCACTTGCCCTGAGCTCTAGATCAAGCTTCACCGAACACCCCCTGGCCTGGAGCTCCAGCCTAAGACCAGCTGTTACCATCTTGTTTCAGCTACAGGACCAAGAGGTTCTTCCTGCCTCATGATGACCTCCATTGCTAATTGTTTTACATTAGCCAAGACATCTGTTGGACAGTTTTAAATATACAAATTATTTTAGCACTGATTAGATAGATTTCAATGGAACTCTTGTCATTATCTTGTTATCAACTAGCTAGCCCGCGGAGGATGGGCTTCCCCACTATAGCCGGGTTCCTCCTGAGATTTCTTTCCACTGAGGAGTTTTTTCTCACCACTGTTTGAGGATTTTTTCACCCTACTGGGAGTTTTTTTTGCCTCGCTGTTGTGGGAATAGGGAATAGGTACTGGGAATAGGTTGGGCACTGCCCTTCAGTAACCCATCTCTGACTGTAAAGCGTCTTTGTGACAGTGTATCTGTAAAAAGCGCTATACAAAATAAAATTGAATTGAATTGAATTGAATTGGACAAGGACGCAAGGTTATTTTGCCACCACGCACAGTGAGGAGGATGGTAAGAGAAATAAAAAGTTCTCCAAAGCTCATTGTTAAAGAATTGTAACAAATGGTAGAATCTTGGGGTCAGAAAGTCTCCAAAACAACCATCAGGCGCTATCTACATGCCAACAAGCTGTTTGAGAGGCATGCTTGGAAAAAACCTTTTCTCTCTCACAATCATAAACGCAAACGTCTGGAGTTTGCTAAGTGGTACTGGGACCGTGTGCTTTGGTCAGATGAGACCAAGATAGAGCTTTTTGGCAACAAACACTCTAAGTGGGTCTGGCGGAACACAAAAGATGAGTATGCAGAAAAGCACCTCATGCCCACTGTGAAGTATGGGGGAGGATCAGTGATGCTGTGAGCCTGTTTCTCTTCCAGAGGCCCTGGGAACCTTGTTAGGGTGCATGGCATCATGAACGCTATGAAATACCTGGACATTTTAAATCAAAATCTGGTGGCCTCTGCCCGAAAGCTGAAGATGGGTCATCACTGGGTCTTTCAGCAAGATAATGACCCTAAACATGTGGCCAAATCTACACAGAAATGGTTCACCAGACACAGAATCAAGCTCCTCCCATGGCCATCTCAGTCCCCAGACCACAACCCCATTGAAAACCTGTGGAGTGAGCTGAAGAGGAGAGTGCAGAGGAGAGGACCCAGGTTGCTGGATGATTTAGAGAGATTGTGCAAAGAGGAATGGTTGAAGATCCCTCTTTCTGTATTCTCCCATCTTGTGAAACATCATAAGAGAAGATTAGGTGCTGTTTTGTTGGCAAAAGGGGGCTGTACAAAGTATTAACATCAGGGATGCTAATAATTGTGGCACACATGATTTGATGGAAAAGAATTATTTCTTAATGTGGGATTTTTTTCCCCACTGAATAAATGCACTTGAATTAAAGGTTGGATTTTCCCCTTTTTTTCTTTGTGGTCCTATATTATTTAGAAAAAAACTGAATTTATTAGAAGCGAAAGAACACATCTTAACCATGGGTGCCAATAAGTATGGAGGGCGCTGTAGCTGCTTTTTATGGGATCCTCGCAAAAATCTTGGCACAACAAAATCTACATGCTAAATATCATATGTTAAGTAATAACGTGATAGGAAACATACTGGTCTTGCATCCAAACAAAGCTGTAATTGATAAATTTGTAAATTGATCATAAAAAAATTTGTTCTGTCTCCAGAGTACTTACATATTTTTAAAATATTTGTTGTTTGATATCTCAGCGCTCAAAGCATGCTAATGCCACCCAAGGGAGCTGTGTACTTGCCTGACAAGCAGTGGAGTTTATGATCTATAACACAAGGAGCCCAGAGGTAAATGGGGGGGGAGGTGATGTAGGCAAAAGTCTTTCATAGTTTGAAATTAAAATTTCCTGCTCTCGTACACGGCACTCAAAGAGGTCAGTGAAGCAGTTTAGATTAATTTGATCCTTACAAACCATACATGGCATTCAACAAAATTGTTGCCGAAAATCTCAATTTTTTTGTGTTGCTAGACCATATGATTATGAAAATATCATCAATAAGGCTTGTTCTGATTAGCTAAGACAGGATAGCAACCAACTGACACTTAAAACGTTGGTTGTCTACCAGCTAAGAGTGCTACATAGCACTCTTAGGAAAATAACGGCATTATGGAATATGGCAGCCTTCGGAGGAAAAGGTTAAGCGAGGCCCTTCACCACTAAACCTCACCAGGGGCCTTTTCTGGATTTCTTGCCTAAATTTCAACTGTTCTGCCCGGCATTTTTCTCAGGGAATCCTTCAAAAGAGAAGTGTTCTCACTGTATATCCCCTGGATTGATAAAAAGAGGTGTGAATGCTTTTTATTTATTTATCCTGTGCACTTCGGAACGTGACCCACCCTCTGAGAACATCCAGGAACCTAGGCGGCCCCTGGAGTGAACCTGGCTCAGCTCATGCTAACAGCAGCTCGTACTAACAGCTCACGCTAACAGCAGCTCGTACTAACAGCTCATGCTAACAGCAGCTCGTAGTAACAGCTCACGCTAACAGCAGCTCTTACTAACTGCTCATTCTAAGAGTAGCTCATGCTAACAGCTTGCGCTAACAACAGCTCGTACTATCAGCTCATGCTAACAGCAGCTCACGCTAACAGCTCTCACTAACAGCAGCTCATACTAACAGCTCATGCTGACAGCTTGTGCTAACAGCAGCTTGCACTAACAGCTCACGCTAACAGCTGCTTGCACTAACAGCTTGTGCTAACAGGAGCTCGTACTAACAGCTCCTGCTAAGAGGAGCTCACGCCAACAGCATCTCAAACTAACAGCTCATGCTAACAGCAGCTCGTACTAACAGCTCACGTTAACAGCAGCTCATGCTAACAGCTCACGCTAACAGCAGCTCTTACTAACAGCTCATTCTTAGAGCAGCTCATGCTAACAGCTTGCGCTGACAACAGCTCGTACTATCAGCTCATGCTAACAGCAGCTCACGCTAACAGCTCATGCTAACAGCTGCTTGCGCTAAAAGCTCACGCTAACGGCTCGCGCTAACAGCAGCTCGCACTAACAGCTCATGCTAACAGCTCACGTTAACAGCAGCTGGCACTAACAGCTCAGCCAAGCAGAATCTCAATTAATCAGCATCAAACCGAAGAGTTCCCAACACAATGGGCCAAATCCAGGGGATGAGAGAGGCAAAACGGTTAAAACTCTCCAGCAGGGAAAGGTTAAAACACTCTCCAGCAGGGAAAGGTTAAAACACTATCCAGCAGGGATAGGTTAATACAATCTCCAGCAGTGAAAGGTTAAAACACTCTCCAGCAGTGAAAGGTTAAAACACTCTTCAGCAGTGAAAGGTTAAAACACTCTCCAGCAGTGAAAGGTTAAAAAACAGTTAAAACACTCTCCAGCAGTGAAAGGTTAAAACACTCTCCAGGATTGGAAGGTTAAAACACTCTCCAGCAGTAAAAGGTTAAAATACTCTCCAGCAATGAAAGGTTAAAACACTCTCAAGCAGTGAAAGGTTAAAACACTCTCCAGCAGTGAAAGTTTAAAATACTCTCCAGCAGAGAAAGGTGAAAACACTCTCCAGCAGTGAAAGGTTAAAATACTCTCCAGCAGTGCAAGGTTAAAACACTCTCCAGCAGTAAAAGGTTAAAATACTCTCCAGCAGTGAAAGGTTAAAACACTCTCCAGCAGTGAAAGGTTAAAACACTCACCAGCAGTGAAAGGTTAAAACACTCTCCAGCAGTGAAAGGTTAAAAAACAGTTAAAACACTCTCCAGCAGTGCAAGGTTAAAACACTCTCCAGCAGTAAAAGGTTAAAATACTCTCCAGCAGTGAAAGGTTAAAACACTCTCCAGCAGTGAAAGGTTAAAACACTCTCCAGCAGTGAAAGGTTAAAACAGGCTCCAGCAGTGAAAGGTTAAAAAACAGTTAATACACTCTCCAGCAGTGAAAGGTTAAAACACTCTCCAGGAGTGAAAGGTTAAAAAACAGTTAAAACACTCTCCAGCAGTGAAAGTTTAAAATACTCTCCAGCAGAGAAAGGTTAAAACACTCTCCAGCAGTGAAAGGTTAAAACACTCTCCAGCAGTGAAAGGTTAAAACACTCTTCAGCAGTGAAAGGTTAAAACACTCTCCAGCAGTGAAAGGTTAAAACACTCTTCAGCAGTGAAAGGATAAAACACGCTCCAGCAGTGAAAGGTTAAAACACGCTCCAGCAGTGAAAGGTTGAAACACTTTCCAGCAGTGAAAGGTTAAAACACTCTCCAGCAGGGAAAGGTTGAAACACTCTCCATCAGTAAAAGGTGAAAATACTCTCCAGCAGAGAAAGGTTAAAACACTCTCCAGCAGTGAAAGGTTAAAACACTCTCCAGCAGTGAAAGATTAAAACACTCTCCAGCAGTGAAAGGTTAAAACACTCTCCAGCAGTGAAAGGTTAAAACACTCTCCAGCAGTGAAAGGTTAAAACACTCTCCAGCAGTAAAAGGTTAAAATACTCTCCAGCAGTGAAAGGTTAAAACACTCTCCAGCAGTGAAAGGTTAAAACACTCTCCAGCAGTGAAAGTTTAAAATACTCTCCAGCAGAGAAAGGTTAAAACACTCTCCAGCAGTGAAAGGTTAAAACACTCTCCAGCAGTGAAAGGTTAAAAAACAGTTAAAACACTCTCCAGCAGTGAAAGGTTAAAACACTCTCCAGGAGTGGAAGGTTAAAACACTCTCCAGCAGTAAAAGGTTAAAATACTCTCCAGCAATGAAAGGTTAAAACACTCTCCAGCAGTGAAAGGTTAAAACACTCTCCAGCAGTGAAAGTTTAAAATACTCTCCAGCAGAGAAAGGTGAAAACACTCTCCAGCAGTGAAAGGTTAAAATACTCTCCAGCAGTGCAAGGTTAAAACACTCTCCAGCAGTAAAAGGTTAAAATACTCTCCAGCAGTGAAAGGTTAAAACACTCTCCAGCAGTGAAAGGTTAAAACACTCTCCAGCAGTGAAAGGTTAAAAAACAGTTAAAACACTCTCCAGCAGTGCAAGGTTAAAACACTCTCCAGCAGTAAAAGGTTAAAATACTCTCCAGCAGTGAAAGGTTAAAACACTCTCCAGCAGTGAAAGGTTAAAACACTCTCCAGCAGTGAAAGGTTAAAACACTCTCCAGCAGTGAAAGGTTAAAACACTCTCCAGCAGTGAAAGGTTAAAAAACAGTTAATACACTCTCCAGCAGTGAAAGGTTAAAACACTCTCCAGGAGTGAAAGGTTAAAAAACTGTTAAAACACTCTCCAGCAGTGAAAGTTTAAAATACTCTCCAGCAGAGAAAGGTTAAAACACTCTCCAGCAGTGAAAGGTTAAAACACTCTCCAGCAGTGAAAGGTTAAAACACTCTTCAGCAGTGAAAGGTTAAAACACTCTCCAGCAGTGAAAGGTTAAAACACTCTTCAGCAGTGAAAGGATAAAACACGCTCCAGCAGTGAAAGGTTAAAAAACAGTTAAAACACTCTCCAGCAGTGAAAGGTTAAAACACTCTCCAGGAGTGAAAGGTTAAAACACTCTCCAGCAGTGAAATATTAAAACACTCTCCAGCAGTGAAAGGACTTTTCATCTGGAGATAATACCAAATTATTCGGGGACGAAGCACAGATTTTGATCCTCTCCTGCGTTTTGAATCATTGGTATCTTTGGTTTTTAAGTCAAGCTTTTATCGATTGACTACATTAGCTCAAGTCAGAAATGGCCGGAGACAAAGAGAAAAGTCATAATTTCTTATAATAATCAATTGAAACGCAAGTCACTCTAATTGGGTCTCGAAACATGATTGAACTTCTCATCAGTCTGGTGAGTGGACTTTCAAATACACAGCACATCCAACTAAAAACCGACATGAACCCATTCTCCGTCCTTCACTGGGTGCTGTCTAAGTCGGGTTTAAGGACTTAGGCTGATGTTTTCGCTCAGCCTCATTGGCCTCTCATCAAATATTTGATTCTTGTTTTAATTTTAAGACACTCTCACAAGCTGCACTCTTTGTTTCTTTCTTTGAGTTTAAAACTATCTGTTTTGGTGCCTTCAAAAAACATTGCATATGTTGGAACTTGTTGAATCAATATTGCTTTTAATCTAATTATTATTTTATTTATATATTTATATTTTGCGTAAAACTGTAATTGAATAAGCTGTCAGTTGAATAATCACTAAATCATTGGAGTGCGAATAAGAGATGAGCCCAAGGATAACCGATTTTGCACTGATCGATTCATATTTGAGCGTGAGTTGTATTTCAAAAAGATGTAGCCACACAGCCATTATTAGTATTGGCATCCAGAATGCTAAAGAGCTAAAATGTGCTTTGGCAATTACAGTGACAAAATAAAAACCCAACTAAGTGATGTGATGTGACGAGCTGTTTAAAAAAGGCTTGAAGCAGCAGCTAATGAAGCGTGAGTAAACTTCTGAACACGAGGCTCTCGAAACGAGCGACTCCCCTCTTTCCGGACCACCTGCGGGCCTGTCCACTCACCCTCCATGGGCTCAGGACCAGGGACAAACAGCGAGATTGCCGACTCATTATTGCCAGACCTCATCAGTGACCTCGGGCATCAAACGGTCCAGATGTCCTGAAAAAAAGAGAAGGAACCATCACAGTCACTTTAGACTGCTCTCTGGTGCACGTGCTGAGAGAACGTAAGAGAAATCGAAAATAAGTTGGATCTACGCAATAGTCATGGGCGTAAAAATGTGTATGGACGCTATGGACGTGTCCATACCAATATTTTGATGTGTGTAAAATGTCCACCATACCAATTTTGAATGGGGCATTGCACGGCATTCGGGACACAAAAGGTTAAATTTCCCCTCCTTAGTTCCGCCTCTCAAAGACGGCGTGTCATTGGTGGGGACAGCCTTGCTATCTGTGATTGGCTCCCCTTCCTGTATCCATCATCATGACTGGGTTGTCATTGGTAAGTTGGTAGGCTACGCGGTGAAAATAAAAAATAACAGCGTAATAACAGCGTCTACTGTCGCTGGCTCGGGGAATCATGTCTGACTCGGGCAGGAAAAGAAGAAAGGCGGACATTAGACATTATTTCACCCAGTCAATGGTAAGTTACTCACACAAAATAGTCTTGTAAAAACCTGTTCAGACCGCAACGCATTTTCTCTTCCAAGCGCTCGATTTCATTGTTTTTCCAGTAGCACATCATAAACCTCAACATGCAGTAGCCTAATAACTTCCGGGCTTCCCATTCCCATGCTTGTCGTTTTGGAGGGGGGGTGCGTTGCAGTCTGGCACGGATTCTACTGAAACGATTAATCATGCTAAAAGTCTCTTAGAGTGGAGTGAAATAAGAACAGAAAATCTTTAAATAATTTTTAGAGTCCGCTCATCTTTAGCCCTATTCGGACGAGAGAACAGAACGTGAGAGGGGTTGATCTTCACGCACGCACCCTTGTGAGTTGTGACAGTTGTCACGTGACCGCCATCTCCACAATGCATGTTGATGCATCTGAATGCATTTTTACCCCACGTCCCCCCATAAAACTAGTCCCGTCCTAATAGGGTTTTAGATGGTATGGTTAGATGAGTAATAATATAGAAGGACAATGTATTGTTAATGCAATAAACAGCCAGCCAGCCAGCATAAAATGTATTATTATTATTATTATTATTATGCAACAAGAGACAAAAATAGGTAGTGTTTCTTGATCATAAATTTAGTTTTACAGCCACAACACAGCAGCTCTGCAGATCAGTCTCCATCAGGCAGACAGGTATATTTCATGTGGAAATTAAGCAACACACTGTATTGCTGATTGATGAGGCTGTATTTTGGGTAGGTTAGGTCATGACACAGGGAGGCATGGGAGGCAAATTATGTCCCCACCAATGTCAACACCATTATTACGCCCTTGGCAATAGTTGTTGCCTTTTACATTTTCATGCTGAGGGCAGAGGTGTCTCTGCACAGTGTGTGAACTCAAGTTTCCTTTATTTCATTTCATTTTCCTAGATTTAGATCAGGGGGCACAAAAGCTGTGTCTAATGAGTCTGTCCAATGTAAACACAAAGCACTACCGTGGTCTGGTGGAAAAGCACACAGGGCACAGTAAAATGAGTAAAGGAAGGGACTCAAAGCTAAAGAGAGAAATAATTAGAAATAATTTTGTAAAGGACAGCACAGTAAGGAATGAGAAAGAAAGAGAGAAAATGGTGAAATACTGTAATGCCAAAGTATAACTTACTATTTTCTGGGCTTTGAGAGCCTACCTCCACCCCACCCACCCTTCAGCCTCTGGTCCTGCAGACAAAAATTTCCCAGAATGCTCACACCTCCTCTCCCGAAGATCACGTCCTACAAGTGAGATCCTTAGCTGACCGTCAGCCCTCCTTTTCCCGATGAGAATGAGTTAATGATGTCTGCACTCGAGCTTCAGCCGCCGCACGCTGCTGACAAACAGGAAATTACTCCACTCCAGACCCTAAATAATGCCCATCCTCCGCAGAAGAGGGGGCTTTTGAACAGTTAAATCCAGGCCTTGCGGGACCCTGTCTTTATAAAGCCACTGCAATGTCATGGTCCTTCTAGTGTGCATCAATTCCCTCTGTAAATGATGATGACTTCTTTTTGGACGCACATGCTATGATTGGTTGGAAGCTATTATTTGCGCAATAGAAACTCTATGTTCCCCCAAAGTCACCAATAAAATAAAGAAAGATATATAATAGCATAATATAGTTTTATAAAGGCCTCTGAAGGCCATGCCCCTTCAGAGGAACTGATGCAACCTGAAATTTGGAGAAACAGTTTCAGCATCCATTGGGATTCTTCTGTCTCAGTCAGGGTAAAGGGGTAAAATGAGGAATAACATTACCATGTCTCATCCAAGGTATGTCAGTCTGAGAGTGAACATAAAGATGGTGTGTGTATGTGTGTGTGTGTGTGTTGGAAGTGTCAAAACTGCACCACCATTTTTAGTGAGGAAGTACGCGAGGCTCTATCTGTGTAGGCAACTCACACTTAAATATAAATCAATCAGCTTGAAATATCTGATTTTTGGGCTCATGTTTTCACACCAATGGTTGAATGATTATTGCAAGACAGCATGTTTTCCAGGGCTTTCTGCGCATATTTTGACCAGAAAATGCACAATTGCATTCTGCTCTCATTGAAAAGGCATCACTGCATTGGCATGGGCACAGGTCTGCAGGATTGGCCTTCCTGCAGTTAAGACTTGTCCCAAATAAAGAATGTGTGGCAAATTTTGAAACACAAATGCAACAATGAAGACCCCGTTACTGGCCCGTGTCCACAGGAGCTGTTTTTAGCACTGGAAACATGTATTTTTCAAGCAAATTCTATGAAGTTCAGCGTTGACAGCGCCAAGCGTCCTCAACACAACAACCCCCGAACTTTCAGTTTTTTTGTCATCTCCGCTCACAGCGCTTGTTGGGACAGTGCCGGCCTCATCAATGTCGTGTTTCTCACACCGACAAATCAAGGTAAGAGGAGGAAGGACTTACAACATCAACAGCAGTTTCGGAGGATAAACGGAGCCAGCTGCAACAGTCATGCTTCAAATCAATTCGCCACTGTAAAGACTTGCTAGCTGTTTTCTGTTTACGGGCTCCAGGTTTGCAGACAAGTAAGTTAAATTTGTTTTCAGGTTTTCTACAACTATAGAGGCCACTAGCAATCACCAGATACTCTGTTTTTGCTTAGGTTCTTTTATTTTATCCAGGGTAGCTAAGGTCGCGTTCACACCAGCCTTGTTTAGTCCAGTTGAACCGAACCCTGGAGCGTTTACCCCCTTGGCGCGGTTCGTTTGGCCCGGTGTGAACGCAGTCCGAGACCTCTGCTGCGGCCCAAAGAAGCGAACTCTAGTCCGCTTGTTGGAGGCGGTCTCGGGCCGCTTGCAAATGAACTCTGGAGCGGTTCATTTCTGGTGTGAACGCTATCCACACCAATCACAGGAAGCGTACCATTTGAAGCGCCGTTTCCTGTTTTGGGGACTGGAAAAATTAGCAAGCTGTGGCTAAAAAATGAGCGGCAGGGGACAAACCTGGAGTCCCGAAGAGCAAAGATGCCTTCTGAATATATGGGCAGAAGAGAACATTTCTCAGCTTCTGGAAAAAGTACACAAGAACACTGAGGTGTTCAAAATATTCAGCGAAAGAATGAAACAGAATGGGTTCAACTGAACTTTTGAGCAGTGCCGTGTAAAAGTAAAAAAGCTCCGTCAACAATACATAAAAATACGCGACGCGTTGCAGAAAAGCGGTAGTTCTTCCGATATCAAAGATAAATTTATTTGGTATGACGATCTCGATAACATCTTGAACACAAGACCCATGGTGAACCCCATTGACGTAGTTGAGTCCTACGAGGATGAGTCGCCAGTCGCGGAGAGCTGCAGTTCCACCGCTGATGCCGAGGCGGATAACCGCAATTATTCCGGGGATACAGAGGACTCCGATAAAAATGGTAAGTTCATAAACTCATACTTCGACCGTGCTGTGTACAGACTTTGAAATCTAGCAGATTGATTAATAAGCAACAACTGGAAACCGGGAGGGCAAAACGCATGCTTTTAAACAGCACTGTTTTTTTTTTTTCCCAATCAATTTTGTTCTTTAAAAATTTGGGAGCTCTTCGAACATCCAGCTATTTCGCGTGTGACTTACTCGCTTCTACAAGGTAGCCGAAGTACAGAAACAAAATGCTTATTTTGGATGTGAAATACTTTTGCTAAGAAGATCATGAAGTGCACGTTTGGTAAACTGCTTTGCAGGACATTCCAAATGGACTCAGATAATTAACAGTATTTTTTTAAAGCAACCTATTTCGGCAAGTGAATAAAACATTTATTTATTAGCATTTACGCACTATGGGGTCTATTCTCCCATTAGTGCGTAAGTCTTTTTTTACGCGCTTCGAGTTAAGCGCTTTTGAGTTAAGCGTATTCTCCCCTACGCGCTTCGATCACGCCCACAGCGCTTAACTTCAGAATGTAGGCGGCCTTATGAAAGAGGTGTGACTAATGCAAAAGAGAGGCAGACTCTGTTCAAAGCTCATTGATTATGGCTATCAGGAAAACATGGAAAAAGGATTTTCTGATTAACCATGAAAACGCATTTGTGGTCCATGGAAAAGCAAACCAGACTTTAAATTTGAATATCGTCATCCGGCTGACAAAACCTCGTATCTCCAAACTGATAAGAAACGAAAACTCGTATGTTCACTATTCTTACATGCTAAATTAAACATTTTTTTATTTTAAACTGTATTTATCCATTTATATTATTTTATAATTATTATTTTACTTTATATTTATTTTTTATTTTCCTGTTAAGTTTGTCATTGTGAAGATACAAGGTTTTATATGCCACTGTAATAGTAGGCCTATGTATGTCCGGACCAATTACAAGACTTAATTCAGACATCTCTTTTTTTTTTTTATCCCCGCGCGATTAGCGCGAAGCGGGGGATATAGCATTGGGCTCCGTTCGTACGAACACATAAAATTGCGGCGGCGGGGGATATGTTAGTGACAAACACTTGTTATTTCTTACTCTAGCCACCATGGCATTAAAGCTATGCATACAAACAAATTGCCGCGATAATGAAATGATAAATAAATTATTTAGCGCTTCTCAATCAGCGCAATCAGATCATTGAAAATGTGCCCCTCCTACACCAGCCTGTTTGTTCCGTGGAAGACAGGGAAGAAGACAAAGGGAACATTCTAGTCACACAAAGACAAAGACAGTTTATGAGCTCATTTAGAAATTGCGCACTTGAAAACTACTCAGATGTTAGGTTTGCAACTAAAGGACATGGAAACGCTTTAACAAGGATTCTTACCTCGCACGCGGTCATCTCCCCGACCCGAAACCGCCTCAGTAATGACGGAATTCCATATCCATAGCCTATCATCCTATTTGATTTGAGCGACACATTCACTTGAACTTGTGCCTAATACTTTATTATAGGCCTAAGCAATTATCCCATTTACTGATAATGATTCTTCCCATGTCGGCTATTCTTTAAAGGCTAAAATTGATTAAAAAATGGATAGTGCTTTGGTATTTGCCAGGGTAGGGCTCAATCTAGAGTAGCCTATTTAATAATATCTTTATTCACACATTAAATTACACAGTAGGCTATTACCAATGGTAAAAAATTACTCGGACTCGAGTTAGTTTATACAGATATCCTCAATTAGAAAATCAATCCCCTCACTCGTGAGAATATCACAA
This sequence comes from Gymnothorax reevesii, assembly GCA_029721435.1. Classification (NCBI taxonomy): domain Eukaryota; kingdom Metazoa; phylum Chordata; class Actinopteri; order Anguilliformes; family Muraenidae; genus Gymnothorax; species Gymnothorax reevesii. Next base: position 1,300,356 of record CM056589.1, on the reverse strand, counting down.
CTTTTTAGATTATCACGAACATACAGGGCAGTCGCATTTGTTAATAGAACATGGAAGACAATGATGTCGACGTCGAGCCAAAGCCGAAAACCAAATTTCACAGATGTTGGTGTATGGCAAGCAAGCAATGAAGGCTGATCCGAGGAATTAAGCTGCGAATCGTTCTGGATGTGGCTTCGGTGGGGAGATGTAAGCGCAGTATCCCCAATTTAAAGCATAAATGGAGAGATCTGCGGGGCGCTGTAAAAGCCAGGTTCTCTGCACACCGGAGAAGTGTACACGCAACAGGTGGTGGGCAACCATCATCCCCTGTGCATTTTACTGCACAGGAGGAGGGGATGGCATCTACTCTTTCTGCAGTGGAAGAGCATGGAGAAGAACTTGAAGCGCCAACGAACTGCGTCAGACACCTTGACACAGACGCCTGTGATGTGTGTGACATCACCAGCCACTCTCTCAAACGACCCAGATGCTAGGAGCGACAGCGCAGTTCTGACGTTGATGACCACGGGTATGTTTTGTGGATAATTGCTGCGGCTGGATAGCTGTTCATCCAGAAGTCGGCAAAGATAGATGATTGCCTCATGCACGGTCCAGGCGAAAGCGCTGGATGCACTCGATGTTTGTTTGTCCCAGGATGTCCAAACGAAGCCGATATACGCGTGTTCGTCTTCAAGCTCGGCGCGCTCCTCTTACTCTTTCCCAATCACGCAAGCAAATGCAGGACTGGCATTTTGGCTTTAGATTTTGAGGGCATAGAATGATGGTCTTATGTATACTCGAATTAATTAATTGTTTTGTAATTTAACTGATTGGAGAAGAGGCTGATGCGTAATATCATGTGATGATTTCGTTTGATAAATTATCATGGCTTTGAGAAATGTAGTTTAGAAATAAGAAAGAAGAATCGAATATTAAATGTCTCAACCTTCACCATGTTAAATAAAATAAAAGTAATGTTAAAATTCGGCCCATAACGGACATCAAACGCAATATTCAATTTCGCCTAATGTTGGCGCCTGACCTTAATACAGCCCTCAAAAGCGCTTAACAGAAAAAGCGCGTAAGCCAGGGGGAGAATACGCGTAAGTGTTATTTGCATGAGAAACGCCCGGAAACGCCCCGATTTTGGCCTTGCTCCGCCCCAAGCGCGTAAGTGCCTTCAAGGCGCGTAATGCACAGACTTAAGTCGAGGGGAGAATACGCGTAGGCTGAAAAGCGCGTAGCTACGCGCTTTTTTCGACTTAAGCACATGGGAGAATAGACCCCTATGTACTTGCCTTAACATTGCATTAAGAAGGAAGCTGTGCTTTTAACTGTCAGTGGATTATTGATATAGGAAATCGTGTTAAAGACAATGATCGGAAACGGGTCAATAATCGTAGACTATGCTTCTTATGGGTATTTTTCGCCCCTTCTGTTTACTGTATGGCAGTCGCCACTGACAAAATCAAATGTAACATTAGCGTAAGACATTCGCGAGTGAAACGTAATTGTTGTCATGAAATCGTACGAATACTGCCCATAACAGTGGTATACCCACACTAACACTGAATTGCTGATCATATCTCACTGTCAATAGGTGACACAGCTGTGGACTGCCAAAAAGACGGTGGACTACCCTCTGATAAAACCCCAGACCAGGCTCAGCTGCCAGTAAAGAGATCTGCTATTCCTGGGGCTGCATCCAGAAAAAAAAAAGCAAAGACTGGCCTGGACGGCAGAATCAAAGAACATTTGGCTGAGCAGACTAAACAACTGAATGCCCTGATGGAAGCTGAGCAGCACCATATGCAACAGGAGTCGGCTGACTTCGAGTGTTTTTTACGAGCACAGCAAGAAGCTGAAGAGCGACGATTCAAGGCCTTACAGGAGCAAATTCAAGTAAATAATCAAAGGTTTATGCAGCTAATTGGAACTGTTATGAATAACATGTCAAGTCAAACATCATGCCCACCTCTGCCCAATTGGATGTCAGGGCAGCCTCAGACATCATACTCCATGCCCCTACTGCCCACACAGCATACTGTGCCGCCTCAACCCATGCCCCACCAGTCGGCCATGTTCACTGCACCCTTCATACCTACCACAGTATTCAGGCCCACTCCACCAGCTATACCTACTCCTTCAGCCATGCCCGCTCCTACTCCAGTGAGGTCGCCTTCCTCTGTGAGCCCAGAGCTTGAGTGCCAACAGCCCATGCCTCTGACTATTACCCTTGAAGAAGAAAATGATGGTCCAAGTATTTCCTTTTGTAAGTGACTGAGGTCTAAGGCAAAACGTCCAAGTTTGTACTAATTATTTAATGGCTTCACGGTCTGCCAACTTGAAATGCTGTTGTTGAAAATGAAGCAATTCAAATTTTTCCTGTATGTGTGTATATATAAATATATATATATATAGAAATGTTCTGCTTGATTGAACTTTGTTACGTCTGAACATTGAAGCTGCCAGAGTACTCCTTTATAGGTTCTAAAGGTTTGCCATTGTATTGAAATGGATAAGGTTTTTGATGTTAATGCACTATTTCGGTATAAAAATGATGTAGCCTTTTTTATTTTTCATGTCTGAAAGATTTGCTACATGTATTGCTACCTTTTTTGTTTTTTTTTTCTGATGTAGCAGTTGTTTTCATACTGTAGCAATGACTGCACATGAAAAACATTTTTTATACTGATTTTGTGTAGCAGTTTTTTTTTTATATTGTAGCAATCAATAATATTTTTGCACTTTAAAAAATATTTTTGCACTTAAATAAACATTTGTTTATAGCAATGTGCGTCATGCAGTATGTTGACAAAACTGACAGTCAATTTCAAAAGTACTTCCTTTGATTGTGATAAAGTCAGTAGTAATCGAAACATGATGTGAGTGAGCTCAGTCGAGATTCATCATTTGAAAACATTCAGTATATTGAACATTGTACATTACACAGCATACTATTGTACATCATTTGTATAGAGTAACAACCAAAATTAAGCTGAAAGTGCAATCCGGGCCCAAGTAAAGCAAATCCCTCCTCCTCCTCCTCTCCTAAACTCTGGCAAAATAGGCACACTGTGCATTTCTAATGTCACGGCCAGCATTAGCCTGATTCCCCTGTGCAGCTGCAGTGTCCTCACCTCCACCATGACCCGCCTCTCCAACTCTTCCAAAAACTGCCTCATCCTCATCAATGGATTCATTATGTACTTCTGGTGTAATGCCTCTTCCCTCAGGAAACGGCTTCATGAGCCATGGGAGACGGGGGCAAGCAGAGTCCCCAAGGATGACTAGAGGCACATCCACCCCCTCGAATGTCTCGGTCCATCCAGGCACCAGGGTTCCAGCTTGGCCGCGGCGGTAGAGTGAGGAATTGGCAAATACTCTTGCATCGTGGACTTTACCCGCATAGCCTATGTTAATGTCCCAGAACATCATGCGATGATCCACCACTCCTTGCAGCAGCACAGAAAAGAACCCTTTGCGATTGAAGTAGTCGGCAGGTGTATTACTCGGAGCAAGGATCCCAATATGAGTACCATCAATGGCTCCAGCAACTTGTGGGAAGTGCCATTTGTCCCGGAAGGCTTGCACGATGGCTCTAAGCTCAGCTACAGTTGGAGGTCTGATGAAGTTCGGTCTCATGGTGTTATTAATGGCTGTGATCACCTCTTGGCTGATCATGCAGGCTGTTGACCTTCCCACCCCAAACAGGTGGGAGACAGACCTGAACTCCAGATTGGTGGCTAGCCGCCACAAACATATGGCAACCCGTAGCTCAACGGGGACAGGTTGGCGGTAGTGGGTGTTGCTCCTGGTGAGACTTGCTCGCAGAAGGTCACATAAGTGCATAAAGGTGCCCCTTCTCATGCAAAAGTTTTGCTGCCATTGCCTGTCAGAGGAATTTTGTCCACGGTCTCTTCATCCCCAAACTCATCGTCCTTGGATGGTCCAACCCTAATAATGCTTTGCCCTCTTCCAACAGCATAACAGGATCCCTAACCCTAACCTGAACCCTAACTCTTATGTATAGTCCTCAGGGATGAAAAGTCCGGGGACAAAAAATCCAGAGACGAAGAGTCCTGTAACTCGACAAAAGGCAGGAAAAGTTAGTGGTTCTAATAAAAAACTGCAGGGGGAGCCTTCTGTAGCTAATTAGGTTAATTGGCAACAGGTCAGTAACATGACTGGGTTTAAAAAGAGCATTTTAGAGAGACAGACTCTCAGATGGACAGAGATTCACCAATCTGCAAAAAACTGTCTCGAAATTGTGGAAAAATTTCAGAAAAATGTTCTTCAGCATAAAATTGCAAAGACTTTGAATCTAAAGTACATACAGTAGTATCATCAAACGATTCAGAGAATCTGGAAAAGTCTCTGTGCACAAGGGAAAATTCCAAAGGTCAATACTGGATGCTCGTGATCATCGGGCCCTCAGGCAGCACTGCATGACAAACAGGCATAATTCTAGACTGGAATTTACTGCATGGGCTCAGAAACACTTCCAGAAATCATTGTCTGTGAGCACAGTTCGCTATGCAATCCACAAATGCAAGCTAAAGCTGTATCATGCACAGAAGAAGCCAGATGTGAACACGATGCAGGAACGCCGCCATCTTCTCTGGGCCAAAGCTCATTTAAAATGGGCTGAGAGAGAATGGAAAACTGTTCTGTGGTCAGATGAATCAAAATTTAAAATCCTTTTTGGAAACTACCGATGTCGTGTTGTGCAGTCTAAAGAGGAGAGGGACCATCCAGCTTATTATCAGCGCGCAGTTCAAATGCCGACATCTCTGATGGTATCGGGTTACATTAGAGCCTATGGCATGGGCAGCTAACACATCTGGAAAAGCAGTATCAATGCTGAGAAGGAGTTGAAGGTTTTCCAACAACATCTGCTACCATCCATGATGTGACCGATGACAGGGGGAAAGCTGTTTAGTGTGATCAGTAATATGGGAAATAAAATTATATTTACATAGTCCAGCAATTCTTCTGAATTGTATCTTGGACTAGGAAAATTAATTGGTTGCTATGGCAACCACCAATAGGTGATAAATTGACAATGGTATAAATTGCTTTTTTTTTCAACATGAGAAAGCAGTAAAGAGTGAATTGGAATCATCTGCCCAATATTTTGACCCTCGGTTATGTGATAAAATCTCAAAATTTCAAAAAAGTCACTTTCCCAACTGATTTTTTCCATTTCTTCACCATGTCAGTCTGTTTGGTGAAGGCCACCCGTTTCCACTGAAAAATCTCCAGTAGAATTTTTTTGAACACAAAAGGCCTTGAAACCCACTGTCTACATTATAAAGCCTAAATAAGCTTATGCATAACAGGAAAAATTGGCATTATTTGTATTCTGCTTAAAGGGGTTTAAAGTTCAGCGCCGTAGCCCATCTTCTGATACATCTGTTCAAATGAAAACCCAAAACCTGGGATGGAATCCGGAAGCTCAACAAGCCTTCAACACACTCAAGAGCCTGTTCGTAACTGCTCCTGTACTCAAATTACTGGACCCCGAAAAGCCCTTTATCGTGGAAGTTGACGCCTCCAGTGGGGGGTGGGAGTAATATCGTCCAAGACGCACAGAATAGCAGAGAAGCTGTATTCTTGTGCTTATTTCTCACACAAGTTCATACCCGCTGAGGCTAACTACCGAATGGGAAACCGGGAGCTGTTGGCGGTAAAACGAGCGCTGGAGAAATGGAGGCATCAGTCAGAGGGGGTCCGTCATCCTTTGTGCTGACTGACCACCATAACTTGGAATATCTGCGAAAGGCACAAAGACTGAATCCACGGCAGGCCAGGTGGGCACTCCTCTATACTCGCTTGGATTTTTCTATAACCTATCACCCAGGCAACAAGCAGACACACGATCCTGAAGACATGAGGTAGAGAAGGATCCGGAAGCAGAGGAGCAGATTCTGCAGTCCTCCTGCATCCTCACCCCGATCTAAGTGGCAGTCTAAGTTTCCGACAGGGAAACCGCAAAGGAGACCAGGAGGAACCCCTCTCCTACCTCGCTGCCATTGGGTAAGATGTTAATTCTCGCTGCTCTTCAGGAAGTAGTGATTCTGTGGGCACATACCTCCCTGTCAGCAGGTCACCCCAGAGCTAAAAGAACAACACCCATCATCAGACTAAAACACTGGTAGCCCCACCTGGCCTCTGATGTGGAAATAGCTGTGCACTCTTGCTCAATTTCCAAAATGCCATGACAGCTGCCAATGGGCAAACTTAACCCTCTGCCAGTCCCACATCAACCATCGTCACACATCACTGTGGTTTTCATTACTAGTCTACCCTCATCAGAGGGTTACACTTATCCTGGTGATTGTTGACTTTTTCTAAATTCTGTACATTGATGCCTTTTGCTGCTGTGCCATCTGCTCTGCAAGTTACAAAGCACTCTGTTCGAGCAGATATCCGAAATTTTGGTCTTCCAGAGGACATCGTCTCTAACCATGAGCCACAATTCACATCACGTGTGTGGAGGGCTTTCTTCAAGAAGCTGGGAGCCTCAGTTAGCTTCACCTCGGGATACCGCCCTCAAATATATGGGCAGGCAGAGAGAGCCATCCAAGACCTGGGGAGGTTCCTCTGAGAATACTGCCATCGGCCCTAGAGGGATTGCTCCAGATACCTGCCCTGGGCTGAATATGCTCGGAATTCCTTGAAGAGTGCATCCACTGGACTCAGCCCCTTCCACTGTGTGCTCGGATAGCAACTGTGCCCGTGAGACCAGAGCCAGACGGAAGACCCGGCAGTAGACGTCCAGTTCAAAAATGCGGAGAAGGTCTGGGAAAACACAAACGTCCAGATCCGGAGGGTGCTCCACCTTTAAAAGATCCGGGCAGACTGGAAACGTCAGGACACCGCCAAATAACAGCCGAATCTGGCTCTCAACAAGAGACCTGCGCCTCCGCCTGCCCTGCTGGAAGTTGAGGCCACGGTTCATTGGCCTATTCCATGTCCTCCGGAAGGTAAACGAGTCTGTCTACTCAATACAGTTGCCGTCAAAACTACCACATGAATAACACATTTCATGGTCATTGGAAGCATGGGCAGTGCATAAAGATCTTTCACATGATCTTATTTCTTTTAAACAATTTAAACAAGCACGAAACACATGCATTGCTTCCAACTCCATAGTAAAGAAAAGTGTTAGAAGTCTGGAGTCATAATCGCACATGAAACTGAGAAACTGACTTCAATTCCACAGGAGAATCTCTAACATACACGCTGGTTGATTAACTGCTGACTTCAGCAGGGGAATGTAAATATGCCACTAAAACTTACACCGCATGTGTGAGAGTTGACAGGTGTGCGTTATTAATGAAAACTGACCACACCTGGTAATGTTGAGAGTTTTTGGAGCGTTTGTGATAGTAATTTAAATGGATGATTGAAAAGCGGTCATGACTAATCATTAATTTTAAATTGAGCCTCCCCTATCGCCAGTTCACCCGCCGTCACTGATTGTTACTGCAGCTAAAGCCCAGAGTCTGTATTACTAATAGTGTGTATTAAGAAACCTCTTTTCCACTTTGTTTTGCATTGCTAAGGCGTAAGAAATACTACCAAGTCCATTCTTGCACCTGAATCCAGTCCTGAACTTCCTGTCCTCCATGTCCCTGCACTGTGCCCAAAGCACAACCCTAACAGGTATGTTGTCTTTATTATATTGTTTAAAAAAAATACTTTTCAAGAATCAAAACTGAAGTCTATTTTTTTTTCAAAAAATAATTTCCTGGTGAAACTTTAAATGTGCTCTTATGTTCTTTTCAGTGTAATACAGGTCACAGATAACTAAACTTAAAATCAGTGCTTTCAGCATTCATTTTAACTTTACATGACCCACATTATTCTGATTTGGGGTTGATCATTTTCGACCTCTGTCCAGTGTAGCCTACTCAGCTTCTAATTATGATGGAACTACCTTTGGCCGGGACCCAGCTCCAGCCAGAATAGCTGTAAGGCTGAGAGACGATTCCTCGATGTCTCAATCGCGCCCAGCCAGGCGAAAGAGCCCACTGCAGCACCGCGAAGGACGGCGGACTACAGAAATAAATAAAGAGGGAAGATGACAGCTGCGCGGCTCACCGTAATAAGTAAACACATCAGAGGACTCTCTGATTTATTGCGAAGCCCGGGTGACATTTCGGCTGAGAGGGCAAGGAGATGAAGCTCCGTGCCTTTCTTTTTTCTTTCTCCTCTTCTTTCTAGAGGCGGGGACGCGGGGCGCATTCATATTCCGGCAATCTGGTAGTAAATAAAGGTCGCACGTCTTATCTGGCGGAGAGGAAAATCCGAATTCTCTCACCTGAAGGGGCTGCGTGTGAATAGTAATTGGTCATAGAGGGATTTGATAAAGACCCCGCGAAGCGCAACACGAGAAGAATAATACGTCTTTTCCCTTATTGATTCATTTTTATATTTATTTCCTTCGCCTATTTTTCCCCCTTGAAGGGCACATTGAAAAGCCGAATGAGCTGAGCAAAAAAACTTTCTTCTTTCCTTCCTTTTGGTTTTATCTTCCATCAGCTGCCATGCCCGTAATTGGAGAGTTATGTTGTCCGCCTCCTGCCACAGCAGTAGCAATCAGGACACTGATCAAAGATCGCATTATTCTGGGCTGTCTTTAGTCTCAAGGCTGCTCGTGTCAGGAAGGTGCTGTGATGCATTGTTCTGCAATGACGCTACATTTGCATATAGAAGGAATCCTAGTGCGCAGACTATCCTTATTTATTCATCGCTTCTTTTCCCGAACCGACAACGCTGACTCCAAACTTGAATTTTCTTGATTAATATGTATGGTGCCTGCGGACATTTTTAGTCAAGTAAGAACGTAGAATTATAGGATTTATTCATTATATATTTGAGCATACTTTGTCTTCTCGTGGAAGTATAAAACCAACATGCATACATAATGATAAATCCAAGGTCGCTTTGTCGTCTTTTTTTTGAGATCAAGTGAATAGTCACAACCATAGCTTTATTAATACTGTATTTGAAAGCAATCTTGATGCAATAGAAAATCTTATATTCTGAAGGATGCACTGTAACTGAATATCATGAGGCAATATCCTTATTTAAATTCCACTCTTTGTCTTTATTTGCAACCACAGCACCAATAATCAGCCAGTTTTATTAATCCGCCCTCCTTCCGGACCACACGGCAGCGCCCTCCTCCCGGACCAAACGGCGGAGCCCTCCTTCCAGACCACACGGCAGCGCCCTCCTTCCGGACCACACGGCAGCGCCCTCCTTCCAGACCACACGGTGGCGCCCTCCTTCCAGACCACACGGCGGCGCCCTCCTCCTGGACCACACGGCGGAGCCCTCCTTCCAGACCACACGGCAGCGCCCTCCTTCCAGACCACACGGCAGCGCCCTCCTCCCGGACCACACGGCGGCACCCTCCTTCCGGACCACACGGCCGCGCCCTCCTCCCGGACCCCACGGCAGCGCCCTCCTTCCGGACCACACGGCGGCGCCCTCCTTCCAGACCACACGGCCGCGCCCTCCTTCCAGACCACACGGCCGCGCCCTCCTTCCAGACCCACGGCCGCGCCCTCCTTCCAGACCACACGGCCGCGCCCTCCTTCCAGACCACACGGCAGCGCCCTCCTCCCAGATCACACGGCCGCGCCCTCTTTCCGGACCACACGGCAGTGCCCTCCTTCCGGACCACACGGCCACGCCCTGCTTACGGACCACACGGCAGCGCCCTCCTTCCGGACCACACGGCCGCGCCCTGCTTACGGACCACACGGCCGCGCCCTCCTTCCGGACCACACGGCAGCGCCCTCCTCCCAGACCACACGGCCAGGCCCTGCTTACGGACCACACGGCAGTGCCCTCCTTCCGGACCACACAGCCACGCCCTGCTTACGGACCACACGGCAGCGCCCTCCTTCCGGACCACACGGCCGCGCCCTGCTTACGGACCACGCGGCCGCACCCTCCTTCCGGACCACACGGCCGCGCCCTCCTTCCGGACCACACGGCGGCGCCCTCCTTCCGGACCACACGGCCGCGCCCTCCTTCCAGACCACACGGCAGCGCCCTCCTCCCAGACCACACGGCCGCGCCCTCCTTCCGGACCACACGGCAGTGCCCTCCTTCCGGACCACACGGCCGCGCCCTGCTTACGGACCACACGGCAGCGCCCTCCTTCCGGACCACACGGCCGCGCCCTGCTTACGGACCACACGGCCGCGCCCTCCTTCCGGACCACACGGCAGCGCCCTCCTCCCGGACCACACGCCAGCGCCCTCCTTCCAGACCACACGGCAGCGCCCTCCTTCCAAACCACACGGCAGCGCCCTCCTCCCAGACCACACGGCCACGCCCTGCTTACGGACCACTCGGCAGCGCCCTCCTTCCGGACCACACGGCCACGCCCTGCTTACGGACCACACGGCAGCGCCCTCCTCCCGGACTATACGGCGGTGCCCTCCTTCCGGACCACACAGCGGTGCCCTCCTCCCGGACTATACGGCGGTGCCCTCCTTCCGGACCACACGGCAGTGCCCTCCTCCTGGACTATACGGCAGTGCCCTCCTTCCGGACCACACGGCGGCGCCCTCCTTCCAGACTACACGGCGGCACCCTCCTCCCGGACCACACGGCGGCGGCCTCCTCCTGGACCACACGGCGGTGCCCTCCTCCCGGACCACACGGCCGCGCCCTGCTTACGGACCACACGGCAGCGCCCTCCTTCCGGACCACACGGCCGCGCCCTGCTTACGGACCACACGGCCGCGCCCTCCTTCCGGACCACACGGCCGCGCCCTCCTTCCGGACCATACGGCAGCGCCCTCCTCCCGGACCACACGGCAGCGCCCTCCTCCCGGACCACACGGCCGCGCCCTCCTTCCGGACCACACGGCAGCGCCTTCCTCCCAGACCACACGGCCAGGCCCTGCTTACGGACCACACGGCAGTGCCCTCCTTCCGGACCACACAGCCACGCCCTGCTTACGGACCACACGGCAGCGCCCTCCTTCCGGACCACACGGCCGCGCCCTGCTTACAGACCACACGGCCGCGCCCTCCTTCCGGACCACACGGCCGCGCCCTCCTTCCGGACCACACGGCGGCGCCCTCCTTCCGGACCACACGGCCGCGCCCTCCTTCCAGACCACACGGCAGCGCCCTCCTCCCAGACCACACGGCCGCGCCCTCCTTCCGGACCACACGGCAGTGCCCTCCTTCCGGACCACACGGCCGCGCCCTGCTTACGGACCACACGGCAGCGCCCTCCTTCCGGACCACACGCCCGCGCCCTGCTTACGGACCACACGGCCGCGCCCTCCTTCCGGACCACACGGCAGCGCCCTCCTCCCGGACCACACGCCAGCGCCCTCCTTCCAGACCACACGGCAGCGCCCTCCTTCCAAACCACACGGCAGCGCCCTCCTCCCAGACCACACGGCCGCGCCCTCCTTCCGGACCACTCGGCAGCGCCCTCCTTCCGGACCACACGGCCGCGCCCTGCTTACGGACCACACGGCAGCGCCCTCCTCCCGGACTATACGGCGGTGCCCTCCTTCCGGACCACACAGCGGTGCTCTCCTCCCGGACTATACGGCGGTGCCCTCCTTCCGGACCACACGGCAGTGCCCTCCTCCTGGACTATACGGCAGTGCCCTCCTTCCGGACCACACGGCGGCGCCCTCCTTCCAGACTACACGGCGGCACCCTCCTCCCGGACCACACGGCGGCGGCCTCCTCCTGGACCACACGGCGGTGCCCTCCTCCCGGACCACACGGCCGCGCCCTGCTTACGGACCACACGGCAGCGCCCTCCTTCTGGACCATACGGTGGCGGTGTGGTTCTGGTGGCGGGCGCCGTGGGCTCTTAGCACGCCAGGAGGCCTGCCTTGGGGAGAGGGTCCTGTGATGGTCCTGCCCTGCAGTCCCTCCCCCCTCCTGCGGTCTGCATCTCTACCTCAGCGAGACACAGCTGCTGCTCCTTGAGGTGGAGGTGCAGGTTAGAGTATTCAAGCTCTGCTGCATTCTGTGTGTTAAAGCCCAGTTTAAGTTGGTTTGTCGCTGCTCCTCAATATTCAATATTCTTTAAATTGAATATGTATTTATATTTTTACTCGGCCTGTGCGTTTGGGTCCCTTTCCTTGGTGATGGGTACATGGTCCCAGTGCCCGCCGGCTTCATGTCCCTTGCCGGCGGGGGCAAAACCATGACACAGATATGACATAATTTTAACCGTCAATGTCGCTCTCAGCGCAAGTTTCATGCAAAGAGGCAAAAATAAAATATAATTTTTCTTTTATGACTGACATGTTCATATCATAAAAAGCATTATGAGGTGAGCTAGTGAAGGTTGGTGAAGCTTGTCTCCAAATCGACTTTCAGGAGATCCCAACAATGCTTTATGCCCTTGTGGTCAGGAATGATCTCGACTGACCGTGCATGCCCATGCGCACTCAGTGAGACTGTCACGAGAGACCGAGAATCTCTTGACTGTTGGAAGTGCAAAGTAATCTGGAATGTCATTGTCTGCTATGGTATATTGTCAAGATGTTCTGAAAGTACGACTAAGAGGCTTATCCTGATGCAAGAAAAATAACCCCAAAACAAGGAGTGCCCACATACTGTAGTTAGTGTAGGCCCGTATCATCAAAACCTTTCTTTTGCCTTCTGCAACATGTATGTATTTATATATACAGTTCTGTGCAAAAGTCTTAGGCACAAAACAATTTCTTAGGGGAAATATCCTCACAAAAAATGATGAAATTAAAAGTTTCCAATTACTGAGAAATGGACTGAACGGAACTGTTAAAAACTACACTCAACAAAAATATAAACACAACACTTTTGTTTTTGCTCCCATTTGTCATGAGATGGACTCAAAGATCTAAAATTCATTCCAGATACACAATATTACCATTTCTCTCAAACATTGTTCACAAATCTGTCTAAATGTGTGATAGTGAGCACTTTTGCTTTGCTGAGACAATCCATCCCACCACACAGGTGTGCCACATCAAGATGCTCATCAGACACCATGATTAGTGCACAGGTGTACCTTAGACTGTCCACAATAAAAGGCCACCCTGAAATGTGCAGTTTTGCCTTGAATGTTCATTTCTCCACCAAAAGCAGTCTCCAAAGGCGTTTCAGAGAATATGGCAGTACATCCAACCGGGCCTCACAACCGCAGACCACGTGTAACCACACAAGCCCAGGACCTCCACATCCAGCAGGTTTACCTCCAAGATCGTCTGAGACCAGCCACTCAGACAGCTGCTGAAACAATTGGTTTGCATAACCAAAGAATTTCTGCACAAACTGTCAGAAACCGTCTCAGGGAAGCTCAACTGCATGCTCGTCGTCCTCATCGGGGTCTTAACCTGACTCCAGATCGTCGCCGTAACAGACTTGAGTGGGCAAATGCTCACATTCAATGGCGTCTGGCACGTTGGAGAGGTGTTCTCTTCACGGATGAATCTCGGTTTACATTGTTCAGGGCAGATGGCAGACAGCGTGTGTGGCGTCGTGTGGGTGAGCGCTTTGCTGATGTCAATGTTGTGGATCGAGTGGCCCATGGTGGTGGTGGGGTTATGGTATGGGCAGGCATCTGTTATGGACGAAGAACACAGGTGCATTTTATTGATGGCATTTTGAATGCACAGAGATACCGTGATGAGATCCTGAGGCCCATTGTTGTGCCATACATCCATGAACATCACCTCATGTTTCAGCAAGATAATGCACGGCCCCATGTTGCAAGGATCTGTACACAATTCTTGGAAGCTGAAAATGTCCCAGTTCTTGCATGGCCAGCATACTCACCGGACATGTCACCCATTGAGCATGTTTAGGATATGCTTGACCGGCGTATACGACAGCGCGTACCAGTTCCCACTAATATCCAGCAACTTCGCACAGCCATTGAAGAGGAGTGGACCAACATTCCACAGGCCACAAATGACAATCTGTTAAACTCTATGCGAAGAAGATGTGTTGCACTGCATGAGGCAAATGGTGGTCACACCAGATACTGACTGGTTCTGAGTCCCCAGACCCCCAATAAAGCAAAAACTGCACATTTCAGGGTGGCCTTTTATTGTGGGCAGTATAAGGTACACCTGTGCACCAATCATGGTGTCTGATGAGCATCTTGATGTGGCACACCTGTGAGGTGGGATGGATTGTCTCAGCAAAGCAAAAGTGCTCACTATCACACATTTAGACAGATTTGTGAACAATGTTTGAGAGAAATGGTAATATTGTGTATCTGGAATGAATTTTAGATCTTTGAGTCCATCTCATGACAAATGGGAGCAAAAACAAAAGTGTTGCGTTTATATTTTTGTTGAGTGTAAATGAAATCAATATTTGGCGTGACTACCCTTTGCTGAAAAGTTTGGGACACTCTTCTCTTGCGCTATACTGTAGTTTAAGATGATCGGTGTTTTGCTTGTTCCAAGCAGAGCTGAAAACTTGCTACTGTTCTTGTGCAGACTGACTGTCTCACCTGCGTCTCTCCCCCCAAGAAATGACAAACAGCCATGATGATGCTGACATCAAGGCTCTGTCAAGACTATTAAAATCTGTATCGACTATTTTTAATGGAAGACAACTACATTTTGTATTTATTTATGAAACTTTTATTTAATTTAGCATTTGGAACTTCAAATTTACTTCCTATGTTCAGGAACTCTAATAAGGAATCAAAAAATAAACATCCTATATAGATTAAAAATTTAAAAAGTGCTGGGTGTCTAAAACCTTTGCACAGAACTGTGTCTATGTATGTGTGTATATATAATTGACACCAACACTGTGTATTGCTTCAACACTGAAAATATTAAAAACGTCTTTGTTTGGTTAATTAATAAATGAAACCTAGTGGCTCCTCAGCAGATTTTTAGGAATATTACATCTCTACATAATTTTGTCTAGGTACTGAAACAGACCTGCCATTTGTGGTGTCTCATTTAATTAAAAAGCAACAGTTCTGAGGTGGGTCCCTGAGCTGGTCTCGCACAGCTGTTAGAACTGTGATGACAGTGTACATGTTTGCCACTAGATGGAAACACGGCACAGGTTCTCATCCTTTTCAGAGTGAAATTCGGAGAGCATCCACAGTATGTACTGCAGATACCTTCCAAAAGGGCATTTATTTTCCAGAAATTTTGTAGCCAGACCTATGTATTGAATGTTGATCAAGAACTGATGACTGATTTATGTAAACTGATTCATAGAAATATGTGAATATGGGTTTGCTGAATCTACTCAGTGTTTTGTTAGGGCATTTTGTATCTGGTTTGAAATTGCAAAAAAAAAAAAAAAGAACAAATTGATCAATTATCGTTTTGATTGAAAGGAGATGGGTTCCAGTCCAATCTGAGGTCTTTCTGCATGCAGTTTTCGCCTTGGGGATCCTGTCCATGTTCAGGAGGGTTTCCTCTCAGCCCAAAGATGGAAAAAATGAGCCTGACAAGAGACTCTAAATTACCACTGATCTAAATAGAATAACTGGATTGCTGACGTGATGCAGAAGTGCGTTGGAAGGATGAAGCAAGCAGAAGTGGTTGGGCGGCCATTTTACTATGCCTGGTAGTAAGCAGCCGTTATATAGTATTCTATGGCAGAGAAGCGCTGATGTGCAGCCTTGCAGTGCAGAGCGAGATTTTTTGTAGTGAAGAGGGATATACATAAATAAATTTCAACTAATATATTGCTTATTATTGGCCACGTATATATATTCGAGTTGATTATCCCGCTTATACCATGGTCAATTGCCACCGATATCAACTCGCAGCATTCAGACATTTTTGCTGAAAGTTTTGCATTTGCACTAAAAAAAAAAACAAGCTGGTAATCATTAAACAGGGGCCGTGCCTTCTCATACCCAATGGCCTACTATAGGCCAAGTTAAATTGAACCAGCTATCTTAGTTCATTTTACTTTCATGGAGAAAGAATTTTTTGCACACGCTTACATCCGTTTACCAGCTGATTTGATAACGGATTCCAGCTAAAATGGAGATTATTCATTACGCAATATTATGTGCGATTATGCAGACTGTAGCTAACTTGCTACCCACAATTACAATGAACTCATGACGGTTTCCGCAGTCAGGGAGCTGAAGTCTGCTGGCATAGCACGTAGCTAGCGAACTGTCAGCAGTCGCTAATACATGAAGTGGACACGTTAGCTTCCTTTCTAACCGTGCAGAATTACAATCGTTTAATGAATAAAGCCTGATTACTTCCCTGCTATAATATTTCCGGTTATTATCGCTTGAGTACCTATTGTTAACTGCCCCGCAGGACGCAACTTATGTGACGCCGCTAAATTTACTGGAGATAAATGAGCAGCTAGGTTACCGTTGTACCCAGCCGAATACCAGGTCTAACGTTGCAAGGGTTACAAGTTGGCTAGTGGATGAATTTCGAATGGTGAAACGACCGTAGCTGAACTACCTGTGCGGTTCCACGGTTTTAATGCATACCTGCCAGCCAATCAGAAAAAAGTATTCTCCCAGACCATGGTATAATGCTTATTTAATGTTGCGTCAGCTGTTTCAAACACACTTCTACTTCAGCTGTGCCGAACACAATCCTGCGTCAGCTGTGCCAAACACACACCTGCTCAGCTGTGCTAAATACACTCCTGCGTCAGCGGTGCCAAACACACACCTGCGTCAGCTGTGCCAATCACACTACTGCGTCAGCTGTGCCAAACACACTCCTTCGTCAGCTTTGCCAAACGCACACTTGCGTCAGCTGCGCCAAACACACACCTGCGTCAGCTGCACCAAACACACTCCTGCGTCAGCTGAGCCAAACACACTCCTGCGTCAGCTGTGCCAAACATATTCTTGCGTCAGGTGTGCCAAAGACACACCTGCATCAGCTGTGCCAAACACACTCCTGCGTCAGCTGTGCCAAACACAGTCCTGCATCAGCTGCGCCACACACACTCCTGCGTCAGCTGCGCCAAGCACACTCCTGCGTCAGCTGCGCCAAGCACACACCTGCATCATCTGTGCCAAAGAGACTCCTGCTTCAGCTGTGCCAAACACACACCTGTATCAGCTGTGCCAAACACACTCCGGCGCCAGCTGTGCCAAACACACACCTGTGTCAGCTGTGCCTAACACAATCCTGCTTCAGCTGTGCCAAAGACACACCTGCGTCAGCCGTGCCAAACACACACCTGCGTCAGCTGTGCCAAACACACTCCTGCGTCAGCTGTGCCAAACACACACCTGCGTCAGCTGTGCCCAAAACACTCCTGCGTCAGCTGTGCCAAACACACACCTGCGTCAGCTGTGCCAAACACCCTCCTGCGTCAGCTGTGCCAAACACACACCTGCGTCAGCTGTGCCAACACACACCCGCGTCAGCTGTGCCAAAAACACTCCTGCGTCAGCTGTGCCAAACACACACCTGCGTCAGCCGTGCCAAACACACACCTGCGTCAGCTGTGCCAAACACACTCCTGCGTCAGCTGTGCCAAACACACACCTGCGTCAGCTGTGCCCAAAACACTCCTGCGTCAGCTGTGCCAAACACACACCTGCGTCAGCTGTGCCAAACACCCTCCTGCGTCAGCTGTGCCAAACACACACCTGCGTCAGCTGTGCCAACACACACCCGCGTCAGCTGTGCCAAAAACACTCCTGCGTCAGCTGTGCCAAACACACACCTGCGTCAGCTGTGCCAAACACCCTCCTGCGTCAGCTGTGCCAACACACACCCGCGTCAGCTGTGCCAAACACACTCCTGCGTCAGCTGTGCCAAACACACACCTGCGTCAGCTGTGCCAAACACACTTCTGCGTCAGCTGTGCTAAACGCACTCCTGCGTCAGCTGTGCCAAACACACACCTGCGTCAGCTGTGCCAAACACCCTCCTGCTTCAGCTGTGCCAAAGACACACCTGCGTCAGCTGTGCCAAACGCACTCCTGCATCAGCTGTGCCAAACACACTCCTGCGTCAGCTGTGCCAAACACCCTCCTGCGTCAGCTGTGCCAACACACTCCCGTGTCAGCGGTGGCAGACACAGTCCTGCGTCAGCTAAGCCAAACGCACTCCTGCGTCAGCTGTGCCAAACACAGTCCTGCGTCAGCTGTGCCAAACACAGTCCTGCGTCAGCTGTGCCAAACACACTTCTGCGTCAGATGTGCTAAATACACTCCTGCTTCAGCTGTGCCAAACACACACCTGCGTCAGCTGTGGCAAACACACTCCTGCTTCAGCTGTGCCAAACACACACCTGCGCCAGCTGTGCCAAATGCACACCTGCGTCCGCTGTGCCAAACACACACCCTGGCTGCTCCCAGCGATGGCGTATGGTAGCTTATTGCCATGTCCCCGCTTGAGTGATGTCGTTATCAGGGCTAACTTGAGCACAGCTTATGTTCTTGTGCATTGTTTATTTATATCACCAGTTACTGCACAGCCTGCAACAGTTCTGCTACATTACCCAAGGGTAAGATAACAGTCTTCTGGCGAGGAATGGAGCCTACAACCAAATGGCTGCAATGCCAGTTCCCTTAATCACCGAGCTCCTTGGCCCCCAGCGGTGAAATACCACGTGCTAATGCCTGTCGCGCAGCGACCTGTCCCCGTGTGAATATCGCTCAGTGACATGAAATGGAAGACAGGGTCCTCCTATAAATGTGCTGTGAAAAGCCAGGCATGATTTTTGTCTCCTCACCGCTGTTTTTCCAGTGCTACATTCAGTGCATTTCAATGCCACGAGACGCAAGCCAATCGCCAGCTCCAATATTACTAAATACATGTATTTTTAGGTGGGTCTTAAAATGACTAGGATTGTTTTTTTTTTTACGAACCTTGACATACATTTGAATAATGTGCCCGTCCTGCGAACTTCCGAGAGCTGTCAAGGGTACTTCTTCATTCATGGAGCAGAAATGAATGTTGTCTCTGTGGCTTTGAGTCTGGAGTTCCTGTGGCAGGAGTTTCACAGACGGAGGTGTGAAAGTCACTCGCTCTCGGAATCACGGGGCCCTGTGAGGAACCCGAGTCTGTCAGTGGGCCACAGCTCGCAGCACAACTTTTCGCAGAGGTTTTGAAGTTTAGAATCGTGAAGCGGTGCCTATGACATTGTGATAAGCCACAAATTTAAACTTCCAAAGCCTTATTGAACCATAAAACAAATGAAAACATTTAAAAAAACCAGAGGCCAGAACACATACCTGTCAACTTCACCAGACTATTCACAGTGGTTTTGGCGATAAAATTGGGGAAACAGTGCCTACAGCACGGTCATAAACCACAGATTCGCAAAGCTGTTTTTCACCATCGAAGAAATGAGCAATGTTTTGTGAAAAGAAGAGGGGCCAGCGCTCGTTCCGTCTAAATATTTACAGTGAAACACTGACCAGGACTCGAAGCAATGCCTCATTGTGTTGTTATGGCCCCAGTTTGTAATTGCATTTACAACATCCACAACAGCAAGGGATGACAGACACAATTTTAAAACTTAAACACGATCAAGACTGATTAACAAGAAAAACAGAAAAATTTACAGTCCCTTTTGGTTGGGTTCCTTGGTGATGTCCTGGGTGAGGAAAATGCTCTAACACAGGCAAAAATCCACAATAAGCTTCACAGGTCTTAAACAGAATGACAGGTCTGGTCACATGTATCCTTCTCCTTGCAATTTCGCCTTCTACTTTACTGTCTCAATTCTCCCTCCTTATATACTCTTTTGCAAACCCCTCCCACCTTTTAGGCTTTTAAAAATTTTTCTCTGGGACTTGTCCCAGACATGCCTAAAACATGCCCAAACCTATCTCCAGTCTGGGCTTAACAAAAAGGTAAATACTGCCATCTAGTGGCCTCTATTCACATTACAGTGTCATGGTGCAAAGCCTCATTGTGTCATGGTGCATAGCCTCATTGTGTCATGGTGCAAAGCCTCATTTTGTCATGGTGCAAAGCCTCATTGTGCCATGGTGCATAGCCTCATTGTGCCATGGTGCAAACCCTCATTGTGTCATGGTGCAAAGCCTCAGTGTGTCATGGTGCAAACCCTCATTGTGTCATGGTGCAAATCCTCATTGTGTCATGGTGCAAAGCCTCATTGTATCATGGTGCAAAGCCTCATTGTGTCATGATGTAAAGCTTTGTCATGGTGCAAAGCCTCATTTTGTAATGGTGCAAGGTTTTAGAAATTTCAACAATTTATGAAAGGTTGTTGGCATTTTTTCAAGTTTAAAGTGCTTTAATTTCATTTGCTAAAAGTATGACGATCAAGCAACATCCGTTCTGTATTTAGTCTGACTGTGGGAAGCTGCTGCAATAAAATAAATGCTGAGAGAATCCCTTTGGTTGAAGGGTGTGTGAGGGAGTCAGCATTGAAGCTGGACAGGGCAGAGAGTGATGCAGCCAGCAGCCATGTTTCAGCATTCTCTGCATTAAACTGAGAGGTCAGTCAGATCACAGTCACATCAGATCTACAGAAGTACCAAGGGGCAGCACATGTCCAGCATTTAACAGAATAGTCCAATTTAGCCCATATCAACACTGTATTTAGGACCCCATATATGATGTAAACAGTGCCTACATTGCATGCATACTTCTGTATTCAACCATCAATGAGTAAAGGCTAACAAGTTCATGTCAAAATAGTATTTCACAGACAGTAGTCCAAGCTGTAAAAAGTTCCTACATTTTATGCACAGTCCTGTGCATAAAATGTAGTGCTTCCAGGTTCATCAGATCTACCAGGGGGCGGCACATGTCCAGCATTTAACATGCCTTAGGTATCACGGCAAAGCTGTCGGACTGACCAGTGCGGTCGGAACTCACAGGCGTGTCTCGGTGAAAGCATGTGCTCAATAACCACAATACACCATCCCAAATTGAAGGAGAAAGGGGAAAAATTATTAACAGAACTTTACTTTTTGATAGATGAGTACAGGAGTGTGCATAAAATGTAGGAACTTTTTACAGCTTGGGCTACTTTGACATGAACTTAGTAGCCTTTACTCATTGATGGTTGAATACAGAAGTATTCATGCAATGTAGGCACTATTTACATCATATATGGGGTACTATATGTTAAATACAGTTTTGACATTGGCAAAATTGGCCTATTCTGGAGTCTTCTGCAAGCCTTCATTGTACTTCTTTGCTGCTTGCTTTGCAGATTTGATCAGTTTGCTTGAAATGTCAGTGTTATGGCACTCTTTGTCAATGAATTTGTTTATCTGACATGACATCAGATTGCCACGTGTCTGGTGTGACCTCTGACTCCTGAACTCGGTCATGATGTGCCTCACCATGCTGAAGGCTCTTGCCACATCACAACTCGAGTTCGGCAGCACCAGTAGTAGTTTCATCAACTTACAGCTCCACAAATCTTAACTGCCCTGAGCTCACAGATCAGACCTTTGACAGTTTGCCCCAGAACTCATCAACCAGTAAATTTCTGTTAATTCAGACCAGTGCATCCAGGTTAGTTGAAACATATTCTAATTCTCTCGCTTCTAATTCTCGCTCAATATTTTGGGCTAAACGAACCTGCTTGCGATGTCATGCTGGAGTTCTTCAGCACTGTCATTTAGCTTGTAGAGAACAGGTGGCTTGTGGGGTCTGCCTGCCTCTTCTGAATATCCTTCGACTTCTGATTTTCACTGTGTAACTCACAATAAGAATAAAGGCTGACCATTGGTTCAGGAGGTGGTCCAAACAAGGCCAGCGTGTGGGACAGTGTTTTTGTGCTCTCTGTTGGGCTATGCTACAGAAGTCCTGAAACTGCTTCAGATCCTCTCTTCTTTTTGAGCTTTTCTCAAGAAATAGATGTCAATGAGCAATTCTTCAGGTGTCACTGAGAGCTCCTTAGCTGCAGTTTTGGCACATACAGTACAGCCGCCGTTAAAACCAAAGAAAAAGTCGTTATTCCGCCAGTAGGGGGGCGTTAAACTCTCAGTAGGACCGGGAAATCTCGTCATCAGCCTTGCAGTAGGACCGGCGTATTGACGCGCATGAAGACGAAAGAAGACCTCCCGCCGCCTACCGCGCACGGGATAGCTGGGCGATTATTACTGAGCCACGAGGGCTGTTGGGACGGTCGTTTTGACAGTAGTCCGTACATGTAGATAATGGCACAGCTTGTTGGCGATTTATTTCCATATATGATTGCAAAAGTGACGTAAACCTACATAAAATATTAATTTGCTTTGGCGGGGGTGATGTTACCGATAATCATATCTGCAAACCTTTTTATATTTGACGATACAGTTTGCTCAACCTGTGCTACTATTTAAAACTTTAATACGGTATAATACGCAATTTGATTATTAAATATCATGCTATTTTTGGTGAGGATTTTATTTGTCAGGTATCATTTCTGCAATATTTTATGTTCGGAGATAATACATGCTTTTATGTACTATTAGGCCTATTTTACACTCAAGTGCCAAAGTAGATTATCTTTCCTGTTGCAAACCTGAAATTTAGTATAGCTTATTCATTCCTACAGCACGTGGACCGGTTCCGCAAATGGAATTTGTTTGAAGTGTCTGGTATCGATACAGAATTCGCTGGCGGAAGATGATCTGTTCACGAATTTGTGGAAATTACTCACGCTTTTTGTGGATCAGATAGTTTTCTTCAGTCATTAGGAATAAAGCCTTGCACAGTCATTTTTCAGTGGCACGTCCTTTGATTGGTTCCGCAAATAATTTCCAGTTTCGCAAACGGCGCCCTTTGTCAGGCCGGACTTATGATATTCTTTGTTTATTGGCATTATTGCGAGCCCTTGGCCACAACGAAACAGACACATGTATTTTCCACCAATTTTAGCCAGCATTACTCTATAGGGGATATCAATAATTGGTCAAATTCATAGCTAACTGTTCCGTGTGTCAACATTGTGTCAGCTGGAATCCGCGTGCGCTGGCCTCAGTTCACGATGATTTGTGCATCCATCGATATTCAACTGCTATCAGCGACTACGGATGATTCTTTCTACTCTTTCCAATTCAATTAGGCCTAGTGAATGGCAAGTATACATTAAAATTATCAGGATGAGACTGGAAGTTCAGAATAACACAGGACATGAGTCATGATCAGCCCGTTGAGCCACAGAAAAACAGTACAGTTATGGTTGGAGGGAAAATGTTTTATTTCACACTGACTACAATAAACTTTCATAAAATTATTTCAGAAAAAATAAACAAGAATAAACAAGTTTGAAAACCTACAAAATGGCGTTTGCGGAACTAGTTAAATGATAAGCAGTCACTCCCAATGGGTGTTGATGAAAAAGTATGACTAGTACGACATTGGGATTTATGAGGTCAATTATACGATATTTTCCGATCATAATGACACTAATAACATGATGAATCCCAGGAATACACGTGTTTAACGGCCATACACTGCACAGTGCGCCTTATCACAAGCGTTGATTTGGTAGCCTACTGCTGCAACGGCAAGCAACAGTTATCGGGCATTAATTTCTCTATGAAGCCGAATATCTCGAAACGAAAGTTAAGAGTTAAATCCACAATAATTTACCGTTTTAGCGGTGTCAAACTCAAGGCTGACAGCGAAGTCCTTTTCCCACAAAAAAAAGTTTGATTTCTGCAAATTGCGGAATCGGTCAAATTGCAGAACCGGTCAACCCACTGTATATCGAAGATTACTCGCATCTCGTCTCAGTAAAATTCATTTAGGGAAAGAACTTGAATGTTTTTAGATTTATATTCTGTTTCGTTTTAAAATGCTAATTTTTAACCAATTTTTCAAAACGTTTTGCGTCGTCTGCATTTGTTTTAATGACTTCTCATAACCATTCAGATAACCATTCAGATGTTCAAACATAATGTTCGCAAAGCTTGCAACTATAAAATAATTGCGTAAAATATGAATTTAGTTCGACCATAACGACTCTTGATGCTCTAAAAAAAAGCAAAATAAACTATTTAAGGAACCTTACACAGGATGTTTAGTAAGCTCATTCTATATCTATCAATAGGGAAACGGAATTTAAAAAAAGATCTGCTCAGTATCTTTTCTCTAAAGGACATTGTCACTTAAAACTGAATGGCTCTTTCGAAAACTGAATTCACGGAATTAAAGGCGGATACACTTGGCACTGATTCAATACAGCTCAGTTCGTGTCATCTCTGTTTATCACTCATTGTCACCCTAATATTTCCTTTAAGCTCATTGTAGCCTATTAAAGAATTAATGACCTGGTCAGCGCGTGGCAGCAATTTTCTATAAATTGCCCAACCATAAACTGACATCACATTCACAACTATGGAACCTTTCACGATACGACGCATTTCCCCAAAGTTTAGGACAAAGATTGACTCCTTGGCGAGAGACAACCTCACACCTCTGCAGGTCCGAAAACGCATAATTTCGGAGAATAACATCAGAATAAGCTCACAGGCTATTAAGTTGTATATTGTTAATTTGTTTATTTATATTGCGGCTGGCTTTTCAAAACCAATAAATCAATTGCGGCAAACTTCGCTGAAGATCTACCCACAAACTCTCAGAATCACAGTTTCTGCAATAAAAAGACATATTTAAAATACCAAAAAAATTTCTTTTAAGAACAAAATTTCTTATATTTCGCTGTCGAATTTTTCATAATAGGCTATTTTTTTTTCTTGTTCATGCTAGGCTAGAGGATCAGCCACGCGCTTCCCAGAGGTTGCATAAGCTCTCACTTGCACTTTCGCTGCAATAGAAAATAAAAAGATGTTACAATACATAACGGCAAATACACGTAATTCTAATGGTCATAATGCCCTCTATTCTATAACTTACACGCGGTACTACATTCAGTTCCGCGGAGCCACATGTGGTTATTACTGGCGGTAAATTGTCCTGTGATACGGCTCATTGGTTAGATCGTGGTTAGAAATGGGTAATAAGGGCGAAATGTTCGAGATAACGGGGCGTGAACTAACGCCGTCTCTTTGATTTTAACGGCAGCTGTACTGTACAGTTGCAATCAAAATTATTCAATCCCCATTGCAAATTGGGTTTCCTGGCAAAATTTACAAACTTTCAGCCATTTATGATAAAATGTTCTTGTTTAATCTGTTTAAGTTGCTCAACACAACTAATATTAAGTACTAAGTGGTTTCTCCAATTTTAGCGCAAAATGCCACTTTTAATGACTACTGCAGTCTCAAAATTATTCAAGCCTCTGAACAGAATCAATCAGAAGGGCATATTTGCAAACTAGGTGTAGTCTAAAGCGCACCTAATACAGCTAATCAAGAGCTTAATGAGTTGCATCAGGTTTGTTTGAGACAGAACACATCAAATACTAGCACTAGCTAGGGGTTTGGTGTCAGTCACATTTGATTGCATATTAGACATATGGCTGTCAAGAGAATTGTCACAAGGTTAATCGAGAAGATCATTGCCTGGCACAAACAAGGATAAGGACACAAAAAGGTAGCGCAGGCACTGAATGTTCGTAGAGATACAGTTGGAAGCATAGTTCACAGATTCTGAGGTTTATAGGAAGAGTGGCAACAGTACCAGGATGTGGCAGAAAGAGGAAGCTGTCAATGTCTGTCACCAGATTCTAGAGGAGACGGGTGGTCAAAAACCCTCGAGTGATTGCAGGAGACCCGCAGCAAGACTTGGAGGCAGGAGGCACTGAGGTTTCAGTTTGCACAGTAGGGTGCATACTAAACGTTGAAGGTATCCAAGACGTATGCCACAACTGATCCAAAAGCCCCAGCTCCAAATGCTCAAAACCATATAAATGAGCCACAAGAGTTTGGGGATACTGTTCTGCAGAGCGATGAAACAAAACTGTAATATTTCAGGCTTATGAATCAGTGGTATGTCTGCAGGGGGAATAAAGAAGCATATGCTGAAAAGTACACCCTGCCCACAGTGGAGAATTGTGGGGGCTTTTTGATGCTCTGCAGCTGCCCTGCTTCCTCTGGCACTGGAAACCTGCAGAGTGTGGAGGGCAAGATGGATTCAGTCAAGAACTAGGATATTCAAGAAGAAAATGTCATGCCGTCTGTAGGGAGGCTGACGCTTCGGCATCATTGGACCTTCCAAAAGGACAATGATCCTAAGCATACCTCAACATCCACCAAGGCTTGGTTTCAGAAGTCTGGGAAGATTCTAGAGTGTCCATCACAGTCGCCTCACTTGAACCCAATGAAAAATCTCTGGTGGGATTTGAAGAAGACAGTTGTTGCACGCAAACTCTAGAATAACAAGAAAGCTGTTGCTGCGGCGAACCGCCTGTCGCATCTTAAAGTCACAAGCAAGTTAAATCACAACTAGTTCAGTAAAATTATGCACTCACTAACCCCATGACCTGTTTAATATGCAAATTAGGTCACAATTACCATCGCAGCCTTCCACCACCATAATGTTATTGTACCAAACTTAGTTGTCAAAGATCAAAGGCCCGATTTTGGCTCTGGGGATAGTGTCAACTGTGAGGATCGTTCATGTAGACTATAACTCCAGTTGATATCCAAGGAGAAGAGGTCGCAGCTGTAAAGATTTCAGCCAACTAACTTCATTACTAAGCTAGCAATGGCCATAAATGTGATTTTTGCACTCACTGATCCTGTGACCTAATTAATTTGCAAATTAGGTCAAGGTCACCATGGTAACCCTTCTCCCATCCCAGTGTGATATGGTACCAAGTTTGGTTAGATACGGACCAGGGGCATTGGAGATATACTGCAAAATGTTTGGATGGACGGACGAACGTACATATATACGTACGCTGGTCTTCACTAGACGCCCCTTTTGGGGCCTATCGGCCGCGATGGGGGGTAATAAGTGAACTGGAGGCCGTTGTCCAGGAGGACTGGGCTACGGTCCCTTGGGAATGTTCCCAAATGCTGTTGTCTGCCTATGCATCACATCTCCCGCAGGTCACAGTGGCAAAAGGGTGCTCTACTAATTATTTAAGATGCTTGTCATGAAGGGGTTGAATAATTTTGAGCTTGCAGTGGTCATTAGAAGCGGCATTTTGTGATGAATTTGCAGAAGCCACTTTTAATATTTGTTGTGTTGAGCCATGAAAATGGTTCTTGTTTGATTTGATCATTGCAAATAGCTGAAAGTTTGTAAATTTTGCCAGTAAACATAATTTGCAACGGGGGTTGAATAATTTTTATTGCAAATGTATTTTCACCAAGGGTCTATTCTCCCATTAGCGCATTAAGTCCTTTTTTACGCGATTCGAGTTAAGCGCTTCTGAGTTACGCGTATTCTCCCCGATGCTGTCACAAAATACTGAGAAAGTGATGATTCTAATTATAATCCAACTTTTTTGAGACCTCTTGCAGCCAGAAAATGTGAAATAAGATCATTTTGTGGATAAAAATGTAAAATTTCTCAGTTTCAACATTTGAAATGTCATTTATGTTCTATTGTTAATGACATATTGTAATGTGAATATAGGCCACTAGATGGCAGTATTTACCTTTTTTTTTGTTCAGCTCAGACTGGAGTCATGTTTAGACATGTCCTGGACATGTCTGGGGCAAGTCTCAGAAAAATAAAAAAAAGAGGTCTAAATGTGGGTGGGGTCTGCAAAAGAGTATATAAGGAAAAGAATTGAGACAGTAAAGTAGTAGGAGAAATTTCAAGAAGAAGGATACGTGTGACCAGACCTGTCATTTCTGTTCAAGACCTGTTAAGTTTCTTTTGTGGATTTTTCTCACCCAGGACATCACCAAGCCACCAAAACCAAGGGACTGTAAATATTTGTTGTTTTTTTTTATATATCAATCTTGGTCAATAGATTAGTTTGTTAGTTGGTTGTTATTGTCTTTGTTAATTAAATGTGGTTAAGTTTTAAAACTGTGTCTGTCATCCCTTGCTGTTGCTGTGTTGTAATGTAATAACAAATTGGGGCCATAACAAATTGGGGGCTCGTCCGGGATAGACCATTGTGAGAGTCATTAATTGAAAATCTAACATTTCAAATTGTAAAATTGATTTTTTTTTAATTGAATACATATATATTGACAACAGCAATGGATAATTTCTTGGCATCACCAACCGTAGGGGTTTTGAAGTCTTTTAAAAAGACAGAACTGTTGGAAATATGCAGACATTTGGAGCTGACAGAGGTAAAACCAGCCATGCGAAAAGCAAGACTGGCTCGAGAGATAGTTGAATATTATATTTGTTATGGCCCCAATTTGTTATTACATTTATAACACAACAGCAACAGCAAGGGATGACAAACACAGTTTTAACAACTAAAACACATTTAATTTTTAACAAAGACAAAGACTAATAACAACCTACAACTAAAGACCAAGATTGATAAATAAGAAAAAACAGAAATAATTACAGTCCCTTTTTGGTGGGGTGGCTTGGTGATGTCCTGGATGAAGAAAATGCTCAAACACAGGCAAAGAAATCCACAAAAGAAACGTCACAGGTCTTGAACAGAATGACAGGTCTGGTCATCTTCTTGCAATTTCTCCTACTACTTTACTGTCTCAATTCTTTTCCTTATATACTCTTTTGCAGACCCCACCCACATTTAGACCTCTTTTTTTTAATTTTCTGAGACTTGCCCCAGACATGTCCAGGACATGTCTAAACATGACTCCAGTCTGAGCTTAACAAAAAAAGGTAAATACTGCCATCTAGTGGCCTATATTCACATTACACCTCCATTCCAAAAGGGAAAAATTTTGACTCATAGAGGCAAAATTTTTCTTTTCAATACAAAATGGTTAAGTGAACACTTGTCTATATATACATATCATACAATATTCGAACACATGATATATATATACACATTCAAACACGGGATAAGCAATCAGCAATTACATTGTCTGTACCCTTCACATGCTTAATTTCCAAGTCAAACTCCTGTAAAATCAAACTCCAATTCAACAATCTCCGATTCTTGTTTTTCATCTTACTCAAAAACATTAACGGATTGTGGTCAGTGTACACAATCATTGGCTTTTGTCCTGTACAAACATAAACCTCAAAGTGTTGTAAAGAAAGGACCAGAGCCAACAGTTCCTTCTCTATTGTGGAATAGTTCCTTTGGTGGCGATTGAACTTCCTGGAGAAGTATGCCACGGGATGCTCAATGTCATCAGAGTCACTTCTCTGTAGGAGCACAGATCCACAAGCTTGGTCGCTAGCATCGACCGCGATGGAGAACGGTTTGTTGAAGTCAGGAGATTTGAGCACGGGGAAGTGACACAGCAGAGACTTCAGGCGATCGAAAGCTCTCTGGCATGCATCATCCCAGGTGAACTTTACGCCTTTCTTCAGTTGGTCAGTTAGACTGAGAGCAATCTCAGCAAAGTTCTTGCAGAACTTGCGGTAGTACCCGATCATTCCAAGGAAGCGGCGCAAAGCTTTTTTGTTGTCAGGAACTGGAAAGTCCATGATGGCTTGGACTTTAGCATTTATGGGTGCCACCTTACCCTAGCCTATGACGTAGCCAAGATAGGCGACAGTAGCACAACCAAAGTCACTCTTGTTCAGGTTAACAGTCAGGTTAGCCTGGGTCAGGCGCTGGAACAACGTCTCTACATCTTTTAGATGTTCTTCCCAGGAGTCACTCCATGTGATCAGGTCATCGATGTATGCACCCGTGTGTGGCAATCCGGCGATTGTAGACTGTATCATCCTTTGGAACGTGGCTGGGGCATTTTTCATGCCAAAGGGTAGGACTTCATACTGGTACAATCCAGATGGTGTGGCAAAAGCAGAGATGCTCTTGGCCCTCTCAGTTAAAGGCACACACCAATAACCCTTCAATAAATCAATCTTGGTCAGAAACTTTGCTTGCCCTACACTATCAATACAATCATCAATCCTAGGTATTGGAAACACATCAGTTCTAGTTACAGCATTGACTTTGCGATAATCTGTACAGAATCTAGTACTTCCATCAGGTTTTGGAACTAGCACACAGGGTGAACTCCAATCTGAGTTGGAGGGTCTGATAATATCATGTTTTAACATGTACTCAACCTCTTTCTCAGCAATCTTTCTCTTTTCAGGATTCATCCGGTATGGATGCTGTTTTATTGGTTTGGCATCACCAACATCTACATCATGAGAGGCTATAGTAACTCTCTTTGGAACATCAGGAAACAAATCCTCATATTTCTTGATCAACCTTTCAAACTGATCTCTCTGTGAGGGTTCTAAGTGCTGGAGTTTTACATCAAGATTTTGCAACACTTCAGTGTTTGACAATTTACATGAAAGAACTTCAGCTTTAATTCTTGGTTCATCATCTTGAAACTCCCCCTCATCTTCACACGTTTCGACCATTGGAGAATCTGAAGTGACAGCTGCAACCCTAGCATTTCTGTCATGATAAGGCTTTAGCATGTTAATATGACACAATTGTTTTGGTTTTCTCCTATCTGGAGTCTTCACAATGTAATTGAGATCATTGAGTTTTGTCAGAATTTCATAAGGACCATGAAATCTAGCCTGCAATGGATTGGACTGCAAGGGAAACAACACAAGGACCATTTCTCCTGGTTTAAACTCACGGCTTCTAGCCTTATGATCATACCAAGTTTTCATTTTTCCCTGACTTGATTTCAAGTTCTCTTTGGCAAGGTCACAAGCTGCACGCAATCTTTCCTTGAACTTGCTAACATAGTCTAACAGACTGATTTGCGGCTCTTCCTCTTGCCATTGTTCACTCAATAATAGCAAAGGTCCTCTCACTTCATGACCAAACACTAGCTCAAATGGACTGAATCCAGTAGACTCCTGCACTGCTTCTCTAGCTGCAAACAACAGCAAATGAACCCCTTCATCCCAGTCTTTCTCATGGTCATAACAATAAGTCCTCATCATTGTCTTGAGAGTGGAATGAAACCGCTCTAAGGCACCCTGACTTTCTGGATGATAGGCACTAGAAAGAATCTGTTTTGCACCTAGTTCATAAACAACCTGCTGAAACAATCCTGAAGTGAAATTGCTTCCTTGGTCTGACTGAATTTCCCTGGGAAGGCCAAACAACGTGAAGAACTTTATCAAAGCCTTTGAGATTGCAGTTGCCTTGATGTTACGTAGAGGTATGGCTTCGGGGAATCTGGTAGATGCACACATGATTGTCAACAAGTACTGATTTCCAGATCTAGTCTTGGGTAATGGACCAACGCAATCAACAATGACCCTAGAGAATGGCTCCCCAAATGCTGGGATAGGCTGCAATGGAGCTACAGGTGGGTCTAACTGGTGTTTTCCAACTACCTGACAAGTGTGACAGGTTTTGCAAAGGTTGGAAACGTCTTTCCGAAGCCCAGGCCAAAAGAAGTGTTTCATGATCTTATCAACAGTCTTGTTAACACCAAGATGACCTCCTAAAGGTAAACTATGAGCCATTGTTAAGATCTCATTCCTATAGACCTTCGGAACAACAATTTGCCTGACCACTGCCCAATCTGCATTGGCAGGGATATCAGGAGGGCGCCACTTCCGCATCAACACACCATCCTTGAGATAATACCCAACTGGAACTGCATCTATTTCTTTTTCAGGAAGGGCTCTCCTCTTTAGTACACAAATTTCAGGATCATTAGTTTGCTCCTCAATCAACCGCTTTCTGGACAGAGACAAGTCTCCAGACACATCAGAATCACCAGACCCTTCCGGCTGGCTGAATAGAGAACTGATAAAAGTATCTGATAAGTCCTCAAACGGAGAAACCATAGTAGGCCAATCAGAGTCATGAGGCGAACCACCTGAGTCCTGACTATTCAATGTACTGGACGGCACCACAACATCATCTTCTTTAGCCTTCTTGGCCATAGCACGAGTCACTGCGCAAGAAGGATACAGAGATGGGTCCTCATCCCCATTTTCAGTGCTCGGCTGTGAAGTAAGATGTACAGGGGGAACTACTTTGCCCCCAGCCAGGTCATTGCCTAGCAACAGAGAAACACCCTTTATAGGTAGACTTGACATAAGTCCCACCTTTACCTGTCCTGTAACTAAATCTGACTTCAAGAATATAGAGCGCAGGGGTGCAGATACAGTCCTCCCTTCAATACCTTGTACAAGTATGAAATCCCCTGAAGCGGTCTCATCACGTAACTCCAAGGAGTCCATCAACAAAAGTGACTGAGAAGCTCCGGTATCCCTTAGGATATATATGGGGACAGGAGTAGTATGCTCATTCAGAGCCACAAATCCCTCTGACACAAATGGAAGAAATTCCTCCCTCACAAAGTCAGCTGTATTAGGCTTTTTAGCCCCACAAGAAGCAGGCAATTTAGCAGATTGGTTATCTACTACAGGGGTTTCTAACCTTGTTTTCACAAAGGCATTTGGTTTGGTATCCTTTTCTTTTTCTTTCTTAGCTTTAAGGAACCAACAGTTAGTTGTAACATGACCAGATTTCTTGCAATAACTGCAAACTAGACCACTTTTGTCACTGTCAGCTTTCACACTTTGATCAGACCTGTTACTGGATTTCTGAGCACCATCACCAGATTTGTCTTTGTCTTTGGGTGAGGAATCTTGGGTATCACCATAACCCTTTTTCTGAAATTGGGACCATTTATTGTTACTGCTAGACTGAAATTTGGACTTATGTGTGAGAACATATTCATCTGCAAATTTGGCAGCTGATTGCAAATTCAGTGCTTGCTTCTCATTCAGGTAGGTCTTAACATCATCCTTAACACAGTTCTTGAATTCTTCAACTAACACCATCTCTTTTAGTGAGTTGAAATCATCCTTGACCTCCATAGAAGTACACCAGCGCTCAAAGCAAACCTGCTTCTCATTAGCAAATTCAACATAAGTCTGATTTTCAGATTTCTTCAGACCTCTGAATTTCTGTCGGTAAGCCTCTGGAACCAACTCATAAGCTCTCAAAATAACCTTTTTGACAACCTCATAATCAGAGGAATCATCGGCAGACAAAGCCGAATAGGCTTGTTGAGCTTTACCCTTGAGGACAGTTTGCAACATCAGAGGCCAGTGTTCCTTTGGCCACTGGCAACTCTTTGCTACCTTTTCAAAACACTGGAAATAGTTGTCAACATCCTTTTCCGAAAATGGAGGCACCAATTTTACCTCCTGGCTAGCTCGAAATTTATTTTTAGTTTCAATTTTAATTTTTAGTTGCTCCATTTGGAGTCTTTCTTCTCTATCGAATTTCTCTAATTCAAAATCTCTCTGTCTCTGTCTCTCTCTTTCTGCTCTTTCCTCTTTCTCTCTCTCAAATTCTCTTTGTTTTTCTTCTCTTGCTAATTTTTCTAACTCAAACTGCCTTTGTTTTTCTTTTTCTTCCCTCTCAAATTCTCTTTGTTTTTCTTCTCTTGCTAATTTTTCCAACTCAAACTGCCTTTGTTTTTCTTTTTCCTCCCTTTCAATCTCTAGCATTTTTAATTTAAGTTCCATTTCTATATTTGGATTTTCCACTGGAAACTGTTCCAGATCTCCTGGTGCAAACACATTTTCATCAATGTAATATTCAACTATCTCTCTAGCCAGTCTTGCTTTTCGCATGGCTGGTTTTACCTCTGTCAGCTCCAACTGTCTGCAAATTTCTAGCAGTTCTGTCTTTTTAAAAGACTTCAAAACCCCTACGGTTGGTGATGCCAAGAAATCATCCATTGCTGTTGTCAATATATATCTAGGAAAATTCACAAAAACAATTTCACAATTTGGAATGTTAGATTTTCAATAAATTACTCACACAATGGTCTCTCCCGGACGAGCCCCCAATTTGTTATGGCCCCAATTTATTATTACATTTATAACACAACAGCAACAGCAAGGGATGACAAACACAGTTTTAACAACTAAAACACATTTAATTTTTAACAAAGACAAAGACTAATAACAACCTACAACTAAAGACCAAGATTGATAAATAAGAAAAAACAGAAATAATTACAGTCCCTTTTTGGTGGGGTGGCTTGGTGATGTCCTGGATGAAGAAAATGCTCAAACACAGGCAAAGAAATCCACAAAAGAAACGTCACAGGTCTTGAACAGAATGACAGGTCTGGTCATCTTCTTGCAATTTCTCCTACTACTTTACTGTCTCAATTCTTTTCCTTATATACTCTTTTGCAGACCCCACCCACATTTAGACCTCTTTTTTTTAATTTTCTGAGACTTGCCCCAGACATGTCCAGGACATGTCTAAACATGACTCCAGTCTGAGCTTAACAAAAAAAGGTAAATACTGCCATCTAGTGGCCTATATTCACATTACATATTGATGAAAATGTGTTTGCACCCGGAGATCTGGAACAGTTTCCAGTGGAAAATCCAAATATAGAAATGGAACTTAAATTAAAAATGCTAGAGATTGAAAGGGAGGAAAAAGAAAAACAAAGAGAATTTGAAAGGGAAGAAAAAGAAAAACAAAGGCAGTTTGAGTTAGAAAAATTTGCAAGACAGAGAGATTTTGAATTAGAGAAATTCGATAGAGAAGAAAGACTCCAAATGGAGCAACTAAAAATTAAAATTGAAACTAAAAATAAATTTTGTGCCAGTCAGGAGGTAAAACTGGTGCCTCCATTTTCTGAAAAGGACGTAGACAACTATTTCCAGTGTTTTGAAAAGGTAGCAAAGAGTTGCCAGTGGCCAAAGGAACACTGGCCTCTGATGTTGCAAACTGTCCTCAAGGGTAAAGCTCAACAAGCCTATTCGGCTTTGTCTGCAGATGATTCCTCTGATTATGAGGTTGTCAAAAAGGTTATTTTGGAGGTCAAGGATGATTTCAACTCACTAAAAGAGATGGTGTTAGTTGAAGAATTCAAGAACTGTGTTAAGGATGATGTTAAGACCTACCTTAATGAGAAGCAAGCACTGAATTTGCAATCAGCTGCCAAATTTGCAGATGAATATGTTCTCACACATAAGTCCAAATTTCAGTCTAGCAGTAACAATAGATGGTCCCAATTTCAGAAAAAGGGTTATGGTGATACCCAAGATTCCTCACCCAAAGACAAAGACAAATCTGGTGATGGTGCTCAGAAATCCAGTAACAGGTCTGATCAAAGTGTGAAAGCTGACAGTGACAAAAGTGGTCTAGTTTGCAGTTATTGCAAGAAATCTGGTCATGCTACAACTAACTGTTGGTTCCTTAAAGCTAAGAAAGAAAAAGAAAAGGATACCAAACCAAATGCCTTGGTGAAAACAAGGTTAGAAACCCC
This sequence comes from Gymnothorax reevesii, assembly GCA_029721435.1. Lineage (NCBI taxonomy): Eukaryota > Metazoa > Chordata > Actinopteri > Anguilliformes > Muraenidae > Gymnothorax > Gymnothorax reevesii. Next base: position 1,265,207 of record CM056589.1, on the reverse strand, counting down.
TGTAGTAGATAACCGATCTGCTAAATTGCCTGTTTCTTGTGGGGCTAAAAAGCCTGATACAGCTGATTTCGTGAGGGAGGAATTTCTTCCATTTGTGTCAGAGGGATTTGTGGCTCTGAATGAGAATACTACTCCTGTCCCCATATATATCCTAAGGGATACCGGAGCTTCTCAGTCACTTTTGTTGATGGACTCCTTGGAGTTACGTGATGAGACCGCTTCAGGGGATTTCATACTTGTACAAGGTATTGAAGGGAGGACTGTATCTGTACCCCTGCGCTCTATATTCTTGAAGTCAGATTTAGTTACAGGACAGGTAAAGGTGGGACTTATGTCAAGTCTACCTATAAAGGGTGTTTCTCTGTTGCTAGGCAATGACCTGGCTGGGGGCAAAGTAGTTCCCCCTGTACATCTTACTTCACAGCCGAGCACTGAAGATGGGGATGAGGACCCATCTCTGTATACTTCTTGCGCAGTGACTCGTGCTATGGCCAAGAAGGCTAAAGAAGAAGATGTTGTGGTGCCGTCCAGCACATTGAATAGTCAGGACTCAGGTGGTTTGCCTCATGACTCTGATTGGCCTACTATGGTTTCTCCGTTTGAGAACTTATCAGATACTTTTATCAGTTCTCTATTCAGCCAGCCGGATGGGTCTGGTGATTCTGATGTGTCTGGAGACTTGTCTCTGTCCAGAAAGCGGTTGATTGAGGAGCAAACTAATGATCCTGAAATTTGTGCACTAAGGAGGAGAGCCCTTCCTAATAAAGAAATAGACGCAGTTCCAGTTGGGTATTATCTCAAGAATGGTGTGTTGATGCGGAAGTGGCGCCCTCCTGATATTCCTGCCAATGCAGATTGGGCAGTGGTCAGGCAAATTGTTGTTCCGAAGGTCTACAGGAATGAGATCTTAACAATGGCTCATAGTTTACCTTTAGGAGATCATCTTGGTGTTAACAAGACTGTTGATAAGATCATGAAACACTTCTTTTGGCCTGGGCTTCGGAAAGACGTTTCCAACTTTTGCAAAACCTGTCACACTTGTCAGGTAGTTGGAAAACACCAGTTAGACCCACCTGTAGCTCCATTGCAGCCTATCCCAGCATTTGGGGAGCCATTCTCTCGGGTCATTGTTGATTGCGTTGGTCCATTACCCAAGACTAGATCTGGAAATCAGTACTTGTTGACAATCATGTGTGCATCTACCAGATTCCCCGAAGCCATACCTCTACGTAACATCAAGGCAACTGCGATCTCGAAGGCTTTGATAAAGTTCTTCACGTTGTTTGGCCTTCCCAGGGAAATTCAGTCAGACCAGGGTAGCAATTTCACTTCAGGATTGTTTCAGCAGGTTTTGTATGAACTAGGTGCAAAGCAGATTCTTTCGAGTGCCTATCATCCAGAAAGTCAGGGTGCCTTAGAGCGGTTTCATTCCACTCTCAAGAAAATGATGAGGACTTATTGTTATGACCATGAGAAAGACTGGGATGAAGGGGTTCATTTGCTGTTGTTTGCAGCTAGAGAAGCAGTGCAGGAGTCTACTGGATTCAGTCCATTTGAGCTAGTGTTTGGTCATGAAGTGAGAGGACCTTTGCTATTATTGAGTGAACAATGGCAAGAGAAAGAGCCGCATATCAGTCTGTTAGACTATGTTAGCAAGTTCAAGGAAAGATTGCGTGCAGCTTGTGACCTTGCCAAAGAGAACTTGAAATCAAGTCAGGGAAAAATGAAAACTTGGTATGATCATAAGGCTAGAAGCCGTGAGTTTAAACCAGGAGAAAAGGTCCTTGTGTTGTTTCCCTTGCAGTCCAATCCATTTCAGGCTAGATTTCATGGTGCTTATGAAATTCTGACAAAACTCAATGATCTCAATTACATTGTGAAGACTCCAGATAGGAGAAAACCAAAACAATTGTGTCAAATTAACATGCTAAAGCCTTATCATGACAGAAATGCTAGGGTTGCAGCTGTCACATCAGATTCTCCAATGGTCGAAACGTGTGAAGATGAGGGGGAGTTTCAAGATGATGAACCAATAATTAAAGCTGAAGTTCTTTCATGTAAATTGTCAAACACTGAAGTGTTGCAAAATCTTGATGTAAAACTCCAGCACTTAGAACCCTCACAGAGAGATCAGTTTGAAAGGTTGATCAAGAAATATGAGGATTTGTTTCCTGATGTTCCAAAGAGAGTTACTATAGCCTCTCATGATGTAGATGTTGGTGATGCCAAACCAATAAAACAGCATCCATACCGGATGAATCCTGAAAAAAGAAAGATTGCTGAGAAAGAGGTTGAGTACATGTTAAAACATGATATGATCAGACCCTCCAACTCAGATTGGAGTTCACCCTGTGTGCTAGTTCCAAAACCTGATGGAAGTACTAGATTCTGTACAGATTATCGCAAAGTCAATGCTGTAACTAGAACTGATGTGTTTCCAATACCTAGGATTGATGATTGTATTGATAGTGTAGGGCAAGCAAAGTTTCTGACCAAGATTGATTTATTGAAGGGTTATTGGTGTGTACCTTTAACTGAGAGGGCCAAGAGCATCTCTGCTTTTGCCACACCATCTGGATTGTACCAGTATGAAGTCCTACCCTTTGGCATGAAAAATGCCCCAGCCATGTTCCAAAGGATGATACAGTCTACAATCGCCGGATTGCCACACACGGGTGCGTACCTCCATGACCTGATCACATGGAGTGACTCCTGGGAAGAACATCTAAAAGATGTAGAGACGTTGTTCCAGCGCCTGACCCAGGCTAACCTGACTGTTAACCTGAGCAAGAGTGACTTTGGTTGTGCTACTGTCACCTATCTTGGCTACGTCATAGGCCAGGGTAAGGTGGCACCCATAAATGCTAAAGTCCAAGCCATCATGGACTTTCCAGTTCCTGACAACAAAAAAGCTTTGCGCCGCTTCCTTGGAATGATCGGGTACTACCGCAAGTTCTGCAAGAACTTTGCTGAGATTGCTCTCAGTCTAACTAACCAACTGAAGAAAGGCATAAAGTTCACCTGGGATGATGCATGCCAGAGGGCCTTCGATCGCCTGAAGTCTCTGCTGTGTCACTTCCCCGTGCTCAAATCTCCTGACTTCAACAAACCGTTCTCCATTGCGGTCGATGCTAGCGACCAAGCTTGTGGATCTGTGCTCCTACAGAGAAGTGACTCTGATGACATTGAGCATCCCGTGGCATACTTCTCCAGGAAGTTCAATCGCCACCAAAGGAACTATTCCACAATAGAGAAGGAACTGTTGGCTCTGGTCCTTTCTTTACAACACTTTGAGGTTTATGTTTGTCCAGGACAAAAGCCAATGATTGTGTACACTGACCACAATCCGTTAATGTTTTTGAGTAAGATGAAAAACAAGAATCGGAGATTGTTGAATTGGAGTTTGATTTTACAGGAGTTTGACTTGGAAATTAGGCATGTGATGGGTACAGACAATGTAATTGCTGATTGCTTATCCCGTGTTTGAATGTGTATATATATATCATGTGTTTGAATATTGTATGATATGTATATATAGACAAGTGTTCACTTAACCATTTTGTATTGAAAAGAAAAATTTTGCCTTTATGAGTCAAAATTTTTCCCTTTTGGAATGGAGGTGTAATGTGAATATAGGCCACTAGATGGCAGTATTTACCTTTTTTTTGTTCAGCTCAGACTGGAGTCATGTTTAGACATGTCCTGGACATGTCTGGGGCAAGTCCCCGAAAATTAAAAAAAAAAAGGTCTAAATGTGGGTGGGGTCTGCAAAAGAGTATATAAGGAAAAGAATTGAGACAGTAAAGTAGTAGGAGAAATTGCAAGAAGAAGGATACGTGTGACCAGACCTGTCATTTCTGTTCAAGACCTGTTAAGTTTCTTTTGTGGATTTTTCTCACCCAGGACATCACCAAGCCACCAAAACCAAGGGACTGTAAATATTTGTTGTTTTTTTTTTATAGATCAATCTTGGTCAATAGATTAGTTTGTTAGTTGGTTGTTATTGTCTTTGTTAATTAAATGTGGTTAAGTTTTAAAACTGTGTCTGTCATCCCTTGCTGTTGCTGTGTTGTAATGTAATAACAAATTGGGGCCATAACAATATTGTTTCATGATCTGAAAGTCATTGCATTTAGATTTTATTGACAATTTACACGTCGTCCCAACTATTTCGGAAGTGGGGTTGCAGTTTCTGGGAGATTTTGTTTGACTTGCGGGATTCAGGGAGCGGTAACGTATATGCCAGAGATGCCCGGAAGCGACAAACAGTGATGAGTCAGATTTGAATTGTGCTGAATGTGCTCATACCCTGAGGGTGTGCACATTAATATCTGTTAGCCATCACTGGACACATGCACTGATTACAGAGGCAGCTCAGTTCAGTAAGACAGTATTCAGGTCTCAGGCATGAGAGAAACCAGAATAGATGTTGTTTTAGCAGCACAGCAGCTAATGTGTTCAACTCGGACAAGACAAGACACAACCCTACATTGACCCCAGCTTTGTCGACACAACAGTAACTTCCTGTGGACACCGTGATCAGTTAGATGACTGTAATGTGGTCATGTCTTCACTCAGAAATTAAGGTGCAGTGAAGGTATATTTGTGTTCTTTAAAGAGCACATTTTCCTTAAAGAAACAAATTTGATCTTATAGTCGAAGCAAGTGGCTTTAAAGCGTAAAGAAGTACAAATGCAGTGTAGACAAACAGCCAGGGGTACAAATTCCTGTAAATCTACAGTACTGAGCCAGTGACAGACTTTTGTAGTTTTAGGTACTTTCATCACCCTCCTTCTCCAAGAGTGTGACCTCCTTGCGCCGTTCGATATGCAGCCCAAGAGTGTGACCTCCCTGCGCCGTTCAATATGCAGCCCAAGAGTGTGACCTCCCTGCGCCGTTCGATATGCGGCCCAAGAGTGTGACCTCCCTGCGCCGTTCGATATGCGGCCCAAGAGTGTGACCTGCCTGCGCCGTTCTGTATGCGGCCCAAGAGTGGTTCTCACATGTCTATAACCGATGAAGCCCGCATACCGAACGGCGCAGGGAGGTCACACTCTTGGGCCTCATATCGAACGGCATAGGGAGGTCACACTCTTGGGTCGCATACTGAACGGCACAGGCAGGTCACACTCTTGGGCTGCATATCGAACGGCGCAGGGAGGTCACACTCTTGGGCCGCATACTGAACGGCATAGGGAGGTCACACTCTTGGGCCGCATACTGAACGGCGCAGGGAGGTCACACTCTTGGGCCGCATACTGAACGGCATAGGGAGGTCACACTCTTGGGCCGCATACTGAACAGCGCAGGGAGGTCACACTCTTGGGCCGCATATCGAACGGCGCAGGGAGGTCACACTCTTGGGCCGCATATCGAACGGCGCAGGGAGGTCACACTCTTGGGCCGCATACTGAACGGCATAGGGAGGTCACACTCTTGGGCCGCATACTGAACAGCGCAGGGAGGTCACACTCTTGGGTCGCATACTGAACGGCACAGGCAGGTCACACTCTTGGGCTGCATATCGAACGGCATAGGGAGGTCACACTCTTGGGCCGCATATCGAACGGCATAGGGAGGTCACACTCTTGGGCCGCATACTGAACGGCGCAGGGAGGTCACACTCTTGGGCCGCATACTGAACGGCATAGGGAGGTCACACTCTTGGGCCGCATACTGAACAGCGCAGGGAGGTCACACTCTTGGGTCGCATACTGAAGGGCGCCGGGAGGTCACACTCTTGGGCCGCATACTGAACGGCATAGGGAGGTCACACTCTTGGGCCGCATATCGAACGGTGCAGGGAGGTCACACTCTTGGGCCGCATATCGAACGGCACAGGCAGGTCACACTCTTGGGCCGCATACTGAACGGCATAGGGAGGTCACACTCTTGGGCCGCATACTGAACAGCACAGGCAGGTCACACTCTTGGGCCGCATACTGAACGGCATAGGGAGGTCACACTCTTGGGCCGCATATCGAACGGCGCAGGGAGGTCACACTCATGGGCCGCATACTGAACGGCGCAGGGAGGTCACACTCTTGGGCCGCATACTGAACGGCGCAGGGAGGTCACACTCTTGGGCCGCATATCGAACGGCGCAGGGAGGTCACACTCTTGGGCCGCATATCGAAAGGCGTAGGGAGGTCACACTCTTGGGCCGCATACCGAACGGCACAGGCAGGTCACACTCTTGGGCCGCATACTGAACGGCATAGGGAGGTCACACTCTTGGGCCGCATACTGAACGGCATAGGGAGGTCACACTCTTGGGCCGCATACTGAACGGCACAGGCAGGTCACACTCTTGGGCCGCATACCGAACAGCACAGGCAGGTCACACTCTTGGGCCGCATACTGAACGGCATAGGGAGGTCACACTCTTGGGCCGCATACTGAACGGCGCGGGGAAGTCACACTCTTGGGCTGCATACTGAACGGCACAGGCAGGTCACACTCTTTGGCCGCATACTGAACGACATAGGGAGGTCACACTCTTGGGCCGCATACTGAACGGCGCAGGGAGGTCACACTCTTGGGCCACATTATGAACGGCATAGGGAGGTCACATTCCTGGGCCGCATACTGAACGGCATAGGGAGGTCACACTCTTGGGCCGCATACTGAACGGCACAGGCAGGTCACACTCTTGGGCCGCATATGCCGTTCCCTATGCCGTTCAGTATGCGGCCCAAGAGTGTGACCTGCCTGTGCCGTTCAGTATGCGGCCCAAGAGTGTGACCTCCCTGCGCCGTTCAGTATGCGGCCCAAGAGTGTGACCTGCCTGCGCTGTTCAGTATGCGGCCCAAGAGTATGACCTCCCTGTGCCGTTCGATATGCGGCCAAAGAGTGTGACCTCCCTATGCCGTTCAGTATGCGGCCCAAGAGTGTGACCTCCCTGCGCCGTTCAGTATGCGGCCCAAGATTGTGACCTCCCTGCGCCATTCAGTATGCGGCCCAAGAGTGTGACCTCCCTGCGCCGTTCCGTATGCGGCCCAAGATTGTGACCTCCCTGCGCCATTCAGTATGCGGCCCAAGAGTGTGACCTCCCTGCGCTGTTCAGTATGCGACCCAAGAGTGTGACCTCCCTGCACCGTTCGATATGCGGCCCAAGAGTGTGACCTCCCTATGCCGTTCAGTATGCAGCCTAAGAGTGTGACCTCCCTGCGCCGTTCGTTATGCGGCCCAAGAGTGTGACCTCCCTGCGCCGTTCAGTATGCGACCCAAGAGTGTGACCTCCCTGCACCGTTCGATATGCGGCCCAAGAGTGTGACCTCCCTATGCCGTTCAGTATGCGGCCTAAGAGTGTGACCTCCCTGCGCCGTTCGATATGGGGCCCAAGAGTGTGACCTCCCTATGCCGTTCAGTATGCGGCCTAAGAGTGTGACCTCCCTGCGCTGTTCAGTATGCGACCCAAGAGTGTGACCTCCCTATGCCGTTCAGTATGCGGCCTAAGAGTGTGACCTCCCTGCACCGTTCGATATGCGGCCCAAGAGTGTGACCTGCCTGTGCCGTTCAGTATGCGGCCCAAGAGTGTGACCTCCCTATGCCGTTCAGTATGCGGCCTAAGAGTGTGACCTCCCTGCGCCGTTCGATATGGGGCCCAAGAGTGTGACCTCCCTATGCCGTTCAGTATGCGGCCTAAGAGTGTGACCTCCCTGCGCTGTTCAGTATGCGGCCCAAGAGTGTGACCTCCCTATGCCGTTCAGTATGCGGCCTAAGAGTGTGACCTCCCTGCACCGTTCGATATGCGGCCCAAGAGTGTGACCTGCCTGTGCCGTTCAGTATGCGGCCCAAGAGTGTGACCTCCCTATGCCATTCAGTATGCGGCCCAAGAGTGTGACCTCCCTGCGCCGTTCGATATGCGGCCCAAGAGTGTGACCTCCCTATGCCGTTCAGTATGCGGCCCAAGAGTGTGACCTGCCTGTGCCGTTCAGTATGCGGCCCAAGAGTGTGACCTCCCTATGCCGTTCAGTCTACGGCCCAAGAGTGTGACCTCCCTATGCCGTTCAGTATGCGGCCCAAGAGTGTGACCTCCCTGCGCCGTTCGGTATGCGGGCTTCATCGGTTATAGACATGTGAGAACCTAACTGTGCATCTGCATGGTAATCGGTTTGATGAATGAGTGCTTCTCGAAGCCAGGGTTGGAGGGTTTGTGGCTTTTAAAATGAATACTACGCTTCCTCCTGCTGTTCTGATATATCTCCCTACTCATACACCATCAGCATGTGTGCTTGTGTACGGACAGGACAGATTCATCACGCACAGATAACCAGATGCTCACTCCTGCCAATGAAAGTGTCAGGCAGATTTGTGAACCACATTCTCCTATAAACTGGCAGGAGCTCGGGATGGGACCATAAAATTTCGGCCTTCCTCACAGGTCGGAGAGCCCCTGCCCCGTTTCCTCTGCAAGGAACTTTAGTTTAATCTGGAGAATGCCCCTCCCAACCCACCCAATGACCTTTGACCCCAACGGAGTCTGGCTCTCCGGTGCGATTTTCAGGAACAGACTCTACATTCAACATCCAAGCGGAATGAATAAAAGATGTTAACTGGGTGAGGACAGGGGTCTGTCAGGGATCCTCAGGGTTTTGTAACGCCTCGGGGTGAGAAGGTACATCAAGAGGAAATGAGGCTGGGATCACATGATGACAATGAGTTTACAATTCTGCGTTTTGTTTCTTTTAATGTTGCGAAAGGGTACCCATTTGCGCAGGAGATATGATTGAGTTTGGACTTTATGGCAGCGCAGGAGATGTTCACACTGCGTTCGAGTGCTTCACGTCTGCATGCTGTGGCTATGCATGCCATATTTGCTTTTGTAACCACAGAGCTACTTTTTATTTTATATTATTTTTTACTTATTTATTTTTTGCCAGTTTATAAATCACTTTTCAGTTCCCAAGTGCACCTCATGGTCGTGGAACAATGCACCACTTTCTAAGCAGATAAAAGACACAGAAAACTGTAGCATCACCGCAGCTCTTATCTATGGAGACTGAGTAATGAAGGAGGACTCTGGGACTGACGCCGCATCAATCACCCTGTCAGTCAACGTGTACCCACGCGTGCTGAAAAAGAGCCACACCCACAAAGTCCAGCCTCAGCTAGCTAACCACTGCACTGCTTGTGTTGCCACTTAGGTATTAAATGAAATCATTTTCAGGGCTCATTTCTCGCATGAACAAGACTGCAGAGATGGTGCAGTATCTCTAGTTACCATCTTGTAAGAATGCTGTTCAGTCACACTGATGAAAATCCTACTTCCTGAAACTTTGGGGAATCTCAGGAAACAGACTTCCAGGAGTGCAAAGTACTCTTTGGGATGCCTACAAATGATAACAGATATTAGGGCTGGGGAATATATCGATATTATATAGATATTGAGATATATGATAAGAAATTTTCTGGGATTTTGCATATTGCAGTATTGTGGTAAGACATAAGTGTGGTCTTCCTTGGCCTTAAAGGCCACCTTATAGTAGCGGAATGGAGTTTCCTGCAGTTGTGTGTGTGACTTTGCCACTTAGTCATCCCCTGATTGGCTGTGCAATTTGTCCTCTCCCTCTCCGCCTCAGCTGATGTGTGGAGAGCATTCTGGCACAAAATGGCTGCCATCGCATCTCCAGGTAGGTGCTGAACATCGGGGGTGGAGAGATGAGATTACCCCACATGCACATCTGTAAAGCACTTCAAGTGTCTACGAGAAGACGCAAAGTAAATGCAATGTTCATTCATTCATTCATTCAGTCATTCATTAATACGTGGTCATGACATCCACAGTGCTTACGACTGTTCATCACAAATTATATTTTGATTATATCTTGTTGAAAGCCCCACTTGGTTTTCCAACAATATCACAACAAAATTGCTGTTGCGGTATTTGTACTAAGATATTTGATTTTATCCAAATCGCCCAGGGAAACGCTCCCAGGTTTCTCCAAAAATCTCTCTGCACTGACTCAGCTCAGCCTGTGCAGGAGCGATGAGGAGAGCAGGGTCTCTCAGCGTCTGTGGGGACTGCTGTCGGCGAGAGAACATCTGCGCGTGTCTGTGCCTAATTAAATGGGCCGCTTCGTCGCTCTAACCAACTCCGCTTCAGAAAGCACGGAAAAACCGAGTGAGCGCTGGACAAGGTTTATCAGGCTGTTCGTGTTTGTTTGTCAGTATCGGTACTGGATGTGGAGGGCTGAGGACTGTTCGCCCTGAAGACATTGAAGAAGTAATCGCGAGCTGCTCCACTGAGTCTTCGCTGAGGATGTCTGATGTCTGCACAAAACCCCCACAGGGCTTCCTTACACACATGCCTTTGCTGCTGTCGAGGGACAAGTCTGAGTTCATATTTTTGAGATAAAACATGCTATTTTCTTTCCTCTTCTCATCATACGTTATCTGCAATTGTTGCGATATAACTGCTGTGTACCCTACACCTGATCACCCAATCAGTATTATGATTAATAACAAATTAGTACTAAGTCAGAGGTCCTGCAAAAGGATATGATAACCTCCTGAGATATGTCCGATACAATAATGCACCAGACAGAGTAAATGGGGCAGAATGTGTCAAACCAAATAGATGTACAACCTTGTTTCCAGAAAAGTTGGGACATTGCGTAAAATGTAAATAAAATCTGACTGCAATGATTAGCAAATCATTAAAACTCCATAACAAATTGAAAATGGTACAAAGTCAGCATTTCATATATTGAAACTGAAAAATGTCACTTTTTTAAAAAATATCTGCTCATTTGAATTTGAACCCAGAAAAATGTTTCAAAAAATTCAGGATGGGGCCAAGTTTACCACTGTCTTAAATCATCCGTCTTTTAACATAACCCTGTAAGTGTTTTGGAACTGAGGAGACCAATTACTGTAGTTTCGAACACAAAATGTTCTCTCATTCTTGTTTTTTTTTTCTGCTTCACCATAGTAATTCAGACTTTTTTTGTCACATTTGTACACCAAATTTCTCAATGAGTGACATATCTGGACTGCAGGCTGGTGTTATCGGCCCAATTTATCATCAGACAGCAAGGGATGACAGACAAAATTGGAAAACTTTAACAGATTTAATAAAACAAAAACTGACCAAGATTGAAATATAAAAGAAAAAAAAAATGAGATAGTTACAGTCCCTTGGTACTTGAGATGGGTTGCTTTGTTGCGATGTCTTGGGACAGGAAAATGCTCCAACACAGGCAAAAATCCACAAAAAGAGCTTCACAAGTCTTGAAAAGAGTGACAGGTCTGGTCAAATGTATCCTTCCATTATTTCTCCTCGCAATTTCTCCCAATACATTACTCTCTCAATTTTTCTCCTTATATATTCTTTTCCAGCCCCCTCCCACCGTTTAGATTTTTTTCAATTCTCTGGGACTTCCCCTCTCAGACATGCCCAGGACATGAGCAAAACCTAGCTCCAGACTGGCTTAACCAAAAAAGGTTAATACTGCCATCTAGTGGCTTCCTTTTTTTCAAATTACACCTCCATTTCAAAAGGGAAAAAATTTGGAATCATAAAGGCAAAATTTCTCTTTTCAATACAAAAATGGTACAGTAGACACTTGTGTGTGTGTGTGTGTATATATATATATATATATATATATATATATATATATATATATATATATAATACAATATGCTAATAAACACGTGATATATACACATACTCAAACACAGGACAAGCAATCAGCAATTACATTGTCAGTACCCTTTACATGCTTAATTTCCAAGTCAAACTCCTGTAAAATCAAACTCCAATTCAACAATCTCTGATTCTTGTTTTTCATCTTACTCAAAAACATTAACAGATTGTGGTCAGTGTACACAATCATTGGTTTTTGCCCTGTACAAACATAAACTTCAAAGTGTTGTAAAGATAGAACCAGAGCCAAAAGCACCTCCTCAATTGTGGAATGGTTCTTTTGGTGGCGACTGAACTTCCGGAAGAAGTATGCCACGGGATGCTCAATGTCATCAGAGTCACTTCTCTGAACTTTAGCATTTATGGGGGCCACCTTACCCTGGCGTATGACGTAGCCTAGATATGTGACAGTAGCACAACCAAAGTCACCCTTGTTCAGGTTAACAGTCAGGTTAAAGACTTTCAGATGTTCTTCCCAGGAGTCACTCCATGTGATCAGGTTGTCGATGTACGCACCCGTGAGCGGCAATCTGGCGATTGTAGACTGTATCATCCTTTGGAACGTGGCTGAGGCATTTTTCATGCCAAAGGGTAAGACTTCATACTGGCATAACCCAGATGGTGTGGCAAAAGCAGAGATGCCCTTGGCCCTCTCAGTTAAAGGCACACACCAATAACCCTTCAATAAATCAATCTTGGTCAGAAACATTGCTTGCCCTATTCTATCGATACAATCATCAATCCTAGGTATTGGAAACACATCAGTTCTAGTTACAGCATTGACTTTGCGATAATCTGTACAGAATCTAGTACTTCCATCAGGTTTTGGAACTAGCTGATATGGTGAACTCCAATCTGAGTTAGAGGGTCTGATAATATCATGTTCAATCTCTTTCTCAGCAATCTTTCCCTTTTCAGGATTCATACAGTACGGATGCAGTTTTATTGGTTTGGCATCACCAACATCTACATCATGAGTGGCTATAGAAACTCTCTTTGGAACATCAGGAAATAGATCTTTATATTTCTTGATCAACCGCTCACACTGATCTCTCTGTGAGGGTTCTAAGTGCTGGAGCTTTTCATCAAGATTTTGCAACACTTCAGAATTCGACAATTTACGTGAAAGAACTTCAGCTTTAATTCTAGGTTCACCATCTTGAAACTCCCCCTCATCTTCACACGTTTCAACCATTGGAGAATCTGAAGTGACAGCTGCAACCCTAGCATTTCTGTCATGATAAGGCTTTAGCATGTTAATATGACACAATTGTTTTGGTTTTCTCCTATCTGGAGTCTTCACAATGTAATTGAGATCATTGAGTTTTGTCAGTTTCATAAGGACCATGAAACATAACCTGCAATGGATTGGACTGCAAGGGAAACAACACAAGGACCTTGTCTCCTGGTTTAAACTCACGGATTCTACCCTGATGATCGTAATAAGTTGTCATTTTTCCCTGACTTGATTTCAAGTTCTCATTGGCCAGGTCACAAGCTGCACGCAATCTTTCCTTGAACTTGCTAACATAGTCTAACAGGCTGATATGCGACTCTTTCTCTTGCCATTGTTCTCTCAACATTTTCATCAATGTAATATTCAACAATCTCTCTAGCCAGTCTTGCTTTTCACATGGCTGGTTTTACCTCTGTCGGCTCTAACTGTCTGGTATTTCTAGCAGTTCGGTCTTTTTAAAAGACTTAAAAACCTCTAAGGTTGATGAAACCATCCATTGCTGTTGATCTGTCAATATATATTTAGGACAATTCAAAAAAACAATTTCACAATTTGAAATTTTAGGTTTTCAATAAACTACTCACACAATGGCCTCCCCCGGACAAGCCCCCAATTTGCTGTGGCCCCAAATTGTTATCAGACAGCAAGGGATGACAGACAAAATTGTAAAATTTTAACAGATTTAATAAAACAAAAACTGACCAAGATTGAAATTTAAAAGAAAAAAAAAATGAGATAGTTACAGTCCCTTTGTGATTGAGATGGGGTTGCTATGGTGCGATGTCCTGGGTCAGGAAAATGCTCCAACACAGGCAAAAATCCACAAAAAGAGCTTCACAGGTCTTGTAAAGAGTGACAGGTCTGGTCAAATGTATCCTTCCATTATTTCTCCTTGTAATTTCTCCAACTACTTTACTCTCTCAATTTTTCTCCATATATACTCTTTTCCAGCCCCCTCCCACCTTTTAATTTTTTTTTCAATTCTCTGGGACTTTCCCCTCTCAGACATACCCAGGACATGCCCAAAAACCTAGCTCCAGACTGGGCTTAACAAAAAAAAAAGTCAATACTGCCATCTAGTGGCTTCTTTTTTTCACATTACACAGGTCAGTTTAGCACCTGGAGTCCGAGTCTTTCGGATCCATGGTATTGTAACAAGTGTACAATGCGGTTTTGCATTTTCTTGCTAAAATAAGCAAAGCCTTACTAGAGAAATATGTCTGGATGGTTTTATATGTTGCTCCAAAACTTTAATATATTGTTCAGCATTAATGTGCAGATGTGCAAGTTCGTGCACGAATGCACCCCCATACTATCATGGTTGCTGGCTTTTGAACTAAGCTTTGATAAAAAGCCGAATGTTCTCTATCCTTCTTAGCCTGGAGAACATGGCATCCATGATTTAAAAAAAAAATCAAATTTTGATTGGTCGGATCATGAAAATGAGCAAATGTTTTTCTAAAAACAATACTCTGTTTCTCGGTTTCAACATTTAATATATAGTCTTTGAACCGTTTTCTATTGAAATCTATTTTAAATGATATGCCAATCATTGCATTCTGTTTTTATTTCCATTTTACACAGCATCCCAACTTTTCTGGAAATAGGTTTTTGTTAAATGATGAGAATATAAAGGTTTTATGGCTGAGATAATCGTAATTTTTTGGTAAATATTACATTTAATACAGTTACATCGATAATTGTCATTTTGTTGGCATTTTACACGATCTGATTAACAGTAATTTTTCACCTCATATTTTTTTCATTACTGTGCAATGAAATAGCTGTTATCAACTGGAGTTGCAAACGTGCCATTACATTCTGATTAGGGGTGAATGTAACATCTGATGAATAAGTGTTAAATACAGTGTTATCCTTTATCTTAAGTTCCTGGTTTTCACAGTCACAGCAAGCTGATACCTCACAGCCCTTCCCTAATCATGAATAAATTGCGGTATACAGCTATGGCAAGTCACAGGTTACTGTGCCAAGGTCAAAGGTCAAATCCATTAATGACCCTTACCTTGCACACCTAATCCTCACTAAGAACTTGCAGACCAAGTTTGAAGCTCGTGTGGCAAGCGCTTTCGGAGATAACCCCAGCTAAGGTTTCCCTTTGCTCCGACCGGGAAAGGGGCCTGATGGCGCTGTAGGCCTCGTCTGGAAGGAGTACGTTTGTCGTTACCCATTCAATATCTGGGGTAAGAATGGCCACCACCCTATTCAGCTCATTGGCAGCTGAGGTGAAAACTGCTAGAACCCTCTCTTACCTCCTCCCCAATTCAACCCGTAAACATCCAGGCCATCTGTATTGCCCCAGAGCTCGGACAGCCAGTATGTAACGGTCTGTGCTGTTAGTACATTAAATCGTCTCAGGCATATTTAGTGCAGCGAAGTCATTCAGCAAAAAGAGACCTGGTTTCTCTCGCCCAATCCAGATTCCTGATGAAACAACCCCAATCAAAACAGCTGCTGTCAAAATGAGACAAACGAACCACTAATCTCGCCATATGTGGTCATTTCCTTTCGTTCCAGCTTTCCAGCACATTCCCGCATTTTTACACGCCCGTGCCATTTTGATGCCTTGACGTGAATGCCAGCGAAAAAAACTCAGCCGTTTGTTCCTGTCACTCTTGCACCGGCTCCCTGGCGATCATCCGAGCGAGCCGAGGATGGGGAATGACTGGCTTTCATTTCATGTCAGTGGCGAAGGCAGAAACGCGGTCGTCTTACGCTCCATGCGCTGGCGCATGATGACTGCAGGTCACGGAGAACCCACAAATGAGCCGACCGGGGAGCACCTCCCACACGCCTCGCTTCTCCGGCAGATGTTCAGCTCTCACCATCATCTTTGGATGTTACATTTTTTAAACAAAATAGCATCTCACTCTCTCTCACACACACACACACACACACACACACAAATGTCACGTTGGTTTCTCAGAAAAATGCGCAGTTTGTTTGCGACCCAGCAGCCTCAGTCATTTGTTTAACTCCTCATTAGAGAGTGACGTCGGGCACACTGTACTTCACTCAGTGAAAAATGTATATTCATACAGAGGAATGAGAGGAAAGGCAGCAAAGTGTTTAGTTCAATCTTATGAATCCAGAGGTTATACATGAAAATCTGTGAAAATATATTTTGTGTGAATATTTAATGTACATGGCTGACATTGTATGTGAAGATTATTAAGGCCCCAGGTCAAATGATCATTTTTTAGACTTGAAGTGACCAGTAAGTTCTCTTGAGCTGGGATCCACAGTGGCACTCGTGTTGCGGTTTGTTGTATAGTTATGGGACGCGTCACTGAAATAAATAAAGTAGGCCTATTCATTGATTCAGTAGTGTCCAATCATGTGCAATGGAGGGTGGTGTGTGAAGGTTTTCCCTCCAACCGTAGATGACAGCAGCTCATTTCACTGATCAGCTCCCCTACAGCCAGGGAGGATGAGCTGATCGGTGACCTCAGCTGGTGTGGTCTTTGGTTAAAAGGACAGCCTGCACACACTTGACCCTCCATTGCACATGATTAGACTCCACTGCATTCATTCATTCAGTAACAACAGGAGTGGAAGATAGTTGTATTTTCAAAAGCAGAATTTAGACCAGGCGCCGGTAATCCTGCGTCTGTAGGGCAGTAGGCCTGCCTGCCTTGGATGTCTCTCCTATCTAACTCACCTGATTCAAATGAACATTATCAAGCCCTTGAAAAGCTGTGGCTGTTTGAATCAGGTGTGTCAGAGCTGAGAGAGAGCACAAACATGGCCTGAGGTTCTGCAGGAGCAGGGCTGCTGAGACCTGATTTACATCACATTTCACATCAGCAGGCTGATGGGACTCCACTCTGATTTCTATGGCCTTAATATCACACAGAACTGATGTTTTCAGGGCCGAGTGACCACAGAAATCTGATCGTCATACAGAACTGATGTTTTCAGGGCCGTATGTCCGCAGGAATCTGATCATCACACAGAACTGATGTTTTCAGGGCCGTATGACCACAAGAAATTGATCGTCACACAGAACTGATGTTTTCAGGGCCGTATGACCACAAGAAATTGATCGTCACACAGAACTGATGTGTTCAGGGCCGTATGACCGCAGAAATCTGATCTTCATACAGAACTGATGTTTTCAGGGCCGTAGGACCACAGAAATCTGATCGTCATACCAAACTGATGGGTTCAGGGCCGTATGACCGCAGAAATCTGATCGTTACACAGAACTAATGTTTTCAGGGCCGTATGACCACAGAAATCTGATCGTCACACAGAACTGATGTTTTCAGGGCCGTATGACCGCTGAAATCTGATCATCACACAGAACTAATGTTTTCAGGGCCGTATGACCACAGAAATCTGATCGTCACACAGAACTGATGTTTTCAGGGCCGTATGACCGCTGAAATCTGATCATCACACAGAACTAATGTTTTCAGGGCCGTATGACCACAGGAATCTGATCGTCACACAGAACTGATGTTTTCAGGGCCGTATGACCACAGGAATCTGATCGTCACACAGAACTAATGTTTTCAGGGCCATTGGATCGCAGAAATCTGACCGTCACACAGAACTGATGTTTTCAGGGCTGTATGACCGCAGAAATCTGATCGTCACACAGAACTGATGTTTTCAGGGCCGTATGACCGCGGAAATCTGATCCTCACACAGAACTAATGTTTTCCGGGCCATATGACCACAGGAATCTGATCGTCACCCAGAACTGATGTTTTCAGGGCCGTATGACCGCAGAAATCTGATCGTCACACAGAACTGATGTTTTCAGGGCCGTATGACCGCAGAAATCTGATCGTCACACAGAACTAATGTTTTCAGGGCCTATGACCGCAGAAATCTGATCGTCACACAGAACTGATGTTTTCAGGGCCGTATGACCGCGGAAATCTGATCCTCACACAGAACTAATGTTTTCAGGGCCTTATGACCGCAGAGATCTGATCGTCACACAGAACTGATGTTTTCAGGGCCGTATGACCGCGGAAATCTGATCGTCATACAGAACTGGGCTGTATGACCACAGAAATCTGATCGTCACATAGAACTGATGTTTTCAGGGCCGTATGACCGCAGAAATCTGCTCGTCACACATATCTGATGTTTTATAGGGCCGTATGACCGCAGGAATCTGATCGTCACACAGAACTAATGTTTTCAGGGCCGTATGACTACCGATCTTCAAAACAGAATTGAGCCACTTTCATATGTGGTCTTAGATTGGAGACAAGTTTGATATGTGGTCATGCTACTTGTCTGAGACAGGTCAAATCAGAATTCAGGTGGGTATTTACATGTGACTCTGTAATGTTTTTTAACCAAGTTTCATACTTTATCTTCGTGAATCTGCGACAGTTGTTTTTTTTAAGACTGTGACTTTTGTATACAGGAACCCATGTGTATAAGGTATTAAATGATATTAAAAGAAACTAAAATGATTACATAATTACTCTTTTAATTGTGTATAATTATCAAGTGTCTTGTGTTACACAAAAAGGAAAGCACAAAAACTGACCATAACACTTTTCAAAACTCTCTTCAATCTCTAACTGACAGGAGTGAATGAAACCTTTAATTCATAATAACTAAATTGGCCATCAGATAATATGAGGAACGAAGTGATTTTTTTCTTCAAATATGAGCATGGTCATCTATAATCAGCCTGTGTAACACTTAATCTATAATCACTTGTGTAACAGATATACATGCCAAATATTCCACCAGAGACAGAGGACAGCCCTTCTGTAAGTGTCCTTAAGTAAGAACAAGGGGTGCAGGTAGATCATGGCTGTGTTCATTTTCCCAGGGCTTCAGTGCAGTAAGAAACAGTGCCCTTTAATGCGACTCTCTCATGGTTCGGTGTTTTTGCTGCCAACAACATAACTCAAAAAGCAATGCATGGATTTCTCTGAAATTTTTTGGGTCGATTGCTATTACATCAAGAATGGACCCTATTGATTTTGACCGTGATCAGTGAAACAATATGGCCGCCATGGCAACCATCCTGAAATCCTATCACAAGCAGTAACTCAACTTTGCTCCCACTCACGCACATTTGGATTGTGCTGCCTTGGCGGAGCTTTGCACTCTATGAGTGCCTCTAGTTGCTATTAGTGTGGAAAGGGCCATATGGCTTTTTGCATGTAAACAGGTACTGAGTGCTGTTAAAAACTGAAGAGCTGGTCCTCTCCGTTCTCTTTCGCCCTCTTGACCTCATCAAGTACAACTGACAAGCTGATAGCCATCCTCGAGGGCAAAATCCCATCCATGTGTGCGTTACTAGTGTATCCATTTTCTTGGTTTGAACCAGGTTTGAACACCATGAGTGCTGTCACAAATATTGGTGACACAGATTACTCCTGCAAAAACGTGCAGTATCTACAGTGTGCAGTGTGCACATGCCGTTTCGGTGGGCAGAAGCATTTACATTGCAGACGGATACAGGTCGCATGTAAAGATGAACATGAACTGTCAAGATAGGCAAACTTGATCTGAGTAAAAATTAGTACTGAACTTTGAGGCTTGTGATCAGAAATAGGTTAAGACAAAATTCTATGCACATCTCACATTTTTTTAACTTTTTTTTCATGTAAAAGGTATCATGGCAGCTCACATTGATCTATATTCCTTTATCCCTACAATTAGCCACCTTTTACTGGTCCAATTGCAAAGGTAGCAATTTTACTCATGTAACATTAATGGAGATATAGAAGGATATGTTAGGCCTGAATAAAGAAAAGTGTTGACTGCAAACTCTTTAAGTGAATGAATTCTAATACAAATACGCACAAGACCTGAGATGCAAAGAGCAACTGGTGAGGATTGTGTGGCTTATATTTACTTTGCTGGGGCAGGATTTTGGAGCAGATGAGGGCAAAACCTTTTCTCAGTCTGCTCATTTTAACTCTTTTAAGGACTGAATTCTTTAAGCACTGTTTTTGTTAAGTTTAATTGCATTATTTTTCATTAAACATTTGGAACACTGCCTGAAAAACCTTAAATGTTTTATTTGCACAGATAATATATAAGGTTATGCAGCACTTCCAAATTTAATTTAATTTTTAAAAAAAAGAATTGTGAGTGAATTGACGAGCTGTAATGACAGTAAAAGGATAAGTAGGCAGTCTTGGCAGAGTTCAGATCTTTTGCTGTATAAAGCTGATGTCTTGTGCTTTTATCGGCACAAAAACCCCTTGGAAAAGAACAACTTCCTATCATATCCAATCATGTAGTCCTTAAGGGCTTAATTGCCTCCAAGCCTGGAAGCGATTGTGTGGTCATAACTACTCATGTGCTGGTACAGCTTCATTTCACTCAGGCTGTTTCATTTGAAGCCAGTGAGTGCTGGACACTGCATACTGGGAGGAGGCAGATGAAGCATTCAGTACTGAGCTCATGACTATGACAGTATATTGGAACAATAACTATGACAGAGAAATTCATGAAAGTTGAGTTTGTTAGTTGTGGTATATATAAAGTGAATATACCGAAGTGATATGTTGCTTATCTCCGTTTAAAACCTTATAATTAATCTTACACCAGTGCCTCAATGGGAATCGCCTATCTCTGTAACCAGTTAAACCAACCAACTGCCAAAGCAAACTCAGTTTTATCACTATGTAAACATTGCTCATATTTCATTTCAAGAGATTTCTCTGTGGCACGTCTGGTTTTGTAAGATCTGAATAAGGTGCTACAGTGGGGCGCCACCTATTGGCATTACTAGTTAAAGGAACATAGTGGCAAAATAAAATCAGAGTTTTCACAATGTACATAAGACACATATTCCATTTCCAGAAACTTCTCCATGGCATGTCTGGTTTTGTCAGATCTGACATATTGGTAACAGCGCCCCCTAGACTGATATATTTTCGAACATTCGTCCCCTTAAATCCAGACATGGCAAAGAGTGCCATAAAACCTCCCTTGGCCTGTTAAAATGTCCTGAGAGGGCTGGAGATTCAGTTAATTTCAAGGCTCAATCTTCTTGGTTAACATTTCTATGGGCCCCTGAACATCACTGCAAATACGCGAATTAGTGATTTTGTTAAAATCTGGACCGTATGAGCCCTGTCCCTCACCATGAGCGCTGGCTGCAGCTGTCCTGCTGTCCCGATGCGGTCCTGATCCAGTTCTGCACCATCCTCTGCATGCTCCTTCCTCCAGCAACTGATGCCACTGTTTAGATGGACTTTAATGGAACTGTATTGTCATTATCCTATTTGACTTTATTTTGTTATTAATTAGCTGCCCGCGGAGGATGGGCTCCCCCAATATAGCCGGTTCCTCCTGAGATTTCTTCCCACTGGGGAGTTTTTTCTCACCACTGTTGGAGGATTTTTCTCCCTACTGGGAGTTTTTTGCCTCATTTCCTGTAGTGGGGAATAGGCTGGGCACTGCCCTTTTATTTATTTAATCTCTCACTGTAAAGCGTCTTTGTGACAGTTTATCTGTGAAAAGCGCTATACAAATAAATTGAAATTGAACTTAATATGTCTGTAGCCACTGCTCCAAGATGGAGCATAGTGCCTTTGTTTAGCCCAAAGGAAGATTCAAATTAATGGTCTACCCATCCTGATTGGTGTCTGGTTATTAATGTTAATCCACTGCACAAACAGGAAAAAATTAGCCCACACCCAACTTTGGGAGCAAATATCTCTAAAAACCAAGAAAATGCCAGACTTAATACCTCAAAATTTTGCTCTCCTTCAATGTCTGAAAAGAGAGCAGGTAAGATGAATTTGGCACTGGTCTGGTTTAAAAATTTAAGTAAGACTGAATTTGTAAAAATATTTTTTCCTGTTGTACACAGATTTCTTGTCATTGCACGTATAACCAACACGACCACCAGGTGGCACTTTAACATATTAAAAAATTGGGTGTCCCAGTATCAAAAATAATCATAACTTATCCACAATATTCCTTCAAAAATGGGTATTTTTCGTCAAAAATTCTCAATTTAGTTCCTGACTTGTCCACTTCGAGGTGGTGCTGTAGCCATATCAATAAAAAAGCATGAGCTCAAACTCCAGGATTTCCAGTTACACGTGTATGTGTAATGGCCAGTAGAATATGGAGGCCAAGTACAACGACCAGAGAGAAAGAGAGTAGCACGGACACAGTACAAGCACAAAGGACGTATCATAGTCCGAACCATGGAAGCAAAGTGAAAGAGAAAAAGGGAGAAGAAACTCCAATAATTAGAAGATAGAAAGTCATGCAAAGCCAGACTACAGATATCTTCGGTTACAGTGCTAAGCTAAACACAGACACTTTAGTGAAGGGGGCATGCTGGACTTCCTGCTTATATAGAGTCTGAGAAAGTGCCGCCCCAGCTCAATCAGCCAGCTGGGTAAAGAATTTGATAGTCCAGGAAAACGATATCGTCCCAGGACAAGAGCCGCAAAGAAGTCCAAACAACAGGCACACCTCACAAATCATGACAGGATGGGCACCATTCTGCCAGATTTCATGCAAATCTGAGACGTCAACTCCACTGCCAATGCCACTCTCTCAGAACATGGCTCTTAAATATGCACAGCATGAAAAAAGCTGTGTCATGTATGAACATATTTAGCCATATTTAACATATTTTCTAAGTGCTAAGTGCAGTCTTGTAAGCGATGTTGAGCTTGTAGAGGAGGATAGAGTCTTGTTAAGAAGCGAGACGGGGAAATGGTATCCCAAGAATGTTTTCTCCTGTTGGAATGGCCTGCCAGAGGCATGTTTGGTAAGTAAAGATCAGGAGAATGAAAATGTGTTTTTACTAGACAATTTTCTTGAAGATTGGCTGAAACTGATCTATTTAATTCATGGCATCTGTGCCGACAGAATTTTCCATTAGTACATGGCTAATTATTTCAGTATTTGCACTGTGTGTCCTATTGGAAGCAATATATTCGAACTTTAAAAATTACGTGCAGTTTCAGGGATTGGTCTGACTACAGGGATGAATATAACCGTAGCTATTTTCTGTTTAGAAACTGAACCCTTCTGTGCATTCAGGGGCTGAGGTCCACCTGTAGTACTCTAGATGAGGCACCATTTCTGCTCTCCCAGGGATATTTTGAATAGTTGTTCTGAAGAAGAGGAACCCTGAAGGAACAAATCTCCTATTTTTCACCCCTGGGTTTCGCTCACACCCCTCCCAGCTGGGCTGTCTGAGACTGCCAATCAACACCTGGATGTGATTTTGACCCAAAAAAGAGAACGAGCGACGCGTTTCCAAAATTAGAATTCTAGTCTTCATCAGAGCCCTGCGGACCCTCACTCCGATGCGCTTCGCCAGAGTGTCTCCGAGACCGGAGCTGCTCGCTGGGAGAATTCCCTCAGCAGTGTTCTTCCCTTTTTAGTCTCTATAGTATCCGCCACATTCTCCGACCATAAGCCGCTTCGCTGAGGGGAAGTTTGTACTCATGTCATTGTTAAGAAGAGTCAGCCCAAACCCAAAAGTAAATCTTTTCAATATGATTCGCTGTTTTGTTACAGGGCTCTGGCACCTTGGCTACTCCTGCACATTCATTTGGATTCTGTAGTTCTTGCTCTTGTTTCTAATTATGTTCCTCCTGCCCCCCCCCCCACTCCTTCACCCCATCACGTGTTTTTCTGCTCTTTTCCACTTCATTTCTGTTCATTTGGTTAAAGGTTTTGGCCTATTGCAAGCAATACAACAACACAGCGTATCAGCCCAGAACATTTCCTGTGTAGACTCTGTTGTGGAGAGGGCTTTTTGTCAACACCATCCTCTGTCTGTATTCACGTGCTCCCTATTATCTTTGGTCATATTTCAAAGAAACTAATTCAACCTGTGAGGTTGGAACAGCGATGTCCACATTCGGCCCCTGAGTGGAATGTTGTGATTTCTGTCGGCTGTGTGGTATTCTCTGGCCGTCGGCCCCGAGAACACGGCCAATGCAAACACTGTGGAAACCACAGAACTGACAACAAGAGTTATGTGGTTATTTTCCTGTTTTCATTTTCATTTTCCTAAATCATACAGTAATAAGATGCAGAGTGGAATTTGGGAGAAATAGGCAGGCCAGAAGGGGGAGTAAGAAGTGAAATGTACCGTCTAAATGAAACGCTTTCGACCCCTAAATAAAAACTGGTAAAAAAAATAAATAAATAAAAACTCAAAAAATTATCTTGAAGGATATGAGTTTTAACAAGCATTTAACTGCGAGTAATCGTTGGACAGCAGTCACATTATGTGAGTGGGTGGTTTTGCAGTAATAATTGTTTGTTATATGGTGTTTTCAGAGTAATTTCATCTGGATTTGAATTGTTTCGATTGACGTCCGAGGGTGTGGTTTTGTTTATTCATATTTATATCTCATCACAGTAACAAGCAATGCAGGCTGCTTATCTACGTACCTAACCCGACCAATTTGAAAAAAAAAACAAAAAAAAAACAGAAACGCTAAAAATGAATCTATATCTTTTGTGATTATTGTGTTGCGTCTGCCTGTCATTCCAGAGGATACCTTGAATGTGTTTTTATTTTGATCTTTTATGTGGCATTGAATATCTTTGACTTTTCTGATGCCATTATTCCTGGTGGTCATTGGGTGCGACGGAAGGGAACTCGTTAAAGATGCTACATGTCTGAATGAATCGCTCACTCTGATGTTTGTGACGCACACAGTACACAGGTCCTCAGGCACAGACCCTCATGTTTCGGGGGGAACATTCATGGAACAGGATTCATGATGACATTATACTGAGCACTGGGTTCAGAATCTTGGTGCTTGTCTGAAGTCGGTCTCCGATGGACATGACCAGACGTTGAGTAAATTTCCTGGCGAAGCTCTGCCAGGGCTGAACTGCAGCCGTCTTCAGTTTCTCGTTGTTTCTTTAGTTTTCTGTTTCCTGACTCCTCTTCCGCTCTGAAGTTACATTGTTACATTGGCTTCAGTAGGAGTGACTGACTCACCAGTCAGGGACATTCGACTCCTGGACACAAAAAAACTTGTTTGAAGAAACTTGGCCCAATGGTTCCAAAGTGTTTTGATCAGCCGTGCCAGGGAAAATATTTGTGGACGGCACCCCATGGAGACGACATATCCTGTCTACCTGTCATGTTTGTGACCACATCTGTAAACAATCCAGTGCTGACAGCCAAGCTTAACCTCTTTAATCATTTTTTCCTATTGATTTTCACCTGTTGAAACCCCCAGACGGCCTCTCCACACTGGGAGGCTTCAATCATATATTTGGAATCGTTGTGTAGCCATGAAGTAAAAGGATTTCGGACGTTGGCCCAACCTTCCCACCCCCCACTGACCTTCTGACTCTGAAGCTCAGTGTGGATGAGTGGCAGTAACAGATGGGAAATTAAAGCTCCAATATGTTTTTATATCTTTATCATATGGATTGTATTATTTACCACGTGTTAGTCCAGAGCCAGAGCGACACCAATACTGAGAGACTGCTGTGTTCATGCATCCATATCTTCAGTAAATTCATGCTCACAGTAAAATCTGTACATGTTCTCTTGGTGTTGAAACAGGGTTGGATTCCTCGTGGATTGTAGTGTCTCAGACCCTCAGGTCAGTTGTGAAAGAAACAGCTCCGTCTGAAGGCCCCTGCAGACAGTCATGTTGACGCTGGAAGCTTTTCAGACACATATCTGAGTGCACTGCAGTCCTGGAAACCTCTCTAGCACTAGGGCCATGTGGGATGTTTCTCAAGAAAAAAAAGAGTCGTTTTTTTCACAGCCTGTTGCAAGCAATCAGAGAAGCAAACAGAGAGCAGCTCCAAACCCCACTGGTGCTGGGGCAGTCCCTGCGCACAGGTCTATGAGCAATGCGCAATCCACAGCCTTCAGCGCAACGCAGCGAGGAACACCAGGATTCAGCACTCAGCTCTGACAGGGAGAGGGTAGCACTGGTCCCTGCCCTGGAACACACTCTGGGCCGCTGGGGCACGCCTCCTGAGCAGACAGGTCTGGCTTCAGGCTCTAACGACACCCTGCACTAGAGCTGCGGCTGGAGTTCGCCATCTGCAAACTTTTCATCTCGAGCTCATTCTGACTCAAACCAAACAGAGAGGATCTGCTCATCAGACAGATTTGATTTGCCACTAAAGAGTGCGCTCAGCTCATTAGTGTTCTCATTCCTCGATCTCGGACCCCAGGGAGGTGCGTACGCAGTGATGGCAGCTGCAGGTGTGGCGTGTGTCCTGTGGGCGCTGGTGCTTGTTGGCTGGGCGCAGGTGGGCGCACAGGGGCAAGATGCCCACGCCAACCCCTGGAGGCAGAGAATCCAATGGGAGAACAACGGGAGGTTGTACAGCCTGCTCACCAGCGGGGCCGAGTATCTCCCTGCTAGGGGCCAGGATCAGCAGGACAGGGGCCACAGAGTGCTGCTGGCAGATTCTTCCCCTCGCAGAGTCCGGCGACCCCAAAGCAGCAATGTGCGCAGGCAGGCCCCATCCCAGGAGGCCACCCGAAGTCAGGCCAGGCCATCTTTTGGGTTTGGACGGCTCCCGGATAACTGGCAACAAGGGTTACCAAATGGTGCTGTACGGTACCAATCTCCTGCGAGCTCCCGTGTCAGACCTCAGACATCATCATCGGCCTCGTCATCTTCCTCTTATTCCAGGCCCTCGTACTTGCAGTATCACATTCCTCGGCAGCCTCCCTACTCCTCACCGTATGACGGTAGCGTTTTGGCTGCTCAAGGGTTCGAGCCATACACCCGGAGAGGAACTGGAGCCGGTAACAGCAGGAGCTACATTCGAGGGCCACACACAGCAGAATCTGTTCGGCCTGCACAGCCTAACTCACCCACTGACTACAGCCAGAACGGGTATCGCTACTACCAGCTAGCCCCCAACCCAGCTGTGGTAGCCCAAGCCCAGCCGGCACAGCCTCCAGCCTCGGGTGGCCTGGAGCCCACTTATTCCCTCAGCCTGTACAGCCAAGGCTCCCCTGCAGATACTGATGCACATGTAGCGACTGCAGCCCATTCTGATGCGCCCTCGCAGGACAGGAGCGCTGCAGACAGTCGGACACCCCTGCGCAGCCCCCAATATGAACAGTTTCCCCCTTTTGCGAGGGTTCAGCCGCCTTTCTCTGCACCCGTCCCGTCAAACAGGAACCCAATCTCTCCAAATTCTGCTCTGGAGGAAGCTAACCTGGTCACTGTTTATCAGCCTGAGCGGAGAGGTAAGTCAGGCAGCTTTCCATTCCTGTGCCCATAACCAGACTTTTTAGAAAATACTATAATTAAAGAAAGAGGGCTGATATTGATGTTTGTTGTCCTCTTTCATGTGTTTTACAAAATATCAATTAATCTATAATTTTAAACAAACTGCATTCCTGAACAACCGTCTGGCACAGAAAATGGAGACCTATGAATTTGTAACAGCCACAGGAAGGTAAAGCAACCAGGGTAAGGCTTAAAATCTGAGTTTTGTCATTATTTTGAGTGCCCTAGCAGTGGTGAAATTTTTGGATTTGAGGGATGTGAGAACAAACCAATTCAGCGAAGTTTTCACCACAGCATCTGACATTCAGGAGAGAGGCTTCATCATTTGTACATCTGTTTTTCTCTTCTTTTTCTACCATTTAAAAAAGTTCTGTTTGAAATGTGAAAATTTACCACTAAGGTTTACCAACACACCCATTAATTTACCGCAAGAAGATGTACTGAATGCTGAATTACTAGCGGTAGCATCAGCCATAACAATTCTACAGTGCAAATTATATCAACAAATGGTGTAGATTTAGTATGTGCCATGTTTGGAGGTTTAAATGTGGGGCATGACTGTCGTGTAAGTTGAAGATATTGGATGTTTGGCAACATTTCCAAAAAAGACGGGTGAAGGAAATATTGTCAGGTGGGCCATGGGCTTAGAGCTTGATGTCCAGGTGTCAGGCGGTATAATTCTTGCCCTGTTTGTCTTCCTCCCACAAAGTCTTTCCCCAAGCATGACTAATTAGTTCTGCCCCCTGGTGGAAGTACTTGTTTGGGGGGGAAACACCTCAAACTGACCACAGCTCGTTCTCTTCTGTCAAAACATTGACAGAGCTCAGGTAGCATTACCCAACACAACTCCAGCTGCAGCATAGCCACAAAGGTCTGATAATTCGCAAGAGAGTCGCATGAATTAATTCAGGTCAAGAAGAACTTTCTCAAAAAGAATTCTATTTAAACCTGGTTTTTACCTCAGAAGTTTAATGTGTGTCATTTTTTTTTTTGTTTGTTTTCGTCTTCAAGTATCTTTGTGGGCCAAAGACCCAGGGCTATACAAATCATCAGCATGTGTTTGCCTGTTAAAACATACCCCCCACCCCCCCGACCAGGGCATTGCAATGATTCGCTTGCCAGGATGGAACATTTGTTTTGAATTTGGTGTTGCTTTTTAGCAGCAAATTGAGTTTTCTCATGTTCTTCTGAAACGCACTGAGTATGGAACATGTGCTTATAATTTAGTGCGGCTGAAACCTGAATCCTACATGAACTTTTAATTTCAATTAATGGTGCTTTTAATACACTCTTCTCCAAGTCTATTTTTCTTTTGAAAATAACAGGATCAATATGAAATTGTACAACTGCTACATGTTTCATTGTTCAGTATTTTCTGTATCTGCAGTCTTTAGCTGCATCTCATTTGACATTAATCAAGTAATTGAATTTGCAAAGTGTAGAAGCAATTACTTCTGAATAGGAGAGTGTTTTTACTGGTGGTAAACGTCAACATCTCGACTATCACTGTTCATACCAACGAACCCACAGTTAAGCAAAACAAACGAAAATAATTGGCCTGATTATCATAAAGGGACTGAATTTAGTTCTAAAATGTGGGCTGTTCTGCTTTTTTTGGAAAGAGAACATTTTCAAGAAGAGAAAACAGAGGATAGATCTTGCTGCCACAGGCTTATATGTCTAGAGGCCTGAAACGGTTTTCGATGATTAATATTCTTATGGTCTAGGACACGGAATTGTATGGTCACAGTTCTACAAATGAAAATGCTTCATGTATCATAGGAAATAAGTTGAAACATTGTTCATTCTTTCTTTTCATTTGAACTCCAATTTCTGTCTTTACTCTCCATCACTGAAGTTATGACCCATTATCTCTCAATTTTAGTGGTCTGAGAAATCGGCGGCAGACTGTTGTGTGCTACTGGTGACATTAATGTGCTGAAGTAACTTTCAAACGGAGAGATTCCACCCGTACTTGTTGCAGTTTACACTGCTGTCTGCTTTAAATGGCACTTTTGAGGGGCTCTGAGACAGACAATCTATGAAAAGCAATGGGAATCAGCTTAATTCCTGTTTGGGCAGTTCATCCTGCCGTCTAGGCTGATGAACAAAGTTAAAGTCAGAGCAGCCAGAGAGAATGAAGATTCTCTCAGGATTTAACACAACGTCCCGGTGTTTACCAGGTGGCTCCCTGCAGTTCTGCCGTCTGCCTGAGAGGGAAACGGACTGAGGAACACTGAGCTCTCTCCTGCCCAGGCTCTATAGTGACTGAGGCACACTGAGCTCTCTCCTGCCCAGGCTCTATAGTGACTGAGGCACACTGATCTCTCTCCAGCCCAGGCTCTATAGTGACTGAGGCACACTGAGCTCTCTCCAGCCCATGCTCTATAGTGAGTGAGGCACACTGAGCTCTCTCCAGCCCAGGCTCTATAGTGAATGAGGCACACTGAGCTCTCTCCAGCCCAGGCTCTATAGTGACTGAGGCGCACTGAGCTCTTTCCAACCCAGGCTCTATAGTGAGTGAGGCACACTGAGCTCTCTCCAGCCCAGGCTCTATAGTGAATGAGGCACACTGAGCTCTCTCCAGCCCAGGCTCTATAGTGACTGAGGCACACTGATCTCTCTCCTGCCCAGGCTCTATAGTGACTGAGGCACACTGAGCTCTCTCCAGCCCAGGCTCTATAGTGACTGAGGCACACTGAGCTCTCTCCAGCCTAGGCTCTATAGTGACTGAGACACACTGAGCTCTTTCCAGCCCAGGCTCTATAGTGAATGAGGTGCACTGAGCTCTTTCCAGCCCAGGCTCTAAAGTGACTGAGACACACTGAGCTCTCTCCAGCCCAGACTCTATAGTGACTGAGGCACACTGAGCTCTCTCCAGCCCAGGCTCTATAGTGACTGGGACACACTGAGCTCTCTCCAGCCCAGGCTCTATAGTGAATGAGGCACACTGAGCTCTCTCCAGCCCAGGCTCTATAGTGACTGAGGCACACTGAGCTCTCTCCAGCCCAGGCTCTATAGTGACTGAGACACACTGAGCTCTCTCCAGCCCAGGCTCCACAGTGACTGAGGCACACTGAGCTCTCTCCAGCCCAGACTCTATAGTGACTGAGGCACACTGAGTTCTCTCCAGCCCATGCTCTATAGTGACTGAGGCACACTGAGCTCTCTCCAGCCTAGGCTCTGTAGTGACTGAGACACACTGAGCTCTCTCCAGCCCAGGCTCTATAGTGACTGGGACACACTGAGCTCTCTCCAGCCCAGGCTCTATAGTGTGAGGCACACTGAGCTCTCTCCAGCCCAGGCTCTATAGTGACTGAGGCACACTGAGCTCTCTCCAGCCTAGGCTCTATAGTGACTGAGGCACACTGAGCTCTCTCCAGCCCAGGCTCTATAGTGACTGAGACACACTGAGCTCTCTCCAGCCCAGACTCTATAGTGACTGAGGCACACTGAGCTCTCTCCAGCCCAGGCTCTATAGTGACTGGGACACACTGAGCTCTCTCCAGCCCAGACTCTATAGTGAATGAAGCACACTGAGCTCTATCCTGCCCAGGCTCTATAGTGACTGAGGCACACTGAGCTCTCTCCAGCCCAGGCTCTATAGTGAATGAGGCGCACTGAGCTCTCTCCAGCCCAGGCTCTATAGTGACTGAGGCACACTGAGCTCTCTCCAGCCCAGGCTCTATAGTGACTGAGGCACACTGAGCTCTCTCCTGCCCAGGCTCTATAGTGACTGAGGCACACTGAGCTCTCTCCAGCCCAGGCTCTATAGTGACTGAGTCACACTGAGCTCTTTCCAGCCCAGGCTCTATAGTGAGTGAGGCACACTGAGCTCTCTCCAGCCCAGGCTCTATAGTGACTGAGGCGCACTGAGCTCTTTCCAGCCCAGGCTCTATAGTGAGTGAGGCTCACTGAGCTCTCTCCAGCCCAGGCTCTATAGTGACTGAGGCACACTGAGCTCTCTCCAGCCCAGGCTCTATAGTGACTGAGACACACTGAGCTCTCTCCAGCCCAGGCTCTATAATGACTGAGACACACTGATCTCTCTCCAGCCCAGGCTCTATAGTGACTGAGGCACACTGAGTTCTCTCCAGCCCATGCTCTATAGTGACTGAGGCACACTGAGCTCTCTCCAGCCTAGGCTCTGTAGTGACTGAGACACACTGAGCTCTCTCCAGCCCAGGCTCTATAGTGACTGGGACACACTGAGCTCTCTCCAGCCCAGGCTCTATAGTGTGAGGCACACTGAGCTCTCTCCAGCCCAGGCTCTATAGTGACTGAGGCACACTGAGCTCTCTCCAGCCCAGGCTCTATAGTGACTGAGACACACTGAGCTCTCTCCAGCCCAGGCTCTATAGTGACTGAGACACACTGATCTCTCTCCAGCCCAGGCTCTATAGTGACTGAGGCACACTGAGCTCTCTCCAGCCCATGCTCTATAGTGAGTGAGGCACACTGAGCTCTCTCCAGCCCAGGCTCTATAGTGAATGAGGCACACTGAGCTCTCTCCAGCCCAGGCTCTATAGTGACTGAGGTGCACTGAGCTCTCTCCAGCCCAGACTCTATAGTGACTGAGGCCCACTGAGCTCTGTCCAGCCCATGCTCTTTAGTGAGTGAGGCACACTGAGCTCTCTCCAGCCCAGGCTCTATAGTGAATGAGGCACACTGAGCTCTCTCCAGCCCAGGCTCTATAGTGACTGAGGCACCCTGAGCTCTCTCCAGCCCAGGCTCTATAGTGACTGAGGCACACTGAGCTCTCTCCAGCCCAGGCTCTATAGTGACTGAGGTGCACTGAGCTCTCTCCAGCCCAGGCTCTATAGTGAATGAGGCACACTGAGCTCTCTCCAGCCCAGGCTCTACAGTGAATGAGGTGCACTGAGCTCTTTCCAGCCCAGGCTCTATAGTGACTGAGGCACACTGAGCTCTCTCCAGCCCAGGCTCTATAGTGACTGAGGCACACTGAGCTCTCTCCAGCCTAGGCTCTATAGTGACTGAGGCACACTGAGCTCTCTCCAGCCCAGGCTCTATAGTGACTGAGACACACTGAGCTCTCTCCAGCCCAGACTCTATAGTGACTGAGGCACACTGAGCTCTCTCCAGCCCAGGCTCTATAGTGACTGGGACACACTGAGCTCTCTCCAGCCCAGACTCTATAGTGAATGAAGCACACTGAGCTCTCTCCTGCCCAGGCTCTATAGTGACTGAGGCACACTGAGCTCTCTCCAGCCCAGGCTCTATAGTGAATGAGGCGCACTGAGCTCTCTCCAGCCCAGGCTCTATAGTGACTGAGGCACACTGAGCTCTCTCCAGCCCAGGCTCTATAGTGACTGAGGCACACTGAGCTCTCTCCTGCCCAGGCTCTATAGTGACTGAGGCACACTGAGCTCTCTCCAGCCCAGGCTCTATAGTGACTGAGTCACACTGAGCTCTTTCCAGCCCAGGCTCTATAGTGAGTGAGGCACACTGAGCTCTCTCCAGCCCAGGCTCTATAGTGACTGAGGCGCACTGAGCTCTTTCCAGCCCAGGCTCTATAGTGAGTGAGGCTCACTGAGCTCTCTCCAGCCCAGGCTCTATAGTGACTGAGGCACACTGAGCTCTCTCCAGCCCAGGCTCTATAGTGACTGAGACACACTGAGCTCTCTCCAGCCCAGGCTCTATAATGACTGAGACACACTGATCTCTCTCCAGCCCAGGCTCTATAGTGACTGAGGCACACTGAGTTCTCTCCAGCCCATGCTCTATAGTGACTGAGGCACACTGAGCTCTCTCCAGCCTAGGCTCTGTAGTGACTGAGACACACTGAGCTCTCTCCAGCCCAGGCTCTATAGTGACTGGGACACACTGAGCTCTCTCCAGCCCAGGCTCTATAGTGTGAGGCACACTGAGCTCTCTCCA
Organism: Gymnothorax reevesii; assembly: GCA_029721435.1. Lineage (NCBI taxonomy): Eukaryota > Metazoa > Chordata > Actinopteri > Anguilliformes > Muraenidae > Gymnothorax > Gymnothorax reevesii. The sequence continues at coordinate 1,232,194 of CM056589.1, read as the reverse complement.
GCCCAGGCTCTATAGTGACTGAGGCACACTGAGCTCTCTCCAGCCCAGGCTCTATAGTGACTGAGACACACTGAGCTCTCTCCAGCCCAGGCTCTATAGTGACTGAGACACACTGATCTCTCTCCAGCCCAGGCTCTATAGTGACTGAGGCACACTGAGCTCTCTCCAGCCCATGCTCTATAGTGAGTGAGGCACACTGAGCTCTCTCCAGCCCAGGCTCTATAGTGAATGAGGCACACTGAGCTCTCTCCAGCCCAGGCTCTATAGTGACTGAGGTGCACTGAGCTCTCTCCAGCCCAGACTCTATAGTGACTGAGGCCCACTGAGCTCTGTCCAGCCCATGCTCTTTAGTGAGTGAGGCACACTGAGCTCTCTCCAGCCCAGGCTCTATAGTGAATGAGGCACACTGAGCTCTCTCCAGCCCAGGCTCTATAGTGACTGAGGCACCCTGAGCTCTCTCCAGCCCAGGCTCTATAGTGACTGAGGCACACTGAGCTCTCTCTAGCCCAGGCTCTATAGTGACTGAGGCACACTGAGCTCTCTCCAGCCCAGGCTCTATAGTGACTGAGACACACTGAGCTCTCTCCAGCCCAGGCTCTATAGTGACTGAGGCACACTGAGCTCTCTCCAGCCCAGGCTCTATAGTGACTGGGACACACTGAGCTCTCTCCAGCCCAGGCTCTATAGTGACTGAGGCACACTGAGCTCTCTCCAGCCCAGGCTCTATAGTGACTGAGACACCCTGAGCTCTCTCCAGCCCAGGCTCTATAGTGACTGAGGCACCCTGAGCTCTCTCCAGCCCAGGCTCTATAGTGACTGAGACACACTGAGCTCTCTCCAGCCCAGGCTCCACAGTGACTGAGGCACACTGAGCTCTCTCTCGCCCAGGCTCTATAGTGACTGAGGCACACTGAGCTCTCTCCAGCCCGGGCTCTATAGTGACTGAGACACACTGAGCTCTCTCCAGCCCAGGCTCTATAGTGACTGGGACACACTGAGCTCTCTCCAGCCCAGGCTCTATAGTGAATGAGGCACACTGAGCTCTCTCCAGCCCAGGCTCTATAGTGACTGAGGCACACTGAGCTCTCTCAAGCCCAGGCTCTATAGTGACTGAGACACACTGAGCTCTCTCCAGCCCAGGCTCCACAGTGACTGAGGCACACTGAGCTCTCTCCAGCCCAGGCTCTATAGTGACTGAGGCACACTGAGCTCTCTCCAGGCCAGGCTCTATAGTGACTGTGGCAAACTGAACTCTCTCCAGCCCAAGCTCTATAGTGACGGAGGCACACTGAGGTCTCTCCAGCCCAGGCTCTATAGTGACTGAGACACACTGAGCTCTCTCCAGCCCAGGCTCTATAGTGACTGAGGTGCACTGAGCTCTCTCCAGCCCAGGCTCTATAGTGACTGAGGTGCACTGAGCTCTCTCCAGCCCAGGCTCTATAGTGACTGAGACACACTGAGCTCTCTCCAGCCCAGGCTCTATAGTGACTGAGGTGCACTGAGCTCTCTCCAGCCCAGGCACTATAGTGACTGAGGCACCCTGAGCTCTCTCCAGCCCAGGCTCTATAGTGAGTGAGGCACACTGAGCTCTCTTCAGCCCAGGCTCTATAGTGACTGAGGCACACTGAGCTCTCTCCAGCCCAGGCTCTATAGTGACTGAGGTGCACTGAGCTCTCTCCAGCCCAGGCTCTATAGTGACTGAGGCACACTGAGCTCTCTCCAGCCCAGGCTCTATAGTGACTGAGGTGCACTGAGCTCTCTCCAGCCCAGGCTCTATAGTGACTGAGGCACACCGAGCTCTCTCCAGCCCAGGCTCTATAGTGACTGAGACATACTGAGCTCTCTCCAGCCCAGGCTCAATAGTGACTGAGGCACACTGAGCTCTCTCCAGCCCAGGCTCTATAGTGAGTGAGGCACACTGAGCTCTCTCCAGCCCAGGCTCTATAGTGACTGAGGTGCACTGAGCTCTCTCCAGCCCAGGCTCTATAGTGACTGAGGCACACTGAGCTCTTTCCAGCCCAGGCTCTATAGTGAGTGAGGCACACTGAGCTCTCTCCAGCCCAGGCTCTATAGTGACTGAGGCACACTGAGCTCTCTCCAGCCCAGGCTCTATAGTGCCTGAGGTGCACTGAGCTCTCTCCAGCCCAGGCTCTATAGTGACTGAGGCACACTGAGCTCTCTCCAGCCCAGGCTCTATAGTGAATGAGGCGCACTGAGCTCTCTCCAGCCCAGGCTCTATAGTGACTGAGGCACACTGAGCTCTCTCCAGCCCAGGCTCTATAGTGACTGAGGCACACTGAGCTCTTTCCTGCCCAGGCTCTATAGTGACTGAGTCACACTGAGCTCTTTCCAGCCCAGGCTCTATAGTGAGTGAGGCACACTGAGCTCTCTCCAGCCCAGGCTCTATAGTGACTGAGGCGCACTGAGCTCTTTCCAACCCAGGCTCTATAGTGAGTGAGGCACACTGAGCTCTCTCCAGCCCAGGCTCTATAGTGACTGAGGTGCACTGAGCTCTCTCCAGCCCAGGCTCTATAGTGACTGAGGCACACTGAGCTCTCTCCAGCCCAGGCTCTATAGTGACTGAGGCACACTGAGCTCTTTCCTGCCCAGGCTCTATAGTGACTGAGTCACACTGAGCTCTTTCCAGCCCAGGCTCTATAGTGAGTGAGGCACACTGAGCTCTCTCCAGCCCAGGCTCTATAGTGACTGAGGCGCACTGAGCTCTTTCCAACCCAGGCTCTATAGTGAGTGAGGCACACTGAGCTCTCTCCAGCCCAGGCTCTATAGTGACTGAGGTGCACTGAGCTCTCTTACTTCTCTCAGCCATTTTCATGCCAGACCCAGAGACTGATCAAGGCCCCCATCATGAGTGAGATACCGATCTGTTACATGGGTTAGGGAAAGGAACAGTGGTTTTCCAAAGTTAACTTCGGTGAAATAACATTGCGGCCATCTTTTGCCCCATTATTATCTCCAACAAGCACGAGGCATAAATGATTTATCTGCAAATATTAGATTCGCAGGTACTTTCCAGTTTACTCATTCACGTTTACTTCGAATGTCTCAAAATTTCTACCTTTTCTCAGTTTTCTTTCTTCTGTAGAGCTGAGGATGAGAAAAAGAAGGGATGTTGAGATAAATAAGTGAGTGGAATGAGAGCGCGGTCTAAGTAATGGGACTCTGAGGGGCTTTACTTGGACATTGTTCAACCAAACTGACCTGGAAGTTCTTTACCTGGGGAGCACAGGTCAAAGAGTGAAAAGTTTGCCTTTTCTTGCTTCTCCACAATAACTTGTTAATGAGGTTAGTCTGAGCATGCTCAGTCTCAAAATCAATATGAGAGTGAGATACGGTCCAGGCCAACTGTTTGGATACGGGATACAAACATTCTCTTCTCCTTGCTCCCAAAAGCAGAAAGAAAGGGAATATTCCCAGGCTGGTTTCATTTCACCGAGAGAAAATAAATAACAACTGAAACTCACAACGTACCGAACGCCTCACATGAGTCCCTGTAGTTTTCAAATGGGCAAATTTAGACAATGAGACCAACACAATTCTTCAGTTGAGCTAACTTGCTAATTTGTTAATCACTTTTGTCCAGAAAGTAAACTTACAGAAAAGACCTGGCTCTGTCTGTGAGAGCTCTCAGAGACCGTGGCTTGTGTGTTTGTCGGAGCAGTGCTGGGCTGTTGCCTGGATTTGAAGAGAAAGGAAATGAGATCATCATTAATTCAACTTTGTTTCTCTCTCTCTCTCTCTCTCTCTCTCACACACACACACACACACGCACACACACACACACACACACTCACACACGCACACAACGCACACAAACAATCACATGCATACCAGTCTGCTCAAAAATGCCTTTATAGTCTGGAGCAAAGAACTTTCACAAAATATGTTTAATTGGAAAGTACTGTGATATTAAATCCTGGGTCGCTGATCTGTTGTGAGATAATGTGGCAGTTGATGAGCTGTATCATATCAGGACAGATCAGGAGGGTATTCCACAAAGCTGGGTAACTGAGTAAGCCTGGCTTTTTCAAAAAGTAAAACCTGGAAACTATTCAAATCTGGAACATGGACTGAAATAAATACAGCTTTCCGGGTTTTACTTTATGCAAAAGCCAGTCTCACTCAGTTTCCCAGCTTTTTGGAATACCCCTCAGGGCAGTTATTCAGCACTTATCCAAAACACTTCAGCTGATGAGGACTGAGTGTCTCATAACATCCGCTTTGGTTTCTGAATGACTCCGCACACAAGCAACATAACAGCTCATTTCAAATTAACTGCATGAGAATCAAATTCATTGGAGCATGTTCATCTGGTGTTGTCAGTAGTGCAGTGTAACAGTGAGTTCCCAGAGCGATATCTGTTTCTATTTTCACTCCTGGTGTTGTCAGTAGTGCAGTGTAACAGTGAGTTCCCAGAGCGGTATCTGTTTCTATTTTCACTCCTGGTGTTGTCAGTAGTGCAGTGTAACAGTGAGTTCCCAGAGCGGTATCTGTTTCTATTTTAACTCCTGGTGTTGTCAGTAGTGCAGTGTAACAGTGAGTTCCCAGAGCGGTATCTGTTTCTATTTTCACTCCTGGTGTTGTCAGTAGTGCAGTGTAACAGTGAGTTCCCAGAGCGGTATCTGTTTCTATTTTAACTCCTGGTGTTGTCAGTAGTGCAGTGTAACAGTGAGTTCCCAGAGCGGTATCTGTTTCTATTTTAACTCCTGGTGTTGTCAGTAGTGCAGTGTAACAGTGAGTTCCCTGAGCGGAATCTGTTTCTATTTTAACTCCTGGTGTTGTCAGTAGTGCAGTGTAACAGTGAGTTCCCAGAGCGGTATCTGTTTCTATTCAAACTCCAGGTATTGTCTGTAGTGCAGTGTAGCGGTGAGTTCACTGAGAGGTACCTGTTTCCATGTGAACTCCTGGTGTTGTCAGTTGTGCAGTGTAGTGGTGAGTTTCCTGAGCGGTACCTGTTTCTATGTTAACTCCTGGTGTTGTCAGTAGTGCAGTTAAACATTGAGTTCCTTGAGCGGTATCTGTTTCTATTTTAACTCCTGGTCATGTCAGTAGTGCAGTGTAGCAGAGTTCCCTGAGTGGTACCTCTTTCTATTTTAGCTCCTGGTGTTGTCAGTAGTGCAGTGTAGGGGTGATTTCCCTGAGTGGTACCTCTTTCTATTCTAACTCCTGGTGTTGTCAGTAGTGCAGTGTAACAGTGAGTTCCCTGAGAGGTTCCTGTTTCTATTTTAACACCTGGTGTTGTCAATACTGCAGTGTAGCGGTGAGTTCCCTGAGAGGTACCTGTTTCCATTTTATCACCTGGTGTTTTCAATAGTGCAGTGTAATGGTGAGTTCCCTGAGAGGTACCTGTTTCCATTTAAACACCTGGTGTTGTCAGTAGTGCAGTGTAGCGGTGAGTTCCCTGAGTGGTACCTGTTTTTATTTTAACTCCTGTTGTTGTAAGTAGTGCAGTGTAGCAGAGTTCCCCGAGTGGTACCTCTTTCTATTTTAGCTCCTGATGTTGTCAGTACTGCAGTGTAGGGGTGAGTTCCCTGAGCGGTACCTATTTCTATGCTAACTCCTGGCATGTACTGAGTTTCTTATGAGCATCTTCAAAACATCTGGGAAGAACTTTGCTTTTGGACCCTTCAGCAAGGCTCTTGACCCCGAAACTGCCCTTTCATCTAAGAGTATTGTGTTCTAAATAGACCTACTTCTATTAAATAAAAGATTAAAATACAAAACCCAAAACCAGTGAAGTTGGCACGTTATGTAAATCGTAGATAAAAACAGAATACAATGGTTTGCAAATCCCTTTCAACTTATATTCAATTGAATACACAGCAAAGACAAGATGTTCAAACTGAGAAACTTTATATATCTTTTGCAAAAAATCATTAACTTAGAATTTAATGGCAGCAACACATTGCAAAAAGTTGGCACAGGGGCCTTTTTACCACTGTGTTTAACAACACTCAGTAAACGTTTGGGAACTGAGGAGACCAATTTTTGAAGCTTTTCAGGTGGAACTCTTTCCCATTCTTTTTTTTTTTTTTTTTTTTTTCTTTTTTTCTTTTTTTTTTTTCTTTTTTTTTTTTTATAAATTTGGCATCTCCAATCCCACCCGAATTTGGAATGCCCAATTGGGGAACTATGTACAAAGCTTGCTCGTATGCGACCCCTTGCTGCCAACTCAGGATAGTGAAGACAGTGCACGGCTCTCCTCCGAAGCACGTGTCTGTCAGCCACTGATTCTTTTCACTCGCTGGTTGAATCTTCGCAAGTTCAGAGCGAGGGCGGAGGATACCCGGACATGAACCAAGCCGGAGTCTTCCTGACGAGCGCCCGTCTGGCCAACAGGAGGCGCTGGAGCAACGAACAAAGCTGTTCTCGAATACCCAAATCCGGCAGTCCCTTCCCAATTTGTAACCCTGTAGCGCGATAGCCAATTGTGCGCTACTCTGAGGAAGCTGCCGACCCCTGCCGGTGGGTACGCCGACTCTTTCCCATTCTTGCTTGATGTACAGCTTAAGTTGTTCAACAGTCAGGGGTCTCCATTGTCGTATTTTACGCTTCATAATGCGCCACACATTTTCAATGGGAGACAGGTTTGGACTACAGGCAGGCCAGTCTAGTTCCCGCACTCTTTTACTACGGAGCCATGCTATGGTAACACGTGCAAAATGTGGCTTGGCATTGTCTTGCTGAAATAAGCAGGGGCGTCCATGAAAAAAAGTTGCTTGGATGGCAACATGTTGCTCCAAAACCTGTATGTACCTTTCAGCATTAATGCCTTCACATAGGTGTAAGTTGCCCATGCCTTGGGCACTAATACACCCTCATACCATCACAGATGCTGGCTTTTGAACTTTGCGCCTATAAAAGTCCAGATGGTTCTTTTCCTCTTTGGTCCGGAGGACACGACGTCCACAGTTTCCAAAAACAATTTGAAATGTGGACTCGTCAGACCACCGAACACTTTTCCACTTTGCATCTGTCCATCTTAGATGAGCTTGGGCCCAGCGAAGCCGGCAGCGTTTCTAGGTGCTGTTGATATCTGGCTTTCGCTTTGCATTGTAGAGTTTTAACTTGCACTTGCAGATGTAGCGATGAACTGTAGTTACTGACAGTGGTTTTCTGAAGTGTTCCTGAGCCCATGTGGTGATGTCCTTTACACACTGATGTCGGTTTTTGATGCAGTACCGCCTGAGGGATCGAAGGTCACGGACATTCAATGTTGGTTTTCGGCCTTGTCGCTTACGTGCAGTGATTTCTTCTCTGAACCTTTTGACGATATTACGGACCATAGATGATGAAATCCCTAAATTTCTTGCAATAGCTCGTTGAGGAATATCGTTTATAAACTGTTTGACAATCATCTCACGCATTTGTTCTCTAAGTGGTGACCCTCGCCCCATCTTTGTTTGTGAATGACTGAGCATTTCAGGGAAGCTGCTTTTATACCCAATCATGGCACCCACCTGTTCCCAATTAGCCCGATCACCTGTGGGATGTTCCAAATAAGTGTTTGATGAGCATTCCTCAACTCTCTCAGTCTTTTTTGCCACTTGTGCCAGTTTTTTTTAAACATGTTGCAGGCATCAAATTCCAAATGAGCTAATATTTGCCAAAAATGACAAAGTTTACCTGTTCGAACATTAAGTAACTTGTCTTTGCAGTGTAGTCAATTGAATATAGGTTGAAAAGGATTTGCAAATCATTGTATTCTGTTTCTATTTACGATTTATACAACGAGCCAACTTCACTGGTTTTGGGTTTTTGTATAAAAGATGCACAATCCGCGTTTGTTATTTCAGTTAAGCGGACCAGATTACACTACATAGCCATTAATGAAATATTCAGTTGATCTGTTTTTTTCTATATGGAGAGGACAGGATATCATAAAATTCACTAGGTCCATACTGCCAGTGCAAGAGCTACAGAAGCCGAGAAGCAGGTAAATTCTAATTTTTAGCATAATTAACTACAGCAAATGTACGAATAAAAGCCACCCATTGCTGGCTGATTCTTTTGCTGATTAATGTTCTTTAATGTGGTTCCCTGCCTGCACATCATCACAAATTATTTTCTGGTCCCACAGGAATCCAATCTTTGTTGACTTTCATGTCATTCAACATCATTTTATGTTACATGATCTTTTTTCATGTAATGAAATCATTTATTTGAGGAGCAGAAAGACTGAGGGTCATTAGTAAGTGAAAAGGACTTAGTTGCTGTTGGATGACTAACTGTACAGTTTCTCTTCAATCACAGACAGGCGCTTATGGACTAGTTACAGTTTAAGGTTAATTTTCAGCTTTTCCATCTCGCCATGAGCTGACCGTAGCAGGATGTCAGTGACTGTAAAAAAGTGATGCTGTACTGACTGTGATGCTGTAGAGACCGATGAAGTAGATTTCTACCCCCACAAGCTGTGCTGGCCACAGAGCTGCATATCATGACACGGCACAGACACATAACACATTGCACAGATACAGCATTAAAATACTGCCTGACTATGTCATTATTTATCTCACTGTAAGCCGTCTCAGCATGCAAACCTGAAAGCCAAAGTCTGTCATAAAAAAATAACAGATAGACAGAAATGTGCACCTCACAACTAAAGGAACAGGAGGAGTTTCGGCATCACCTACGCGGGTAATGACTACGACGATAATGTGGAATTCACCGCAATTAGAGAGATTTCGTGAATAAGAGTGTTCCTGCTGAGAGCCACCATCAACCATCCGATTACCAGGGAGTTCCACACCCTCTGATACAATGAAAGGATTGTACATGTACTGTGTGATGTTTTAATCGCCCAGAAAGGAAATGAGTATACTTAGGGTATGAGTATACTTAGCCTATTTTCATCCCATCAGGGATTAACACTGGCCCTCTGTCTTAGCTAAATAAACTAACTGTTGTAATTGGGCTCTTGAAACGGTAAACAGTCCCATGTGCCATGAATGTGCCCCATGTTAATCCTTATCAATCAAGCAGAAAAATAGCCGCTGTGCGCGCTCATTAACTGCATATTTGCTGTTAGCCAGCCCATAAACTGTCGAAAAAATATGGATCAAGTCACTGTGATGTCAGGCATTTACTTTTCTTGGACTCGCTGAAAAGCTTTCTGGCTCGCCTAAGTGCGGTTATTGAGCTCCTTCAAGTTTCAGTTTGGAGCCAGAGACTGTGGCATGCAGTCCAAGTCTTCTATATAATTTTATATTTATATTTGACTATATATTTTTATGTTAGAATTACCATTGACTTGGAGGGAAAGTGGGGTTCGTACGGCCTTGATTGGAGCCATCCACTGTGGTGCTCGTGAGTAAGGGCTCTGAACATGCCCAGGAAAGAAGCTTTGAAAACAATGTTTGATTGTGCTAACCTCAGACTTTTATCTAGTCATTGTGTTCTTTTGCCTGTTTGTCAAATGCTACCGCGTGGGCTAGGTCTTTAAAAGTTTGTTTTAAGAACTTTTTTGGTTCTTTGATGATTGATGAATGTTAAATAATCTGTAATTCCGTTGTGTCTCCGTAGAGCTACCTGACCTGGTCCCTGACCCACAGTACGTACAGGCCTCCACCTACATCCAGCGAGCTCATATGTACTCCCTTCGATGTGCTGCTGAGGAAAAATGCCTAGCCAGGTAGGACCCTCACACTTTTAGCTGCCCTATTCAGGCCAGACAAGAGTTTTCATTTTTCTCTGACAGATTTAACTCCGACGCGCTATCTGAAATGCACTATTTGAAATGTCAGACGCACCATTTTAAGGGTTTTTCAGTTTTCTAAGAGGAGCTGCATATTTGGGCTTTTTAACATTATTAAATTTTTTGAGAGATTTTTGATGAGCTGATTTTTTTTTCGATGCAAAAAGAATATATTGGCAATTTTAAGAATGCACTCCAGGTAAGACATTATGTTTTGGCAGTGTTGGCTTTTACAATGAGATCAAGGTTAGATACTTTATTCAGGGCTGAGACTAAATATGTTGAATAATGCTGCTGTCTTTACAAAAACCTGCAGAAATTTCTCCGGTATTCTGACCTGCAATAAACATGTTTTTTCAAGATAATATTCAATTTATTTATTTATTTTAAAGAATATCTTCATGCAGTTTCTAAAGCTGGACTAATCCTCTAACCTTTGTGTTCACACCGTAAAATCACGTCAGGAATCCTCTCTGATTTCCGGATATTTTAACCTTTCATGTCAACTAATAAAACTCAAGTCAGGATGATTTTAAATCCACTGATCCATTGAGCACTTTGTGAAATTGATAATCAAAATGTGTTTGAAGCATTTTTTTTTTCTTGGAGAAGATAACCCTTGAGACAGTTTATTCTGAGATCAGCATGTGTCTGCCACTAAACGCTAAGCTGCGTCGTTTGCGGGACCAGCCTCTCGAAAACGTTACCTGCCGCCTTTCGCTGCACCTCGCTATCTTGAGTGGAGCCATTTCTCTCCAGACCGCTCATATCCCGGCGAGTATCAGAACCATCACAGACAGATGGCTCCAAGTAATTTGCTGTTCTCTGCGTAAGTCAACAGCCGACTGTAAGATGGATTGCGTGGCCTCAGGAGGCCGGCGGCTGTGCCTTGGAGTGTGGCTGCGAAGCGGTTAACATTCAGCAGGCCTTCCCTTACGTGCCCCCTCCCCCACCCTCCCGGCTTCATTTCCAGGCCACTAACCAAACAGAGCACCTCGAGAGTGGCGCACTCCACCTCCCCTCTCCCGTCCTAATGTAGAGTGACATTTAGAAACCGTCACTCAAAATCAGACAGATAAACGCCTGGCTGTGTATATATGGGTGCAATGGGTGGCAGTTTTTCTTTGTTTTTTACAAGCAGATACATCCTTTCACATAAAAAGTGAAACAAGTATTTTAGAATGCCTGTGTATGATTTTAGACTGGAAATAGTCTTTCTATAGCCATTTTGCATTTTTCAGTCAAGGAAGTCAACTTACTTGACCATTTTCAGAATATCTTGCCAAGAAAATTTTACCAGACAAGGATTAATTGAGGACAAGCGAAACAACTTTTGCCACACAATTTTTCAGAAACATTTTACTGTGTATCTCACGTTGCATGTTCAGCATCCACTCAGCTAACGTTTGACTCATCTTGACTTCTCTCTACAGCTCTGCATATAGCTCTGAAGTAAAAGACTACGACATCAGGGTCCTCCTGCGCTTCCCACAAAGGGTTAAGAACCAAGGAATGGCCGACTTCATGCCCAACCGGCCTCGCCACACCTGGGAATGGCACAGCTGTCATCAGTGAGTAGATGGTCTGTGTGTGATGTGTCTGTATGTATGTGTGTGTATGCGCGTGCACGCGTCAGCGTGTATGTTCTGCGTACAATGATGCTGGGCAGCTTGCCGATCCATTTCACTCATACCCATGGGCAATTCAAGCCGCATTTCCACCAAAAACCTTTGACACAGGGAGCAAAGGGAACCAGTTGATACACAGGGAACCAGTTGATAACCAGTACGGATTGGCACTTAAACCCGAGAGTTGGTTTACGTTTACACCACTGACAGACTGGGTTGTTACTGGGCGACAATTGCCTCGTCAACCACCTTTAGCCGAGCAAGAGTGATGATTTTCTTTTGGCCAATGAAAAGACTGCAATGTGTCTGGCTCCTCCCTTTAACATCAGAGCTGTGTGCTGGTGTGTCGAGCCAGAGGTCATGAAAACAAGGGGAGATTGGCATGGTTCTCTGGAACCATCCACAACTTTAATTGATGGAATCGCAAAAATAACCGTCCTAGTATGCATCAGTCTGAACTGAACTGGACTGCTTGGTGGAGAAGAGGGCTCCAATCACCCCAACAGGCTTCTCGCCTGTGGGCGGAGACCGTATTTCCTGGTAGAAGCATAAGCAGACATATGGAAGGAGTCTCACAAGACTGACTCAGGCCAGATTCAAACCCACGACCCTCTCGGTGTGAGGGGACAGTGTGAAATCCACCCCAGTCCCCAGAGGTCACATCCACATATCACCAATCTTCCTTTCTCAATAAATGATCAGAGGCTGTGGCTCCACTAAATGCTGGGCTGAATTTCAGACTCAAAATGCTTTTGGACTGGATTTCCTCTCCTTTATATGATGGTTCCGCCCTGCAGTCCCCCCTCCCGTCCGCACCACACCTGCTGCTCGCTGAGGCGGAGGTGCAGGTCAGGGCTGCAGTCTGTCTTCTGGAGCCTGTCTGTCAATTAGCTGCTGCTCCTCTCATTTGGTTTTAATCTTTAATTTAAAGATTTTTATATTTTTACTCAGCCTGTGCGTGTGGGTCCCTTCACCGGTCTCTGTGCACATGGTCCCAGTGCCCGCTGGCTTCATGTTCTCTGCCGGCGGGGGCAAAACCATGACATTTTATCCCATAGATATCAGCACATCGGACAGTAACATGCCAGTCATGACTCAGGGATTTAACAGACTGCGCTAAATGCTTGCCTTGCACAATCACCTGGAATATTACACTTCTGCAACGTGGGAAAAAAAACTTGTTTATCAAACATCAGAAAACACGAATGACAGAAAAGCAATTTGGTTGACGCACATCTCCCGAGACCAGGTTCCACTTCAGCGTTCCTGTCTGAGGGCAATCAAGTAAAAAATATATAGTTTATATTTTTAAAAATGGCTGTAGCTCAGCTAATGAAAGGCAGTCCTCCAGGGACTCTGGTTCTCAACTTTTGGGGGAATAATGTGACTGGTCCGTTATTGGCTTCTGAGGCTCCTCTGGTCCAGTAGGCCCCCCAGCCAGGCAGCCCTAATCCCTGAGGAATGCTAACAGGACATTAGCGGATTAGGAGCACCGCCAGGTGACGTCACCGCACGTTTGCTCCTTCCCACTGCCCCGTGAGAGTTGGCCTGCGGTGCGTAAAAGCTGGGCCATAAGAAATTAACAAATAATCTCTCTCCCACCTTCCATCCCTCGCTTTGGGGCCTGATGCTACAGAGGTGCGGCAGCATTCACATCAGGGCTGAGGCCACTCCAAAAAAAGAGGAATAATTACAGCCTTGGACTAGGGCTCATGCTACAGTCTCCCTACATCGGGGATAGACTGACTCTTTAAGGCTTCTATTGGCATTCTCATTATAAAGCCAGTACTTACACACCCAACATGGTTGTTTGGTGGTACCTGGTCGTACAACTGACAGTTCAGACTGCATGCTCACTCTGCATTGTTCACGGTGAGAAATAATGCTGAAGACTTGTACAAAAGGAAACCTTGTTGGAAATGTGAAAAACTGTTCATGAACAGTTCCTGATTTAAGTTCATGAATTATTCATGAACTGTTCCTCAACACCAAATGGCCCTTCAACTTTGTGCATGAAAACCATTCATGAACTGTCACAAACTTATTCCTGAACAGTCCATGAACATCTACAGTCATGAAATTAAGTTCATGCACTTTTCGAGAACATTGTTCATGAACGCTTGAAGAACGTGAGGAAAATTTTTTGGTAATAAATGAACTGTTCATGAACTATTTCCGCCAGGGCGGACTCTTGTTGTCATTCATTCACCCTTCATGGTTATTGTGTGCAGGAGTGGACCCTTATCTCCACAGATAACCCCGCTCTCCCTACCTCAGAAAAACTGATATTTTAACATTATTCCTCATTATTACCCTGTGTACGGAAAACATTCAGCAGAGAACAACACAGGCACCTTCTTTGCATATCAAAATAATATCCTGCTTACATAACAGAACATTTTTTTTGCTGCTCCAAGCCAAATTAGGATTAATTCAGCTCAAAAGCTAATGCGATTTGTTTGTGTCCAGCATATTTAATTTAATTAATTGGAAATTCCTGAACTTTTGCGAGGACGACAGGGGGGTTAGAGGTCACAACAAGTGTTTGCACAGCTGTCTGCATTAGCTCTCGTGCGTCCTGACGCCTGAGTGGCAGTCTGTAATCCGCAAACGTCAGGCTTATGCTAAACAGCTCCCCCAGTTTTCGGTTCTGCAGTTTGAGGTGGCTCTACCAAAGGTCAAAAGTCCAGGGTTGAGAGAGAAAAGGTCCTGTTATGTATTTCCTCTGCCCATAAACTCAACCAGCTGATTTAACGTCATAAACTGTAGATGTTCCCTGAATGTAGGGTACATGCCTGCACACAATAACCACCGTAGTTAAAGCTGCGGGTGGAGTTCTAAGGAGATGCTTTGAAAATGCTTAAGCTTTTTGCAATAAAAGTATTAAGTTACTCGTGTAAAAGTTGTCTCTGAAACTTGAACTTATTAATTTACTGGCAAAAAGTGTTTGCATTCTACCTAGCTAATTATCCATCCCATTGACATGAACAGACTAGAAGCTTTTTTCATTATCCCCCTCCTGGTCTCATTCCGGCTTCGCTATTATGGCCAAAGTTTCGATTTTACACAAGGTCTCGTGATGGAGGATAGATTTAGTTTTGTTTTGACTCTTTTTTTTTTTTTTTTTAACATAAAATAGTCTCCACACTCATTTTAGGATGGGCTTATTAAGCGGCGCCTGCGGCCCTGGGCTTCTTAACCTGCTTTTACAGAATAGATGGGGAAGATTCTTGACCGGTGCAGTTTGGACTCGGGTTATTTATTATGCAGCGATTTAAGTTAGTACTAACCGGCTGTAATATCCAGACCTTTCCTGTGACTCGGGCTCTGGCTGATAAAAACAGTCATCAGTGGAGTGACTAAAGCTGATCATCGATCTTGATCTGGTGTTGTATCCGATTGAGTTTCCCCAGTAAAATAATTCCTCAGCGAGCAACGCAATGCAGTAACATTCATTAATAGTGTGGAGAGCGAATGTACATTTTAATATAATTTTCATGGCAGAACAGATCGTTAAAGCTGGGGGTAATTTTGTGATCACTGCCGAGCAAAAGACCCCAATATCGCAAAAGGACTAATCGCAGGAGATGGCAGAGTATCAAAATTCTTCTCTTTGTGAGACATCATCTGTTATAATTTTTGTAAGAGGAAGGCTGATTCATCAATACCCGTTACTTTTTTCAATGATTTTCTTTAATCAGCAACAACATCATAACACTTTCTCAAGGGAGGAACATGATTTGACTGGGGAGCTGAATCAGACACATCGGGCTCCGTGAAATCCGCCCCTTTCCTCTTCACATAGGGGTCTATTCTCCCATGGACGTAAGTCGAGAAAAGCGCATCGCTACACGCTTTTCAGCCTAAGCGTATTCTTCCCCAGGCTTAAGTCTGTGTATTACGCGCCCCGAAGGCACTTACGCGCTTGGGGCGGAGCAAGGCCAAAATCGGGGCGTTTCCGGGCGTTTCTCAGGCAAATAACACAAGCGTATTCTCCCCCTGGCTTACGCGCTTTTTCGGTTAAGCACTTTTGAGGGCTGTATTAAGGTCAAGCGCCAAAATAAGGCAAAATAGATAATTGCGTTTAATGTCGGTTATAGGCCAAATTTTAACATTAATTTTATTTTATTTAACATGGTAAAGGTTGAGACACTTAATATTTGATTGTTCTTCCTTATTTCTGAACTACATTTCTCAAAGCCATAATAAAGTATCAAACGAAATCATCGCATGATATTTGCAACAGCCTCTCCTCCAATTAGTTCAATTACAAACGCACAGCAATTAATTAATATGAGTATACATAAGACCATCATTCTACCATGCCCTCAAAATCTAAAGCCAAAATGCCAGTCCTGCATTTGCTTGCACTCTTGCGTGTTTGGAAAAGAGTAAGAGGAGCGCGCCAAGCTCGAAGACGAACGCGCATATATCGGCTTCGTTTGGACATCTGGGGACTAACAAACATCGAGTGGATCCAGCGGTTTCGTCTGGACCGTGCATGAGGCAATCATCTATCTTTGCCGACTTCTGGATGAAAAGCTATCCAGCCGCAGCAATTATCTACAAAGCATACCCGTTGTCGCTCCTGGCATCTGGGTCGTTCCAGAGAGTGGCTGGTGATGTCATACAGATATAACTGGCATCTTTGTCAAGGTGTCTGACACAGTTTGTTGACGGTCCAAGTACTTCTCCACGCACTTCCACTGCAGAAAGAGTGGATGCCACCTCTTCCTCCAGTGCAGTGAAATGCAGAGGGGATGATGGTTGCCCACCACCTGTTGCGAGTACACTTCTCCGGTGTGCAAAGAGCCTGGCTTTTACAGCGCCCTGCAGATCTCTCCATTTATGCTTTAAATCAGGGATACTACACTTACATCTCCCCACCGAAGCCACATCCAGAACGATTCGCAGCTTTCTTCCTCGGATCAGCCTTCAGTGTTCGGTTGCCATACAACGCAAACATCTGTGAAATTTGATTTTCGGCTTTGGCTCGACGTCGCCATCATTGTCTTCCTGTTCTATTAACAAATGCAACTACCCTATATGTTTGTGAGAATCTAAAAAGTTGTGACATTCTCACGAGTGAGGGGATTGATTTTCTAATTGTGGATATCTGTTTTAACTAACTCGTGTCTTTGTAACTTTTTTTACCATTGATAATACTGTGTATTTTAATGTGTGAATAAAGATATTATTAAATAGGCTACTCTAGATTGAGCCCTACCCTGGCCAATACCAAAGCACTATCTATTTGTTAATCAATTTTAGCGTTTAAAGAATAGCCGACATGGGAAGAATCATTATCAGTAAATGGGATAATTGATTATAATAAAGTATTAGGCACAAGTTCAAGTGAATGTGTCGCTCAAATCAAATGGGACATAATAGGCTATGGATATGGAATTCCGTCATTGCTCAGGCGGTTTCCAGGCGGGGGGGATGACTGCGTGCGGGGTAAGAATCCTTTGTTAAAGCGTTTCCATGTCCTTTAGTGGCAAACCTGACATCGGAGTAATTTGAGATTTCAAGTGCGCAATTTCTAAATGAGATCATATAAACTGTTTTTGTCATTTTGTGTGACTAGAATGTTCTCTTCACTTCTTCCCTGTCTTCCACGGAACAAACAGGCTGGTGTAGGAGGGGCACATTTTCAGTGACCTGATTACGCTGGTTGAGAAGCACTAAATTCTTTATTTATTATTCCATTATCGCGGCAATTTCTTTGTTTGCATAGCTTTAATGCCATGGTGGATAGAGTAGGAATAAAAAAGATGTCTGCATGAGTTTTTGGCACAGACATACATAGACCTACTATTACAGCGGCATATCGTCGGCCTGCTGATAAAACCTCGCATCTTCAAAATGACAAACTTCACAGGAAAATAAAAAATAAATATAAAATTAAATAATAATAGTAAAATAATATAAATGGATAAATATAGTTTAAAATAAAAAAATGTTTAATTCTGCGTGTAGGAATAGTGGACATACGAGTTTTTGTTTCTTATCAGTTTGGAGATACGAGGTTTTATCAGCAGGCCGACGATATTCAAATTTAAAGTCTGGTTTGCGTTTTCCATGGACCTCAACTGCATTTTCATGGTTAATCAGAAAATCCTTGTTTCTTGTTTTCCTGATAGCCATAATCAATGAGCTTTGTACAGAGTCTGCGTCTCTTTTGGATCAGTCACACCTCTTTCATAAGGCCGCCTACATTTGAAGTTAAGCGCTGTGGGCGTGATCGAATCGAGTAGGGGAGAATATGCGTAACTCAAAAGCGCTTTACTCGAATCGCGTAAAAAAGGACTTAGGCGCTAATGGGAGAATAGACCCCGTAATTCCCCCACATCTTTCAGATTGTTGATTTTCTTTATGGTAATTTATGTACCCTGATGCCTCTGCTTGCATCGGCCTTACTGTTGCAACCATAAACAAAGCAGATACTGTAACTCTTTCCAAAATGATCTTGATTTGCAGTGATTAAAATGCGAATAAATTTGTTACGGCTGATAAGAATTTGAGCAATGCACAAAGGATATATTTATATTAAAGATTCCATTGTACAAATCTTACTTTTGGATGAACAAGCTGTCAGGAGACATTTAGGGCGCATTTGACTCCCCATTCCTGACTGTTCTGGGACAGATCAAGAACTGTCGAACGGGTCCACAGCCTCGAACGGAAAAATGCAGGTTACCATGGATTCACTTCCGGCGTCAACATCGGACGCAAGGAAAAACATGAAAAAAGCCAAGTGATCCTCGAAATCTACGGACACTTGAAAACACGTTCTGTGACCATACATGATGCCTACAGATGGAATTTATTGTTCACGCTTATTTCATTCAGCTTGTATCCGACTCCTTTTTCTGCAAATATCATTATCGGAGCTCAGATACCAATGTTACATGCATTTATACTGCTTAGATATAGGTTTAATTGAGTAAAAGAGAGAAAGCTTGATGTACACTTTGCAACGTTTGCTTACTATCCGCCATGTTGGATGGCGTATGTTCTCACTGCACCACCGGCCGAGGTGGTGTGAGATTTGGGAACAGGAACTCGTTCACCACCGCGTTACCAGCTGTTCCACTCGTTCCAGTGGACGTTCTCTTCACCAGAACAGGGAGTCAGATACGTCCTTAGGGATGAGTTTGTGAAACAGGAAGTTGGAACAGGTGATTTAATGCCTGAATAGCAGTACTAATTACAGAACATGAATTGGGAGATGGTTAAACAAAACAGGACTATGATCTTTGAATCTAGGCAATGCGGCAAAAATTAGACAAACAGACATACGTGTTAAGGAATACTCAGAAAAGACAAATTCTACAAAAGCCATAATAAAAAATGAAAACCCCAGTGTATCAACAAAAGCACAAAGTGACGAAGGAATGGCAAAATATTTTAAAAAAACGCAAAATGCTGACAAAGTTTGGTAAGCACTATATAGCTACCAATCACAAGAGTAATATTGTGAAGAAGTGGTCAGATGGACACCAGATACAGGAAAAAACAAGTTTATCATGAACACCAAACACTAAATGAGAAAAGCAGGCAATAAAGCCAGAAACAAAACACCGTGCACATGCACCGAACGAATGGGAGAAACAGGTGCACTGCCCAAGGCAGGGGGAAACAGAAGTACTCACTCAAGGGTGGCTAAACTAGAAAAACAAAAACTAAACTGACTGATGGAAACACTGGGAGACAAAGGGGAGACAAGACACGGGAGCAGTAGAACACAGGACTCGGTAACGGCTCAAGGAAAAATACTCGGAAGGGTTTCGAGCAGAGACTGTACTAAAAGATCGACAAAGCAACGGTCAATTCACCCATTGGTTTCAGCATACCATTTAGGAAGTCTCGATTTTGGCATTTTGAACAGCGCCATGTTGTTATTTTGAAACCGGATGTGATTCCAATTGGACGAGAGAAAGAATTGAAGATCCGGGGAGGACGGTGGCACTGGATCTGACCGTATCGGAGGAGGACCAGGGGATAGCCACGCCCCTAGGGCATATTCTAGCTTTATCCTTTATTCTAGCCTACTTGGAATAAAAAGCAAAAGCTAGAAACGCTTGTACTCATTAATGAGTTAATGAAGGGTAATACTGTGTGACAAATATATTCAATCGAGTTAGTAATTATACTCACTAATGAGTTAATGAAGGGTAAAACTATGTGACAAATATATTCAATCGGGTTAGTAATTATACTCACTAATGAGTTAATGAAGGGTAAAACTATGTGACAAATATATTCAATCGGGTTAGTAATTATACTCACTGATGAGTTAACGAAGGGTAATACTATGTGAAAAATATATTCAATCGGGTTAGTAATTATACTCACTAATGAGTTAATGAAGGGTAATACTATGTGACAAATATATTCAATCGGGTTAGTAATTATACTCACTAATGAGTTAATGAAGGGTAATACTATGTGACAAATATATTCAATCGGGTTAGTAATTATACTCACTAATGAGTTAATGAAGGGTAATACTATGTGACAAATATATTCAATCGGGTTAGTAATTATACTCACTAATGAGTTAATGAAGGGTAATACTATGTGACAAATATATTCAATCGGGTTAGTAATTATACTCACTAATGAGTTAATGAAGGGTAATACTATGTGACAAATATATTCAATCGGGTTAATAATTATACTCACTAATGAGTTAATGAAGGGTAATACTATGTGACAAATATATTCAATCGGGTTAGTAATTATACTCACTAATGAGTTAATGAAGGGTAATACTATGTGACAAATATATTCAATCGGGTTAGTAATTATACTCACTAATGAGTTAATGAAGGGTAATACTGTGTGACAAATATATTCAATTGGGTTAGTAATTATCCTATGAGAGTACGCATTCACTCAGAGTTTTGCGAAGCCGAGAATTAAACACAGGTGGAAATAACGAATGAAATACCACAAGCCCATTCCGAATGACACGCACACTTCGTGATTAGACAATGAGATGCTGCCACACTCAGGGCTGCCAATCGACACCATGGGAGTTGGGCAGGAGTGAATCAACCCTCAGACGGCGGAAGAAAGCTGAAACAGAAACAAGGACTGAGGCTCGGAAAAAATGGCACAAGTACAATAATAAAAGTAGAAGCACAATGACCAAACAACAGGAGGCAGAAACGTGACAAATATTTTGACGGGGAAATGCTGGACCTAAGAACACAAACTACAGGAGAGCTAAACTGGACTAAGGAACACGAGGTGGTAGGAGAAACCGCAGTGAAAACGACAAGGCCCCGCTGCTACTGAACTGAAACAGAGTTTAAATAGCAACTGACACAGGCGAGACACTCAGAACTCCATGGGGACGGGGCCACTGGCCTGCCAGTCTTGGACCTCACAAAAAGACTTTGAGCGGCCACATAACCAGAATTATTTTTTCTTTTCATTGTACTGCAGGACAGTGTCACATATATTCTGTATCTGCCTGTATTAAACAAGTGTGGGATCAAATTCCAATG
Organism: Gymnothorax reevesii; assembly: GCA_029721435.1. Lineage (NCBI taxonomy): Eukaryota > Metazoa > Chordata > Actinopteri > Anguilliformes > Muraenidae > Gymnothorax > Gymnothorax reevesii. The sequence continues at coordinate 1,211,336 of CM056589.1, read as the reverse complement.
GCTACACTCAAGAATCAAATTTGAAATGAGCTCATTTTGCGGATAAAATTGTAAAATTTCTCAGTTTCAGCATTTGCTATGTTATCTCTGTTCTATTGTGAATAAAATACTGGCTGGTGTGATTTGAAATTCATTGCGTTTTGATTTTATTCACAATTTAAACTTTTTCCCAACAATTTCAGAATTGGGGTTGTACGTCACACTCACATTGAGAGAAATATTCAAACCTAGAAGGCCGTGTTTTTTAAGGCCATAGCATTACATGAAATGAAAAATATCTACAGTAGTTATACACTTTGCAAACTGAAGAGATATCAGAAGCCAAGTACTATTCAATAGGGCTGGGCTCAAAAAATCGATTTTCCAATTCAGATCGATTTTTTATGACAATTTTCGATATCGATTCATTTTATTCAAAGGTCAATCTTTTATTCGCGCAATTTCCATCTTACTTGTGAATATTCAATAACTGATCCGGGAGTGCTATTTAGTGATACAATATTGTAACTGCGCGCATTAATCTGCAGCTCCATGTTTGCTGGCGGACTCATCTGCACAAGGCGCTTAAGTTACCCTGCCCGAGCAGTGCACCGTTGTTCTTCTCGAACACGCCAAATCCAGATAATCCTTAAATGATGAATTACATTCATATTTTAATTTGTAACGAGTAGCGCAGTGGCCACTGTCAAAGTAACGAATTAAAAGTATACTTTTTTCTTTTAAATGTAGTAGAGTAAAAGTCTCAGTAAAAAAAAAAAAAAAAACTCAGGTACAAATATTTAAGTAATAAATTTCCCGACGTAACGGATAATAATGAGTAAGTTAATTGCAGGTAGAGGTATTTTGACTACGTGTCATATAAATAATTGATAGAAAGCATGCTGCAAATGCAAAACTACTTGTTGACAGCAAAAATGTACTATTATCCGTACATATCTGCAGTGGACACGACTGGTTCCGCACGGAACGGTAAATTGAGGCCGGATTTTCAAGCTACAACAAAGAGAACAAAGTCATATTTGGATATATAACATATAATTTGGATATAACTTTGGTATCAGATCTTATTTTAAGCTCAACTACGTGTGTTGGGAGATATATTTTCAATAACAGCGTAGGGTGGAAGTTTAATAATAAAACGTGCCAATTTTCGTCCACCATTTCAACCAGTTTTCGAATTTAAAAAAATCCAATATTATTTTCTTCGTTGAATGTAGAGTAATATTTATTTCTGTACAGTCAAACATGTCCATATGGGGTTTTTTGGGCAAGGATATTGAATTTAATTCAATAACATTTACTGGAAAATGAACTTGCAAAGTGAAGCATGTAATATTGACCCAGTTTCAGAGAATAATGGTCACCTGACTGTAAAGTCTATGTGGCACTTTGTTATGTTGATTGATCAAATGTGTTCGTCAATAAAAAGTATTCTCAGGCAACAAGTTTGGGTGACTTTTTGGTGTGCACTTTAATATTTGAAATATTGTGCCTAGTTAGAAGGTTTCTTATTAATAATTCAACTGAATGAATAATTTCTGCCATTAGCTCTCCAAGACTCCCTTTCATATTCAAGCAAAACAGGTACTGAAGCTGAAATATCCTTCAATGAATCAATATTGGCTCGAATCGAAACCTTGTGAATCAAAATCGAATCAATTCAGGAAATCAGTGGTAATACCCAGCCCTACTATTCAAGTATTTATTACATGTAATATTGGATCATATAGATGAAAATAAGTAAATAATGTCTTTTGAAGAGAAGAAGTTCATATCTAGTGTGGCCACCCTTTGGTTTGATTACAGAATTTAATCTTTCAGTATTCACATATATTTTATTTCCTCACTCGTCAACCCTTCCATATGGTTTGAAGCTCTTTCCAAAGAGATTCTTTTGATGTTACAACACACTTGTTGATCAGGGTATCAAGCAAATCCCAGATTTGCTCAATCGGATTAAGGTCTGGATTTTGAGCAGGTCAAGTCATAACTTTTCTGTCTCCAGATTATTTTTTTCAGACTGAGATAATTCTGGTACGATTTATAAGTGTGTTTAGGGTCATTATCTTGTTGAAAATAAAATGGCCAACCAATTATTCTTGTAAAGCCCCACAAAACAATACCAATGACGGACATTGCAAAGGGCTGAAGGTTTCACGTGTTCTTCTTGGCTAACATTAATACAACTTCCTAGCTTGTGTGAATTACAATATAATGGATATTTTTCTCCGTACAAAGACGGCGCTTAAAAACGCAACGGTTACAACCAATCTGACTCCATATTACATTTAGAATACCAAATTTAGTTACATACTCGTTAAATATCTGACTCCAAATTAGAATTAGAATTTATAGTTTAGGGACAGCATTGCATGAATCTCAGGGCAGTGAAAACCAGTTACTCAGACTCTAGGGAAAAACATGAAGTTGATTATACCTTGAATTCCTAACAGACAACCACCGTCGCTACATTAATGTTCCGGGGTTTTAACACCATGTCCAGATCCCAGGTTCATTGGTTAGATTAGAGGTTGGAAGTCAACCATCGCTGCAATAGCCTCTGCTGGCATATATCTGCAGCGAACCCAGATTATATGCACGCCCATGGGTTCCTTAAGGGAATTTTAACGGATAACCGACTTTTCTTCCATGGGTTTCCTTCAGGCTAAAACCCCAGAACCAGCAATACATCAACCCTTTCTGTAGGTAGGTCACGGTCGCCTAAACCAACTTAACCAACCAATTCCCACACCGGGCCACTGGCCAGTCGTTCCACAGTGGGGATAATACCCCTAGGAATCCGCCGAGACGGGGCTAGGAAGAATAAAAAGATTAAGAGACACAGAGACCACGCAAGCTGTAAGGAATAACAATAATTTAATTACCAGGTAGGCGCAAACTTGGATCAAACAGATCAACGTTAAGACAATTATCAGTTACACATAATTTAGAAAGAGAGGACAAATTCATACCTGGAAAAGATGGAGGCCACGCGGAACTAGGTCGCACCACGTGGCCGGGAAGAATTCGGATGCCATCCCTCTCCGCCCATCGAGATCCGCTGCTTACGCACAGACCCAGGCGGGTGGGGCGAGGTGGAATGTGATTCTCCCTAACTCACCTTTCGCGCGTCAGATCTTGAAAAAGAAGAGCCCCTACCGGTTAGAATCTCTTGCCTTTAAGCACTCAAAACCACGCCGCCGATCAAGGCGGAGGAAGGGATGGACGAATCTGGGTTTTACTCACTGAGGTGATAAAACCATCTAGCATAGAGAAGAGAGTGGAATCTGACCAACTTTCAAGAGTGTCCAAACAGGATGATCCATAATTTCAAGGGAAATGAAACATGCTCCATTCAACTCCTTGGATTCCCCCAAGAATAAAAAGATGATAGGAATGATAGGAATATGTACTAATATGATGCAGTTGTCATGGAAAAGCCTTAAAATGGAATATTTTAGTCTATTGTGTTATAAATATATAAGTGATTTCTTTACAGGATATTGAACATAAACATATTATGAATTTCACGGATATTTAGATCGTTTTAAACAGAATAATGTAACTGGACTTTAACTCCAGTGGGGACCGTGATTTGACTTTTACAGGAGACATGAGACCCGCAGAGCTTTGTGGCTCCGGCCCCCTGCTGTGCAGAAACAGAGATGCTGCCCCCCGAGGCCAAGCTGCTGGGTCATAAACGTTTTACTGCTGGCTCTGGTTTGAGCTAGATCAACCAAACATTCAGATTTTACACACGTAATGAGCATGTGTTCCAACAATATTATTTTTGACATTTGACATATCTGTTGCGAGCTAAATCAACCAAACATTTGGGTTCTACATTCTCTTTCTAGATGGCAATGCATGTCTCACAAGGATGCTGCGATACTTCTTTTGATCTATGATTCTGTTGATTTTTATGAGATCATCAGCTCCTCTCAAGCAGACTGAACCCCAAACTGTAATATCACCACCTCCATGATTTAATGAATGGGTAAGACAGTCATTTGTGAAAAGTTCCCCCAACACTATGGAGCACATAAATTCAGCCATTGGGTGAGAACATTTCCCTTTTTGATTTATCAGTCCAAAGGACTTGTTCCCAGTCCATTTGTGTCCAAACCTTGAATTTCTTGGCAAATGAAAGTGATTTTTTTATGTTGCCAGCTCAGCAAAACAACCAGACCATTTTCAAGCAGGCATCTGGAAATAATAGATCTCGATACTTTCGTCCCTTCACTTCTGGCGCTATTAATGTCATCACGGAGTTTTCATGCAGTCAACTGCCGATTTATTTATTTATTTATTTATTTTTGGTGATTAACTAGATCTATAATAATTGTAAGGCGTTGCAAATTTTATTTTTTGACTTGCATAGGCTCATTTCATGATTATTGGTGTAGAACAAATAGTTTAAACTGCTTTGAGGTGACATTATTCTGCAAAAATGATGATTAGTTGCTCCAGTATATAAGGTTACATGAACATAAGCTGTATCATAGTGCTGAACACAATAGCATGACAGATGCAGCTCTGAGATTTTTCTTTGCTGCATTGTGGCCTTACATGATGCATGATGTTAAATGCTGCCATAACACTGTAAGAAACACCATCAAGCATTTCAAGAGACTGGTTCACTGTAATCTAGTGGCACTAGAGGTACAAAATGGAAGTTAAGTGCCCCTGATGTTCGTCATCTGTGTATGACGAGTAAAAAAAATCAGCAGTTGACATCACAAGTTTCTGATGACATTAACAGCGACAGAAGTGAAGAGATGAACATATAAAGATCTGCAATATCCAGACCCCTGCGTAAAAAAATGGTCTGAGTGGTTGTTTTGCCGAGCTGGCAACATTAAAAAAGACTTGAGTTTGACAAATATTCAAGGATTGGACACCAATGGACTGGGAATGGACCAGTGAATTTGAAATCTACTTACCCAAATGCAAAATTTATGGTGCGCCGTAGAGTTGGAGAATGTTTCAAAAATGATCGTTTAAACCCTTCAGTAAAACATGTAGGTGATAATATAATGGTTTGGAGTTCAGTCTGCTTGTAAAGAGCTGGTAATCTCACAAAAATCGATGAAATTATGGATGAAAAAAAGAATCACAGCATCTTCATGAGACGCACAACGCCATCTGGGACGAGACTGATTCGATGGGGATTTTGTTTTTAACAAGATAATGACCCTAAATACACATCTAAGTTGTGCAAGAATGATCTTGGCTGGAAAGAAACATCTGGTGACATGAGAGTAAGGACCTGTCCTGCTCAAAGTCCAGACCATAATCTAACTGAGAAAATCAGTTGTAACATTAAAAGAATCTCTTCAGACTGAGCTTCACACCATATGAAATGGTTTAGCAGTTGAGGAAATTGTTTTTTTAGTCTCAAAAAGACATTATTATTTTTCTTTATCCTATATATTCATGTCTGTTTACTTAATTTCATTTATATGATCCAATATTACATGGAATAAATACTTGAAAAATACTTGGTTTCTGATTTCTCTTCATTTTAAGTGTATAATAATCCACTGCACGCTACTGTATATCTTTGCTTGATTTCTGAATTGTTCTGGTCACCCTTGAATTATAACTCATCTTCTGATTGAGATAGTTATTCACACTGAATCAAACAATATACCTTTTTATTAATGTTACAGGAAAACTGATTTATATGCATTTTTTTGCGGGCATAATTTACATCAGGGTTGGGTTCAATTACTTTTCTCAAGTACAATTACAGTAAATGTAATCAATTACTCTGGTAAATATAACTTAATTTAATAGAATATTTATCAAATAGTAATTGTAATTGAACATTCTGTCCAGAAAATAATTGTAATTACAATTACAATCAATTGTAATTTAAAAAAAGTAATTGAACCCTGATTTGCACACAGTGATTCTCCCTCAGTGAGCACGCAGCATCAAGTGCTAGTGCCCAGGAAGGCTACGTGCCTGATTTCTGCATGCAAGCAATCCCCAGAGGTACAGCCCCCTATTGCCACTGACGGTGTTCAGTAAAAATAAATAAAGTACGATTTATCATGGTAATTATGATTTAATAGCTAGAACTGCCTGCAAGATAAACAGCCTACTGATGTGTATTTGGTTTTAGCTCTCTGTCCCCGTAAATCTTCCTTCGGGACACATGCTGCATCTGCCGTAAGGACTTCGGCTTCAGTCCAAGCAGCAATTTTCACCAGGTCACGCATCTGTTTGTACTTTCTGTATGCTTTACGAAACTACTCCAAACGCACAGAGATGACATCATGGTTGGCGGAAACTCAACAGTGAAAATGACTCTCATCCTATTTGTGTACCTCTTGCAGTATCATTTTTTTATTGACTGAATAACCATAGCCAAAATTTAGCCTGTAATGATTAAAAAATGACGAGAGCAATGAGATAACTCTGAAATGCAATCTGAGATTGTCAGGTCAATCTGAATATATAATTTGAATAATAATTTGGATTGATTATAATGTAATCCAAATGATGAATTTGTAAAAAGTCTAAAATTCCATCACCCTTAGTGGCATGTTTTTTTCACCACAGGTCATTATGGAGAATGTGTTTTCAACTTAATTTTATCCATTAAAAGCATAAATTCAAAATGAAGAACACATTGTTTAGCATATCAAACCAGAGATGGATACAATGTTGGGAATATTTTCCAATTGGTCTGGAACAGCTTTAACCACCGTAAAACGACCAAATTTACAGAGTTTTGTGCTATGTCACAAGCAGTGAAAATTCAGATTCTTCAGAAGACATCCACAGTTTGTGTTTCTCAACATTGTTATGGAATGAAGGACAATTCTTTCTATTCATAAATTGGCAGGAAGCTCTCCTGAGCAGTGTGTTGCGGTATTTCACAAACTTCCTTCAAGTCTCGTTTTACCTTCCCGCTTTTCTGAAATTACCATATTAATTAACTGCTAGGCTGTTTGGTTAGTACTGGTAATTTTACTGTAGACTAATCCCTTTATCTGAATTTAAACTAACCAACTAACATTCACGTATTTTGATTAGGTGTGTAGATATCACTGTTTACTAATATGAAAGCACCAAAGGTGCTGATGCCTCAGTGCTTACAGCAGTGACAAGTATGTCCCTTTATAAAGCTATAAAATTCTGTGTGGACATGTCAGAGTGCCCTAGCTGTGCATCTATGCTTGACATAAGCTATGTTTCCATCCACTTGTCAATTGAAGTTCGCCAAAAATATTCGTGAGTATAAAGACAGTCAAAATGCATTCCCACCTACCAGCATTTGAAGCAAATGAAAACTTGTGTGTAGCCTAATTACATTACTTACTGCTATGCTATCAAATTGGTGTATCGAATATATTTGACATTTTAAGCCGTTTCCATTCATTTTCGCTCTGTATCGCAGAACCTTTGAGTGAACAGAAGTAGTGTGGTAGGCAACAAAATTAACTAGTTAGCAATAAAATGCGGTTGAAACTATCAGCAAATCTAATAAGCGAATATAAACTTTGTACTCAAACGAACACCAATGACTGCAATTTATTTAAGGTAGCTAAATGAACAAATGACATGTTTATGCTAGATCTTTAAGAGCTGCTCATGTCATCTACTTTGACTTTAATACAAATTTGACTGGTTGTTATCTGACAATCAACATAAACTAAAGCTTGGTACAGAAAATGACGCAAACAACAAAATTCATTAGGGGTCAGCTAATGCGACAAATTTCCCAAAAATGCAGTCATTTGATAAACTTACCTACAAGCGTGTTCCAATGAAAATGAATTAATTGTTTGGAACAATTGCTTTCCCCATGACACGCATTACTTCCGCATTCCTCGATTCCAATTCTCAAAGTCGCGTGTCGTCACTTCCGGTTGGCCCAATTAGGCACTCGGTGAAAACAATTAACCTTGCGTGTTTGTCTCCATGTATCTCATCAACAAATGTCACTTTCTAATCCACCTTATTAGTATTTGTATCTGAAATTTTTCTTTTTTGCGAGTAAATACAGCGTGTAGGAGTTATTATAAGGTACTAGAGATGTCATTTGACTATTTTGATCATCAATGTGTCGCCGGCACTAAATACTGCAGGTACTTAGAGTTGTAAATTTAAAACATGACAGCAAGCGGCTAAAGTACTTCCCAGTTAATTCCCAGCTAATGAAATATTTCGCTATTTACTATTTCACCTCCGATAAAATGCTTCCCACGCAGCACTGCATGAGCTGACAGTTCCCACTTCCTGCCGCATACATACCAACTCTACCGCTTTTGGGGAGTCTTTTTCAGAATGAAACGCCCTGAAAGTGATAGTCTACTGCTAAAAGGGGTAGAGTTGGCATGTATGCATCAGGGTTCTGTCTTTGGACAGCTTTTATTCATGCTTCACGCCGCTTACTTTCCTTTGGAAATATGTGAAATGAAATTTTCATGTTGTGATTCGAACAACCAAACACTACACCCGACTTGGGCATGTTTTTTGGTGAATTATTCCTTAGTTCGCGTCACTTTCAATTCGGTTTCACGGGCCATGTGGGTTTTGTTTTCACCGAGTCACCCTGCACCGGAAGTGGGCCCGACTTTGTGAATAGGAGTCTATGGAAGTGTCAAATTGTGCTATAAGTCGAAAACAAAGCTCTATCTCAAAAATCTGGCAAATTTGAATCCGAGATATCATGGCAGTTAACCCAGAGAGCAATATTTTAGGACTTAATTTTGACCGGCACAGCGGCTATCCCGGTATCAGACAGAGCGACTGACTGACACACAGACGAACTACCGTATGCCCCTCTTGCGCATGCGCACCGAGGCATAACAACTAATTGACAAATCCCAAGTTGCAGAATTTGAAACAATCTGCGCATCTTCCGGTTTTAAAACGAGGCTCTGAGTGTAAAACAGCGATTATCCAAGTGGCATTTTATTGATATGGGTTTCAAATTGCCGTAAATTCCCAGTGTTTGGTGGAATATTGTTTCAAACATGTAAGCAAAAGTGAGCTGAATGCCCGTAGATTGCGATCGTGTCTTTCGAGGGGAAATTATGAGTTTCAAAACTATTATTTTGAGGGTGAATTGATACATGATTCTGGCCTGTGTGTCATCCCAGATAGACGTGTAGCTACCCACTTCCAGTTTTAGGCGCGTCGCAGTTAGACGAGTACCGTTACAAGTGCCGTACGTGTTTTCATTAATTGATTGAGTATCACGACATTTGTTTTGAATGAGTAAGAATGAATTAGATGCATTTAATTGTTGCATTACAGAGCTGTGGTGACATTACATCATATCTTCATGATAGAGAACAGCTCCAGTTTGGTCTGAGGCACCAGAGACAGAAGCCAGCAGATAAGTTACTTTGCATCATACAGTATGAATAACTACAGGAAATTATTTTTAATTGAAAGTCAATTCAAAGACGCAAATACACGCGTTGTGCCTGTATTCCCGTCTTTGCATTTTGAATTACTTTGACTTTGAATGCAATCTGTCGTGTTAAAAATTTGTTTCGCGTCCAGTGTGAAAGCAGCTTAACTCAGACACGATCAACCAAAGAAAGGGATTTACAGGCAGAATGTGTGTTCGATATGCTTTGCGACAAATTATGGACGTTAGGTATGTAATGTGTAAAATGTACCACTAGATGGCAGTATTGACATTTTTTTGTTAAGCCCAGTCTGGAGCTAGATTTGGGCATGTCCTGGGCATGTCTGAGACGGAAAGTCCCAGAGAAAAAAAAAGTGTAAAAGGTGGGAGGGGGCTGCAGAAGAGTATATAAGGAGAAAAACTGAGAGAGTAAAGTAGTAGGAGAAATTGAAAGGAGACATTGTGGAAGGATACATTTGACCAGACCTGTCACTCTTTACAAGACCTGTGAAGCTCTTTTTGTGGATTTTTGCCTGTGTTGGAGCATTTCCCTGTCCCAAGACATCGCAACAAAGGAAATCCATCTCAAGGGACTGTAACTATCTCATTTTCTTTATTATTTCAATCTTGGTCAGTTCTTCAGTTTATTAAATCTGTTAGCTTTACAATTTTGTCTGTCATCCCTTGCTGTCTGAATTGTCATAACAAATTAGGGCCATAACAGGCAGGACTAGCTTGCGGACTTGTTGATAATAAAGAAGTGGTCTGCTTGCCTGCATCCTATGTGCTCTAACAGTGGATTTTTGTGGAAACATTGCTGATGATGTGCCTGACATAGCAGACATGTATAATGATGGAATTGAATTTTCCTGCTCGGGCGAAGTCATCTCCAACATTACAAAATCGACCAAAAACATTTCATAGCAGGAATGTTTTTAACGGTTTGTTTTGCAACCAACAGTGGACATTGGGTAGCCTAGCTTGCGGACTCATTGATTCTGTCATGCTTTCAGATGAGATTTTTGGTGGTGCTGTTTTTTTCATGAATACAATCAAATTGACTCAAAATATTCATCCACATGAGGAGGTCTTCAACACTCCCAAAATGACAATAACTCATTTTTAACCAAATGTGATGTTACAGTGTTTTGCCTTTGCATGGCAGAGCTGCTGACTGACCGACTGGACTTTCTCCTAATCACTGGCTGCTTCCTGCATGCCTAACTGCTGTCAGCCCAAGCTATTGTCTACCAGCTACAGAAGATATTGATATAAAGTCCAGGAGAGGCCAGAAAAACCCATCAAACAAACAGACAGGCGACGAGTGTGATGTGTAGCTAATTCTGTGTAGGAATGTGTGGGCATGATGGCGTGTGTAAACTGCTGAATTTTCAAATGGTGAAAGTTCAATAAAAACACAACCAACTGACGCTGATGTTTAAAAATAACACCACTCAGATATGGAATGGGGATCGCACTTCAATATCAACTCCAAATGCGATTGATTCTGTAAACTGTTTCGCCAAAATACTTAAAACAAAAAGTTTATCAGCCAAAATGCTGTAACACCCAGTTACTTCTGCTGAGGTCAACACTCAGAGCCTCGTTTTGAAGCCGGATATGCGCGTAAGCGGCTAACTTGGGATTTGTCAATTCTGCCCCGCCCTGCTCTGTTCTGTAACTCCGCCCCTTTTGCTTTCCCTGTGCTCTGCTCTGATAGCAGCTCAGGCACCTCAGCTGTGCTTCTCTCTGTCCTGGAGTCTTAACTGTGCACTCAGAACTCCTTGACCGGAGCTGTTTATCTGTCATAGAATGTCTGCATTGATCCTGTCCGTGTTTTGGTTTTTGTACATTGTTTGTGGTTTAGGACTCCCCCATGTGTGCTGAACTCTGTAATTAGTATTATCCAATTCACCTGTTCCCTGCATAGCATGTGACTTCCCTCTTGTCTATTTAAAGTCTTCACTGAAGTTCATTCCTTTTCAGAACGTTGATCAATTCTCATCTGTGCAGAGCTCCTCGTGTGCATTTTGTTAGTTCCTTCTTCACGACTGTTTTCCTGACCTCGAGTTTGCCATCGCCCCTCTGTTCCTGTTTTGCCTTTTTGGATTTTTACCTATTTCTGTCTGACCACGTTTACTGTTTTTGGATGCCCTGTGTATGACCTTCTGCTCTGGATTTTGACTACGATTTTGGCCTGCAGACTATGTACCGTCACACTTCTGAGTTACTGGTTCTGACCCCGGCCTGTCTAGTCGACTTGGCGTTTTGGATTTCGTTTTTGGCTCGGCAATCCTTGTGTCTTCTGATCCTGACTCATTTTGTAATAAAGGCTGATGATTTTTGGATTATCCCTGAGTTGCGACTGGTTCCTCTGAGCGCATCATCAGACTGAACACGCACTAGATCAGCGGTTCCCAACCTTTTTCGCCCGCGCACCACCTTCTACTTCCCGACATCGCTGACGCTCCACCACGCCCAATACATAACGGCACAGTTTATGTATAGTCTCATTGAGGGCATCAAGTTTAATACAACAAAATATATTCTTTGAATTATATTTAGCGAAATATGGTTGAAATTGCATTTTACGAGTTTCCCGTTATTCTTACTCAAACTAATGTAAGAAGCTCTATTGCTCTCTAATGACGTCTTTTATATTCATTTTTGCTTCATCATTGTGGGGTACTTTTTTATGGCTCATTTGGGACTCACTTGGTGGACTGTCACTTTATATGTCTCGGAGGGATTTTTCCAAGGAGCTCCTCCTTGGATTTTTCCCTTCGCTTCACTTGCTACTGCTACCTCTCGGCTCTGCGCTTGCGCAACCCTAAAATCTCGGGTTGTTTCCTTGCTCATATCTTAAGAATCCTCAAAAATCACTAAAATAGATGATTTTCAGTGCGCATTTCAACCTGTAATCGTACATATATTTGCATGTACACGCTGGGTTTTCCTGAAAATGCAGAAATTAGATGATCATGGCGTATCTGGGAATAGCTATATGTTTGAACAAACTTATTCAACTCGTTATAAAATCTGCTTATGTTATGATAAGCTAACAAATAACAAAGTTACTACTGTAAACTGATTCATATTGCAATATCAAGTTGAAAACAAAGACTTTACGATCGCTTCACATTAAGGTAGCATGTTTTTGACAAGGGAGCAAAATTTGACAGAACACCTGCGTTGCCACGTTGACTGTGGAAAACGCATACGCACCCTAGAACTGTCTGAAAGTGCGTGCTTTTGTGGGACTGAAACAATGTTTTGAGCGATCCGAATTGATCTGTTTGTTACAAGTGAAACTCCATTTGAAATAATGCATGATTTATTTATTTTTTAGTAAAATAATACACAATAAGCCGCCATTACCATTCTCATGTCGCGCACCACCTCGCGGCAGTTTGTGCACCACCGGTGGTGCGCGCACCACAGGTTGGGAATCCCTGCACTAGATGACTGAAAGTGCGCTGGAAGAGGTAGCCTGGGAGTTTGCTGTTAGCTGCGGTGCGATGGTACCTTTGCCTCCTGTTTACTGAAGTTTGATATGTCTTCATTCACTACCTTCCATCATGCTGGTTACTGTGGTGAACTACGGCCCTGAGCGTGCGAAGGCACAGTATTCATTCTGAATTACTTGATGATGCAATCTGCAGATATCTGCTGAAACAGGGGGAATCTGAAGAGATGGCTGTGTAAAGCCGGTGTTTTCGTGCGCTCATGTCAAAAACTGGTGATTCGTCAAGCCTCATCGCAGGCCTCATTGGCATCTGTGTCTGTGATTAGTCTGACGGTATCTTGTGTTATCGCTGAATCACCTAAGCTGTTCGTTTGTGCAGGTCAGTTTCACTCTTTATTTGCTTAATGGTAAACTCAGTCTATTGTTCAAGGTAATATTTTTATTATTGGTAGAAGTGTTCAGCAAAACAGTCATTTCAATCTAATCGAAAGTAATACCAGAGGAAAAGAATCTCAGGGGTCAGTAAGTAGAAAGAGATGCCTTGTGTATCCTCCAGTCATTCGCCTGTTTAAATAAAGCTTTGTTGGATGTGGCTGACCTCTCTCTCTGCCTCTTTCTCTGGCTGAATAATTGTATTAATGAGCAATTCATGAGGGTTGGATGAAAATCCCAGAGAGGACGTCTTTCTGGAACATGGATTTTATGTCACTGGGTGATATTTAACATTTTAAGACCAATTCAAATTGGATTCGAAGGAATAGTTCATGACTTTCTGTAACACCTCTCAGATTTCCATATTGTTGACAATGAACGCTGTCATTCACACTTTTGAAAAAAAAACTTAATTATAAAATTCAAGTTTTCAGAAAATTTAATGCCACTGAACACCAGTCTTATGCACTGTATCTTTCATAATTTTGAATTGAAAATATCAAAATCTTCCAAAGTTTCTCTGCAATTCCATACTTTTGAATAATTCTGCAACATTGAACACTTAAGCTGTGACAAACCATTTATATCATACCAGGAAGTCTTTATCATTTTTTAGATTAAAGCATCAATCTCTTTAAAAAAAAAAAATCTAATTTCTCATTTTGAAATCAGTGTGGTGTTTATACTGTATTTTTTTTACATGAACTTACCCTGTGATGCTGTATTTCTCGCAGAGCTTTCACACAGCATAACTGCGCACATAGTTGGGCAATTTTGGCGCTGTTTCTGATTAGCCTCTTCATTAAAGCCTGCTGTCAATCACTGATGTCACTCATGCAATGAAACTGAGCACATAGGAAAATGAAGCAGCTTGTGTTTAAAATTAATGCAAAACAGATGCTTGTTTCAACCATTTTGCACAAAACCCAAAACCAGTGAAGTTGGCATGTTATGTAAATCGTAGATAAAAACAGAATACAATGATTTGCAAATCCTTTTCAACTGATATTCAATTGAATACACTGCAAAGACAAGATTTTTAATGTTCGAACTGAGAAACTTTGTTTATTTTTTTGCAAATAATCATTAACTTATAAACAAATAATCATATGCCTTATCATTAAGGCAGCAACACATTGCAAAAAAGTTGGCACAGGGGCCTTTTTACCACTGTGTTACATCGCCTTTCCTTTTAACGACACTCAGTAAACGTTTGAGAACTCAGGAGACCATTTTTTGAAGCTTTTCAGGTGGAACTCTTTCCCATTCTTGCTTGATGTACAGCTTAAGGTGTTCAACAGTACAGGGTCTCTGTTGTCGTATTTTATGCTTCATAATGCGCCACACATTTTCAATGGGAGACAGGTCTGGACTACAGGCAGGCCAGTCTAGTACCCGCACTCTTTTACTACGGAGCCATGCTGTTGTAACACGTGCAGAATGTGGCTTGGCATTGTCTTGCTGAAATATGCGGGGGTGTCCATGAAAAAGACGTTGCTTGGATGGCAACGTATGTTGCTCCAAAACCTGTATGTACCTTTCAGCATTAATGGTGCCTTCACATTTGTGTAAGTTGCCCATGCCTTGGGCTCTAATACACCCCCATGCCATCACAGATGCTGCCTTTTGAACTTTGCGCCTATAACAGTCCGGAGGACACAACGTGCGCAGTTTCCAAAAACAATTTGAAATGTGGACTCGTCAGACCACAGAACACTTTTCCACTTTGCATCAGTCCATCTTAGATGAGCTTGGGCCCAGCGAAGCTGGCGGCGTTTCTGGGTGCTGTTGATAAATGGCTTTCGCTTTGCATTGCAGAGTTTTAACTTGCACTTGCAGATGTAGTGACAAACTGTAGTTACTGACAGTGGTTTTCTGAAGTGTTCCTGAGCCTATATGGTGATGTCCTTTACACACTGATGTCGGTTTTTGATGCAGTACCGCCTGAGGGATCAAAGGTCACGGGCATTCAATGTTGGTTTTTGGCCTTGTCGCTTACATGCAGTGATTTCTCCAGATTCTCTGAACCTTTTGACGATATTACGGACCGTAGATGATGAAATCCCTAAATTTCTTGCAATAGCTCGTTGAGGAATGTTGTTTTTAAACTGTTCGACAATCAGCTCACACATTTGTTCACTAAGTGGTGACCCTCGCCCCATCCTTGTTTGTGAATGACTGAGCATTTCAGGGAAGCTGCTTTTATACCCAATCATGGCACCCACCTGTTCCCAATTAGCCCGTTCACCTGTGGGATTTTCCAAATAAGTGTTTGATGAGCATTCCTCAACTCTCTCAGTCTTTTTTGCCACTTGTTCCAGCTTTTTTGAAACATGTTGCCGGCATCAAATTCCAAATGAGCTAATATTTGGAAAAAATTACAAAGTTTACCTGTTCGAACATTAAGTAACTTGTCTTTGCAGTGTATTCAATTGAATATAGGATGAAAGGGGTTTGCAAATCATTGTATTTTGTTTCTATTTACGATTTACACAACGTGCCAACTTCACTGGTTTTGGGTTTTGAATTTCTGCATTTCCACCAAATGCAAAATGAAATTTTTCTTCATTTCATTTGTGGGAGTTTGACTGCAGGATCATTTTTATTTTTTCGCTTTGAAGATTTGCTGCTCTTTTGGTGCCTAGATTACATTTACAGCTGGGAGACCGACTTGGTAGAAGATTGACATGCGAATACTGCCGACCAACAGCAATGCGAGTTCAGTCTTATTTACACAAGAAGTGGTACTTCCTGGAATCTCAAAAAATTATCAACATGCCGACAACATGCCTGTTTGCTATGCAACATCATAAACATTTTCTTTTAGGAACAGCATCTGCTTGAGAGAGAAAATATTTACAGAACTGAGTTGGACCACTGTTTTTTGCAAAACTGTATTTCATAAGTTATTTGATACACACAGCTCACTAGCTACCTTGCTAGCTAGCTAGGTGGTGTTCCCATTATCTCAAGCAATGCAGCTAACTACTGTTTGAATGTCAAGCTAGGTAGCCAAGCTAGCCAATGTAGCCGCCAGTAGTGATGGTACTATTCAGAATGCTACTTGACTCGCGTTGAAATTTTTGCTCGACATGAATACTGTACTTTGAGGTAGGCTGGAGTGAAATGTGACTTTCGTGCATTCATGCATGCCATTCCTGTCACACTGCGCTGTGTGTCCCTCATGATTCACAGCGCTCAGCGCATACTAGTATCTTTTCATATGTATTCACGTGTCTGCATTGACTTTGAATGGAATCTTTCTTCGCAAAAAATTTGTTTCATGTTTGGTGGAAACCCAGAATTGCGGAGATTTCCCCGGCTTGATCAGGAAGACTGCACATTTACATACTCAGCAGAAGTTGTTGTATTTCTTCGGTCACTTGAAAATTTGGTTTGATACTTTAGGTTATGGGTCAATGTCAAACCATCAGCATCGGCTGTAATGATCCTGTTGAGATTGATTCATCAATCCCGGTGATCAAGCCTCAAGTGGGCACCAGCAAAGTGATTTCTTTTTATAAGTTGCCTTTGTCCCTAACAGGAGTTGGTTTTGAAGATGGAATGGATTTTCACTGTCATTTCCTTCTGTGTGAAAGTCATTACGGATACTATTATTCCATTTAATGAGTAGACTGCAAGTGCCAAACTCTCCTCACGTAATGTGAGATTAAGGTCTTTGCTCAAAGGCCGAGGAACTGCATTGATCTCACTGTGAAAAAAATGGTGCTTCAACCACCAACCTTCCAGGTCATAGCCAAGCACCTCACCCGTTATGGTCATGGTTTAATGGTTTATGGTCTTAACCATTAGGTAGGTCAGACGTAGCTCTTCACTCATATCTCAACAGGCATTACCACAGCATGGATGAGTTCAGCCATTATGATCTCCTGGAGATCAGCAGTGGCCGTAGAGTTGCAGAGGGTCACAAGGCCAGCTTCTGCTTGGAGGACACCACCTGCGATTTTGGCCACCTGAAGCGCTATGCCTGCACCTCCCACACGCAGGTAAGTGATGAACCGATGCTTGACTTCACGAGGGTCTTTCCAGCCACCTCAGTTCACTGCAATCAATGACGGTTTATCAGCATTAAAGAGAAAACAATCTAAAAATGTAGCTAAATGCCTCACAGATTGAGACGCTAGGGCATTTTGTACAGATATCTAGAGCATGGTGACTCAAGAGTGCTGGTTTTTTTGTGAAAGTTTTGCTTTGGAAGTTGCGATGTATCCTGATATAAAATTAAGAAAACTCTCTCTCCATCTGTCCATTAGTCTCAATCCATTTATATATTCTCTGCAACTGATTGCCCAATTGATCTGAAACTGTGAGGTTTTACGAAATGAGCCAAGAGCGAAAACCAGATAAATGCAAAATGGAGGCTTTATTTCTGAAGGGGGAAACCCCCCAACAGAGCTGGCAACAGTACAATGTCCACAATCCACAAACAGAATCCAAAGGGCAAAGTCCAAAACTGTAACCAGGGCACCAATAACAAAACTCAAGGTCAGGCAAAAATGGTTCGGTACACAGGCGTGGGTTTGGTGGAGAGACAAACTCATAAGCCGTAAACAGTCCGAATCCAAATACCAGGGCAGCAAAGACAATAGACGTGGTCGGGCAAAAATAGGTCAAAACTCACGAAGGCAATCAGATCCAAAAGGGCAAACCAAAAAACAAGTGTCGGGCAATCCAGTCAGAAAGAAAATATCACAGTGAGCAAGGCGAGGAACGTAGCACAAGACAAAGGAGTAAAGACGATCTGACAAGGAACTAAAAGTGCAGACACCTTATATACACATCCGGGGTGAACACATGACTAGGGTAAACAGGTGTAATCAATGACATGGGAGTGACACATGAGGAAAACTAATTACATGAATTTGGCGAATGCCGAAACGCAGACAGGGATAACGAGACATTCCTATGAACGAATAACAGCTCCGGTTAAGGAGTACTAAAGTGTATAGTCTAAAGAAAAGAGAAAGCCTGAGATATAAATGGAAACTGCAGTAGAGATAATTAGTGATAGGCAAGGAGGGCGGAGATACAGATTGGGCGAATGCTGAGAGATCGTTAGTCTATTAGTATGTGCAGCTATACAATCCCGAGTGCAAGTTAGTCAGTTAGTATGAATATACAATGTTAATCGGGGTTAGTAATTATCGAAAACAATAAACTGTTAGTAGGGTTAGTAGATAGCATAAAGAGAGAGGAAGGAAGAAAACGAGATATGAAGAAAGATTGAAATCCCAGAAACCAGGAAATCACCCGAATGAGTGGCACGTCAGACAAGGGACCGTGGGCAAAGACCTACATCAGACAAGACAGGGGAAAACGAAGTGCAGGACTAGAACCAAAAACAAGACTATGAAACATGGCAAGGCTATGAAACATGGCAAAGACGTAAATAATAACAAAACAAGAAAAATAATAAAACATGAAATCAAACAACCAAAACACAATACATAATCCTAGGGATGGTCAGAGGCAGGCAGTGGTCACTAAAACACAAAAGGCATACATGGCAAGCCAGGCACAGAACTTAAACATGGGGCTAGACAAAAGACATGGCTGAAATGCAGAATCACAACAGAACCCCCCCCCCAACGAACGCCTCCTGGCGTTCAATTCGAAGAACGTGATGCAGCATGATAGTCTCTTATTAAAGTCTTATCCAGAATGTGTCGGGCAGGAACCCAACTGCGGTGTTCTGGTCCGTAACCCTCCCAGTCGACGAGGTACTGTAGACCTCTGCCTCGTCGACGAGAGTCCAGGAGGGCACGGACCGTGTAGGCTTCGCCTCCGTCGATGATCCGGGCGGGTGGAGGGGGATCAGGTCCAGAGGACAGGTGGTGGGTTACAGCAGGTTTTACTTGTGACACATGGAAAGTTGGGTGTATACGTCGCATGGATAGGGGGAGACGGAGGCGAATGGCAGTGGGACTAAGGACCCTCTCGATAGTGAAAGGGCCCAGGTATTTGGGGAAAAGCTTACCCCCGTTACCTCTGAGGGGGATGTCCCTAGAAGACAGCCAGACCCGTTGCCCAGGTCGGTACGCCGGAGCCGCTGTGCGTTTCTTGTCGGCCAGTTCCTTCATCCGGGCGACCGATCTGAGCAGGACCTGGCGGGTGGTGACCCAGGTGCGTCTGCACCTACGGACGAACTCGCTGGCAGATGGAACAGCTACCTCCTCCTCCTGGGACGGGAACAACGGAGGCTGGTAGCCCAGGCAGGCCTTGAAGGGGGAGACGCCGGAGGCAGCAGAGGTGTGGCTGTTCAAGGCGTACTCTACCCATGGCAACTGATAACTCCAGGAGGAGGGGTTCCTAATGCAGAGACAACGCAGAACACTTTCCACACATTGGTTAGCTCGCTCGGTCTGGCCATTGGTCTGGGGATGGAAACCTGAGGATAAACTGACTGACGTGCCTAGGGCTTTAAAAAACGCTTTCCAAAAAAGTGCTGTGAACTGGGGACCACGATCAGAAGTGATGTCGGTGGGTATGCCATGAAGCCTAATGACATGTTGAATGACCAGATTGGTGGTGTCTTGAGCGGAGGGAAGTTTAGTGAGGGGAACTAAGTGAACGGCTTTGGAAAATCTGTCAACAATAGTGAGAATGGTGGTGTGGTGGTTGGATGGGGGAAGACCTGTGATGAAGTCTAGTGCAATGTGGGACCAGGGACGATGTGGTGTCGGAAGGGGCTGGAGTAAACCTTGTGGTGGTTGGTGAGAGGACTTAGCCTGGGCACAGACCGAGCAAGCTGTAACGAAACCCTGGACATCTTGGCTAAGTTCTGGCCACCAAAACCTCTGGAGGATGAAGCTCTTAGTGCGGCGAATCCCAGGGTGGCAGGACAGTCTAGATGCGTGTCCCCATTCCAGGACCTTGGGGCGCAGGGCAGCTGGAACAAATAAGCAGTTAGTGGGACACGCACTAGGGGTAGCAGCATTGGTCTGGGCATTCTTAACCTCTCTCTCTATGTGAAAACATATGGCATTGAAAAACGCTTCCTTAGGGAGGATAGTATCCTTGTTAAGTTCCTCCTCCTGGATCTCAAAACATCGGGATAGGGCATCAGGCTTCACATTCTTACTTCCAGGCCGGTAGACAATGTGGAAGTTAAAGCGGGAGAAGAATAACGCCCACCTGGCTTGCCGCGGATTGAGTCTTTTGGCTGTCTGCAGGTACTCCAAATTCTTGTGGTCAGTCCAGACAATAAAGGGAACCTTGGATCCTTCCAGCCATTGCCTCCATTCTTCCAAGGCCAACTTCACCGCCAACAGCTCCCGGTTGCCGATGTCGTAATTTCTCTCCGCTGAGCTGAGGCGGCGAGAGAAGAAGGCACATGGATGGATTTTCCCATCCTCCGTGGACCTCTGAGACAGAATGGCTCCAGCTCCAATATTGGAGGCGTCCACCTCGACGATGAACTGGAGCTCTGGGTTGGGAATAGTGAGGATGGGTGCTGATGTGAATCTGGTCTTTAATTCTTTAAAGGCGTCCTCTGCTTTCTCCGACCAACGAAACTTGAATTTGGAGGAGGTGAGAGCAGTAAGAGGAGCCGCAACAGAACTATAGTTCCTGATGAACCGCCGGTAGAAGTTGGCAAATCCTAGGAAACGTTGGAGTGACTTACGGTCCTCTGGTCGGGGCCACTTGGTAACTGCCTCCACCTTTACTGGGTCCATGCGAATGGTGCCAGGAGAAATAATGTAACCCAAAAAGGTGGTGGTTTCAACAAAAAACTCACACTTCTCGGCCTTTACGAAAAGGCGGTTCTCCAAGAGGCGACGGAGCACTTGACGAACATGCTGAACATGGTCCTCCTGGGATTCAGAAAAAATCAGAATATCGTCAAGATAGACAAAAACAAACTTGTTTAACATGTCTCTTAAGACGTCATTGACGAGGTTTTGAAACACTGCTGGAGCGTTGGTAAGCCCGAAAGGAAGAACTAAATATTCCCAGTGCCCCGTGGGAGTGTTAAAGGCGGTCTTCCATTCGTCCCCCTCTCTGATTCGCACTAAGTGGTATGCATTCCGGAGGTCGAGCTTAGTGAAGATCTTGGCTCCTTGCAGGAGATCAAAAGCGGTGTTCATGAGGGGAAGTGGGTAGCGGTTCTTAATAGTTATCTCGTTGAGGCCCCGGTAATCAATACAGGGTCTTAATGATCCATCCTTCTTGGCTACGAAGAAAAAACCCGCACCAGCAGGGGATGATGACGGGCGTATAAGGCCAGCAGCGAGAGACTCTGAGAGATACTTCTCCATAGCTTGGTTTTCTGGTCTGGAGAGTGAGTAGAGTCGGCCTCTAGGGGGCATAGTACCTGGCTTCAGGTTTATGGTGCAGTCATAGGGTCGGTGAGGTGGTAAGCTGGTGGCCCGAGACTTTGAGAAAACCTCCTTGAGGTCATGGAATTCAAGAGGAACCTTTTCCAGGTCTGGAATCTCCGGAGGAGATGGGTTGTGTAGAGGGTCGAGGGCGTTGCGGAGGCATGTCAGGGAGCAGTTGGGGCTCCATCCCTTAATTTCATTCTTGCGCCAGTCGATCTCTGGTAGGTGTTTGGCCATCCATGGATGGCCCAGGACGATAGGAGCATGGGGAGAGTGTAACAGGAGGAACTGAATGGTTTCGTGGTGGTTTCCTGACACCTTGAGTTTGACGGGGCTGGTCGTATGGGTTATTTGGCCGATCCTCTGGCCGCTGAGCGAATTGGCCACTCGATCAGGGAAGATCTTCTCTGTGGGAACGCCCCATTTCCGGGCCAGCTCCACATCAATTAAGTTTTCCTCCGCTCCGGTGTCCACGAGAGCCTCGGTGGATCTGCTCTCGCCCCCCCATTCCAAAGTTACAGGAACACATGTGCGATTGTTAGTTTCCTGTCCCGGCGTCACCCCTATTACTGTCGCTATGCGGGCACCAGGAGGACCTCTTCTCTTCTTTTTTTTTTCCCTGTTAGGGCACTGAGCGATAAGGTGTCCTCCCTTGCCACAGTAAAAGCAGGCCCCATCACGGCGGCGGCGATCCCTCTCCTCCACAGGAATGCGCATACGTCCCAATTGCATGGGTTCAGGCTCAGGGGAGCGGCTGCCAGTAGGGGGTGATCGAGGCGGAGTACTCTGGGGAGCTGGATATGGTCGTCTGCGGGAAGCGAGGCGTCGGCGCTCCTCCAATCGCGAATCCACGCGAATAGCCAGGTCGACAAGGTCGTCCAAGTTCTCCGGTAAATCCCGCGACACTAGCTCATCCTTAAGTGCTTCCGATAATCCGTCGAAGAAGGCATCGTACAGAGCTCTCTGTCCCCATCTGCTGTTGGTGGCCAACGTCTGAAAATCAATGGCGTAGTCGGCTACGGGACGCCCACCTTGTCGCATGTGCAGGATCTCTCGTCCTGCCTCGTGACCCAACTTGGTGCGATCAAAGATCCGCCTCATCTCTTCACCCAGTAGACGAAAAGTCTGTACACAGGGGAGATCAGCTTCCCAAGCCGCTGTAGCCCACTGCTTAGCTCTTCCCGTCAGTTGCGTGATAATGAAAGCAACTCGCGCTCTTTCGGTGGGGAAGGACGAAGGCTGCAGGCTGAAGATGAGCTCGCACTGGGTGAGAAACGCCCGACATGCTCCCGGGTTCCCGTCGTACCTCTCCGGCGGTGGTAGACGTGGCTCGCAGCTGGGTAGGGGCGGAGCGGAAGCGGGAGCAGGAGGAGTATAGGCGGTAGGCTGGGGTGACTGTAGTTGCTGCGCCTCCTGTACTGAGCGAGTGAGGTCCGCCATCTGGAGGCTCATGGTTTGCATGTGCTGCATCAGAGCACGGAGCTGACGTTCCTGAAGCTCCAACTGAGTGCCCTGCTGGTGCACTGCCTCCTGCAGAGACTGGTCTGACGCTGGCTCCGTCATGGTCAGATCGTAATGTGAGGTTTTACGAAATGAGCCAAGAGCGAAAACCAGATAAATGCAAAATGGAGGCTTTATTTCTGAAGGGGGAAACCCCCCAACAGAGCTGGCAACAGTACAATGTCCACAATCCACAAACAGAATCCAAAGGGCAAAGTCCAAAACTGTAACCAGGGCACCAATAACAAAACTCAAGGTCAGGCAAAAATGGTTCGGTACACAGGCGTGGGTTTGGTGGAGAGACAAACTCATAAGCCGTAAACAGTCCGAATCCAAATACCAGGGCAGCAAAGACAATAGACGTGGTCGGGCAAAAATAGGTCAAAACTCACGAAGGCAATCAGATCCAAAAGGGCAAACCAAAAAACAAGTGTCGGGCAATCCAGTCAGAAAGAAAATATCACAGTGAGCAAGGCGAGGAACGTAGCACAAGACAAAGGAGTAAAGACGATCTGACAAGGAACTAAAAGTGCAGACACCTTATATACACATCCGGGGTGAACACATGACTAGGGTAAACAGGTGTAATCAATGACATGGGAGTGACACATGAGGAAAACTAATTACATGAATTTGGCGAATGCCGAAACGCAGACAGGGATAACGAGACATTCCTATGAACGAATAACAGCTCCGGTTAAGGAGTACTAAAGTGTATAGTCTAAAGAAAAGAGAAAGCCTGAGATATAAATGGAAACTGCAGTAGAGATAATTAGTGATAGGCAAGGAGGGCGGAGATACAGATTGGGCGAATGCTGAGAGATCGTTAGTCTATTAGTATGTGCAGCTATACAATCCCGAGTGCAAGTTAGTCAGTTAGTATGAATATACAATGTTAATCGGGGTTAGTAATTATCGAAAACAATAAACTGTTAGTAGGGTTAGTAGATAGCATAAAGAGAGAGGAAGGAAGAAAACGAGATATGAAGAAAGATTGAAATCCCAGAAACCAGGAAATCACCCGAATGAGTGGCACGTCAGACAAGGGACCGTGGGCAAAGACCTACATCAGACAAGACAGGGGAAAACGAAGTGCAGGACTAGAACCAAAAACAAGACTATGAAACATGGCAAGGCTATGAAACATGGCAAAGACGTAAATAATAACAAAACAAGAAAAATAATAAAACATGAAATCAAACAACCAAAACACAATACATAATCCTAGGGATGGTCAGAGGCAGGCAGTGGTCACTAAAACACAAAAGGCATACATGGCAAGCCAGGCACAGAACTTAAACATGGGGCTAGACAAAAGACATGGCTGAAATGCAGAATCACAACAGAAACTGCACATGGTTATTGAGCATTGGCACAGGCAGGAACTGATGGAATAGATTTTCCAAGATTATGGATGTTTTATGTAAGTTTACAGTCATTACGGGCATTTTCGGCGAGTCTGTGAGAAGTTGTGCTGTGCGCGTCCCCAGATGCCTGCATGCTGCTGTGCTGTGCGCGTCCCCAGTTGTGGACCAGTGAATTATTTAACTGACCCACCTCGCCCCATCTGAGGGATCAGCAAAACTTGTAACTAACGTGGCTTCAAACTAATGTTTGAGGGGTGCAGCACGTTCCACTTTCTTTACCTCCGTTTTCGTTTTAGTTTCTTTACTCCTGAGTGGATGAAGAAGAGGAGTTGTTAAAATGAAGAAGTGAAGTATAAGCGAGTGGAATGAGCCCACGCCGTTTGAATGCAGAGCTGCTCCCATATGTTATGCCTCAGCAGTCTTCGCCCAGCTCAGTGATCCATGATAATGACTTTAACTCCAGCCTCACTTTCATTCAGGAGCTGAGCTGTCGCACAAATTAATCATTTATAAGACACCCAGGGAAAGCGTTTGGGATGGATGTGCCCATCTGGATTAAAAAAAAAACTTTCATTTCATTTTTACACTTAAATGGGGAACTATATAAATTATTTGCCTGGGTGAGGAGTATGTTGCTTGAGGCATGTCAGGTGAAGGCCGTAAACAAACCGGCAAAGTTTTGTTTGTAAATAAATGGAGTGCAACTTTTCTTGAACTATTGACCACTTTTCAAGCGGATATCTTTTCTTCATTTCACTGCAGGGTTTGAGTCCAGGGTGCTACGACACCTATAATGCTGATATCGACTGCCAATGGATCGATATCACGGATGTCCAACCAGGAAACTATATACTAAAGGTAACTTAGGGCAAAATAAGTTCCATAGTGTAAGATTTCATGGGTTGTTTCCTGATGTTGAGGGATTTAAGAAGGCAAAATGCCCTCTAACTCTGTATCTCAGCTCCAGGTAAACCCAAAGTACCTTGTCTTGGAGTCAGACTACACCAATAATGTGGTGCGGTGTAATGTCCATTACACAGGCCGATTTGTGACAACTACAAGCTGCAAGATAGCCCAGTGAGTACTGCCGTCCTGTCATCCCACGGCTCCACACCAAGGACACCTCAATCCACCTCAATCAGATCATTTCAACTCTGTAACTCTTTTCCCCATGATGACAACATCTGACACCTGTATGTATGTCTATAGACCTGTTCTCAGCCTCTCCAGGGTCGCCATTCGTAGTCATTATGGGGAAAGGGAAGGGGGGGGGGTTTATGGGGAAAAAAGCGAATGCAGAATTGAAGTACACATGATCCCTTCGGTTCCGAAACTGCTTTTTATCGCCCATTGGGCGAAAACCCAAAAGGGGTATTACATCGTGGTGTAGTCGGTCTGTTCGTCTGTCCATCTGTTTGTATTGGAAGGTACTACAATGTAGGCTGGTGCAGTTTTCATGGGAAATCCCTGAAACTGTGGACGTATGCTGCAGATACTGATACGCGTATCGCAGTGGCGACTCCGGCGGTTGATGTTGTGATTAAATAATGTGGAGAGACACAAAAAAGGCAGCGCTTGCTTCAGTTCTGCTTCACTCTCTTAGTCAAAGTTAAAGATAAGTCCATTTATGCCGGATCCCAGACTGAGGCATTTTTAAGGGTTATGTATTTTTTTTGAAGTTAAACAACTGTGCACCTAAACCTGACTTACATACTCCGCTGAACTTCAGGGAACTGTTCATTTCAGAATATGCACATGTTTAACTGAATTGAGTGAATCAGTTTCATGAGTATTACAGTGATGTAATATCGTTGTTGAACTGTAATCCCATATTCTGGCCAGTAATATTTCCCAATGTGGAAAAAGCAAGGATTCACTGGATCAGGGGCCAATCGTGGTCCTGCAGAGTCAGACGATGTGCA
Source organism: Gymnothorax reevesii (assembly GCA_029721435.1). Taxonomy (NCBI): domain Eukaryota; kingdom Metazoa; phylum Chordata; class Actinopteri; order Anguilliformes; family Muraenidae; genus Gymnothorax; species Gymnothorax reevesii. Next base: position 1,184,931 of record CM056589.1, on the reverse strand, counting down.
GTTTTTGACGCAACTCAGAACTCGATTTATCAGTGAAATGACAAAGTTAATGACACACTTAACTTACCTAACCTGGTTTCTTTGATTTGCATTGGGTGGTGAAAACAAAAACCCAACGACTGTTTGATCCATTTCATGAATTAATGCGCCTAGCAGCAGTAGGAGATATACCACAGATACAACCCACAGGAGTGTTACCACAGGGGGAGCATTTCCTCAGTTGCCATAACAATGAAGACCACAAAGGAAAAACGATCAGAGTCAGAGTCCAAATTTAGCATTTTTGTATATATTATATATTATTATTATATATTTTATATTTTTGCATATTTTTTCAGAGCTCTGTTTCTAAGATCGTTTTGAATTTTTAATGAATCATTTCTCCGCAGTGTGAAAATGTGACTCTGATCACTTTTCCACTGTGATCTTCAACTGCACTGCGCCTCGTAAAACACATGGTTTGAAAAACATGAGTTGAAGTTACTGCTTCCTAAAGGTTAAGGTCAGGTTCAGGGCTGGGGAAAGGCAATTGTGGTTTTATAAAAGATAGTCTAGCCTGCTAAAAGACAGTCCTGGCTCACACTTGGAAATGTGCAACTTGCAGAAGCAGGAATCAAGCATCGGTCCAGTGGGAAAGTTTGTTTAATATAGCCGCCCAACCACCCTGACCTATAACCCTGTGGACTTCACGCAGTGAATTGGCACCATCTCATCTCTCCCTTAGCTGTACTCATGGTTACTACGGCTGCTTTCAGGCGTCTGTCTTAAACGTAAACATTAGATATAAATGCAAGTGGAAAACACTTGCAGGAAAATGCTCATTTTCCTCGGAGGAACATATCAGAAACCCAGCATGCCCTACGGTTTGGCTCCCCTGCATCAGACTAAGACTTCTCTGCCTTCATTTTAGTGCAAAACTACCCCATATGGGCAAATATTAAAAAAGTTTCCTCCAAAAGGTTTTGCAACTGTTAAGCAAACTCCCAAAAATTTGGCAAAAGACAATATGAATCAGTGAGTTCCCATGAACTAGAGCTCAGCAAATATTCTTTAGAGAAAGCAAGACAGATGACATAATCAAAAGAGTGCCAGATTTTAATTTCTTTGTGAAAACCTGCGTCCATCACTTGTAAATGAATATCCTGTTTGCCAATATGCCTTTGTCGCATACTTAGGATGTTATTTGATATTTGTTGCATAAGAGGACATGCATATTAGTATTATGCTATTTTCTGGAGTTAGTGTTCATCTGTTTTGATTTCCTTACAGGCCAGCACAGTGTATAATACTGGTATTATTATCCCCTGTGAATACAATGCGTACATCATAGGATCATGCCCTGAAGTCCAGGCTTAATACATTATTATTTATAGTGTCTTATAATTCATATGAAAAACTTTCATGAAAAAATGTTAGCAGTTTTCTCTTTGGCTTTGGAGTAAACGTCTTTCAGACAGTCTGTACACCTCGCCCAGTTGTGCTTCAGCAACACAAAGTTTGAAGTAAACAACCAGGAGAAACTAGAAAAGCACTCGGAGAGCGCAGACCTCCGCCAAGCACAACATTTCCCTCCATGGTGCGACTTCCACCATAGATATTAGTCTTACATTTATTTAATCTATTTTTCAGATTCCCTAACCAAGAAAACATACCATTAGCAACTGGGTTCATAATGATATCAATAGTAGTTCAGTAGCTATTCACGAAAATCAAATTTTCCGTAATGGTGGTTTTCTTCTAGTTCTAGTTCCCTGGCTTTTGAAGATACAGTAAATCCGGTGACACCTTCCTAATTCTGCAATATCTTGGCTATTTAATGGTGTTTGTCTCACGTTTGTAGCTTCATTTGTTTTCTTCCAATAATGAAAGTTCCGAAGGTCCCCTACTTTTGTATTCTGGATCATGGTATCATAGTATCCGGAATTATTCCATTTTCAGGATCAGTCTTTGATATATTGTAGAACATGTTCGATGTTAAAGAATCCTTTAAAAAATTCCTGGACCCAGACGGAGATCCGGATCACTTCCAAAATCTAATAATTTCTTCCTTATACCAATCTGTACAATCCCTGAAAATTTCATCAAAATCCGTCCATAACTTGACAGGAGCGATGTTAGCTTGAGCTGGCCGATGACTCTGAACCAGCTGAGCACCTGTTTGAGTTTTCCTCCAAAGCCTGAGACTCAGCTTTGTTTTGGCCAGCACAGCTGGAGTTTAGGATTGTTACCATGGGATAGTTACCGTGGGATATTAACTGTGGGATAGTTACCGTGGGATAGGTGCCGTGGAATAGTTACCTTGGGATGGTTACCGTGGGATAGTTAACGTGGGATAGGTACCGTGGGATGGTTACTGTGGGATAGTTACCATGGGATAGGTACCATGGGATGGTTACCGTGGGATAGGTACTGTTGGATAGTTACCGTGGGATAGGTACTGTTGGATAGTTACCGTGGGATAGGTACCGTGGGATGGTTACCATGGGATCGTTATCGTGGTATAGGCACCGTGGGATGGTTACCATGGGATAGTTACCGTGGGATATTAACTGTGGGATAGTTACCGTGGGATAGGTACCATGGGATAGTAACCGTGGGATGGTTACCGTGGGATAGTTACCGTAGGATAGGTACCGTGGGATGGTTACTGTGGGATAGTTACCATGGGATAGGTACCATGGGATGGTTACCGTGGGATAGGTACTGTTGGATAGTTACCGTGGGATAGGTACTGTTGGATAGTTACCGTGGGATAGGTACCGTGGGATGGTTACCATGGGATCGTTATCGTGGTATAGGCACCGTGGGATGGTTACCATGGGATAGTTACCGTGGGATAGGTACCGTGGGGTGGTTACCGTGGCATAGTTACCATGGGATAGGTACCGTGGGATAGTTATTGTGGGATGCTTACCGTGGGATGGTTACCATGGAATAGTTACCATGGTATAGGCACCGTGGGATGGTTACCGTGGGATAGGTACTGTGGAATGGTTATTGTGGGATAGTTACCATGGGATAGGTACCGTGGGATGGTTACCGTGGGATAGGTACCGTTGGATAGTTACCATGGGATAAGTATCGTGGGATAGTTACCGTGGGATAGTGACTGTGGGATGGTTACCGTGGCATAGTTACCATGGGATAGGTACCGTGGGATAGTTATTGTAGGATGCTTACCGTGGGATAGTTACTGTGGGATGGTTACCATGGGATAGTAACCGTGGGATGGTTACCGTGGGATAGTTACCGTAGGATAGGTACCGTGGGATGGTTACTGTGGGATAGTTACCATGGGATAGGTACTGTGGGATGGTTACCGTGGGATAGTTACCATGGGATAGGTACCGTGGGATTGGTACCGTGGGATGGTTACCATGGGATAGGTAATGTGGGATAGTTTCCATGGGATAGTTACCGTATGCCACGGGAGGTGCAGAGAGGAAACATTTCTTTACCTGCTAAACTGTTCAGGCTCCTCTCATAATAAACCTGATGTACCTCATGTCCTCAACAAAAGCAACAGATTCACCCCCCTCTCACTCTCTGTAATGAAGATACTTCCTTGATTTCTCTCTTGTTTTTCTCAACCCCAAAGGTCCTGACGAGATTCCCAGAGCCGACTGCTGTTACGCTTTTTTTTTCTTCGAAATGTCAAAAAACCTTCTTGTTTTCGTTGTTGGCCTGTTTCCTCAAGAGCTGTGTGTGCGCTGAGGTCTTCACTGGCACAGGGGATGTCATGGAGATATTTTCAGAAGAACGTCTGGAGAAATTAAGATTTGGGGGTGCAAAATAGAGGAATCGGGGCGCAGTGGGGGGGGCGGGGGGGTTCCAAGACGTCAATAGCTCCCCCACCCCTTTTTTAAACTTTACCTCTCTTTTTTTTTTCCCTGAAAAAAACCAGGCAGAAATGCAAGTTCAGCGGTAGCATACCACACCTTGTGAGGCTAAAGGGAATGAAGTCCTGCAAATAATTGGCCCTTTAAAGTCTGCTATCACATATAGTACATGGATATATCAGGGTAGAACTGCACAAAACACTCTGGAAAAATGTGTGAACATTATTGTAACCTGTCCTCTTCATTTTGGATGTCATGGCCTAAATGACTAATCAAGGCCATGGAATGAGACCTGAGTGTACTTTATGTGTAGAGACTGCCTCTCTGGATGCCAGACTGAAACTTGTGTGATAGAAATTTCTAGAAGATTCTGCCCATTAGTCTGCTTTGTCTGAAAAACCAGGGTGATTTGGTCATAATTTCCCAGAGATCGGCAGGCACAGGCCTTCTTGATTTCTTGGCATCCGTTAAATTTGACAGTAAATCTGACATTGAATGAATGAGTTTTAAATTATTTACACAACAGTTTGTTCGTTGATATTGGGCACCTCAAAATTTGTAACGTTCTGTGTAACAGAAAGGCTCTTTGTTAAATACTTCCTGACAAAAGAGCATAATAAGCAGAGCACAGTAAATTGTGAATGAATTAGACAGAGGATCTTTATTCCTTGTTTAACTTTTACCCGGCCAAAGCCCCCTTAATAACACTCATGTGTCAGCAATTTAGAGCATTTTTATTTTAGGCTTCAACACTGTTCCAGTGTTTTTCTTGTACTGAGCTAAGTGTACTGAGCTAAGTACATAAGCTATCAACACTGGAATAATCCCAACTTTAGCAGAAAAAGCCCATTGATGCATGAGCATGAATGAGTTTCTTTGTTTTAATGTCTGTTTTGTGAATATATACAAACACATAACAAATGGGTGGAAATGAACGGACAAGTCAACATTGGGCCTCCGCAAGCTGCCAGTCCAGCTACGACACACCTTGGCACAGATTCTGCAGGGATGGAGTTCCCTTCTTCCAAGAGATATTTCCTCATTCGGTGTTTTGATGATGGTGATGGGGAGCAATGTTTAATGCGTTGTTCCAAAATCGCCCATATGACCGTGAAGGTGGTGGTATATACTTAGTGGCATTTTCATGCACATTAAACCATTCAGACCCCATGTGCCCTGTGGGGTTTGGTCCATGTCCATCCTGGAAGAGACCGCTCCCCCATACTGCTTCATCATCAGCGATAACGGCGGTCACACAGAATAACTCAGCTGTGATTTGTAAGGGGATGAGTGGGAAAAAATGAACAGAGATAACTGCGTTTGTTGTTTTATTATTTGTTTATGCAGGTTTTTTCCTTAAATTTGTCACCCGGCCGTATATGTGTGATATATATGGTCATCAGTACTGTATTTTTGCTGTATTTGTGATTGAGAGAAATTTACAATGCTCATTTTTGATCCTCTTTTTACTCTTATAAAGCTTCGTGGGATCCAGTGCTGTGCAGAGCTAGTGAGCAACAATGCAGTTCTGTGAGGTCACATAAATTGACATTAGCTAATATGGTTGCTAACTGCTGACTCATGGAATGTTAGCCTGTATATCATTGATGTGTGCTAGCAAATACATTGGTAAATGCTAATCAAAATTGGGAATAAAAAAATTCCCTAATGTTCAGTATTTGTGAATTGCTCACTAATTATTCAATTATCTTATGCTTGCTCAAGTCTAATAATGAACTTGTTTGTAAACTAAGAAGAAATGAAATCATTAATTTTGAATTATTCTTATACTTAAAATGTTTGAGGACCATTGAACCCTGGTTACAATTATGTTTGTCAATTACAGTAAATGTGACCTTTTTGTAAAGTGTTACTGCATCGACCAATAGAAATGTTAGAGGTAAAATATCTATGCTTGGTACTGCATTTAACTACCTCTGAGGAAGAAATATGGCTTTCAGTCTGGAGGAATGTTCACTGTTTCCGTACACACTCCCACAGGTGTACACACACACTCCCACACGCACACTCCTATAGGTGTACACACACACGCGCACATACACACACGCACACACACACACAAATAGTTCACATACACATTCATCATTTGCCAATTAAAGGAAAAAAAGAAGTGGTTTATGATATGAGCAAATGCAGAACAGTTGTTAGTTTGCTGTATTCTTTGTGTACTGTAACCAATCACATATTACATAAGACCTATAATAAATTTGTTCATCATCTTTGGAGACCACTGACAAACCATTCCTCATGACTGGATGACTTACTTTTTTCGGTGTTCCATGATAGGAGTACTGTGGATTGATGGGTTTGGATGGAAACAGCGCTGTTTGTTGTAGCTCATTGTTTATGGTACTCATATGAGGAAAACTGTAATTGAAATCTGAAATCTGTTTGCTGCAGTTTCATTGAAAGCTTCATGTCTAATCTTGAGCCTCCAGCGAAGATGAGAAGTTTCTAAGTTAAAAAATTAAAAATACTCAAATCAAAAGCTGAAGGACTGCTTGTCTTTATTTATCAGTTAGTATTCTGCTGAGTGCAGCAAGGAAGGAAATTAATATGCACATGATAAACTATTATTGTATCATTATTAAATCACCATCATTTGGATAATGTTTTTTTTCCCGAAGCAACGTACAATAAGTGCGCACAATAAGGTCACTGAAAAGCGTCACAGTAGATCAGACCATTTACAGCTCATACAGAGAATAACTCAACTCAGAGATGGAAAAGTTACCATATAAACAGAGGACAACTCAACTCAGTGATAGATGATAGATATTTTTGGGCGGTGGGGGGTGTTAAGAATAGAACTGTACGAGACTCAAAACTGCATCAGACGCTGCTCATCGTCTCAGACCTCCACAGAATATCTGCTGAGCGACAGGCCAGTTTGTGCAGGACTGGGCAGGTCATTCCTCCACTGTGGAGCTGTTCCTATTATATTAACAGTTATAACTAAAAAGACTTGGTCAAAACCTGGCTTGACCTTTAAGGTCTATATGGGCAAAAGACAGTGGCCAATGAGGAAAGTATGCATGGCTGGCCAACCAATGGTGTTATTTCACCAGTCACTGACTCACTCTTGTAGCCATGGTCAGATGTGGGGCCAAACCACACGGTCCGAACAAAAATAATGATGCACGGGCACTGAGTGTGTGCATGATTGCAGCGAGGGTCTAATCAAGTGTCATTATTGGAGAGTCCAAACATATTTCTTAATGCTTTTAGATCCGAATACTGGGCAGTAAAAACTGAATATTGCACTGTGCCATATGCAGATGGCGTTCTTCAAACAAATTATTTTTCCTCATGGGCCATAGTTTTTTTTTTTCATTCAAACATAAAACATGAATGTTGCATTATAGCCTGGATGACCTACTGAAAATGATGGTATGCAAAAGTATTTATGAGCTAGAGAATATGTGTTTCATCTCACATACTTCTGAATGCTGTTTGTCCCACAGAGCCCTGATGTTGCTTTAGTTTAGAGTACATGCTGTTTTCAGTACTCTAGCACACACTTCTGTACCACAGGAACAGTGCTGAGTCCATCTCCCTGTGAAGGCAGCAGCACAGCATGAGCGGCATCTGCCTCATCTTTGTGTTCAAGTGCTCAGCCTGATGTTAATGATGTTAATTACATGCACAAACAAAGCAAACCTCTGAAAATGATACAATCATTGGTCATTTCCAACCGCAAAACCAGCATACAGCCAGGCTGTCGCACACTTATACAATTAGCATTGAATGAGGTGTAGAGCTGTGTTATATTCCAGGCTCAAGGCAATTAAGTTATACACAATTTCACTCGTTAGGGTTGAGCTGAGGTACCCCTTGCGTAGGGAACTGTAATGCGGTTAAGTGACCCCTGTAGATATCTTGTGATTGGGCTTTTAATCGACTGAAGCCCTGCAGACCCTCTGGAAAAGACTCTCAGTCATTACAGGATGCTGGTGGGACAGCAGGGGAGCAGGAGTCTGACTGATGTTCCCTGTAATCAAACATGAGCCACAGTTTATTGCCTGTAGTTTTTCTCTGATTTTTCATGTTTGGAGGGTACATCCTTTCGCCCCATCAGCCGTGCACAGATGATAGCTCGTGATTTCTGCAGTGCATCGTATTCAGCATTTTACCGTTTATTTTAAGATACGGAGGAGTGCAGTGTGTTTTATTCCATGAACATGGGTATCTGAAACTTTGTCAATAAAACTTCATTCAGGAATCATTCGTGACAAACCATCACAGCACAGTTACAGATACAGATGCTGATTTATAACTGGACTGTGATACTACATATATATTTAATCTCACATTACGCTTTTTTTCCCAGAAACCCGCTGATAACTCATTCCAGTTTAATTCCTGGTGTAAGATAAGAGCCATGCCAGAGCACAGCTGTAATCTTCCCCAGACAGCCCAGGACATCTGCTCAGTGTACCAAGCAGTGACCAGCCCGTGTGCCAAAAGAAACCAGGAACAGCATCCCTGAGCAGATTAATGGTATATTCTGTAATGCCTCACATATGACACTGGGCATCAGAGCCAATCAGCTGGGGGAGGAGGGGCCCTGATAAGGAAACAAAAAGGTAATAAATGGTCTCATGAATCCAGACACACCCAGACACACAGAGTCTGCCGCCATGTCAAAACTGACAGGTCGGTCACGCCTCAGTTAAAACAACTGATAAGACAGGTCACAATACCACCATGTGACACTTCTGAGGAAGATGGGAGTTCCCGTCGAAACATGTCAAGGTATGAATGCAGAACTACGCTTTCTTGTGTGATATTAAAGAAGTCAAATTTTAATTCTAAAATTAGGAACATAATGAATCTCATCCAACTACCGTATATGACCATTTAGTAGCCCGTGCGTTTATTTTGCAAAATCTACTTGGACCCCAGGTGTTTATAAGAACCAGGCGGGTATTTGCAACAGGCCGTTATTTATTTTTGCACCAATCTGCACCAGGCCAGTTCGGCTTTCCTACACTGTTATAAACTGACTGAATTTAACGTTAAATTAAAGCATTGTCTCCTTGTCATTTTAACTGTAAGAGGAGTCCTTTGTGCATTTAACCGTGGTTTACACTGAACATGCACTGAACTCTGAGGTAAACTTATTGTAAAATTACACTTAACATAACTGGCTAAAAGGTGCCAGTTAAATTACCTGGCAAAAAAGGCATCAGTTTATTCATTTATTATTAACAGTGTATTTGCGAAAACTCAAACTGGCACAGTTTCATTTACATACTTTAGTTTTGAGACTCCTACTTTGATCCCAGTTGGGGAAACATGCAATATCATCCTGTTATCCATCATGTCAGGGCAAAGAAGGACTAAATGAAGACAAGAAGTATGTATGAACACTTCAGAATGAAGTTGATCTGATCTTAATACGCAAGGCATACCTATAAATTCATGCATATAATGATAGTTTCTTCCAGTTATAGTCCCGAGTCAGACCCGCAGGCACAGCTGAATGCGAATGCTTCTTCTTTGAACGAAACAAAAATGTAGGTAACTGAGCGATTATAGAAAGGGTACGGCAATCGTAGAGTTTATTCTTTAGCTTTGCAAAATAATGGAGCATAAATATTGTTGTTCTATAATAATTCCTTATTCGTGTCCTTTTTTAAGTACGAAAAGATAAAAAAGAACGCGGAAAACAAGCCCCCCACCCAAAAAAATAATTGTTATGATCCGGATTGGCCTGACCATGTTTTTGTTATGATTCTGCCTTGTCTGATTATGATTCTGATTTGTATTGTGATTTGGATTCCATGCCACGTTTTGTTTTTGCCTTGTCTTTGCCTGTTTGCCATATTCCACCACTGCAGTTATATTCAGGACCTTGTTTTGACTCATACCATGCTTTGCACTTTGTCTCCCCCTGTCTGGTCTTTTGTCATGTGGTCGCTCACTGCCCCAGTATTGTGTGTCACACTTTCGGGTGATTTCATGGTTTCTGGGATTTCAACCAGTCCTTCCAATCTCGTTTACTTCCTTCACCTTCTTTTCTATTTTACTAACAATACTAACAGTTTGTTGTTTTAGATAAACTTACTAACCATTACTAACATTATTTATAGAACTAACTTACTAACAAGCAGTAGGGATTGTATAGCTGCAAATTACTAATTGACTAACGAGCTCTCAGCACTCGCTCCGCTCTAGTCTCCGCCCCTTGCCTTCACTCACTTTACTCCGCTGTGTTTCAGCAGGTCTTTTGCACCTTGTTAATCAATGTTCTGCCTCTCACTCTGTGCACAGTCGAACTCCCTAACCGGAGCCGTATGTTTGTCAGTAGGCTGTCTCTGTGATCGCTGTCCGCGTTTTGGCTTTTGCCAATTTCTTGTATTCAGCAGTCTCCTCATGTTCATTCCTTTGTAATTAGTCTGATCCAGCTCACCTGTTCCCTATCATAGCATGTAACTTACCTGTATGGCTGCAGCCTTCACGGAGTTTGGAGGGCTTATTGCGCAACTTTGGCAGGATTCTCGCGTAATTTTTCTGGAATCTCTTGCTTGCAGACCCGCTCGAATGCACCCTAGAATCTGGAGACAAAAGAATTTCCGTGTGATAATAGGACATTAAGTAATTCAGCAACAATTAGCAGCCGTGCTATCTTGGCGGTGATTAGGCCTAATTCTGAAGTGCTACTTTTAGCTTGTTTGTTTTGAAGTAGGCTACAGCTGAGACTATGCAGGCTATATGTGCGACTGTAATATGGTCATTTGCCTATTCTGGCACAGTGGTTAGCACTGCTGCTTCACAGCAAGAGGGTTGTGGGTTCGAATCCGGTCTGGGGCCTTTCTGTGTGGAGTTTGCATGTTCTCCCCATGTTCGTGTGGGGGTACTCCGGTTTCCCCCACCCGCAAAAACATGCCTCATAGGAACACTACAACCAGGACCCCTGACCAAGGAACAGGAGTTGGTCCCCGGGCGCTGCTCTGTGGCTGCCCACTGCTCCTAACTATAGGATGGGTCAAATGCAGAGGACAAATTACCCCTCTGGGTTCAATAAAGTATATCTTATCTTATCTTAAGTATGTACCGTTTCGTACATTTTTATGTGTCTATTTCAGCTCTTTAAATGAAACTACTGCTTAGCGAAGCTAGTGTTTGTCTAACGCATCAGATATTAGCAACGTTATGTCTTCACTAGTTACAATACAGTCTCGCTAAGTTTGCCAACGTTACCATTAAGATAAGTGAAACCTCCGAGGAATATTTGCGCAGATGATGGAAGAGCTATCACAGGAACAAATGCATGCGGTTATATTTCGCAGGTAAGCATGCCTAAGTTACCATTTGTTGCCAACCCATTCAAGTTCTGTAACGTTACTCTACCTGGCTAGCAAGTATACAATGTTAATTACTGCGTTGCCTCCTAAAATATAAAGAACTGGTTTGACAGACTGAACTGTTAATAGCGCGACTCAATGACGGTTTCCCTGTAAATTAATTAACTGTATTTGAGGGTGTTTCCCTACAGTTTTCCTGGCAAAGGGTGCTGAAGGATAAGAAACAATAAGCAGCTAAGTTGAAGACAAACGCATCTTGCTGAAAACAAAGTGCCGACAGCACAATAACTGGGAGTTAGATGCAGGCTGCCAGTGGTCCCTTCTGAAGGAAACCAACCATTTATTCTGCCAGTGTAGCAAAGTCTTTCGCGATGGAATTAAACTGTCGTTTGGAGATCCTCTGACTGTTGTTACAGCAAACTGTACTACATATCCTGGGCATATAGGATTCACTTCATTTCAGTATTTCGTAAATCCTCATGTCTCGTCTGCCAACTGCAGTCAATGGCTGTGGGATACAGCTGTGACCGTTTTGGACACAAATATGGCGGCTCGAAAGCACAGTGACGTCACTTGGTCCCTATGAATATGCAAACCATCATTATTTTGTGAATTCCAATTAACTTAAGTCATTGAGTAATTCATTGAAATCCTACATGTTTGTCAACGGAGCGATTGCATAATCCCTCTGCACTCGCTGATCATGCATTTGATGAGGGTGAACTTCGGCAGATGACCTAACAGGAGTTAAAACTGCTCTCAAAGAGAGTTACTGTGGAACACCAGTCCAGACTAAAGGGTAATTTATGCTTCAGTGATCAAGCACTGTGTGATTCATCTGCGAGCAAAAAAAAAATCACTTTTGACAGTTTGACATGTCGCAGCGACAGGTGTTTTGTTTTGTTTTGTACCCCTGCATTTATATAAGAGCTGTCATTGGTCGGCAGAAACAAAGGCAGTGAGTTGCCAAGGCAGCGATATCGGGTGCTATCACTTATTTTCGGTATGAATGAATACGTTCGTGTATATTGCTAGCTGGCAAAATGGACAGGATTCAGGAGCTGCTGGTTGCTATAGTAACAGCACTCATGTTCCGCAAGCCATAAATCCAAAACGACTACGGACAAAGTTCCGTCAGCAAGTTCCATTGAGGGACACTTTTTCTCAGAACCATAAATCAACCTTTATGGAGTCAAAGAGAAACAACCCTTCATCTTATTCCACACTATTAGGCTCGCCAGGCCTGCAGAGTTTGTTGTTTTCGATAAAAGTTACTAACACTAACTAACATTGTATATAATACTAACTTACTAACGAGCACTAAGGGATTGTATAGCTGCACTTACTGATTGATTAACAAGCCCTCAGCACTCGTCCTGTTCTAGTCTCCACCCCTTGTCTTTCCCTAATCTTCTCTGCTGCGTTTCTGTGGATCCTCCACATCTGATCACACTGTCCTTTCTCTCATTATCTATGCACATTAGAACTCCTTGACCGGAGCTGTATGTCTGTCTATAGGCTGTCCCGTGATCCCTGTCCACGTTTTGGCTTTTGCCTATCTCATGTGATTAGGTTCTCCCTCTTGTTCAACCCTCTGTAATTGGTCTCATTTCCAGCACCTGTGTTCTGTGTAGTATGTGACTCCCCTGGAGTGTATATTAGGAGTCTTTTCACAGCACTTCCCCGTCAGATCGTTTCTTCAGTCTTCTTGTGCCACGTTTTCTCTCGCTTTGATTGCTCAGTGATTATCTTTCTGACGGGACCCCCCGACTTTTTGATTTTTCCCTTTGTGATTTTGGATCACCGTTGCATCTGTGTGTTTTGACCTTTTTTCTGCCCGACCACGAGATCAATGTTTGCTGCCCTGGTTACGATTCGGATTACGCCCATTGGATTCTGGTTTTGCTTCTCTGACACACCTGTACCTGTGAACCAGACCCATTTCTGTCTAACAATGATTACTGTGATTGCTGCCCTGGTTTTTGATTCTATTTTTGCCCAACTGGATTGTGATTTTTGGATTGCGGACTTTGTACTTTTGCCTCCTGCCCTGCGGGGGTCCTCCCCCTTTATTAATAAAACAAAATCTGAGAAGGAAAGTTATGCCGACACCGATAGCAAAGTCCGACGATTTTTTAGGGAAGAACTTGCGATGTCAGATGGGGAAGTATCCGAGATTCACCTTGAGAGAGTCCATCGTTTCGGGAAAATGGTTACTGGCAGACCTCGTCCAATTGTGGCCAAATTCACGTACTTTAAAAATAAGATCACCATATTGGATCGAGGTAAAGAGCTGAAAGGCAAACCTTTTTCTATAAATGACCAATTCCCGGCGGAAATAATGGAGAGGAGAAGGAAGCTTTTTCCTGTTATGAAAGAGAACCGAGACAAAAAACTCAAAGTACGCCTGTCAGTTGACAGGTTGTACATAAATAATCAGCTATTTAAGGACGCAGCTATTACACCTTGGCTGTATTAGCTCAAATGCTGAGGCGCGATGTCAATCTTCTCTCATTGCGATTTTTGCTGCTATAGGAATGATGAAGATTGAATGAGTCGTGGTAATTATAGCTTGTCATTGTAGTTGCTATTATGGTATCTGCATCCTTTTCTTCTTCTTGCTATAGTATTCTTTTTTATTTTTCTTTACTCTTTTTTTGTTGTGGTTATTTTGTTTTTATTGTTGTTGTTGTTGTTGTTATTATTATTATTATTATTATTATTATTTACTTTTTCTTTTTTTTTTTCCCCCTAATTTTTCCTTGTGACAATTATAATCCTATGGGACGCAATGGTAGTTTGACCCAAGAGATGGGGTGTGGGACAAAGAGTGATTTTTATGTTGTTATGTTTTCGGTTTGTCTTTGTCAGCTAGTCGTTCTGTTTGTGTTTGTGATTTTTTTTCACTTGACTGTGTTATTTTCTTTGTTTATGTTTTTCAACTGCCGTACAAATTTTTACAGGCATGGCGCCTGCATTGACAACATTTTTTATTTTCCGATTAGCTCTTCCATTATGCCCAGAAAGCACTCTGCTGGAATATTTGACCATCCAAAATCCTACTCCATTAATCCTAAAATCTTAGCCTGTAAAAAATGGGAATAGATGAAATCACTATTGCCAGTTATAACTGTAATGGCCTCGCTGATAAGAAGAAAAGACATCAAATATTTACGTGGTAAAAAGAGAAAGACCACACTATCTTTTGTATTCAAGAAACTCATTCGGTAATAACAGATGAAACTACATGGATGGAGGAATGGGGTGGACAAATATTATATGCACTGGTTTAAGAAATTCAAGGGGAGTCATGATCATGTTTAAAAACAACTTTAATTATACTCTTCAAGCTTTAGAATCAGACCCTCAAGGAAGGTGGATCATTTTAAATATGGCCATTGAGGATAAACAAATATGTTTAGTTAATTTATATGGTCCAAACAACGATGAGCCACATTTTTTTGAATCAATTTACAATATCATAAAATCTTCAAAATTCACAAGTAAATACCTCATAATGGTTGGAGACTTCAATACAGTACAGAATAATTTAATAGATCGTAAGGGAAATAATTCAACTAATAATCACCCACATGCTATAGCAGAAATCACATCAATAATGAATACAATGGATCTGGTTGATGTTTGGAGATTAAGGAATCCGGAATTACGTAAATATACCTGGAGAAGACAGAACCAGGCAAGCCGAATAGACTATTTTCTTATTTCCTTTTCTTTGTTACCTAAAATGAAAAAGGCAATAATTGAAGACAAATTTAAATCTGATCACCAACTTGTATCGCTACATTTGGTTTTACATGAATATCCACGAGGACGGGGCTATAGGAAATTTAATCAAAAGTTACTGGAGGACCAGACATTTGTAGAGCGTACAAAAGAATTTATTACAGATTTTTTTACACACAACATAGGATCAGCAGACCCACATATTGTGTGGGATACTTTTAAATGTGTTTTTAGAGGCCACGCAATTCAGTTTGCTTCACGAAGACAAAAACTTTTAAGATTAAAAGAACAAAATCTTAAAAAAGAAATTGATATTCTCACATCAATACTGGATAGCTCACAAGCAACTTGCGATGTAACTGACAAATTGGACCGAAAGCAAAAAGAATTGGAACAATTAATTTGTGACAGGTCAACTATAATGCACTATAATAATAAAGCAAAATGGATGGAGAAGGGAGAGAAATGCAATAAACTATTTTTAAGCCTCCAATATAGAAATACAGCAAAGAAAAATATACAGAAATTAAAAAGGATTGATGGGACGATTCTCATCTCTCCTACAGATATTCTGAATGAGGAAGAGAGATATTTTACAGAGATATTCTCCCCCCAGTTATCAGCTGTTACACTATGTAATACTGATAGTAATTCATTTTTCCCTCAAAATCAAGTTAAATTATCAGAGGAACAGAAAGCAACATGCGAGGGGCTAATTACAGAAACTGAGCTTTACAATTCAATCATGTCCTTTCAGCGGGGGAAATCGCCAGGGTTAGATGGTATCCCAATAGAAGTCTATCAAACGTTTTATGAACAGATTAAAAACCCCCTGCTCACATGTTTTAATTTTTCATATGATCAAGGTATTCTCACCGGGACTCAGCGAGAAAGTGTAATTTCTCTGCTCTTAAAACAAGAAGCTAGCGGCCACTATAAAGATCCGGTCCACTTAAAAAACTGGAGGCCACTCACTCTTCAGTGCTATGATGCAAAAATATTAGCAAAATGTATAGCATTGCATATAAAGAATGTCCTGCATGATATTATACATCATGACCAGTCTGGTTTTATACAAGACAATTACTTGAAATTATAGAATATCATGATAAAATAAAAAAACCAGGTTTGATTTTTATAGCAGACCTTGGGAAAGCCTTTGATAAAATCAGATGGGATTTCATCTACCAATGTTTAGAATTTTTTAACTTTGGTAAATCTTTAATACAGTGGGTTAAAGTAATGTATCATAACTCCGTCTCCAAAATTATAAATAATGGTTATCTCTCAAACCCCATTATACTCTCTCGGGGAGTAAAACAGGGCTGCCCGTTATCACCGTATCTGTTTATTATGGCAGTAGAGGTACTTGCTATAAAAATACGAGCAAATAATAATATCAAAGGTCTAGAAATGCAAGATCTAAATACAAAAATTTCAATGTATGCCGATGATACCATTTTTTTTCTGAATTCTGATTATGAAACATTTCAGTGTCTTACAAAAGACCTGGATGAATACTCAAAACAATCGGGGCTGAACCCTAATTACGAAAAATGTCAAATACTGAGACTTGGCTCCTTGAAAAATAAAAATTTCACTCATCCATGCAATCTACCACTTCACTGGACAGATGGACCGGTCAATGTTCTCGGTATACACATTCCAGAAGATATTAGTGAAATTTCAACGGTTAATTTCAATAATAAACTGAGTAAAATTGAAAAAATTCTGCTCCCATGGAAAGGGAAACATTTGACCATTTATGGCAAAATAACTCTGGTTAATTCATTAATTGTATCGCAGTTTACATATTTATTCATGGCATTACCAACTCCTAAAGAATCATTTTTCAAAATTTATGAACAGAAGATATTTAAATTTATATGGAATGACAAACCTGATAAAATTAAACGTGTGTATCTCTATAATGATTATGTATCTGGTGGCCGAAAATTATAACATTTAAAAGCTTTAAATCTTTCACTGAAGGCCTCCCTTATTCCAAAATTCTATTTCAATTCAAACTGGTTTTCCAGTAAGTTACTTAAAAGTGTCCATCCTATGTTTGAAAAAGGATTCTTCCCATTCCTGCAGATTAAACCTGTGCATATTAAGTTAATTACTGACATGTTTTTTAGAGTTTCCACCTTTCTGGAAGAAGCTCTACAGAGTTGGTTGCAATTTCAGTTTCATCCACCAGAAAATACAGAACAAGTTCTACAACAAATAATATGGTTAAATTCCAATATACTTGTTGATAGAAGAATGATTTTCTGGAAACGCATGTTCGATAACGGAATTATTTTTTTAAAGGATATAGTGAATGAGGAAAATAAAATTATGTCCTACAGACAATTAACTAGTGTTTATGGAACTGTCTGCACACTGCAACAATATAATCAACTTATTGGAGCTTAACCAAATACTTGGAAATCAAAAATTATTAAAAGACCAGGAGGACATTTAGTCTGTCTGCCTCAAATGAAAATGGTACAATGGTTAAAGAAAATAAAGATTAATAAACATATATACACATTTTACTTAAGAACAAAGAATTTAGTTGCGACACCATATAGAATTCCAGATAGTTGGGAAAATTTGTTAGACACACCAATTCCATGGAATAAAGTCTTCAAAATTCTTTACAATACATCACTTGATCCGAAGATAAGATATTTTCAATATAAGCTAATATATAAGTTTCTAGCAACAAAAAAGATGCTAAATATCTGGGGAATTGAGCCGTCACCCCTCTGCCGAGTCTGTCAAGAGGAAGCGGAGTCAGTAGTCCATTTGTTTTGGTACTGTCCTGTAACAGCCCTTTTTTGGATAAAGGTGCAAAATTGGATATCTCAGTATAATAGTATACAACTAGATTTATTTAAGGTATTACTGGGTGATGTAACAAAAGAAAAACACCAAATATGTAATATAATTGTATATCTTGCAAAAATATTTATTTTCAGGTTGACATCTGTTGGGGAGTTAAGACTTGAGAGATTCAAGAATTTTGTCATGTATTACAGTAGAATTGAGTGTGCGATGGCCTATGAGACGGGTCTTGTAATTTATGCCAAAAGATGGGATAAAATTCGGGAGGCTGAAGGTTGGGAATAACAAAGAGATGGAATGGATGAGCTAATGGTTACAAATGCCAAAAATATAAAACTCTGTGAATGTAATCCTTATTGTATTGTATTTTATTTTAGTTTTTTTTTTTATTTTATTTTAATTTATTATTTTTTTTTTTTTGGTTTTTGTGGGTGTGTGTTTTGTTGGGTGATGGTAGGAGGATTCATACTTAATTATATAACTGATTAAATTAATAAAGTTGTCCTCCAAAGTGGGGGGGTGGTGGCGGGATAGAAAAAAATAAATAAATAAATAAAACAAAATCTACTGCATTGCTCGGTTCTCGTGACTGGTTACTGATCGCACCCCCACATATCCTGCACCTCTTGAATCAGATTTTCGGATGTATGTGCAGTCTCTCGGGCCACTTTAGCCTGATGGACAGCCATCGAGACAAACTGAATCAGTAATGGTGAGCGCAGGTGCTGTGGGGCTTACAGTTAGTCTGAAAATGGAGGAACTGTCCCAGACTGTGGTTGAAGTCCTCGGCTCTGTACAGAGGCCAGAGAAACAGCCCATAGCCGAAAGGTTAAGCTCACTTTATTGAAAATATTTGACCTCGCAATCCAAGCAAAATCCACATTAGCGGTACAAACTTGAAACAAGACACGACAGGCAACCGGGGAGATGGGGTGGAGAAGTCAATACCGCGACAAGCAATTTCCGTGCTTTTGAAGTGGGAAGAAAGCAAGGATGAAAGTTTTCAGAAATTACCTGGCACAGGAGAGATGGTTATGCGAGGATTCGCTAAACCTCGAGATGCTTGTTTTCTTCCTTTGAAGCCTTCGGCGGAAGAGAGAGTGAAATTGGAATTGAAACAGAATGGCTTCACACACACACACATACACCCACACACACACCCCCCCACGCTCGCATAACACACACACACACACACTCACACAAACACATCCACACTCACACACAGACACACCACACACACACACAAACACACACACACACACATACATCCACACACGTATGCACATGCGCTCGCACACACACACAGACACACATACACCACACACTCACACAAACACAGATCCACACACACGCACGCACACACCTACACACGCATGCACAAACTCACTTGCACACGCGCGCGCATGCTTGTGCACTAAATAATTCTAATATGCAAACATGCAAAACCTTTCCTTTCAATCAATGTAATGATATTTTTTGATGCTCCGTGATTGAAAACAATGTTTTATGTACTTCCTGTATTTACTATTACATAACTGCTTTACTTGATAATTAAAATGAAACATGAAATGACATTCCTCACACTGCGGCGCAGAGCAGCAGTCCTCTCTCCCCACACCACACATGTTCATATTACAGTACGGTACCGGTGCACCGCTGTATACAGTAAATGTAACCGTGTATCACAGCTGCAGTGGTGCGTAATCAGCAGCTAGTACTGGATCCCTGCTATTTACTGTAATGCTGTAAATGTAGAGGACTGTAATATTTACTGAACATATTCGTTTCGGAGTGTTTTGACTCTGTGTGCCTTCCTTTCAAATGGTACCCTGTGAATTTGCTTCATAGTGACGTTGTACTTGGCTAAGATTCGTCTGATTTGGTGATGCTGACACGACTTATGCTGAAGAATATTTGTCTTTCAGCAAGTATTTGCTGTTGAATTTGACGAAGACGGATTGCGTTATTTTCTCTTACAATATCTACAATAGCATGTTCCTGCTCATCAGTAAACAGTCGTTGCCTTTGACCACGAGAAGGTCTTCTTGCAGTTCTGTTCAAAAATACAGGTGGCCATACAGTAGTTTAGATTGTACAGTCGAGCTGCACGCGATACTGTAACATTTGAATCATACTGTGTGTTTCACAGAACTACTGATTGTTGATACAAGAGCTGCATTGTCCAACCTATACAATGCAGTGGAACTGTAATACAGTATGATGAATCAGTAATGTTGTGTAAACAGATACTGTAAGAGGAGAGCGAGAGCACTGACATACCTGTTCTCCAGTCTGAAAGTTCTGATGATGGAGGCTACAGCGTATCGACTTCAATGTGGATGGACTGTCAGTCCAGCCTCCATCATGACTAAGGCATGGTTTATCATTTTATTCAATTGTTTACACACAATTTTGAAAACAGGGCTCCTTTTTTTCAAAAACACCCCACACAATTAACCAACACCACACCCAGTTTGCTTCCAAAATGGAACGTTTCAGCTAAAACCATTAACAAATTGGTTAAAATGTTATTTTGTTCTCATGTCACTAACAAAGTCTTTCAATGATTTTACAGTTTCAATCTGTCACACTACTGTCATGTAAAAAAAACCTTTTTCCAGAAGAAGAGGGCTGGATTTTATTCAGAAATATAGTTTGAGAGCACGGTTATGGGTTATGGGATATTTAGATGACGAAGACCTTCTTCATGATGACTGAGGTATACAGAGAAAGTACACAAATACTGTAAACTCACCGAGCCCTGCACAACACTGCTGCTGCAGACTGAAAATTTTTCTCACCATATACTCAGTTATAGTAGCATGTCAATCAACATGGAAAATCAGAACAAAATAGTTTTCCTACTGTAAAGTGGAGACAAATAAAAATCTGTAGACAAATAAAAATTACTATATGAAGTACATACAGTAACTCTGAATAAAAACTAAAGCAACAACAGCAGCAGCAGCACTAACTTTGGGAATAGGTTGGGCACTGCCCTTCAGTAACCCATCTCTGACTGTAAAGCGTCTTTGTGACAGTGTATCTGTAAAAAGCGCTATACAAAATAAACTGAATTGAATTGTAACTCTGATCATTATCACTCCGTACGGCTGGATCAGGCCATCAGATTTCATCTACATCACAGGCTGCGTCTTCATTTACAAGGCATCTTTGGAAGCATCGCCGTGTGACGAATCCACCCCATACAGAAGCTGCTTCGGTAATATCACAGGCCTGCGCCATGGCCTGAATGTAGGGCAAAGGTTGTTTACCTTCCACCGCCATGCAGAAAAAAACTCTGTTGGGTTAAGGAAGGGGGGGGTTTGGTGGAAGATATAGGACTGCAGATTGAGGGTGCTGATGGAACCAATTTTGGACCAGAGTAGATCGGTGGAAAGTAACTATCCCAAACGACAATGTACTGCATCTGGTCCGCCTGGTTTAATGCGGTGATGGTGTGTGATCTGCCATGAAATGCAAGTATTAGATCGGTGTTGTAAGGTCCCAGATTCGCATGGCGGTGGAGGACCCCCATTTTGGGTAATGGCAGCGCAAAGGTGATGTTAACCTTTTACGGCCCTGGCACATTGGTGATTGCCCCATGTACAATTACATTTTTCCCCTCTTCGGGTTTTTGCAAGGTTAAATCGAGCCTTATACATCTCATTTTGTCGCTTTTAGATCGCATGAGGGAGAGAAGGCATTTCTTCAATTGCCACTTGATTATTCTTGAATTGGAAAACGTGTTAAATCAAGGGAAACCATGTAGAATCAGTCAGGACTAATTTGTCAATAAATGCTGAATTTTAGGTGCAACGCCAGCCCTGCGAGTGTTCAACTTTCAAATTTGACTTTGGGAGCTTTGAAGTTCAATTAATCAATGCTGCATTCGTGGACGAACGCGGTGCCCCGTCAAAAGCCCGGGTTTCGTGCAGGCTCCTTATCACTCCCTCGGCCCCATCGCAAACAGTAGCCTGTTGAGTTTCGATCAAGAACCAGATGCGAGAACCAGGAAATGCAGTAGAGCTTGTTTTATTGGTAAGGGGGGTGACACCCGCAGGGCGAAAAACAGTACAAAGTCCACAATCCAAAAGTCAAAATCCAGTTGGGCAAAAATAGAATCAAAACCAGGGCAGCAATCACAGTAATTGTAGTCGGACAGAAATGGGTCTGGTACACAGGAATAGTACTAGAGACAAGCCAGAATCCACAGGAAGTGATCCGAATCATTACCAGGGCAGCAAACAGATCTCGTAGTCGGGCAGAAAAATGGTCAAAACACACAGATGTAACAATAATCCAAAATTACAAAGGCAAAAATCAAAAGTCGGGCAATCCAGTCAGAAAGATAAACTCTGAGAAATCAGGGCAAGAAACGTGGCACTAGGAAGAACGATCAGACAAGAAAGTGTACCAAACAGACATCTTATATACACATCAGGGGTAAACACATGACCAGGGAGAACAGGTGCAATCAATGGTGACAATGATCAGGGAGAGACACATGAGGAATAAACTAATTACATGAATTAGGCTGTAGCCAAAACGCAGACAGGGCTCACAAGACAAACCTAAGTACAAAACAACAGGTTAAAGAGTACTAAAGTGCCAAGATAAAAGAAAAGGAAAGTACAAAGTATAAGTGGAAATCCACAGAAACTTGCAGCAGAAATAATTAGGGATAGGCAAGGAGGCGGAGATTAGAATTGAGCGACTGCTGAGAGATCATTTGTCAATTAGTATGTGCAGCTATACAATCCCGAGTGCTTGTTAGTAAGTTAGTAAAAATATACAATGTTAATGAGGGTTAGTAATTATCGAAAACAACAAACTGTAAGTATGGTTAGTAGATAGTAAAAGAGAGAGGAAGAACACGAGACAATGAAAGAAGATTGAAACCCAGAAACCAATAAATCACCCGAATGAGTGGCACGCAAGACTAGGGACCGTGAGCAAAGACCTACACAAGACAAGACAGGGTATACGAAGTGCAAAGCATGGAAATGAACACATGGCATGGAAAACTGAATGATCTAAACATGAAAAATAATAACAAGAAATCTAAATACCAGGAACACAATTCACAATCCTAAGAATAGTCAAAGGGCAGGCAGTGGTCACAAAACACAGAAATCCTAAACATGGCTAGGCCGGGCACAGAACTTAAACATGACAGGCAAAAATCACAGATCACAACATAGCCTGCTCGCAGGTTACCTCAACGCCCGTTCGTAAGGACACTGCGGCTCCAAGCGGTGCAACCAGATATTGCTACGCGCATCAGGTTATATAAGTTTACCCGCTACCCAGAGTGAAATTGCCATTTCTTTGCGTGCATGACCATTTTTCAAAAATTGGGCGATGTCAAGTCCTTCCTGGTGTCCAAGTGGATATTCACACCAAATTTGGTGATAACTGGTTGAGAAATGTAGGAGAAAAACATGTACATACACACACACACACACACACACAGACAGACTTCGACCTCAAATATATTATAGATACCTTTTGCCTATTGCCTTTCACTGTGTTTCAGAGTCTTAGAAATGGATTCATTCATGTTGGATTCTTCAGCATCCATCTGCAAGACTATGAGACACAGCGAAAAGCAGTAGGACCCTGTTCAGTTTAGGTCTATTGCACAGTAATTTTACCTGTAAAAGGTCATGTGTGCAGTGCACAGTAATTTTACCTGTAAAAGGTTGTGTGTGCAGTGCACAGTAATTTTACCTGTAAAAGGTCATGTGTGCAGAGCACAGTAATTTTACCTGTAAAAGGTCATGTGTGCAGTGCACAGTAATTTTGCCTGTAAAAGGTCATGTGTGCAAACACAGTAATTTTACCTGTAAAAGGTCATGTGTGCAGAGCACAGTAATTTTACCTGTAAAAGGTCATGTGTGCAGTGCACAGTAATTTTACCTGTAAAAGGTCATGTGTGCAGTGCACAGTAATTTTACCTGTAAAAGGTCATGTGTGCAGTGCACAGTAATTTTACCTGTGAAAGGTCATGTGTGCAGTGCACAGTAATTTTACCTGTAAAAGGTCATGTGTGCAGTGCACAGTAATTTTACCTGTGAAAGGTCATGTGTGCAGTGCACAGTAATTTTACCTGTAAAAGGTCATGTGTGCAGTGCACAGTAATTTTACCTGTAAAAGGTCATGTGTGCAGTGCACAGTAATTTTACCTGTAAAAGGTCATGTGTGCAGTGCACAGTAATTTTACCTGTGAAAGGTCATGTGTGCAGTGCACAGTAATTTTACCTGTAAAAGGTCATGTGTGCAGTGACAGTAATTTTACCTGTAAAAGGTCATGTGTGCAGTGCACAGTAATTTTATCTGTAAAAGGTCATGTGTGCAGTGCACAGTAATTTTACCTGTAAAAGGTCATGTGTGCAGTGCACAGTAATTTTACCTGTGAAAGGTCATGTGTGCAGTGCACAGTAATTTTACCTGTAAAGGGTCATGTGTGCAGTGCACAGTAATTTTACCTGTAAAAGGTCATGTGTGCAGTGCACAGTAATTTTACCTGTAAAAGGTCATGTGTGCACTGCACAGTAATTTTACCTGTAAAAGGTCATGTGTGGAGTGCACAGTAATTTTACCTGTAAAAGGTCATGTGTGCAGTGCACAGTAATTTTACCTGTAAAAGGTCATGTGTGCAGTGCACAGTAATTTTACCTGTAAAAGGTCATGTGTGCAGTGCACAGTAATTTTACCTGTAAAAGGTCATGTGTGCAGTGCACAGTAATTTTATCTGTAAAAGGTCATGTGTGCAGTGCACAGTAATTTTACCTGTAAAAGGTCATGTGTGCAGTGCACAGTAATTTTACCTGTAAAAGGTCATGTGTGCAGTGCACAGTAATTTTACCTGTAAAAGGTCATGTGTGCAGTGCACAGTAATTTTACCTGTAAAAGGTCATGTGTGCAGTGCACAGCAATTTTACCTGTAAAAGGTCATGTGTGCAGTGCACAGTAATTTTACCTGTAAAAGGTCATGTGGGCAGTGCACAGTAATTTTACCTGTAAAAGGTCATGTGTGCAGTGCACATTAATTTTACCTGTAAAAGGTCATGTGTGCAGTGCACAGTAATTTTACCTGTAAAAGGTCATGTGTGCAGTGCACATTAATTTTACCTGTGAAAGGTCATGTGTGCAGTGCACAGTAATTTTACCTGTAAAAGGTCATGTGGGCAGTGCACAGTAATTTTACCTGTAAAAGGTCATGTGTGCTGTGCACAGTAATTTTACCTGTAAAAGGTCATGTGCGCAGAGCACAGTAATTTTACCTGTAAAAGGTCATGTGTGCAGTGCACAGTAATTTTACCTGTAAAAGGTCATGTGTGCAGTGCACAGTAATTTTACCTGTAAAAGGTCATGTGGGCAGTGCACAGTAATTTTACCTGTAAAAGGTCATCTGTGCAGTGCACAGTAATTTTACCTGTAAAAGGTCATGTGTGCAGAGCACAGTAATTTTACCTGTAAAAGGTCATGTGTGCAGTGCACAGTAATTTTACCTGTAAAAGGTCATGTGTGCAGTGCACAGTAATTTTACCTGTAAAAGGTCATGTGTGCAGTGCACATTAATTTTACCTGTAAAAGGTTGTGTGTGCAGTGCACAGTAATTTTACCTGTAAAAGGTCATGTGTGCAGAGCACAGTAATTTTACCTGTAAAAGGTCGTGTGTGCAGAGCACAGTAATTTTACCTGTAAAAGGTCATGTGTGCAGAGCACAGTAATTTTACCTGTAAAAGGTCATGTGTGCAGTGCACAGTAATTTTACCTGTAAAAGGTCATGTGGGCAGTGCACAGTAATTTTACCTGTAAATGGTCATGTGTGCAGTGCACAGTAATTTTACCTGTAAAAGGTCATGTGTGCAGTGCACAGTAATTTTATTTGTAAAAGGTCATGTGTGCAGAGCACAGTAATTATACCTGTAAAAAGTCATGTGTTCAGTGCACAGTAATTTTACCTGTGGGGTTAAGGGTGGGGAGTAGTGCCTTACTAGTACCTTACTAGTGGCCTCTAAGATGTCCTAGCCTGGTCTCCTCCGACCCAGCACCATGTGAAGCGTAATATATGGTCACTCAAGAGCTGACCACATTAGCCTCTCCATGGTGAAGACCGTCCGTTGTACCTTCTCGTGGTAACCCTGTTGACATCACTGAACATGGCGGATCTTGGGGAGCATACCCTGAAAACAAACCCACCATGTATCCATTCTGGTGGCAAACTGTCACCCATGACAGATATATCGGAGTGGAGCCCCGAAGACAGTTTCTTGTCAAACCTTGTCAAGCTTCTGTCAACTCCTGCATCCTGTCTCATTTCCAGCCGTCTTGACCATGTCTTGCTACTGGACCCAAATGATTCCGGACGAGAGAGTGTGGATGATGCTGCGCAAGTTCTCCCCACTTTAAACTAATTCACGCGCAAGTCATAACTCGACTTTAGCTGTTGAAATTCCAACTTTTCCAAACTCAACTTAAGTCCTGTGGCGATGGGCGAGCGACGAAACAGCAGGTGTGGATACACTGGCAGCTGCAGTCACAGACCTGCACACAGGCGGCTCAGAATATTGGTCGTCTTCTACTGACTGAGGCAGAAGTAGAACCCGGCAGCACTCTGAGCGACCAAGCAGCCCTCTTTAGGATAGCACTGCTTGCCTCCGTAGCATGAGGAAGGGGCTAGAAAAGGTGCCCTAAACATTGCCTGCCTCAGTACACCCGGGCTAGTTTACCGCGACTGGCAGGCATCCCCATAAAGCGGTCGAAAATCTACAAAACGTAAAAAGGTGACTGCGCTCACCATCGGTACATGGAATGTACGTACCCTTCTGGACAGCGCCAATGCTGACAGACCAGACAGACGAACTGCACTAGTTGCAATGGAACTTGCTCGCTACAATGTGGATATTGCAGCCCTCTCAGAAACTCGCTTTGCTGAAGAAGGTAAACTAACCGAGAGTGGTGCTGGCTATACCTTTTACTGGTGTGGACGCAGCAAAGATGAGCGCCGGGAGTCAGGCGTCGGGTTTGCCATCAAGACCCACATAGTGCGCAACCTAACAAGTCTACCAAAAGGAATCAATGACCGGCTGATGTCAATGCAACTTCCTCTTGGAAATAACAAATATGCCACGCTTATTAGTGCTTATGCACCAACTATGACCAACCCAGAAGAGATCAAGGACAAGTTCTACGAAGATCTTGACTCACTTATTACCAGCGTCCCCAAAGACAACAAACTAATCATCTTAGGTGATTTTAACGCTAGAGTGGGTACAGACTACCATGCCTGGGAAGGTGTGTTAGGCACTAATGGCACCGGCAACTGTAACAGTAATGGTCTACTCCTCCTTCAGGCCTGCACTACACATAATCTCCTGATCACAAACACTGTGTTCCGCCTGCCAGACCGGAATAAGACAACATGGATGCATCCTAGATCTAAACACTGGCACATGTTGGACTATGTCATTACACGTCGTACTGATAGACAGGATGTCATGATCACTAAGGCCATGTGCGGAGCAGATTGCTGGACCGATCACAGGTTAGTGATCTCCAAACTCAACATTGTTGTCAGACCAAAACGCAGACCACAGGGAAAGAAACCACCTAAAAGACTCAACACCACCAAGCTGAAAGTACCAGGTACTGCTGACAAACTCGCAAACGACCTTAATAACAAGTTAGCAAACCTGCAGTTTGGAGAAACAAGTGTAGAGGAAGAATGGGCAGTTCTGAGAGACCATCTGTACAGTTCAGCACTCAAGCACCTCGGCCTATCTGTCAGAAAGCATCAAGACTGGTTTGATGAGAATGATGGGAAGATCCAGGAACTCATCATGGAGAAGAACAGGTGCTTCATTGACCACCAATGTGACCCATCTAATGCAGCAAAAAGAGCAGCATTTATGAATAAACGCCAAAGTGTACAGAAGCAATTGAGGCTTATGCAAGATAACTGGCTTAGTACCAAAGCTGACGAAATTCAAGAATACGCAGATAAGCATGACACCAAGAGGTTCTACGACTCACTGAAAGCTGTGTACGGTCCCCAATCATCAGGTTCAACACCAATACTCAGTGCCGATGGATCAACACTTCTCACAGATAGAGGACGTATTCTGGAAAGGTGGGCTGAACACTTCATCACAGTCCTCAACCGACCATCATCAATCAACGAAGCTGCCATCTCTCGTCTACCTCAAGTGGAAATCAATGCAGAACTTGACATTCCCCCCACCAACACAGAAGTGGCCAAGGCCATTAAACAGCTACCCCGTGATAAAGCCCCTGGATCAGATGCTATCCCATCCGAAATCTATAAGTCAGGAGGACCAATCCTGCAACAGAAGCTGACCGAATTATTCGGGTCCTACTGGAACCAAGGAGCACTTCCACAGGAGTTCAAAGATGCCTCTATAGTTCATCTGTATAAACGCAAAGGGAATCGGCAATGCTGTGACAGCCATCGTGGCATCTCTCTGCTGTCTACTGCCGGTAAGATCCTCACAAGAGTCTTACTCAATCGGCTTATGAAGCACCTTGAGAATGGTCTTCTTCCTGAAAGTCAATGTGGTTTCCGAGCTGGACGCGGTACCATACAGATGCCTTCAGGGATGGTGATCTAGGAGTTCCTATCCGATACAGAACAGATGGTGGACTTCACAACCTATCACGCCTGAAAGCTGTCACCAAAGTCCAGACAACTACTATCCGTGACTTGCTGTTTGCAGACGACTGTGCCCTGAATGCTAATACTGCATCTGACATGCAATCAAGCATGGATAAATTCTCTTCAGCCTGCGACAACTTTGGGCTCACAATCAATACTAAGAAAACAGAAGTAATGTACCAGCCCCCGCCAGGACAACAATGCATTGAGCCAAAAATCACAGTCAAAGACACATGTCTACAAGCAGTTGACAAATTCACCTATCTTGGCAGCACACTGTCAAGACATGTCTACATTGATGATGAGGTCAATGTTAGGATAGCCAAAGCCAGCTCAGCCTTTGGAAGACTTCGGTCTACAGTCTGGGACCGTAGAGGTATCGGCATCTCCACCAAGCTGAAAGTTTACCAGGCAGTTGTACTAACTACACTACTCTACGCATGCGAGACATGGACCATCTACAGTAGACATGCCAGACAATTGAATCATTTCCATACCACACGCCTGCGCAGACTACTTAACATCAAATGGCAAGACAAAATTCCGAATACAGAAGTGCTTGAACGGGCTAAGCTTCCCTCAATCCACACACTGCTGCAGCTGAACCAGTTACGCTGGACCGGTCATGTTGTGCGGATGGAGAACACACGCATACCAAAGCAACTCCTCTATGGCGAGCTAACGTCAGGGAAGCGAACCGTTGGTGGACAAAAAAAGCGCTACAAGGACAGCTTAAAAGTGTCACTGAAAGCCTCAAGTATAGATACAGAGTCATGGGAGCAGCTAGCTCAAAATAGACACCTATGGCGCACCCTCATTTACAATGGGGCAAAACTCTCTGAAGAGTTACGCATTAAAACAGCTGAATCAAAACGTCAACTCCGTAAAGATCGGTCAGCCAGCACCTTTGTGGATGTTACAGACCATGTGTGCACTACATGTGGCCCCTACTTTCGTGCCCGTATTGGCCTCATCAGTCACTTACGGACACACCAGACCCAGAACAATTAAGCAACAGCTAAAACAGCAGTTATGGTCTTCATCGATCACGATGGACGAACAAGAATTTTACCTGTAAAAGGTCATGTGTGCAGAGCACAGTAATTTTACCTGTAAAAGGTCATGTGTGCAGAGCACAGTAATTTAACCTGTAAAAGGTCATGTGTGCAGTGCACAGTAATTTTACCTATAAAAGGTCATGTGTGCAGTGCACATTAATTTTACCTGTAAAAGGTCATGTGTGCAGAGCACAGTAATTTTACCTGTAAAAGGTCATGTGTGCAGTGCACAGTCATTTTACCTGTAAAAGGTCATGTGTTCAGAGCACAGTAATTTTACCTGTAAAAGGTCATGTGTGCAGAGCACAGTAATTTTACCTGTAAAAGGTCATGTGTGCAGAGCACAGTAATTTTACCTGTAAAAGGTCATGTGTGCAGAGCACAGTAATTTTACCTGTAAAAGGTCATGTGTGCAGTGCACAGTAATTTTACCTGTAAAAGGTCATGTGTGCAGAGCACAGTAATTTTACCTGTAAAAGGTCATGTGTGCAGAGCACAGTAATTTTACCTGTAAAAGGTCATGTGTGCAGAGCACAGTAATTTTACCTGTAAAAGGTCATGTGTGCAGAGCACAGTAATTTTACCTGTAAAAGGTCATGTGTGCAGTGCACAGTAATTTTACCTGTAAAAGGTCGTGTGTGCAGAGCACAGTAATTTTACCTGTAAAAGGTTGTGTGTGCAGTGCACAGTAATTTTACCTGTAAAAGGTCATGTGTGCAGAGCACAGTAATTTTACCTGTAAAAGGTCATGTGTGCAGAGCACAGTAATTTTACCTGTAAAAGGTCATGTGTGCAGAGCACAGTAATTTAACCTGTAAAAGGTCATGTGTGCAGTGCACAGTAATTTTACCTATAAAAGGTCATGTGTGCAGTGCACATTAATTTTACCTGTAAAAGGTCATGTGTGCAGAGCACAGTAATTTTACCTGTAAAAGGTCATGTGTGCAGTGCACAGTCATTTTACCTGTAAAAGGTCATGTGTTCAGAGCACAGTAATTTTACCTGTAAAAGGTCATGTGTGCAGAGCACAGTAATTTTACCTGTAAAAGGTCATGTGTGCAGAGCACAGTAATTTTACCTGTAAAAGGTCATGTGTGCAGAGCACAGTAATTTTACCTGTAAAAGGTCATGTGTGCAGTGCACAGTAATTTTACCTGTAAAAGGTCATGTGTGCAGAGCACAGTAATTTTACCTGTAAAAGGTCATGTGTGCAGAGCACAGTAATTTTACCTGTAAAAGGTCATGTGTGCAGAGCACAGTAATTTTACCTGTAAAAGGTCATGTGTGCAGAGCACAGTAATTTTACCTGTAAAAGGTCATGTGTGCAGTGCACAGTAATTTTACCTGTAAAAGGTCATGTGTGCAGAGCACAGTAATTTTACCTGTAAAAGGTCATGTGTGCAGAGCACAGTAATTTTACCTGTAAAAGGTCATGTGTGCAGAGCACAGTAATTTTACCTGTAAAAGGTCATGTGTGCAGAGCACAGTAATTTTACCTGTAAAAGGTCATGTGTGCAGTGCACAGTAATTTTACCTGTAAAAGGTCGTGTGTGCAGAGCACAGTAATTTTACCTGTAAAAGGTTGTGTGTGCAGTGCACAGTAATTTTACCTGTAAAAGGTCATGTGTGCAGAGCACAGTAATTTTACCTGTAAAAGGTCATGTGTGCAGAGCACAGTAATTTTACCTGTGAAAGGTCATGTGTGCAGTGCACAGTAATTTTACCTGTAAAAGGTCATGTGTGCAGTGCACAGTAATTTTACCTGTAAAAGGTCATGTGTGCAGTGCACAGTAATTTTACCTGTAAAAGGTCATGTGTGCAGTGCACAGTAATCTTACCTGTAAAAGGTCATGTGTGCAGTGCACAGTGCCACACCATAGTGAGGTGAACGACACATACCTCCACATACTCATTATGCAGATCTCGATACAGGTGCTTCATGTGTTCCTGATTTTTTTTGAGGATTCGACCGCATGTTGCCAGAGAGACTCGATGGATGTTACTGAAAATATTGAGATCATTGATGACATTGGCTTGGATTTCTCTCAGTCTGATACAGTTGTAGGCCAAAGCCATGTTTACAAAAGCTGCCTCTTGCGCCTGAGTAAATATGGGGCCGCTTACTCCTTGGGGTCCTCGACCCTCAATCCTATGTCGACAAAAAATACATGCAGCCCAGTGAGCCCACTGTCAAATGTCACAGAAAAGGAAACCGAAAGTGATGAGAAATGCGGTGAGCTGCAGTTTCATCGTACTGTGCGGTTCGTTAACCTGTTTTCCCGACGAAATGTCAGAAATTACTGTCACTACTGTATTTATGCTGAGATTTAGCTGAACTCTTAGTCCAGCTCCCACAGGGTTGGGGGAAGACCTGAAAATTTGGGGGAAAATATCCATCCCTTTATTGACTACAATTAGTCATGGCTAATTCTAGAAGGTTTTCCTTTATTAACACGTTTTCCAATTCAAGTATAATCAAGTGGCAATTGAAGATACGGCTTCTCTCCCCCATGTGATCTAACAGTGACAAAATAATGGGCTACATTCAGTACAGAAAAATTATTTGATTATAAATAAGTCTATGCACCCGCACTCAGCAACAGTAATTTTTTTTCAGCGAGAGCGGCATTTCAGAACTCTTTTGCAAATGAAGGAAATTTCAGCAACAAGTACGCACACCTGTTTTTGCAGCACGGTCACGCAACCCACTGTAAAAAAAAAAAGGTTGCGCTTTACTTGAAGGTACCGTCATAAGAGTGACATGACACTGTCATGACACTCCAATGACAAAGCTGTCATAATCAAGACAACCCAAACAATGTCAACTTGTCATCTCAAAAACCGAATGACACTTAATGACAACGTTTATGACATTTACCTAATGTTTATGACATGTTCATGACTGTGTCATGTCACTCTAATGACGATACCTTCAAGTAAAGTGTTACCAAAAAAAAAACAGACAGCTGTCTGATTGGAAAATGTAAACGGACGAAACCACGTACTTGTCACCAAAATTACCATGATTCGCTGAAGAGTTCTGAAATGCCGTTCTGGCTGGAAAAAAGTTACGTCACCGAGTGCCGGTATAGGAACCTAATTACAATTAATTATTTTTCTGAACTGAATGTAGCCCATTTGTCGTTGTTAGATCGCATAGGTGGAGAAGTCTTGTCTTCAATTGCCCCTTGCTTATTCTTAAATTGGAAAACGTGTTAATAAAGGAAAACCATTAAAAACAAGCCAGGACTAATTGTTGCCAATAAAGGGATGGATTTTTTCCCAGGATTTTTTCGTCTAGGCGAGCGCAGGCCCTGTTCCACAGGGTGAGTCCATGGTTGATAACGTGGACAGTAAGTGTTTCTGAGCTCTGGTTGGCTTTGGTATTTCCCCTTCCTTCCATGCTGTGCTGGATTCGGGCCTCTCTAAGCTTAATTGACAATTAACTGTTTTTAAGTTACTAACATTTACTAACACTCACTGGGTGGTGTAATTCTTAGATAGGCACATTACTAATACTACTAATTTAGACAGGGAGTTTATTGTCATGATTCCTGCTTTACTATTTCAAGTCTTGCTGTGCTTTTCTGTTCTGAACATTCATGCTGCTTTCAAACTGCATACTTAATTGGTACTTAAGCTGAGCACGCTCATTCTCTTAATGAGCAAGTCTTGTCATCCAATCTTAGTCCATGTCATGATCTTGCCCTGCCTCTTGTTTCTCCTTCTCCAGGTGTTGCCCCTCATGTCTTGATTTCTTACCCTTTATCTGGATGCGGTGGAAGTTGGCTGGCAGACAGTGTCTCAAGCTCATGTGTTGTTCCAAGTTTCTGCTCAAGTCTCATGCTTTTCATAGTTCTTGTTTTCTTGTATATAGCGTTCTGTTTTCCAAGCCAAGTCTTGTTATTGACATCATTAGTCTTTCTGTTCATGGTTATCTCTCTGGAGTTTCCAGTGGCTTTTGTTTTTGTTGTTTTTGATCTTTAGTTCCTTGCTCTGTGAAGCTCTCCTTAGTTTGTCTTTTGCAACCCTTTGGGCTGAGTTTTTTGTTGGCCCTCGTGCCTGTTTGCTTTTGTTTTTAATAAATTCCCTTTCCCTTCCACCTCGCATCTGTTTTCAGGTGTGTGTCTAAGTATTCCAATTATCTGAAAGTTTATACTTTGAACAAAAGCGTTTCCCCAATGGTAACAACCTTTCATTTTTGAGCAATGTGTCTTATATGGTATAGTGTTAAGGTGTAAGTGAATTGCAGGCAGGGTGTGAGGCTGCACATGCGTTTAAGGTATGGTTACTCCCTGTTTAAGGGATATTCGCAATGATTTAAGGTTTGGTCACTTTGGTTTTAGGATATGCACTTAGGGGTCTATTCCATTAGCCGTAAGTCCTTTTTTACGCCCTTCGATTTAAGCGCTTTTGAGTTACGCGTATTCTCCCCTACTCGCTTCGATCACGCCCACAGCGCTTAACTTCAGAATGTAGGCGGCCTTATGAAAGAGGTGTGACTGATCCAAAAGAGAGGCAGATTCTGTACAAAGCTCATTGATTATGGCTGTCAGGGGAAAAAGGATTTTCTGATTAACCATGAAAATGCATTTGTGGTCCATAGAAAACGCAAACCAGACCTTAAATTTGAATATCGTCGGCCTGCTGATAAAACCTCGTGTCTCCAAACTGATAAGAAACAAAAACTCATGTCCACTACTCTTACATGCAAAATTAAACATTTTTATTTTAAACTATTTATCCATTTACATTATTTTATATTTGTTTTTTTATTTTGCTGAGAAGTTTGTCATTGTGAAGATACGAGGTTTTATATGCCGCTGTAATAGTAGGCCGTACCAATTACAAGACGTAATTCAGACATCTATTTATCCCCCGCTGCGCGATAAGCGCGAAGCTGGGGATATAGCATTGGGCTCCGTTCGTACGGACACATAAAATTGCGGCGGGGAATATGTAAGTGACAAACACTTATTTCTTACTCTATCCACCATGGCATTAAAGCTATGCAAACAAGCAAATTGCCGCGATAATGAAATAATAAATAATGAATTTAGCGCTTCTCAATCAGCGCAATCAGATCATTGAAAATGTGCCCCTCCTACACCAGCCTGCTTGTTCCGTGGAAGACAGGGAAGAAGACAAAGGGAACATTCTAGTCACACAAAGACAATCAAAGACAGTTTATATGATCTCATTTAGAAATTGCGCACTTGAAAACTACACCGATGTCAGGTTTGCGACTAAAGGACATGGAAACGCTTTAACAAGGATTCTTACCCCGCACGCGGTCATCCTCCCGCCCCGAAACCGCCTCAGCAAAGATGGAATTCCATATTTTCCTCTTTGATTTGAGCGACACATTAACTTGAACTTGTGCCTAATACTTTATTATAATCAATTATCCCATTTACTGATCATGATTCTTCCCATGTCGGCTATTCTTTAAAGGCTAAAATTGATTAACAAATGGATAGTGCTTTGGTATTTGCCAGGGTAGGGCTCAATCTAGAGTAGCCTATTTAATAATATCTTTATTCACACATGAAATTACACAGTGTTACCAATGGTAAAAAGTTACTCGGACTCGAGTTAGTTAATACAGATATCCTCAATTAGAAAATCAATCCCCTCACTCGTGAGAATATCACAACTTTATAGATTATCACGAACATATAGGGCAGTCGCATTTGTTAATAGAACATGGAAGACAATGATGGCGACGTCGAGCCAAAGCCGAAAACCAAATTTCACAGATGTCGTATGGCAAGCAAGCAATGAAGGCTGATTCGAGGAATTAAGCTGCGAATCGTTCTGGATGTGGCTTCGGTGGGAAGATGTAAGCGCAGTATCCCCGATTTAAAGCATAAATGGAGAGATCTGCGGGGCGCTGTAAAAGCCAGGTTCTCTGCACACCGGAGAAGTGTACACGCAACAGGTGGTGGGCAACCATCATCCACTGTGCATTTCACTGCACAGGAGGAGGGGATGGCATCCACTCTTTCTGCAGTGGAAGTACATGGAGAAGAACTTGAAGCGCCAACGAACTGCATCAGACACCTTGACACAGACGCCTGTGATGTGAATTACATCACCAGCCACTCTCTGGAACGACCCAGATGCCAGGAGCGACAGCGCAGTTCTGACGTTGATGACCACGGGTATGTTTTGTGGATAATTGCTGCGGCTGGATAGCTGTTCATCCAGAAGTCGGCAAAGATAGATAATTGCCTCATGCATGGTCCAGGCGAAAGCGCTGGATGCACTCGATGTTTGTTTGCCCCAGGATGTCCAAACGAAGCCGATATATGCGTGTTCGTCTTCGAGCTCGGCGCGCTCCTCTTACTCTTTCCCAATCACGCAAGAGTGCAAGCAAATGCAGGACTGGCATTTTGGTTTTAGATTTTGAGAGCATGGTAGAACGATGGTCTTATGTATACTCGTATTAATTAATTGTTTTGCGTTTGTAATTTAACTGATTGGAGAAGAGGCTGACGCGTAATACCATGTGATGATTTCGTTTGATAAATTATCATGGCTTTGAGAAATGTAGTTTAGAAATAAGGAAGAACAATCGAAGATTAAATGTGTCAACCTTTACCATGTTAAATAAAATAAAAGTAATGTTAAAATTCTGCCTATAACCGACATCAAACGCAATATTCAATTTCGCCTAATGTTGGCGCTTGACCTTAATACAGCCCTCAAAAGCGCTTAACAGAAAAAGCGTGTAAGCCAGGGGGAGAATACGCGTAAGTGTTATTTGCATGGGAAACGCCCCGATTTTGGCCTTGCTCCGCCCCAAGCGCGTAACTGCCTTCAAGGCGCGTAACGCACAGACTTAAGTCGAGGGGAGAATACGCGTAGGCTGAAAAGCGCGTAGCTACGAGCTTTTTTTGACTTAAGCGCATGGGAGAATAGACCCCTTAGTGTGTAAGCAATCAGCAAAAACTGTAATTGACTGTCATATACTGAGTCAAAAAAGAAACTTCACACTGATAAATTTGTAAATATTTTCTTGAAACTTTTAATAAGAGTTTTTATCACTTGGGGCAAATGCGTTGTCAAAGACATGACACACATCAACTCTGACGTGCACAGGTACGGAGCACGTGCGAGCGTACTTTGAGCTAAAACCATGTTTTCTCGTGTTCCTAGTCACGTGACCATATGAGAGATGTGCAACTGAGCTCCCGTTAGCACGTTAGAGTGACATCTCGGAAAAACAAGTTTTTTACAGTTAATTATTAATTGATTTTCAATGACATGGCTGTCAAACTCTCAGCGTGAACGTGCCATTGGCACACTGAATACGGAAACGTCCGTCACTGACGTTGCAAGGGATGCAGTCGACAGACTATCCATGATCTTCGGACACATCTCAAACAAACTGGCACCACAGCTGACCGACCTCGTTCTGGTAGCCCAAGTGTGACGTCAAAAGCAGAAGACCGACAAATTGTCTTATGTCATTTGCATAATCGATTTGTCACTGCAACGTCCACTAGGAATGAATTGTTTAGAGGTCGTGTGACTGCCCAAACCATACGTCATCGCCTGCGCACTGCTCTTACTCAAGTTGTAACCTACCATTTTTACTCTTGGACATTTCCCTAGCATTTCCAGTGGAACTGGTTACATTATGGGCATTTTTTAATGATACACCATCTTTAATGATTACAGAATTAAATAAAATCATTATTTAAAACCTCATTTCTTGTACGTTCAACTTATCAACCTCCAAACGAGTGTGAAGTTTTTATTTTGGCTAAGTATAGTTTTGTCTGTTTTGCTCGTGAAGTCACTTTAAAATCTGACTCAATGTGCTTGGGCCCTGTGTCCTCCAATGGGCCAAAATAAGCCCAGGACCGGCTGTAATTTCACATGTAAACGCTGGCGTTCACTTTGGCACAGTCCTTTGTTTTTCTAGAAAGAGAGGACTGAATGGCATTGCCAAAAAAAAAAGAAAAACATAATGACGGTTTTGTTATCGCCAGTCCTCAGTGAAGAGTCTGATAAGTATTTGCAAACTCTGGAAAGACAACAGTCCATCTGATAGTTATAATTAGAAACACTTTTATTCAACAAAATTCTCCCATTTTCTTTCTCTCAACCCTAAAGATGGAATACAAGTCGGGAATGAGGAAGAGGGCCCCAGGTGACAGGCAAAGCTCATTCTATTGAAAATTTTTGGGAGGGGGTGGGGGAGTATTTAAGGTAATTACAATGGCAACAAAGCAAAAAATGTTTGATTAATTGATGAGGCATTCATTATGATCAAGCAGAATAATATTTGGGATGAAGGCATTTTTAATTTGCACAGAGCAGATGTGACGGACTCACTGTGTGTGATCCTGATTGCATTTGCATCTGTCATTGGTTTTGTGAGGATGAGGACCAGAGTTAAGACTGTGATTGGTGTTTGTGAACATGAGGATTGGAGTTAAGACTGTGATTGGTGTTTGTGAACATGAGGATCGGAGTTAAGACTGTGATTGGTGTTTGTGAACATGAGGACCAGAGTTAAGGCTGTGATTGGTGTTTGTGATCATGAGTATCAGAGTTGAGACTGTGATTGGTGTTTGTGAACATGAGGACCAGAGTAAAGGCTGTGATTGGTGTTTGTGAACATGAGGATCGGAGTTAAGACTGTGATTGGTGTTTGTGAACATGAGGATCGGAGTTAAGACTGTGATTGGTGTTTGTGAACATGAGGACCAGAGTTAAGGCTGTGATTGGTGTTTGTGAACCTGAGGATCAGAGTTAATGCTGTGATTGGTGTTTGTGAACATGAGGACCAGAGTTAAGACTGTGATTGGTGTTTGTGAACATGAGGATCGGAGTTAAGACTGTGATTGGTGTTTGTGAACATGAGGATCGGAGTTAAGACTGTGATTGGTGTTGGTGAACTTGAGGATCGGAGTTAAGACTGTGATTGGTGTTTGTGAACATGAGGACCAGAGTTAAGGCTGTGATTGGTGTTTGTGAACATGAGGACCAGAGTTAATGCTGTGATTGGTGTTTGTGAACATGAGGATCAGAGTTATAGCTGTGATTAGTGTTTGTGAACATGAGGACCAGAGTTAAGACTGTGATTGGTGTTTGTGAACATGAGGATCAGAGTTATAGCTGTGATTGGTGTTTGTGAACATGAGGATCGGAGTTAAGACTGTGATTGGTGTTTGTGAACATGAGGACCAGAGTTAAGACTGTGATTGGTGTTTGTGAACATGAGGATCAGAGGTAAGACTGTGATTGGTGTTTGTGAACATGAGGACCAGAGTTAAGGCTGTGATTGGTGTTTGTGATCATGAGGATCAGAGTTAAGGCTGTGATTGGTGTTTGTGAACATGAGGATCAGAGTTAAGGCTGTGATTGGTGTTTGTGAACCTGAGGATCAGAGTTAAGGTTGTGATTGGTGTTTGTGAACATGAGGGTCAGAGTTAAGACTGTGATTGGTGTTTGTGAACATGAGGATCGGAGTTAAGACTGTGATTGGTGTTTGTGAACATGAGGACCAGAGTTAAGGCTGTGATTGGTGTTTGTGAACATGAGGACCAGAGTTAAGACTGTGATTGGTGTTTGTGAACCTGAGGATCAGAGTTATAGCTGTGATTAGTGTTTGTGAACATGAGGATCGGAGTTAAGACTGTGATTGGTGTTTGTGAACATGAGGATCGGAGTTAAGACTGTGATTGGTGTTTGTGAACATGAGGATCGGAGTTAAGACTGTGATTGGTGTTTGTGAACATGAGGACCAGAGTTAAGACAGTGATTGGTGTTTGTGAACATGAGGACCAGAGTTAAGGCTGTGATTGGTGTTTGTGAACATGAGGATCGGAGTTAAGACTGTGATTGGTGTTTGTGAACATGAGGACCAGAGTTAAGGCTGTGATTGGTGTTTGTGAACATGAGGATCGGAGTTAAGACTGTGATTGGTGTTTGTGA
Organism: Gymnothorax reevesii; assembly: GCA_029721435.1. Classification (NCBI taxonomy): domain Eukaryota; kingdom Metazoa; phylum Chordata; class Actinopteri; order Anguilliformes; family Muraenidae; genus Gymnothorax; species Gymnothorax reevesii. The sequence continues at coordinate 1,145,486 of CM056589.1, read as the reverse complement.
ACATGAGGATCGGAGTTAAGACTGTGATTGGTGTTCGTGAACATGAGGACCAGAGTTAAGGCTGTGATTGGTGTTTGTGAACCTGAGGATCAGAGTTAATGCTGTGATTGGTGTTTGTGAACATGAGGATCGGAGTTAAGACTGTGATTGGTGTTTGTGAACATGAGGACCAGAGTTAAGGCTGTGATTGGTATTTGTGAACCTGAGGATCAGAGTTAATGCTGTGATTGGTGTTTGTGAACATGAGGGTCAGAGTTAAGACTGTGATTGGTGTTTGTGAACATGAGGACCAGAGTTAAGGCTGTGATTGGTGTTTGTGAACATGAGGATCGGAGTTAAGACTGTGATTGGTGTTTGTGAACATGAGGACCAGAGCTAAGGCTGTGATTGGTGTTTGTGAACATGAGGATCGGAGTTAAGACTGTGATTGGTGTTTGTGAACATGAGGATCGGAGTTAAGACTGTGATTGGTGTTCGTGAACATGAGGACCAGAGTTAAGGCTGTGATTGGTGTTTGTGAACCTGAGGATCAGAGTTAATGCTGTGATTGGTGTTGGTGAACCTGAGAATCAGAGTTAAGACTGTGATTGGTGTTTGTGAACATGAGGATCGGAGTTAAGACTGTGATTGGTGTTTGTGAACCAGAGGATCGGAGTTAAGACTGTGATTGGTGTTTGTGAACATGAGGACCAGAGTTAAGGCTGTGATTGGTGTTTGTGAACCTGAGGATTAGAGTTATAGCTGTGATTAGTGTTTGTGAACATGAGGATCGGAGTTAAGACTGTGATTGGTGTTTGTGAACATGAGGACCAGAGTTAAGGCTGTGATTGGTGTTTGTGATCATGAGTATCAGAGTTGAGACTGTGATTGGTGTTTGTGAACATGAGGACCAGAGTTAAGACTGTGATTGGTGTTTGTGAACATGAGGACCAGAGTTAAGGCTGAGATTGGTGTTTGTGAACCTGAGAATCAGAGTAACAGCTGTGATTGGTGTTTGTGAACATGAGGATCGGAGTTAAGACTGTGATTGGCGTTTATGAACATGAGGGACAGAGTTAATGCTGTGATTGGTGTTTGTGAACATGAGGACCAGAGTTAAGACTGTGATTGGTGTTTGTGAACCTGAGGATCAGAGTTATAGCTGTGATTGGTGTTTGTGAACATGAGGGACAGAGTTAATGCTGTGATTGGTGTTTGTGAACATGAGGACCAGAGTTAAGTCTGTGATTGGTGTTTGTGAACATGAGGGACAGAGTTAATGCTGTGATTGGTGTTTGTGAACATGAGGATCGGAGTTAAGACTGTGATTGGTGTTTGTGAACCTGAGGATCAGAGTTATAGCTGTGATTGGTGTTTGTGAACATGAGGGACAGAGTTAATGCTGTGATTGGTGTTTGTGAACATGAGGACCAGAGTTAAGTCTGTGATTGGTTTTGTGAGGATGAGGATCAGAATTAATGCTGTGATTGTTGTGATTCTGCCTGTTTGCCATGTCTCTGCCCTGCCTTGCCATGTCCATGTTCTGCTTTGCCATGCCCACGATCTGTTTACCATGTTCACATTTGGATTTTTTTGTCTGACTATTCTTTGTATGTGTATTGTGATTTGGTTTCTTCGATTTATTCATGCATTGTCGTATTTTAGTTTTTAGCGGAGAGAGTGGATGCAGAGCGGATGAAGTGCTTTGTCCGTTTTGAATACTTTATATACGAGATGCATACGCTTACATCCTTTCTATTCCCGTGCTACTAACGATGTACAGACGTTCCATGTACCTTATCCTTCCTCCCTCTTTCCGTTTTCAGCTGCAGCGGATGTGAGTTGTGAGGATGCCCAGAGGATGCAGAGAGGATACAGCAGATGTTTAACGGATGATGACGGACATAGAACGTTTGTTGCTCATATATGTCACGGATTTACATCGCACTCAGCAGAAAGCTCATCCGTTCTAAAAGTTTTGTGCAGCTCAAAACTTTTTGCGCGGATGAAATCACAGTGGACGGCGCTCGATGGACAGAGCGTATGAGACACATATGCAATGAGTACACAACGGGTGCATAACTTTTTTCAACGGATGGCAAGATTTTTTTACGTTTTACATCCTCTTTGCATCCGTAAGTGCAGTGGGACCGGGCCTTTAGGAGTTAAGGTTAGGGTTAGGGTTAGGGTTAGGGTTAGGGTTAGGGGTAGGGGTAGGCATGTACTGTTGAGGTTTAAGGTCAGGGAAAAGGTTTATGGAATGAATGCAATTCTATCAAATGTCCCAACAAGACATGAAAACTCAATGTGTGTGTGTGTGTGTGTAGAGTGTTTGTGTGTGTGTGTGTTCGAATGACTGAGACTGAGCAGTGCCCAGGCAGAGCTCCAGGACTCCAGCACTCCATTTACACCTGGTATTGACATATTCAGACACAGATTGCATTTTATCTCGATAAGGGAAATTGCGTTCTAATGCCAGGTGTAAACGCGCTCCAATCGGAATGTGATCAGATCTGTCCAGAGCACATCTGGAGGGTCTGGGTGGCATTGTGTCCGGATCTCAGTCAGGAGTAAACGCAATCTGTACAACTTGCAGGCATCGGCCACAAATTACTTGTGCGCAGCTGCAGGACAGAAATTCGATATCAATGAGGATAATGACAGCGCATTAAAATACCAGGTGTAAACGCAAAGTAAGAACGGAATGTTTTTTATCCAGATAACTAATCAGGATAACAGATTGCATTTTAATTCCATTTGTCAATGGGGCCAGGGAGTAAGTGCTGTTTTCCTGCCACAGCGGCTGACAAACCCCAGAGCTGGTCACGTTATTGGGCACGCTGTCGAGAAACAGAACGCAGCCCCTTTTTCTCCGCATTCCACTGACCTGACATCAGCTGACGGACAGAATGCAGCCTTTGTGTTACACATTCCACAGGTCTGAAATCAGATTTATAAACAGTGTGGGGAGAGAAGAGTATTAGGAGGCAGGGGTACTCTACACGATCAGCACGCATGAAGACAGGAGTGTTCATCTAAAATCTCTGTCCTCATATAGTCCTCGGCTGCACGGGATGAAGGGATGTCAGTCATTTACTGAGACCAAAGAAGGATAATCAGAGAGGACTGAGGGTGACAGATAAATGGACAGATAAGAGGGACGGAGAGAGAGAGGGAGTGAGTGTGCTATCAGGGCTTACACCTGACACTGTTGACCTAGGGCAAACATTCATAGGCACATGACAGAACAGAGATCCGCCAGCACCGGCAAATTCTAGGAGTAACTTTCCTAAAAGCAGCCTATTTGCCTGGATCATTGAGACGGACTCTGGGACGGCAGGAATGTCATCTGTTTGTCTGCTGGCGGAGGAAAACGTCTGGCTTCATCCGTAAGAGAAGAGTCACCCTGCTCTGCCCTCTCTCTCTGTGTCTCTCATTCTTTCTCTTCCTCCCCTCTACCTCCTACCGCTCTTTCTCTCTCACCCCTCCATTCCTTCTCTCTCTCTCTCGCTGCCCTGTCTGCATCCCCTCTGGAGGGATAAGGCGGCACGTGAGCGCAGATGCCCAGGAGAGCGCACGTCGGCCCGATCTCTGCCCGTCTGCTCTGAGCTTCATTAGGCACTGGCACAGGCCCCACCTGCCCGGAGTCTGGCAGAGCCCCTCTGCCGTCTGACTCAGGCAGCTTCTGTACACTGAGTAACCCGCAGTTACACTGCAAATTGTGCTTCTCTCTTTATACACGGAGAGCACAGGGCACGACAGGCAGGGGGCCGTCGAGAGGCCGAACGTCGCCAAAGAGCTGTCTCCAGCCCAGGGCCGCAGCAAGCAAAGCCCAAGTGTCTGGCTCGCTTCGCTCTTTGTGAAGTTTGGGTGCTCTCTGTGCGGAGTTTGGGTGCTCTCTGTGTGGAGTTTGGATGGTCTCTTTGTGGAGTTTGGATGCTCTCTGTGTGTAATTTGGGTGCTCTCTGTGTGGAGCTTGGATGCTCTCTGTCTGGAGTAAGGGGTGACCTCTCTGTGGAGTTTGGGTGCTCTGTGTGGAGTTTGGGTGCTCTCTCTGTGTGGATTTTGGATGCTCTCTCTGTGTGGAGGTTGGATGCTCTCTCTGAGTGGAGTTTGGATGCTCTCTGTATGGAGTTTTGGTGCGCTCTGTGTGGAGTTTGGATGCTCTCTGTCTGGAGTTTGGTGGTCTCTCTGTGGAGTTTGGGTGCTCTGTGTGGAGTTTGGGTGCTCTCTCTTTGGAGTTTGGGAGCTCTCTGTTTGGAGTTTGGGTGCTCTCTGTGTGGAGTTTGGATGCTCTCTGTATGGAGTTTGGGTGCTCTCTCTGTGGGGATTGGATTCTCTGTGTGGAGTTTGGGTGCTCTCTGTTTGGAGTTTGGGAGCTCTCTGTTTGGAGTTTGGGTACGCTCTGTGTGGAGTTTGGATGCTCTCTGTCTGGGGTTTGGGTGCTCTCTCTGTGGAGTTTCAGTGCTCTGTGTGGAGTTTGGGTGCTCTCTCTTTGCAGTTTGGGAACTCTCTGTTTGCAGTTTGGGTGCTCTCTGTGTGGAGTTTGGATGCTCTCTGTGTGGAGTTTGGATGGTCTCTCTGAGTGAAGTTTGGATGCTCTCTGTGTAGAATTTGGGTGCCCTCTGTGTGGAGCTTGGATGCTCTCTGTCTGGGGTAAGGGGTGACCTCTCTGTGGAGTTTGGGTGCTCTGTATGGAGTTTGGGTGCTCTCTCTGTGGGGATTGGGTTCTCTGTGTGGAGTTTGGGTGCTCTCTGTTTGGAGTTTGGGAGCTCTCTGTTTGGAGTTTGGGTGCTTTCTGTGTGGAGTTTGGATGCTCTCTCTGTGGAGTTGGGTATCTTTGTGTGGAGTTTGGGTGCTCTCTCTGTGGAGTTTGGATGCTCTCTGTGTGGAGTTTGGGTACGCTCTGTGTGGATCTTGGATGCTCTCTGTCTGGAGTTTGGATGCTCTTTCAGGGTGGAGTTTGGGTTCTCTCTGCGTGAAGTTTGCATGCTTTGAGTGGAGTTTGGATGCACTCTGTGTGGAGTTTGAATGCTCTCTGTGTGGAGTTTGGGTGCTCTCTCTGCGTGGAGTTTGGGTGCTTTCTCTGCGTGGAGAATGGGTGCTCTCTTGGTGTGAAGTTTTGGCACTTTCTTTGTGGAGTTTGGATGCTTTCTGTGTGGAGATGGGATGCTCTCTGTGTGGAATTTGGATACTTTCTGTTTGGATTTTGCATGCTGTTTGGAGTTTGGGTGCTCTCTGAGGAGTTTTGATGCTCTCTGTCTGGAGTTTGGGTGGTCTCTGTAAAGTTTGGATGCTCTCTTTGTGGAGTTTGGGTGCTTTCTCTATGTGGAGATGAGATGCTCTCTGTGTGGCATTTGGGTGCTCTCTCTGTGAAGTTTGGATGCTCTCTCTGTGTGGAGTTTGGATGCTCTCTGTGTGTGGAGATGGGATGCTCTCTGTGTGAAGTTGGGGTCCTCTCTCTGTATGGAGTTTGATGCTCTCTCTGTGTGGCGTTTGAACGGTCACTGTGTGGAGTTTGGATGCTCTTTGGGTGCTCTCTGTGTAGAGTTTGGATGCTCTCTCAGTGGAGTTTACATTCTCTGTTTGGAGTTTGCGTGCTCTCTGTGAGGAGTTTTGATGCTCCCTTTCGAGTTTGGGTGGTCCCTGTGTAAAGTGTGGATGCTCTCTGCGTGGCGTTTGGGTGCTTTCTGTGTGGAGATGGGATGCTCTCTGTGTGGAATTTGGATACTTTATGTGTGGATTTTGCATGCTGTTTGGAGTTTGGGTGCTCTCTGAGGAGTTTTGATGCTCTCTGTCTGGAGATTGGGTGGTCTCTGTAAAGTTTTGATGCTTTCTGTGTGGAGTTTGGGTGCTTTCTGTATGTAGAGATGGGATGCTCTCTGTGTGGCATTTGGGTGCTCTCTCTGTGAAGTTCTGGTGCCCCTCTGTATGTAGTTTTGGTGCTCTCTCTGTATGGAGTTTTAGTTCTCTGTGTGGAGTTTTGGTGCTCTCTGTGTGGAATTTGGGTGGTAACTGTAAAGTTTGGATGCTCTCTGTGTGGAGATGGGATGCTGTCTGTGTGGAGTTTGGATGCTCTCAGTGTGGAGTTTGGGTGCTTTCTCTATGTGGAGATGGGATGCTCTCTGTGTGGCATTTGGGTGCTCTCTCTATGAAGTTTGGGTGCTCTCTCTGTGTGGAGTTTGGATGCTCTCTGTGTTTGGAGATGGGATGCCCTCTGTGTGAAGTTGGGGTGCTCTCCATGTATGGAGTTTGATGCTCTCTGTGTGGCGTTTGGGTGCTCTGTGTGGAGTTCAGATGCCCTCAATGTGAAGTTTGGGCGCTCTGTGTAGTGTTTGGATGCTCTATGTGTGATGTTTGGGTGCTATGTGTGGAGTTTGGATGCTCTATGCGTGACGTTTGGGTGCTATGTTTGGAGTTTGGATGCTCTCTGTGAAGTTTGGGGGCTGTGTGGCGTTTGAATGGTCTCTGTACGGCAAAATGGTGCTCTCTCTGTGTGGAATTTGGATGCTCGATCTGTGGAGTCTGGGTGCTGTCTGTGTGGTGTTTGGATTCTCTCTGTGTAATATTGATGGTCTCAGTATGGAATTTGGATGGTCTTTGTGGAGTTTGAGTGACCTTCCTGTGGAGTTTGGGTGCTCTGTGTGGAGTTTAGATGCTCTCTGTGTTAATGACCTTTTTCTGCAGATACTCTGCCTTTCACTTAAAGTCCAAACAAATGCATGTTCATTTAACTGGTGCTCTAAGAGGCCAGTACCATAGGTATGAGTGTGTGAGTGAATGGTGTGTGTGATCACTAGGTATGAGAGTGTGAGTGAATGGTGTGTGTGATCAGTAGATATGAGAGTGTGAGTGAATGGTGTGTGTGATCAGTATGTATGAGTGTGAGAGTGAATGGTGTGTGTGATCAGTAGGTATGAGTGTGTGAGTAAATGGGGTGTGTGATCTGTATGTATGAGTGTGTGAGTGAATGGTGAGTGTGATCAGTAGGTATAATTGTGTGAGAGAATGGTGTGTGTGATCTGTAGGTATGAGTGTGTGAGTGACTGGTGTGTGTGTGTGTGATCTGTAGGTATGAGTGTGTGAGTGAATGGTGAGTGTGATCAGTAGGTATGAGTGTGTGAGTGAATGGTGTGTGTGATCAGTAGGTATGAGTGTGTGAGTGAATGGTGTGTGTGATCAGTAGGTATGAGTGTGTGAGTGAATGGTGTGTGTGATCAGTAGGTATAAGTGTGTGAGAGAATGGTGTGTGTGATCTGTAGGTATGAGTGTGTGAGTGAATGGTGGGTGTGATCGGTAGGTATAAGTGTGTGAGTGAATGATGTGTGTGATCTGTAGGTATGAGTGTGTGAGGGAATGGTGTGTGTGATCTGTAGGTATAAGTGTGTGAGTGAATGTGTGTGTGATCTGTAGGTATGAGTGTGTGAGTGAATGGTGAGGGTGATCTGTATGTATGAGTGTGTGAGTGAATGGTGAGTGTGATCTGTATGTTTGAGTGTGTGAGTGAATGGTCTGTGTGATCTGTAGGTATAAGTTTGTGAGTGAATGGTGTGTGTGATCAGTAGGTATAAGTGTGTGAGTGAATGGTGTGTGTGATCTGTAGGTATGAGTGTGTGAGTGAATGGTGTGTGTGATCTGTAGGTATAAGTTTGTGAGTGAATGGTGTGTGTGATCAGTAGGTATAAGTGTGTGAGTGAATGGTGTGTGTGATCTGTAGGTATAAGTGTGTGAGTGAATGGTGTGTGTGATCAGTAGGTATAAGTTTGTGAGTGAATGGTGTGTGTGATCAGTAGGTATAAGTTTGTGAGTGAATGGTGTGTGTGATCAGTAGGTATAATTGTGTGAGAGAATGGTGTGTGTGATCTGTAGGTATGAGTGTGTGAGTGACTGGTGTGTGTGTGTGTGTGATCTGTAGGTATGAGTGTGTGAGTGAATGGTGAGTGTGATCAGTAGGTATGAGTGTGTGAGTGAATGGTGTGTGTGATCAGTAGGTATGAGTGTGTGAGTGAATGGTGTGTGTGATCAGTAGGTATGAATGTGTGAGTGAATGGTGTGTGTGATCAGTAGGTATAAGTGTGTGAGAGAATGGTGTGTGTGATCTGTAGGTATGAGTGTGTGAGTGAATGGTGAGTGTGATCAGTAGGTATAAGTGTGTGAGTGAATGGTGTGTGTGATCTGTAGGTATGAGTGTGTGAGGGAATGGTGTGTGTGATCTGTAGGTATAAGTGTGTGAGTGAATGGTGTGTGTGATCTGTAGGTATGAGTGTGTGAGGGAATGGTGAGTGTGATCTGTATGTATGAGTGTGTGAGTGAATGGTGAGTGTGATCTGTATGTATGAGTGTGTGAGTGAATGGTGTGTGTGATCTGTAGGTATGAGTGTGTGAGAGAATGGTGTGTGTGATCTGTAGGTATAAGTGTGTGAGTGAATGGTGAGTGTGATGAGTAGGTATAAGTGTGTGAGAGAATGGTGTGTGTGATCAGTAGGTATGAGTGTGTGAGTGAATGGTGTGTGTGATCAGTTGGTATGAGTGTGTGAGTGAATGGTGTGTGTGATCAGTAGGTATGAGTGTGTGAGTGAATGGTGTGTGTGATCAGTTGGTATGAGTGTGTGAGTGAATGGTGTGTGTGATCTGTAGGTATGAGTGTGTGAGTGAATGGTGTGTGTGATCAGTTGGTATGAGTGTGTGAGTGAATGGTGTGTGTGATCAGTAGGTATGAGTGTGTGAGTGAATGGTGTGTGTGATCAGTAGGTATAAGTGTGTGAGAGAATGGTGTGGGTGATCTGTAGCTATAAGTGTGTGAGAGAATGGTGTGTGTGATCTGTAGGTATAAGTGTGTGAGTGAATGGTGTGTGTGATCTGTAGGTATGAGTGTGTGAGTGAATGGTGTGTGTGATCAGTAGGTATAAGTGTGTGAGTGAATGGTGTGTGTGATCTGTAGGTGTGAGTGTGTGAGTGAATGGTGTGTGTGATCTGTAGGTGTGAGTGAATGGTGTGTGTGATCTGTAGGTGTGAGTGTGTGAGTGAATGGTGTGTGTGATCAGTAGGTATAAGTGTGTGAGTGAATGGTGTGTGTGATCAGTAGGTATAAGTGTGTGAGTGAATGGTGTGTGTGATCAGTAGGTATAAGTGTGTGAGAGAATGGTGTGTGATCTGTAGATATGAGTGTGTGAGTGAATGGTGTGTGTGATCTGTAGGTATAAGTGTGTGAGTGAATGGTGTGTGTGATCAGTAGGTATAAGTGTGTGAGTGAATGGTGTGTGTGATCTGTAGGTGTGAGTGTGTGAGTGAATGGTGTGTGTGATCAGTAGGTATGAGTGTGTGAGTGAATGGTGTGTGTGATCTGTAGGTATAAGTGTGTGAGTGAATGGTGTGTGTGATCTGTGGGTGTGAGTGTGTGAGTGAATGGTGTGTGTGATCAGTAGGTGTGTGTGTGTGAGTGATTGGTTTGTGTGAACAGTAGGTATAAGTGTGTGAGTGAATGGTGTGTGTGATCTGTAGGTGTGAGTGTGTGAGTGAATGGTGTGTGTGATCTGTAGGTGTGAGTGTGTGAGTGAATGGTGTGTGTGATCTGTAGGTGTGAGTGTGTGAGTGAATGGTGTGTGTGATGTGTAGGTGTGAGTGTGTGAGTGAATGGTGTGTGTGATCTGTAGGTGTGAGTGTGTGAGTGAATGGTGTGTGTGATCTGTAGGTATGAGTGTGTGAGTGAATGGTGTGTGTGATCAGTAGGTATAAGTGTGTGAGAGAATGGTGTGTGTGTGATGTGCCCCTGCCTCTCTCCCTCAAACAGCCCCGCCCCTTTAACCCTGATCAGTTATAAGGCGTGTGGTCACAGATGGGTGGAGAGTACGCCCCCTGCCTCAGGAAGAAAGCAGCTCGCTGGCAGGGTTTCCTCCACACTTCCTGTCCGGCCCTCAGGGTGCCGGAGTCTCCTCACACAGAGACAGTAAAAATCCTGTCCCTGTCATCGGTAAACGCAAGTGGGTCTGTTGCAGGATATCTTTAGTTCATGACTTCGGTGATACCTGGAGCTCATCCACCGAACAAGAGAAGAGTACTCCGAACAGCCAATGATTAATGGGCGCTGTTACCATGGCGCTTTCATGCAATCAGTTCAGGACCTGGAAGCCCAAGATTATGCTGTTGGCCGAGCTCCAGGTCATTTAATGTGTGATGGAGAGCTGGTCTGAACCGGCAGGAGAAAAGTCCCCCTTGGCACCGTTCGCGGGATTCTCCTCACAGAGCGTTCAGATTCCCCCTTTCATCTCCTCGCGGACATGAGTTATGATATGAATTCCTGCGTGATGCTCTTCCCCTTTAATGTTCTTAAAGTAGCTTGTCTGCTTTCATGATGAAGTCTTGCTGGCGGAGAGTAAGAGATCCATAAACCCGAGTGCCCGAAAGCCTCGCGTCTCCGATATAAAGACTAAACCAACATCAGACCAACTCTCCTGCAGCGAGACGCTGATTCTCGATTGTCATTCACTTTAATAGCCTCGCTGCCCAGGCTCGTAATTTTTCCCTGTAATAAGGCGTCGAAGCTCCGTAAAGAACGGGATAGGCTGTGAGTTTTCAGAGCGTCTCGCCTAGTAGTATGTGTATTGGACGGAGCTCTCCTGCGCTCTTACCACGAGTGACACCTCAATACCAGCCTCCGACCCCACGATGCTGTCCGTCATCGAGTCAGTCCTCACCACAATGCTGAAAAATTGCCCTTCTTTTTGGGAGAAAATGAGGACTGCTGCATCTCTGGGGCACGGTTTGTCTCCCTCTGCCACAGTCTGAGGAACAGGAAGTGACCCTGTCATGCGTACGGCCAGACACACACACACACACACACACACACACACATATGCACGTCCACAAACTGGGTGTGTTCTAGGATGTTTTTCCCTTTAGCCACTGTGGCTAAAACAACCTGATAATATTTTAGCCACAAAGAAATCTCTATAGCCACACAATTGAAACACTATGCTGTGCGTGCAACTTCTCAATACAAACTCCAAATATGTATCTGCCTTGTTGAGCAATATCAACAAAAAACACAGACATAAATACATAATTTATTTCATGTATTCCACACATTCATTACTGACTGAATTTTAAAAAATGATATAAAATACCTGTAAGAGTACAATTGCAAGCATAAAAGTCAATCTTTCTCAAAACCTCTAAAATGGACACATAACTTCTGTGCTTGGGTGTTTTCTCGTTAGAAAAGCAGAGATCACATGATGTTTCTTTTGGTTGGCCGCCAGTTTTGTTGTTACTGCACAAACACAATTGGAAGAACTATGTCATGGTGGCTAGCCTGCGCTATACGGCTCAGTCCGCGATCGTTTATTGTGTTACGTTTATACGTTACTCTTTAGATTATATAGCCATCTGCCTTGCTATTTTACATCAACTGAGGAAAGTCTTTGTCAAGAGTAATTATATCTAAACCATATGATTTGGTTTTGCCCTAACTTTACCAACTCAGCTAGCTGTTAAAGGCATGAACCTCTCCGATATGTTTTTTGGCGTTTATATTTATTGCGTCCGAACTGTACTTCAGATTTTTGGGACGTTGGCTTGCTTGCAGGCTAGCTCTCTCGAGAGCATTCGCTATTGCTGCTAGCAAGTGAAGTAAATCTTACATATGAAGATTATTTCATTATTATTTATTATCTCTTTTTTGTTATTTTTTCTTATAATGTTTTCTACTTGAATGTTTTTTCCATATGTGTGTAATGGCATGAAATAAAGTCTGTTTATTTATTTATTTACTTATGAGGGCTCTCCTTAAATAGCGTAATCTCGCTAGTGATGTAGATGAAGTTATTCATAGAGTGATCTCCCTCAGCCCGAACTGTCTGCTTGCTGTTCGCGTAACAGAAGGAGTCAGTCAACGCTGAGGGAGGTCGTGGGGGTGTGATTGCGTTGAAAGTGACCAATCAGAGTCGTCAAAACCTCTGCCATTCGGGAGGGAGATCTAGCGACAGCATGATGCATTTGGATTGAATAAAATTATTTACGATAAAAGCACTGCTGAAAAGCTTTCGCCACCGTGGCAAAGAGAAATCAGAAATTTTTTGCCACAATTGGATTTCTTTCACCAACTGCAATGTAGTGAATGGCTGACACAAACCTAGACACACACACAATCTCCGCCTGCAGTACTTACTAATTCTTTACGCATACACACATTCCCCCGAAACCAACCTGCAAACACACGCGCGTGCGCGCACACACACACACAAACAAACAAACAAACAAAGACACGTGCTAAAACACACACACCCGCTCCTGTTTCACACAAGCCTAAATCTACAAGTTCTATTATTATGTTTCATCATCTGTATCATCACAAGAATGATTCTGTATGCGCTGCGTTATTGTCTCGTCATTGCTTTGGGAACACAAGTGTACTAATGTGTCATGCCAATAAAGCATTTTGAATGTGAAAATCTGAGAGAGCGAGAGAGAGGGGTGGAGAGAGAGAGGAAAAGAGAGATGGAGGGAGAGAGGGGTGGAGAGAGAGAGGGGGAGAGAGATGGAGGGAGAGAGGGGTGGAGAGAGAGAGGAGGAGAGAGATGGAGGGGGGAGAGAGAGGGGGATGAGAAAGAGGGAGAGAGATGGAGGGAGAGAGAGAGAGGGGGGGAGAGGGGGGAGTGGGGGGATGAGAGAGGGAGAGAGATGGAGGGAGAGAGAGAGAGTGGGGGGAGAGGGGGGAGTGGGTGAAAGAGGGTGAGGGAGAGAGAGTGAGAGACGGAGGGAAGGATGGAGAGACGGAGGGAGAGGGAGTGAGGGGGATAGACTGAGAGTGAGAGAGAGAGAAGAGAGGGATGAATCAAGAAAAGACTCCAGATCTTTCGTTGACACCCCTGGTGTTTTGAACAGAATGTGAGGGGCTCGCTAATCAAGGGAAAAACTGATTTGCACAAGACGGATGTAATGAGCGCCGTTACAGGCAGGTCAGTAAAGCAGTCAGAGGGAAACACCGGAGCTGACTTTGGTTTATGCGGTGATACGGTCACCTTTACCTGAAAATAATTTACATAAGGCTGATGCAACACTGTCTAACTGAGAGTATGACAGTTCGTCAAACTTGGTGTAACGAGAGACGTCATCCATTCATCCATCATCAACCTCCTCACCCGGGTTGTGGGAGAGCTGGAGCCAATCCCAGCCCATGATGGGCTCGCCAATCCATGCAGGGTGCACATACCAGTCACATGCTATTCACACACACACACACACATGCATACCCATCACACACACACGCATACCCATCATACACACACACAGACACACACACACGCATACCCATCATACACACACACACACACATACATACCCATCATACACACACACTCACACGCACATACCCATCACACACACACACACGCATACCCATCATACACACACACACACACACACACATACATACATACCCATCATACACAGACACACACACGCATACCCACCATACACACACACACACACATACATACCCATCATTCACACACACAGACACACACACACGCATACCCATCATACACACACACACACATACATACCCATCATACACACACACTCACACGCACATACCCATCACACACACACACACACACACACGCATACCCATCATACACACACACACACACACACACACACATACATACCCATCATACACAGACACACACACGCATACCCACCATACACACACACACACACATACATACCCATCATTCACACACACACGTACACACACACGCATACCCATCATACACACACACACACACACACGCATACCCATCATACACACACACACACACACACACACACACACACACACGCATACCCATCATACACACACACACACGCATACCCATCATACACACACATACACACACACACACACACATACATACCCATCATTCACACACACACATGCACACACACACACACACACACACACACACACAGGTGATTTACAGTCCCCGGTTGGCCTGATACACATGTCTTCGGACTTAGGCTTCCCTCTGGTTTCCTCCCTAAGGAACACGAGGAGAACATGCAAACACTGCACAGAAAGGCCACTGGCTGGATTCGAACCCATAACCTCATCGCTGCACCACTATGTACCTGGCAGAGCTGAGGTACTGAAGAGGCACGGCGTGACCCCGTTGCTGATTTGATCTGGAATCAGCAAGCACCATCCCCATAAGAGAGGCATACGCTTCATATTAAGGGTTTCTGCATACTTTCTCTAATGATGTAATAAAATTAGATGCAGAGTCATGTAACCAGGAGGATAAATGTACAGTCACATGCTCAGCTTTTTGTTTCGCAATGATGAAACACCCAACAGGAGTCCATGTAATTCCGTGTAATTCAATCTCTGGCTCTTCTTGGTTTTTCTATCACATGGCAAAAGGTAGGCAGACGCGAGAGAGAAGAGCCGGGAACAGACACAAATCCTCTTAAAGTCCTGTTAAATCTAATATACATCGAGATGTTCTCTCGAAGGATGTCGGGAAGTGAAAATATTCCAGAGGAACTTGTTCATACAGAGGGAGTAAAGTGATTATCCCAACAGGCATGCCAGGAGCACGTTTTGCCTGTACAAGCTGAAATATTTTCTCTCCATTCAATGAGGGGATTTGCACGTTTTGCCATCTGGGGATTGCAGCTCAACGACAACAACAAAAAAGCAAAGACACACTGGCACTATGCAGCTCCGAGTGGCCAAAACACTTTTTTTTCCGAGACAGCCAAACTGAACCAACACTGCCATCTACTGTCCAACTGGCACAGTGGGGCACTAGTTTGACTGCATGATAGTATGCACGGGTGTGAGTATCTGTGTGAGTGAGTGAGCGAACTCATTTCTGTGTATTTGTCTATGTGTGCGCACTAACCTCTGAGTTTGTGTCCGTGTTTATGTTCAAGTGTGTGTGTGTCTGTGTGTTAGTGTGCCCATCAGTGTCTGCATGCATGATTATGTGTTTTCCTGTGCGTGTGTGTTTGTGGACATTATCTGGTCTGTAATCTGGTCTTGCCTGAGATGTGAATGAGCCTTTTCTTTCACAACATAACACACTCCTGCTAATATCATCTCTACTACAATCTGAGTGATGTGTCTGCCTCCCTCTGTCAGCAGTGCGTAGCGCACAACGTACGTCACTCACAGTACGTCATTACGTTACTGCGAGATGAACGCTGGCCTTATCATTTCTCTTCGTTTCACACAGGCTCGATTCAGCCTCGCTTCATTTCACACAGCTGGACCCCACGTTTGCAGTGCTGGCCTCAGTCAGTCTGGAGCGAACTCAAAAGCCATCTTTCGCTACAAATCCCAGCACATTATCAGATTAACAATGAACAACCTGGCTAACTTCACTGCATTCGCTATCATAGAAGTGAAGCCAAGCTGATCTATCGCTACAAATCCGAGCAGGCATTCGACAGTGTTATAATAAGCAAACAAATAACAGTTACTACTGTAGACTGATTCATATTGCAATATTAAGGCGAAAACAAAGACTTTACTATCGCTTTGCATCACGGAAGCATTTCTTGATGAGGCAGCACAAATTGTCAGAACACCGGCGTTCATAGTTAACGTTATTACGGAAAGCTAGCAAGCCATCAAGCAAACTTTGGAGCCAAAAAATAGCTTGCGAGCGACGTCGAAACTATTGCATAAATTTGGCAAGACCGTTGGGACAAATTACCAGAAAGCGATCTTGACTCCGCTATCTGGAAAAACCATCTCACTGGGGAGCCGTTAAGCTTATTGTAGCCATGAATTTCAAATCTGTTATATGCCGTAATAAACTAACCTGATAACTTCGACAAACAGTCGAAACAGTTCTGCCCAGCTCTCATTGCCAGCACCCATGCTGCACTCCAGTCCACCTCTGGATAGTTCGCTCCACTTTGGCAGAAGTAGAACTGCATAAAAAAGTCTAGCACCCTAACTGCTGCGTTACTGCTTACAGGACAGAAATCTCCACAAATGCTCCCTGTGAAATGGTGGCACTTTGGTGACCTTTTGAATGAGGGCTTTCACACCAGGTACGATTGTCCCCCCTCCCCCCTCCCCTGACAGATCAGCTTTGACACGAGTAATGTTGTTCCGTGCCCAAGTACACTTGAGTAGTCAAAATTGCGACACAGTAGGCAGCAGTACGTTTCTGAGTGGTTTTTCATAGGGAAATATACACAAAGGACAAGCAGCCTGATGCTGCTGTAGGTGGTGTGATGGGTAGCGATTCAGTAACGTCTCGCTCCCTGTTGGTTTTTTGCCGATTATGCTGTCCACTGCCTCGGACCACAGAAATTTTCTTTTTCATCACTTGAGCTGCCAGACTTTGGCATCGAGTCCCGCACTCTGAGATACTGTATCTTCATTCGCGACACAAATGTAAACACTCACAAATTATTCCATAAATCTCTGCGTTTTTCTGTGCGGTGTCCAGCTGTGATTGAATGTTTTTGTCCACCCTGTAATGTGAATAGAGGCCACTAGATGGCAGTATTTACCTTTTTTTGTTAAGCCCAGACTGGAGATTTGGGCATGTTTTAGGCATGTCTGGGACAAGTCCCAGAGAAAAATAAAAAAAAACGTAAAAGGTGGGAGGGGTCTGCAAAAGAGTATATAAGGAGTAAAAATGATACAGTAAAGTAGTAGGAGAAATTGCAAGGATTGATTGATTGATTTTTTGATTTTGATTTATTTATTTGTCTCGAACATAAAACAAAAAACATTTTTGTAACAAAAAAAAAAAGGTAAATAGTCAAAGACTATTTCCATAGTTCAACAACCGTTCGAGAAGGGACAGGGAGAAGTAAAAAACTTATCAAGCCCAACCCCTTCCTTACCATATTTTACATATTCTAATTAAAGTAAAAACAATGTAACAGATAATAAAAAATAAAGGTACAGTTTCTTATATATGCATTCATATATGTACACACACATACATTAATTTACATACGGAAATATATATCTATCTATATATCTAACTATATATACATAAATACACATATATATACACATACACATAAACATATACATATATATACATACATACATCCACACCTATATACATATACACATACTTATATATATACACATATACACATACCCATATACACACACTTATATACACGCATACATACACACCATCATCCAAACCAAAATCTAACATTTCAAATTGTAAAATAGTTTTTTTGAATTTTCCAATATATATATATATATATTGACAGATCAACAGCAATGGATGATTTCTTGGCATCACCCACCGTAGGGGTTTTGAAGTCTTTTAAAAAGACAGAACTGCTAGAAATTTGCAGACATTTGGAGCTGATAGAGGTAAAACCAGCCATGCGAAAAGCAAGACTGGCTAGAGAGATAGTTGAATATTACATTGATGAAAATGTGTTTGCACCAGGAGATCTGGAACACTTTCCAGTGGAAAATCCAAATATAGAAATGGAACTCAAATTAAAAATGCTAGAGATTGAAAGGGAGGAAAGAGAAAAACAAAGAGAATTTGAGAGGGAAGAAAGAGGAAAGAGCAGAAAGAGAGAGACAGAGACAGAGAGATTTTGAATTAGAGAAGTTGGATGGAGAAGAAAGACTCCAAATGGAGCAACTAAAAATTAAAATAGCAATGAAAAATAAATTTTGTGCCAGTCAGGAGGTAAAACTGGTGCCTCCATTTTCGGAAAAGGATGTTGACAACTATTTCCAGTGTTTTGAAAAGGTAGCAAAGAGTTGCCAGTGGCCAAAGGAACACTGGCCTCTGATGTTGCAAACTGTCCTCAAGAGTAAAGCTCAACAAGCCTATTCGGCTTTGTCTGCAGATGATTCCTCTGATTATGAGGTTGTCAAAAAGGTTATTTTGAGAGCTTATGAGTTGGTTCCAGAGGCTTACCGACAGAAATTCAGAGGTCTGAAGAAATCTGAAAATCAGACTTATGTGGAATAAGTGGAATAAGTCCAAATTTTAGTCTAGCAGTAACAAAAGATGGTTCCAATTTCAGAAAAAGGGTTACGGTGATACCCAAGATTCCTCACCCAAAGACAAAGACAAATCTGGTGATGGTGCCCAGAAATCCAGTAACAGGTCTGATCAAAGTGTGAAAGCTGACAGTGACAAAAGTGGTCTAGTTTGCAGTTATTGCAAGAAATCTGGTCAAGTTACAACTTGGTTGGTTCCTTACAGCTGGGAAAAAAATAGAAAAGGATACCAAACTAACTGCCTTTGTGAAAACAAGGTTAGAACCCCCTGTAGTGGATAACAGATCTGCTAAATTGCCTGCTCCTTGTGGGGCTAAAAAGCCTGATACTGCTGACTTTGTGAGGGAGGAATTTCTTCCATTTGTGTCAGAGGGATTTGTGGCTCTGAATGAGCATACTACTCCTGTCCCCATATATATCCTAAGGGATACCAGAGCTTCTCAGTCACTTTTGTTGATGGACTCCTTTGGAGTTACGTGATGAGACCGCTTCTGGGGATTTCATACTTGTACAAGGTATTGAAGGGAGGACAGTATCTGTACCCCTGCACTCTATATTCTTGAAGTCAGATTTAGTTACAGGACAGGTAAAGGTGGGACTTATGTCAAGTCTACCTATAAGGGGTGTTTCTCTGTTGCTAGGCAATGACCTGGCTGGGGCCAAAGTAGTTCCCCCTGTACATCTTACTTCACAGCCGAGCACTGAAGATGGCGATGAGGACCCATCTCTGTATCCTTCTTGCGCAGTGACTCGTGCTATGGTCAAGAAGGCTCAAGAAGTAGATGATGTGGTGCCGTCCAGCATATTGAATAGTCATGAGTCAGGTGGTTCGCCTTATGACTCTGTTCGGCCTACTATGGTTTCTCCATTTGAGGACTTATCAGATACTTTTATCAGTTCTCTATTCAGCCAGCCGGATGGGTCTGGTGATTCTGATGTGTCTGGAGACTTGTCTCTGTCCAGAAAGCGGTTGATTGAGGAGCAAACTAATGATCCTGAAATTTGTGTACTAAAGAGGAGAGCCCTTCCTGATAAAGAAATAGACGCAGTTCCAGTTGGGTATTATCTCAAGGATGGTGTGTTGCTGCAGAAGTGGCGCCCTCCTGATATCCCTGCCAATGCAGATTGGGCAGTGGTCAAGCAAATTGTTGTTCCGAAGGTCTACAGGAATGAGATCTTAACAATGGCTCATAGTTTACCTTTAGGAGGTCATCTTAGTGTTAACAAGACTGTTGATAAGCTCATGAAACACTTCTTCTGGCCTGGGCTTCGGAAAGACGTTTCCAACTTTTGCAAAACCTGTCACACTTGTCAGGTAGTTGAAAAACACCAGTTAGACCCACCTGTAGCTCCATTGCAGCCTATCCCAGCATTTGGGGAGCCCTTCTCTAAGGTCATTGTTGATTGTGTTGGTCCATTACCCAAGACTATATCTGGAAATCAGTACTTGTTGACAATCACGTGTGAATCTACCAGATTCCCTGAAGCCATACCTCGACGCAACATCAAGGCAACTGCAATCTCAAAGGCTTTGATAAAGTTCTTCACGTTTTTTGGCCTTCCCAGGGAAATTCAGTCAGACTAAGGTAGCAATTTCACTTCCGGATTGTTTCAGCAGGCTGTGTATGAACTAGGTGCGAAGAAGATTCTTTCCAGTGTCAATCATCCAGAGAGTCAGGGTGCCTTAGAGCGGTTTCATTCCACTCTCGACAATGATGAGGACTTATTGTTATGACCATGACAAAGACTGGGATGAAGGTGTTCATTTGCTGTTGTTTGCAGCTAGAGAAGCAGTGCAGGAGTCTACTGGATTCAGTCCGTTTGAGCTAGTGTTTGGCCATGAAGTGAGAGAACCCTTGCTATTGTTGAGTGAACAATGGCTAGAGGAAGAGCCGCACATCAGTCTGTTAGACTATGTTAGCAAGTTCAAGGATAGATTGCGTGCAGCATGTGACCTAGCCAAAGAGAACTTGAAATCAAGTCAGGGAAAAATGAAAACTAGGGCTAGAAGCCGTGAGTTTAAACCAGGAGACAAGGTCTTTGTGTTGTTTCCCTTGCAGTCCAACCCATTGCAGGCTAGATTTCATGGTCCTTATGAAATTCTGACAAAACTCAATGATCTCAATTACATTGTAAAGACTCCAGATAGGAGAAAGCCAAAACAGTTGTGTCACATTAATATGCTGAAGCCTTATCATGACAGAAATGCTAGGGTTGCAGCTGTCACTTCAGATTCTCCTATGGCCGAGATTTGTGAAGATGAGGGGGAGTTTCAAGATGGTGAACCTAGAATTAAAGCTGAAGTTCTTTCATGTAAATTGTCAAACTATGAAGTGTTGCAAAATCTTGATGTAAAACCCCAGCGTTTAGAACCCTCACAGAGAGATCAGTTTGAGAGGTTGATCAAGAAATATGAGGATCTGTTTCCCGACGTTCCAAAGAGAGTTTCTATAGCCTCTCATGGTGTAGATGTTGGTGATGCCAAACCAATTAAACAGCATCCGTACCGGATGAATCCTGATAAGAGAAAGATTGCTGAGAAAGAGGTTGAGTACATGTTAGAACATGATATTATCAGACCCTCCAACTCAGATTGGAGTTCACCCTATGTGCTAGTTCCAAAACCTGATGGAAGTACTAGATTCTGTACAGATTATCGCAAAGTCAATGCTGTAACTAGAACTGATGTGTTTCCAATACCTAGGATTGATGATTGTATTGATAGAGTAGGGCAAGCAAAGTTTCTGACCAAGATTGATTTATTGAAGGGTTATTGGTGTTTGCCTTTAACTGAGAGGGCCAAGAGCATCTCTGCTTTTGCCACACCATCTGGGTTGTACCAGTATGAAGTCCTACCCTTTGGCATGAAAAATGCCCCAGCCACGTTCCAAAGGATGATACAGTCTACAATCGCCGGATTGCCACACACGGGTGCATACATCGATGACCTGATCACATGGAGTGACTCCTGGGAAGAACATCTAAATGATGTGGAGACGTTGTTCCAGCATCTGACCCAGGGTAACCTGACTGTTAACCTGAACAAGAGTGACTTTGGTTGTGCTACTGTCACCTATCTTGGCTACATCATAGGCTAGGGCAGTGGTTCCCAAACTTTTTCTGCTGGGTCCCCCTTTGGTACATAAAAAAATTTTTGCGCCCCACCCCCCCCCAAAAAAATAGGTAATACATACGCACATTTTGTTTTCAGAGACCATTGCAGTTTATTTCACTCATTGTAATTCATATAAACCTCAACCTTTCTGGAAAAAATGTAAGTAAACGGTCATAAACTGTAGATTGTCATAAACTAAAACTAGGCTACTTTTAGAATTGGAAATAGCATAGAATTGCATAGCATGGAATAGAATTGGTGTAATTATTTTAAGCGTAACTGTTTTCAAGCACCTTAACTGTGTAATTATGTTCAGTGTAACAGGTTTATTTTTTTTAATATACAACAACATTGCTATTTATGCATTTTCCGGACACCAACAGGAACTTACTTGCATACAGCCAATCAGCAACCTTGTGCGGACCGCTGAAGGAGTGTCTCGAGACAGTTACATTTTCCTCTCTTCACTGGCCTCGCACTTTTAAGTTAAAATACGTTAACCGAGATTGCGTCAGCTTACTATAGAGAATATTAATGCTCTGAACGGATGATTTTTGTCTAGCCTAGCTGGGAACATTACAAATGATTGGCACGTTTGGAAACGGCCACAGTTATTTTCCAATTAAGGACACGAAAATTTAATAATGCAAAATCTCTTTTAAAGTATAAAATCATTAGGCTGTATCACACTCCTCTGCCTGAGTATAGCCGTCTACTTAAAATTATGTTTCTATGATGCAGAAAGACAGCGAAGTACGAAAAAAAATTAATGAACACCACTTGCCGAACCTGCCGATATGTTTGTAACGTTCAGTTGGTGGGCTAGATAAAAATAATCTGTCGGCATACAGAGCATTCATATTATCGAGAATAAGATGACGCAATCTCGGTTATTTCTGCTTTGTATTCATCGGATTTTGTTCGGTGTCACTTACCATTTTATTATCAATATGCCAGATCAGTGCAGGATAAGAAGCGGCGAGTTGGGTATCGCGAGACTACATTACCGGCTTCAAATATTTGAACAACTACATTCATAAATTATTTATGAAAATGGCAGGCTAGATGAATGATTTGGCGAACAGTTATGTTGAGAGTAAGGCAGGCATTTACGATGTAATCGCAGAATTCTGGGCAGCGAATGGACTGTATGCAAATGATTTTCTGTTGGTGTCCGGAACTCCCGCACTCCGCGCCCCCCCTGCAATTGCACTGCGCCCCCCACTTTGGGAACCACTGGGCTAGGGTAAGGTGGCACCCATAAATGCTAAAGTCCAAGCCATCATGGACTTTCCAGTTCCTGACAACAAAAAAGCTTTGCGCCGCTTCCTTGGATTGATCGGGTACTACCGCAAGTTCTGCAAGAACTTTGCTGAGATTGCTCTCAGTCTCACCAACCAACTGAAGAAAGGCGTAAAGTTCACTTGGTGTGATGCATGCCAGAGGGCCTTCGATCGCCTGAAGTCTCTGCTGTGTCACTTCCCCGTGCTCAAATCTCCTGACTTCAACAAACCGTTCTCCATCGTGTTCGATGCTAGCGACCAAGCTAGTGGATCTGTGCTCCTACAGAGAAGTGACTCTGATGACATTGAGCATCCCGTGGCATACTTCTCCAGGAGGTTCAATCGCCACCAAAGGAACTATTCCACAAGAGAGAAGGAGCTGTTGGCTCTGGTTCTATCTTTACAACACTTTGAGGTTTATGTTTGTACAGGGCAAAAGCCAATGATTGTGTACACTGACCACTATCCGTTAATGTTTTTGAGTAAAATGAAAAACAAGAATCGGAGATTGTTGAAATGGAGTTTGATTTTACAGGAGTTTGACTTGGAAATCAAGCATGTAAAGGGTACTGACAATGCAATTGCTGATTGCTTATCCCGTGGTTGAGTATGTATATATATCACGCGTTTATTCAAATATTGTATTACATGTATGTATGGACAAGTGTCCACTTAGCCATTTTGTATTGAAAAGAAAAATTTTGCCTTTATGAGTCAAAATTTTTCCCTTTTGGAACGGAGGTGTAATGTGAATAGAGGCCACTAGATTTACCTTTTTTTGTTAAGCCCGGACTGGAGATAGGTTTGGGCATGTTTTCGGCATGTCTGAGACAAGTCCCAGACGAAAAAAAAAAAAAAAAAATTAAAAGGTGGGAGGGGTCTGCAAAAGAGTATATTAGGAGTAAAATTGAGACAGTAAAATAGTAGGCGAAATTGCAAGGAGAAGAATACATGTGACCAGACCTGTCATTCTGTTTAAGACCTTTGAAGCTTCTAGTGGATTTTTGCCTGTGTTTGAGCATTTTCCTCACCCAGGACATCACCAAGCAACCCACCAAAGGGACTGTAAATATTTCTGTTTTTGTATATAGTCAATCTTGGTCTGTAGAGTAGAGTAGTTTGTTGTTAGTTGCCTTTGTTTAATTAAATGTGTTTAAAGTTTTTTTAAATTTTGTCTGTCGTCCTTTGTTGTCGTTAATGTCATAACAAATTGGGGCCATAACAACCCAAATATCGAGCAACCATTTAATTTCTTCGTTTGTTAGAACAAAAGATTTGAATAGTTAAGATGTCACTTAACAGTCCACTCCCATGCCAGAGTGCGGTTGCTTTCACATTTGGAACAAGAACAAATGAACTGTGCCCAAGTCCACCTCTCCCAAGTGGACTTGCGTACCCTGCCTGTGCACCAGAGCTTGTGTTCACACACACCAAATGTCCTCTCTAATCCATGCCCTAGTCCCTAGCATGAAAGCACCCTGAATCTTTGTAATTATCCTCAGTACACTGTTGTGATTCTGCCTGCCTAGCTATGTCCATGTTCTGTCTTGCCATGTTCCTGACCTGTTTGCCATGTTTATATTTTGATCTTTGCTATGTCTGACTGTGCCTTGGATTATGTATTATGATTTGGTAATTTAGAGTTCATGTATTGTTTTAGTTTAGTTTTTCCATGTTCTACTTTTTACCACAGTGTTATTCCGGTCCATGTTTTGTATTCCACCTTGCAGTGCACTTTGTCTCCCCCTGGCTGGTCTCTTGTCTTGTCACAGCTCACAGCGCCAGTATTGCGTGCCACTCTTCGGGTGATTTAATGGTTTCTGGATTTCAGCCTTCCTTCCAATCTCGTTTACTTCCTTCACCTTGCTTTTCTATTTTAATAACCCATACTAACAGTTTGTTATTTGGCTAGAGTTACTAACCCGAAGTAACATTGTATATAGTACTAACTTACTAACAAGAACTAAGGGATTATATAGCTGCACTTACTAATTGATTAACAAGCTCTCAGCACTCGCCCTGTTCTAGTCTCCGCCTCTTGTCTTTCCCTAATCTTCTCTGCTGCGTTTCTGTGGAATCTCCACATCTGCTCAGGCTGTCATTTCTCTCATTATCTATGCAAATTAGAACTCCTTGATCGGAGCCGTATGTCTGTCTATAGGATTGTCTCGTGATCCCTGTTTTGGCTTTTGCCTATTTTATGTGATTAGGTTCTCCCTCTTGTTCCCTCCTTTGTAATTAGTCTCATTTCCAGCACCTGTGCTCTGTGTAGCATGTGATTCCCCTGGAGTATATGTGTATGAGTGTATGAGTTTTTTCACAGCACTTTCTTGTCAGATCGTTTCTCTCAGTTTGCTTGTGTCACGTTCATTCTGCCTTGTTCTCTAAGGGGTCTATTCTGCCATGCGCGTAAGTCGAAAAAAGCGCGTAGCTACGCGCTTTTCAGCCTACGCGTATTCTCCCCTCGACTTAAGTCTGTGCATTACGCGCCTTGAAGGCAGTTACGTGCTTGGGGCGGAGCAAGGCCAAAATTAGGGCGTTCCCGGGCGTTTCTCATGCAAATAACACTTTTTCCGTTAAGCGCTTTTGAGGGCTGTTTTAAGGTCAAGCACCAACATAAGGCGAAATGGAATATTGCGTTTTATCTCGGTTATAGGCCGAATTTTATCATTTATTTTATTTTATTTAACATGGTAAAGGTTGAGACATTCAATATTCGATTGTTCATCCTTATTTCTAAACTAAATTTCTCATAACCATAATAAATTATCAAACGAAAGATATTACGCAACAGCCTCTTCTCTAATTAGTTCAATTGCAAATGCATGACAAACAATTACAAACATACCGGTGGTCATCAAGGTCACAACTGCGCTGTTGGCCCTCGCATCTGGGTCGTTCCAGAGAGTGGCTGGTGATGTCACACACATATCTCACGCGTCTGTGTCAAGGTGTCTGACAAAGTTCGTTGACGCTCCAAGTTCTTCACTATGCACTTCCACGGCAGAAAGAGTGGGTGCCACCTCCTTCTCCAGTGCAGTGAAATGCACAGAGGATGATGCTGCGTGCACACTTCTCCGGTGTGCAGTGAGCCTGGCTTTTACAGCGCCCCACAGATCTCTCCATTTAGGTTAGGCAGTGTCTATTTTGCCGTCTGATGGTTCCTGTTTTTTCTGCTATTTTGCCGTCACGTCCGCTTGACATGCGGGGTTGTCACAGATGTGGACTTAAAGTTTGTAGGCATATACACGGCGTCGCGGATTTATGCTAAAGGGCTATTTTGCCGTCTGCCGAGACGGCAATTGACACTGGAAGGTTATTCCAGCCCTCTGTTCTGACGCATACTTCTCCACAAGGCTATCCTTTGACTACAGCCGGGGACGGCACTACAACTGTTTGCCATGTTATTCGATCGTCGGATTGGATATAAGTTAACCAGAAGCATTTTTAATTTGCAGAGCACGCAATCTAACATGCAGTAGCTGATAAGTGGTCATGACTTAGTTTCAATGTAATCTATCGCGCGAAAAATTCGTTTCGCGTCCGGTGATGTGAAAGCAGCTTTATGGACAGTACGCAACAGTTAGAGAGAGCTATTACCTGTTTAATCTCCGCCTTTTTGGGCTTTATTAGCCACAACAATTTCTAAAGGGGGATGAAATTATATCAAGGTAGTGCAGAGAAATAATTTGTAAACCGGTAAGTCCACATCTGTGAAATTTGGTTTTCGGCTTTGGCTCGACGTCGTTATCATTGTCTTCATGCTCTATTAACAAATGCGACTGCCCTATATGTTTGTGATAGTCTAAAAAGTTGTGATATTCTCGCGAGGGAGGAGAATGGTTTTCTAATTAAGGATATCTGTATTAACCAACTCGTGTCTTTGTGGCCTATTTTTTATTTACTTATTTATTTTCACCATTGATAATACTGTGTATTTTAATGTGTGAATAAAGATATTATTAAATAGGCTACTCTAGATTGAGCCCTTCCCTGGCCAATACCAAAGCACTACCCATTTGTTAATCAATTTTAACCTAGCCGACATGGGAAGAATCATCATACTATAATTTGAGGAGCGTTTGTCTGTTTGTCTGTCTGTCTGTCTGTTTGTTCTCCTACTCCTCCGAAGTCCTCAGACGGATCCTCACCAAACTTGGTGGGTCTATGTAGGTTGTCCCTGGAATTGTCCTTGAGGGGTTAGTTTTTTGAAAGGTCAAGGTCACTGGGGTCAAAGGTCAATTTTTCGCTTCTCCCATCTCCCTGGACAGATTTTCATGAAAGTTGGTACGTGGACGTAGGTCGTCACAAGAAATGACCGTGAGAGGTCCGTTCCGTCAAAGATCAAGGTCACGAGGGTCAAAGGTCATCGTATTCATGAAAGTTGGTATGTGGACGTAGGTCGTCACAAGAAATTATTCTCGCCATGGGTAATTCACTACTTATCAGTAAATTGGATAATTGATTATAATAAAGTATTAGGCACAAGTTCAAGTGAATGTGTCGCTCAAATCAAATGGGACATATTAGGCTAGGGATATGGAATTGTGTGATTGCTGAGGCAGTTTTCGACAGCCTGCGGGGTAAGAATCCTTGGTTAAAGCGTTTCCATGTCCTTTAGTTGCAAACCTGACATCGGAGTTGTTTGAGATTTCTAAATGAGATCATATAAACTGTCTTTCATTGTTAAGAATGTTCTCTTTTATTTGTCCCCTTCCCTGTTTTCCACGGGACAAACAGGCTGGTGTGGGAGGGGCACATAGTCAATCCTCTGATTGCGCTGGTTGGGAAGCACTAAATTTAAATAATTGGCACAGACATACATAGGCCTACTATTACAGCCGCATATTGTGGACCTTCTGATAAAACCTCGTATCTTCAAAGTGATAAACTTCACAGGAAAATAAATAAATATATAAATATATATAAATTGATAAATATAATTGAGAATATAAATAAAATAAAACATGTTTAATTCTGCATGTAACAATAGTGCTGTGGCAGGGTGTAACCGAACAGGGGTTCGGGTCGCCCAAAAATGCACCAAAAATAAACAAAAGAAAAAATGGCTCCGCCGCAAATAGCACGTTGGTGCAAGGAGTTTTATTTACAGTGCAACAAAGAAGAAAAAAAAAACCCAGTTCCAACCAAAGTGAAGAAAAATGTCCAAAATGTCAAATATTTACAGGAAACAAAAACAAAAAAAAAACAAACAAGCAAATAAATAAACCAATAAACAAACAAATCACTACTTTCAATTTTACTTTCACTTTCAACTCACTTCAATTCTCCACAGCTACACTCTGTCACTCTCCTGACTCCCTCAACCTCCAATGATGAGAAAACCCCCCCTTTCTACTCTAAGCCCCTCCCCCAGAACATACCACATTCGTTCTGTTAAGTTAAAATAAGATAACCCTTAATTATCCCCTCAAATAGATACACATAATCACCAACACAAATATACACTCTACAATAATGTTTCAACTTGTACCCTTTGTGGCTAGTAACAGCCGATCATCACATTTGAACGAAAAACCCCTTTTCGCTGGAGTGGCTCCTTTCCCCGTGGGCATCACGCATGCGCCACTCCAGCTTAGCCAAATAAATGAACTCATGTTTTCTGCAATTCTGTTTGGTCCTTCCCTGCACCGGTAGTTGTACCCCGCTGTAGTACAGACAAACAGACACACGGAGAGAGGAAACGAGGAACGGAGGAAGACAAGACAACGAACAACATCCTATAACAAAACAAAAGACATTTAAACCAAACGCTAAGTACAATAAAGACGGGACCAACCATTTCAATGAGTAATTGTGCGTGTTTGTAACATGATAAAGACGGTAACGGTAAAACAAACAACAGTAAAGACGCTAACAAACCTTTAGGTGTAATTTAGGGTGTTTGTGGGGTGTTTTAACCAGTAAGATTGTGAACGTGAATTGGAAATGTTTGTGTGTATGAAACCGGGTACCCTGCTGCGCGCTTTGAGTGTGCACCCTCAAAGCTAACGCATTATGTTATCGGAATATGTGTATTATTGATATGTATGAATGGCGTACACGTAACAAGACACAAACACGAACAAACAAAGAGTGGGAAGTGGCTAGTTTGTGGGGAAAAGACGCCGCTCGCGGCCGGAGACAGAGCCCTCTGTCACAAGTGCACATACAATTTTTTGTTTCTTATTAGTTTGGAGATACAAGGTTTTATCAGCAGGCCCACGATATTCAAGTTTAAAGTCTGGTTTGCGTTTTCCATGGACCACAACTGCATTTTCATGGTTAATCAGAAAATCCTTGTTCCATGTTTTCCTGATAGCCATAATCAATGAGCTTTGTACAGAGTCTGCCTCTCTTTTGGATCAGTCACACCTCTTTCATAAGACCGCCTACATTCTGAAGTTAAGCGCTGTGGACGTGATCGAAGCGAGTTGGAGAGAATATGCGTAACTCAAAAGTGCTTAACTTGAATTGCGTAAAAAAGGACTTGCGCGATAATGGGAGAACAGACCCCTAAGTGATTCTCTTCTGACTGGACCACCCCTTTTTTTTTTTTGATTTTTGGCTTTGTGATTTTGGATTATTGTTGCATCTGCGTGTTTTTGACCCTTTTCTGCCTGACTACGAGATCTATGATTGCTGCCCTGGTTACGGTTTGGATTACGCCCACTGGATTTTGCCTTTGCTTCTCTGATACCTGTGCCTTCAAGCAAACCCATTTTTGCCCGACCACGAGTACTGTGATTGCAGCCCTGGTTTTTGTCTCTGCTTTTTCCCTACTGGATTGTGATTTTTGGATACTGGACTTTGTACTTTTGCCTTCTGCCCTGCGGGGGGTTTCCCCCTTGATCAATAAAATCAGAACAACTGCATTGCTTGGTTCTCGTGACTGGTTCCTGAACGTACCATCACATACGCACGCACGCACACACGCACAAAAATATGAGAGGTCATTTGAGAGAGTTCATACTTGCTTTCACATGTCCAAACTTTGTACTATCATGCTCTCACGCACACCAACATTGGCCGTTTCTCAAAGCCTAGGCTGCATCCTTCGAAGGCTGCATTTTTAGGGACCGTCGCTCAATTCCATCCGCCGGACTCACATTTAAGGTAAGAGACAAGGGGTTCATCTCGAAGCGTAAGCTGCAGCCTACGAAGAAGTGTACTCCTTTGAAACATCCACCAGGCCCGGATGTTTGCGTCATGCGAAACATACGTCACCGTACTGCGCTTTCAGAACTGAAGCAATTATGAATGGCAAGACGCGTTTGTGCTTGCTGCCGTTTGATAAGTTCCTGAAGATGGAAGAGGAGTTGGAGGAAGAGTACCGGCGACGAACCCGACGCAGACGTCGGCGTTTGTGGTGTAGCTATTTGTGGCCGACTGGTAGAAAGGTAATTAGGCATTTTATTTACATAATTGCATATATTTGGGTTCCTCGGTATCATGAGGCAAACTGATCACTGGTCGCAATGTATCAGCAAACTGAATCGTTTGAATTGGGTTCATAATAGGACTACATGTTCGGGCTACAACCTGTTGTTACTGTTGCAGTTGCCCTGTTACTATTCATTCTTTTCTTGGCCGACTGTTTGGTTTGTGCCCTGATGAATTAAAAAGTGAACATCAACTTTGTGTCCCTCATTCTCTGCACTTGACAGAAACTCTCCTTGGAAATGTCACAGTGAACTAGTACAGTAGCCTACGTGTGTAACAAATAAATGAAGGTATGAATGCTGGACGTGAACACAATTAACATACTCAGTAGCGCAAATTCATGACTCATAGATGATGCATACGACTGAGGACTGGACTGCCGTTACTCTCTATCCGTGGACCGCCAAGTTTCTCACACCGGTAAATTGATGGTCGTGTGCGGCTCTGAGGGGAATGAATTTCCCCGTTATGGCTTTGGTCCCCAAACGACACTTATGTTTAATTAAGACGGAAAGTCTTATGATCGATGTGTTACATCTGTGGTAACTAACGTTATTTTTGCTATGTGGAAATACTGGTCATTCAGGGCTTCGCGGCGCTCAGTGTGCCAAGCTTGTGGAAGTTGAGCAGTCCATAACTTCCTTAATATTTTACGCAGAAAGATCTTGGTACCATTGGATTCGTATTGACATATCCTTTGATATGACACCATTTTTGTTAATGTTGGACAATTATGATTCTCTCCCCCCGTTTCGGTGGCGTATGTTTCATTACAAACTCCACCGAAACGGTCGCGTCTGTGGTCTCTGCCATTTTTTTTTTACTCTATTAATTAGGCACCTGGGTCCTGCGCCCGCACAGGGATATGGGATACATACGGCCGCAAAGGATACACCTGAACCGTCCTTTGACGTCCAGCCAACGAAGGCTGCATTTCAAGAGCGTTAGGCTATAGGAAAACCTAGTTCGCCACAAGGGGCAGATTCTCACTTAAAAGACAGCGTCCATTCCTCTGGACTTACGCTTTTGTCCGTCAATGAAACTAACTTGGCATGTATTTGTTCATTTGCTACATAATTAGAAATAAAGGGGAAATTTTATTCATTTATATTTATTTATTTTGTCAGTATCCATGCCTAAATGATCCAAAAGTGTTCATTATCAATTATAAAAATTGCTAGAAAAAACTTTGCAATTACGTTGATGCCACGGCGTGTGACAGTTTTTTCAGTGCATACTACATGCTTCCCTCTTGAGGCTATTTTTCAGTTGTTATCTGCATGTGAATAACGTGAATTCCGACCATGTAGCGCCTATGTCCTGCACATCAAATGGTCTGCTAGGGACTGACCAGACAGATTAGGTAATAGGTGTGCTGTTTCATAATTGGCTAATTCAACTTGGTCGGTTTTGTCATTAAAATAAAAATCGATAATTTAATGGAGGATCAACACGCTAGTTTTTGCTTCACAAACATTTAAATACCGATGACTCGTTAGGTTTTGCCATAGCAAAACAGAGATTCAGAGATTATCTTTCATGTAGTATCTTACTGTAGCCTGAATGATGAGGCAATGCCGAGTAGATCCTACAAAATGTTCTAATTGCAGTTTCGACTAAAATATGACTTCTAACGATTTTTTTTCATATCTCTTAAAGTTCCTCGGGCGCATTAAGCAATGCTTTCACCTCTGAACCCACGGTGACGGTGTAGCAGCCGAGAAGTGCGAAACTCAGCCGGCGAAGACTAGGCCTTTATTTTTCTGCCGCATTCGGAGGCGCCTTGGCAGAGGCAGAGTCTTCACTGATTTCGCAGCCCTCGTATGCAGCCTTCAAAGACTACAACCGACTCATTAAGTTACACACGAAGTATAAATGTAGGGTTGGGTTTAAGGCTATGTTTAGAGTTAGGGGTTCGTGTTAAGGGGCCTCAGTTACATACGGTGCGTAGGCACAAAAAAGAAACGTACGTCACTTTCTTTTCTGATTTATAAACACAAACTTGACATTAAAAAGGGAAATTAAGATTATGCATAATGTCAATAATCTCCAAGTCCATCCTGATTAATAGATGAAAATTCCATGCAGTTTATTTTACCCATAGATTTATAAATTAGGATATTTTCCACAAAATGTCATTTTTATTTTTTTGTGCGTACGTATTATTAAGGTATGAAATCCACTCAATTTTTTATCAAGAAGACCCAAGGTTAGGGAAATCAGTGGCGCTTAAAATAAAGCTGCTTAACGGAGGTTAAATGACATTACATCGATTTGGCGGATGGAATTGAGCGACGACCCCTAAAAATGCAGCCTTCGAAGGCTGCAGCCTACGCTTTGAGAAGCACCCATTGTCTCACACACATTACACTCTCACACAGAATTAAACTTGTTCAAGTGACAAAATGACAGCAAATTTAAGACAGAATGATAGTGTATGTGAATGAGAATAGGTGATTGTGTGAGAGAGTTTGATGGAAACGGATGTAGCATTAAATTCTCAGTTCCTGATTGGTTATACTTGGTTATACTTTTGTAATTTAAATTATAGGACCTCAAGGTACCTTTGTGAACCTTTTAAGGGTCTAAAAGGTACAAAAGTACTTTAATGTTCCAAAACAAATAAAAACCCACTTCTAAGGTCCAACAGCAGTACCTTTTAAAAGGTTTTTCTCTCATCGTCCTTTGCAGTGCCTCAACTTGATCCTTTAAAAACATACATTGGTGAGATATGTTTTATGTCTACATCTTACAATAGCTACAGAAATGTGCGAAGTCTCTCTCAAAAAGATTGCATTTCAGTTCCTCATGTGATCTCAGCGTGGAACAAATATGCCCAAGACGTTTGTTGGACTAGGGCATGGACTCTTCCCAGCAAATTTTTCCTTGTAACTAAGGTAAAAGTGTTGTGAATTAAGTATTTATTTGTTTTTGTATGTTTTCAGTTTCATGATCTTTAGAATTATTTGTTTCTTTGTGTTAGATTTACTTCTTGTGTGATTGTTCATGTTTCATGAATGCTTGTCCTTTGTCTCTCGCTCCCTTGTATGGTGTCTTGTTTCCATTCACGGTCTTTGCCCCTGTCTTTTCTGGTTGGGTACTTCCTGCTTCCTTCTTCCTGTGCTTGTTCACTGTCTGCACCTGAGAATAGTTTAGCTGAGGCACTGGTGATTAGAAATGGGTAGGGCTACACATTAGAGCAGAGTAGTTAGACACGGTGATTAGTTAGTTTGAAGAAGCAGGGCACGCCTACTTGTTCAATCTGTCCTATCACTTTCCTTTGCTGTTCTAGATTCTGCCTCCTCTCAGCTGTCCTTCATTTCTTGGGCTAAACATTCTGATTAGTTTGCTTATAAAGACCCCACTTTTCCGCTTGTCTTTGTCGATTTGTGACCGTTCCTCGCTCTGCCCGGTCGGTCGGTCGGTCGGTCGGTCGGTCGGTCGGTCGGTCGGTCGGTCGGTCGGTCGGTCGGTCGGTCGGTCGGTCGGTCGGTCGGTCGGTCGGTCGGTCCGTCCGTCCGTCCGTCCGTCCGTCCGTCCCTCGGTCCCTCGGTCCCTGCACTTTTTCCTCAGTGTGTTTTTGCGGTTATTGAGTTTTTGTCCTTTGTGATTTTCTGTACTCTAGTTATTGACTGTATTCGTCGAGTGAGTGCGGTGAGTTTGAGACTCTCCCGTTTTCCCCAGTTCCCTTTATACTTTGACTTTTTAGTTAATTTCTGTGTCTCCCTCTTCCCTTCCAATTCCCCTTTCCCTTTTCCCCATTCCCTTAGGTTAGTTCCCCTTTGTTTCTGTATTCTGTGCTGACTGATTTCCTGGTTTTTTGACATTTTGCCTGTCCCTGACTACGATTGAGCGTTTCTGTGATATTCCTGATTTCTGGCTATTGACCTCCGTTTCTGTCTGACCATGAGCAACGGTAATGTGAATAAAAGACGCTCTTCCGAGCTTGAACCGCGATTGGAGTCTCCGTACGTTCATTACAAAAAGAGGTTTCTTTTAAAATTATCCATTGTTGCTATCCTGTTAAGTCTCTAAGTTTAGAAAAGATATTGACACAATGTTTTCATCTTTTTTGGTTTTGTGAATACTCTAGAGGCCTTTGGCAGAGGATTTGTCTTATTTTGGACAATATTTATGCTTGTTTTACCTTGTCTGCAGGATGTTTTATCTCGTTTTCGTTTAATATTTTCTTTAATTTAATCATTTGGCTAAATTTCATGTACATAAAAGTAAGGTTGAGAACCCACCCCTCATTTGTTTTCTTAAAGAAATGGAGTTGTATATTAAAACATTTCTACCCCTCTTATCAAAGCTATCAAAACTGTAAAACTTTGTTCCAAATATGAAATATTATTAATGTATGCATGTGCATCATACTTTGGACTATTTATATATATATTTTGTTTAAAGTGCTTTTTTTTTTTTTTTAAATATAACCCCCTGGCATGTAGACATTGAATCTTCATTTTGTACTTTGAGTAAAACTAAGGAGGTATTCTAAATGCTGGGAGGAGTTTCAGTGGGTTGCAAAAACTATTTCACATTCAATATTTGGGTATTGCAAGCGTTCTCGGAGAGAACTATTCCTATATGTTTGGGTCATATTTATTAAATTTTATCCAAGAAGAACAGATTAGCTATCTTTAAAAGGATGCGTGTGAGCACCCCCCGAATTCCAGTTCTGGGGCCTATACGGAAAAAATCTAAAGTACGTCCTTTTGAGGCGCTGAATGCGTGACAGTGACTGACAGACACCTTCCCAGGCGGGTAGCTACCTGCCAAGTTGACTAGAGGGCGGCCGGGGGCGTATCTCAAATCCACTAACTGGAGTTACTGTATTATTCGTATATCAAGTGACCGCAGCAAATTATTGTATCCCCCCCGAACGAAGGTTGAGGATACTATGGATTTGGCCTTGTCACGCGTCCAGAGATTTTCTTGAACGCTCTACAGCCCACAAGTGCATCGATTCTTTTCAAATTTTGCAGGAACATGCATTATGGTAAGTTCACGACACATTGATTTTGGGTACTGGGGGGCCTTCGGGGGACACGTGCTCGGTTACCGAGTGTGGTTTTTTTTTTTTTTTTTTTTGCACCCCCTGTCAAGATGTGCCCTGGGCAATTGCCCATTTCGCCCATAACTAAATCCGCCACTGGGTGCTATACTCTGCTTCTCGAATGGAATTGGAAAGAATATCGAGCTAAATTTTATAGTGTGATATAGGCTACTTCACTTTGGTGCTATACTCCACTTTCCAGACGGAATTGGGATGAATAACGAGCAACACTTCACTTTCAAATGGATTTGGAAAGACGTGCTGCTCCCGCGACGATCATGCAGTTTTTTTCACCGTGCTTCCATGTCGTACGGGAGGGTGGGATATGTCCGTGATATCCCGCTTCTGACTAAATTTTCAAAGATTTAAATTATAACCAATCAGGAACTGAGAATTTAATGCTACATCCCTTTCAATCAAACTAACTTCCGTTTCCATCAAACTCTCTCTCAATCTCCTATTCTCATTCACATACACTATCATTTTTACATTCGCTGTCCTTTTGTCACTTGAACAAGTTTAAGTTCGTGTGAGAGTATAATGGTGTGTGAGAGAATGGTGTGTGTGTGAGATGATGGTGCGGGCATGAGAGTATAAGTGTGTGTGTGTGTGAGAGAATGATGTGCGAGTGAGAGAATGATGGTGTGCGAGTGAGAGAATGGTGTGTGTGTGTGAGAGAATGATAGTGTGCGCATGAGAGTAATGGTGTGTGCGTGAGAGAATGATGGTATGTGTGTGTGTGTGAGATTGATGGTGTGTGAGAGAATGAATGTGTGTGTGAAAGAGAATGATGGTGTGTCTGTGTGAGATTGATGGCGTGTGTGAAGGAGAATGATGGTTTGTCTGTGAGAGAATGATGGTGTGTGCGTCTGAGAATGATGGTGTGCGAGAGTATAATGGCGTGTGTGTGAGGGAATGATGGTGCGTGTGTGAGCGAATGATAGCACATGTGAAAGGAAGTATGAATTCTCTCTCATACAAAAACAAGCACACGCGCAAACACACAGACACCAAAACACAAAAGCAGACTTAACTCCATCTGTTTGCATGATTGTGCGTAAATATGTGCATACTGCATATAGAAAACTGAATCAAAATCACCAAAAATGCAGCTCAAAAGTATGCTTAATTCAGTTGAGTTTTTTTTTGTTGTAATTGAAACACCATGTCCTAAGCATAAGGGTTTCACCACAGTAAAGTTAATATGGGCATTCATGGGGAAAGCTGATTTTTGTTGTCACCGAATGCTTTGAAAATTGCAGGAGTTTGTGAGGCTCCAGATCTCCGGTTTGCTCAATTGACGGATTGCATTGTGACTGTGTCTCTATCCGCAGATTAAGAATGAATCGTTAATAATGAACAGGAAGTCCTGAGCTGACTGAGGGCACAGAGCAGGTCATCTCTCCCTCCCAGGTCTGAGGACTCACTCAACTGCTCCCCCTTGTGGTTGAGTTGCCTCACTACCAGACATGAAACCAAAGTGCACTTAAGCACAACTATGTTTGCAGAAATAAAAAGCCATAAACACAGCCACAGTCTATATATACATTCATTTAATTTAAATAACCACAGAATTACAGAAATACATAAAGGATTCTACAGCGCCCTCAATAGTTATTGGCACCTGTGGTTAAGATGTGTTAAAAGCCTTAAAATAAATTAAATTTTTATTGCAGAAGCATACTCTCATACTGAAAATTGTAGAAAAATGTAACCTTCAACTCAAGAGAATTTTAAGGGAAAAAAATCCCTGACTAAGAAATAATAATTTTTCATAAAATCACTTGTTCCACAATTATTGACACCCCCTTAACAATTCATAGGAAATAAATGTACTTGTATTTCTGTTATTTCTACAGTTGTTTACAAAGGTGATCGGAGCATCTAGGAACATTTAATTAGTAATTCATCACTTCCTGTTTCCCTGGGGTATAAATATGACGTGACACAGAGGCCATGTCTCTGATCCATTCTTCAACATGGGAAAGACAAAGGAACACACCATTCAAGTCAGGCAATGGCTACAAGAAAATAGCCACTCGCCTGGACCTGCCCATATCTACTGTCAGAGGAATCAGTAAGAAGTTTAAAACAACTGGAACAGTGGTAAACATACCTGGACGAGGATGCAAGGTTATTTTGCCACCACGCACAGTGAGGAGGATGGTAAGAGAAATAAAAAGTTCTTCAAAGCTCACTGTTGAAGAATTGCAAC
Source organism: Gymnothorax reevesii (assembly GCA_029721435.1). Classification (NCBI taxonomy): domain Eukaryota; kingdom Metazoa; phylum Chordata; class Actinopteri; order Anguilliformes; family Muraenidae; genus Gymnothorax; species Gymnothorax reevesii. The sequence goes on along the minus strand of CM056589.1, from coordinate 1,108,376 downwards.
AAATGGTAGCATCTTGGGGTCACAAAGTCTCCAAAACATCCATCAGGCGCTACCTACATGCCAACAAGCTGTGTGGGAGGCATGCACGGAAAAAACCTTTTCTCACTCACAATCATAAACGCAAACGCCAAGCGGTACTGGGACTTCAACTGGGACGGTGTGGTCAGATGAGACCAAGATAGAGCTTTTTGGCAACAAACACTCTCACTGGGTCTGGCGGGACACAAAAGATGAGTATGCAGAAAAGCACCTCATGCCCACTGTGAAGTATGAGGGAGGATCGGTGATGCTGTGGGCCTGTTTCTCTTCCAGAGGCCCTGGGACCCTTGTTAGGGTGCATGGCATCATGAACGCTTTGAAATACCAGGACATTTTAAATCAAAATCTGGTGGCCCTGAAAGCTGAAGATGGGTCGTCACTGGGTCCTTCAGCAAGATAATGACATGTGGCCAAACATTTGGCCAAATCTACACAGAAATGGTTCACCAGACACCAAATCAAGCTCCTCTCATGGCCATCTCAGTCCCCAGACTTCAACCCCATTGAAAACCTGTGGAGTGAGCTGAAGAGGAGATTGCAGAGGAAAGGATCCAGGTCACTGGATGATTGTGCACAGAGGAATGGTCAAAGATCCCTCTTTCTGTATTCTCCCATCTTGTGAAACATTATAGGAGAATATTAGGTGCTGTTTTGTTGGCAAAAGAAGGTTTTAAAAATTATTAACATCAGGGGTGCTAATAATTGTGGCACACATGTTTTGATGTAAATTTCTTACATGTTTCTTACATTAAAATAAGTTTCTTACATTCTTACATGACTTCTTAATGTGGGATTTTTTTTCCCCACTGAATAAATGCACTTGAATTAAAGGTCGGATTTTCCTATTTTTTTCCATAGTGGTCCAATATTATTTAGAAAAGAACTGAATTTATTAGAAGCTAAAGAACTCATCTTAACCAGAAACGCCAATAATTATGGAGGGCGCTGTATATACGCTATCAAGCAGCAATTACAGTCGCAATTGCTGGTACCCTATCACACACTTTGTACATCACACAAACTTGACTGCTCGTCTTATTCACTGCAATTCATTTGATAAGGCAAATTGGGCCTTTACTTATGAGGGAACAATTGCAGTTTAACACTAATATGCACAGACCAGGGATCATGAAATTACTTATGCTTAACCTCTCTGAGCAGATGTAGACGCCAGCAGACATGCTAGATAGCACACTTGGATCAGTTATTGAATATTCACTAGCGAGCCGAGCTCAAACACAGTTTAGAATATGGATGAGTTTACTCCGATCCCTGTTTCCCAGGAATCCCTGTTTTCACTCAGTTTTCTGAGGCAAAAATTTGACATGGTATTAATACTATGTCATTCTAATATCAATTATAGTGATCACCTATCAAAAATGCGTAGTTCCCTACCGTGGATTCATTCATAGATTCCAACATCGATGAATTCAGCACTCCCTTATATCCTTCTCATTGCTTAATGCTTATAATTATAGTTATAATATAATATAGTTAGGAAGTTCACGCCGACGCAAAACTTCCCCAGTAATGATGTATTGATTGACACATTTCTTATCCAATTCCAGAGAGTATATCTTCCAATCTTTCCACAGTTACTGAGAGACTTCGATTAGACCATCAGAAAAGTATTTAAACCTTCGCATAAAAGGAGTTAGGTCGTAATCTCTCAATGTTGCGCAACTGAAAATGACGAGATTCCACAGAAAAAAGACTTCCAAAACCAGCCTGAAGTGTTCACTAATATTTACAGGATTTAAATGAGATACGGATTTGTCAATGGGAGTTATTCCAAATTAAACAAGACTGGCGGGTTCCTTCTCCAGAGTATATCTATTTCTCAGGAGGAATTCAATGAAGAAAGGTTTTTGTTCATTTAATAAGTAAGTGGAATTTAATATATACTTTTTACTTATGGCTAGGTAGCTAACTGTTTCTCTGGGTTTACCGTGGCCATGATGATCACAGAGCTTGTTTACCACTTTAGTTAGTAAGAGTAGCTTAATGTCTGATCTAATATAAGATTTATTTCAGATATTACTGAATTAGTGAGTTATACTTGTTCCTTATAAGGTGTGGAAAGTGTTAATATAAGATCGCAAGCTCAAAAGTGGGAAATGCTAGCTTTTCGTTGCAGGGTGAATGTTCTGCTAAATAAGCAGTTCCTTTAATGAGTATGTGTGCTGGATTGTGGGACTCTGAAGAAACAATGACAAAATTCTAAACTTTATCATGGAGAAAATCGCTCATCAGACCATGGCACACTTTGCGTCAGTCCATTGCAGATCAGTTCAGGCCCAGAAAAGCTGGTGGCGTTTCTGGGTGTTGTGGATATATGGCTTTTGCTTTGCATGGTAGAGTTTGCACTAGTAGATGTAGCGACAAACTGTGTTTACTGACAGTGGTTTTCCGAAGTATTCTTGAGCCCACATGGTAATATTCTTGACAGAATGATGTTGGTTTTTAATGCAGTGCCACCTGAGGGACCGACAGTCACGGGCACTCAATGTTGGTTTTTGGCCTTGCCTCATGTGTAGCGATTTCTCCGAATTCTCTGACTCTTTTGATGATATTATGGAGTGTAGATGATGAAATCTGTAAATTCCTTGCAATTGCACGTTGATAAACGTTGTTCTCAAACTGTTGAACTATTTGTTCACAAAGTGGTGAACCTCGCCCCACCCTTGCTTGTGAACGACTGAGCCTTTCGGGGATGCTTCTTTTATACCTAATCATGACAGTCACCTGTTTCCAATTAACCTGCTCACCTGTGGAATGTTCCAAACAGGTGTTTTTGAGCATTCCTGAACTTTCCCAGTCTTTTGTTACCCCTGTCCCAGCTTTTTTGGAAAGCATTGCAGGCATCAAATTCAAAATGAGTTAATATTTAAAAAAATAAATAAAAAAGTTAATCAGTTTGAACATTAAATATCTTGTCTTTGTAGTGTACTCAGTTGAACATAGGTCGAAAAGGATCTGCAAATCACTGTATTCTGTTTTTATTCACGTTTTACACAACATCCCAACTTCATTGTAGGCTACAGCTCATGTTAACAGACAGAAGTTTGAGAATGTCACCAAACGCAGTTAGTCATCTAACATTCGTCTGTTTCAGATGCACGCCAGGTCCCTGCAGCCCGGAGACGACAGTGGAGATGATGAGTTGCAGCGGTGGGCGGGCAGGCTCACCGCTCCCTCCACCAGCCTCCTACATCTGGTTGTCGTAGTCGTAGCCCGGCGTGGAGGAGTACTGCGGCTGGTTCTGCTGAAAAGCCCCCTGGGCTGCCCCCACAGCTGCCTGCTGCACGTGAGGGTTCTTCCAGGCCCCAGAGACCCACTCCTCTTGCGCCTTACTCATACTACCGCCACTGCCGCGGTAGAAGTTGTGCACCTGAGAGGGAGAGGGAGAGAGAGAGAGGAGAGGGAGAAAACAGTTCTGAAGACAAATTCAAATCAACTGATTTCAGTGGGGGCAACTCTTTCAAGCGTAAAAAACATATAAAAATACAAAATGCATCTATAATGCTTGTGGCGTAATCCAAATATTCTGAGCCCCAACATTCATGGGACATCTTTTCACATGTTTTTAGCCATAAGGTCCTTTGTAGCGACTTAGCTAGGTGCCTTGATCATCTTCGCAGAAGTCAAAGATTTAAAATCTACCTACGGCGGCCGATAAGGACAAACGTGCTATTCAGTCAGTGAATAAAAATCATCAAAACTGCAGTGCTTCTCTAATTGGAGGTGTTTTGGGCCATCACAGCGAATTTGCCCTAGTCGCCACTGTCAGAACATCTTGAATCTTGAACAACTTCTGCGAAGATGAACAAGGATCCAAGCGAAGTGACTACATTGGCCATTTCTGCTAAAAACATGGTGAAAAGATGTCGTTTCGAGATAAATTTGAATGTTGGGGCTTACAGACACTTGGATTATGCCACACAAGCAGTATGGAAGTATTTTCTGTTTTTTTATGTTGTTTTTTATGCTTGAAAGAGTGGCCACCACTGACATCAGTGGATTTGGTCTTCAATGCTGTTTTCCTTGGAAAAGCCAAAAGTGTTTTGAGGATGAAAGAAATTCCCCAACCCTTCAATTAGCCTTGAGGTGAGTAGATGATGAGTGAATTTTCATTTTTGTGAGAACTATCCCTTTAAAAATGAAAACGTATCATTGTGGACGTTGCCGAAGTAAAACTTAGCACGGCTCTGTTTGTTTCAGTCCGTCCATCATAACTGAAGGCGTTCAAGGTTTTACATTATCCAGCACGGTGCTCAGTTCTGGTGGGGACTGTACCTTAGTGAGAGCGACGGAGGACAGGATGGCGACAGCGGTGAACATGACCGTGGGAATCAGCATGACCACGGCCGAGCCGATGTTTGTGCCGAAGAAGGCGATGGTGGCCAGCCAGCCACTGATTCCAGGCAGGGAAAGGATCGAAGAAGGATTACTTCACAAAAATCACTTTCTCAACATTGCCTTTATTTTGCCAATACTACAAGCTCTTAAGCCCTGAGCCTCTGGCTCCAAAATGGCATGCCCAAAATAAAATGAATATATCTCTGTGACTACTTAGACCATTTGAATAATCTTGCTATCACAATAAAGTGAGCACCTTGGGGATTTCTGTCATGTGTAAAAATCATTGTTTATGTTACTGAGTCAGAATTAATGAAGATGGAACAGAGCATAAACAAAAGATCCCAATTCTGCCAAATAAAATTTACTTTCATCCCATTTGAAATTATTTGGCCGCAGTCTGAAACCTTGAAAAAAATGACAGCACAGAATCTCTGTGCTTATTATTTGTGCGAAAGTTTATTCTAATCAAGTAAATCAGAGCAAAATTTGAGAGGAATGTCTAAGTGACTTCTCCAAATTGGCAGTTCGGACGCCTTTTTGGGCACAGTGCGCCATTCCAGATTTCTCAGGTACCAAAGTGAAACACTCATTTACTTGGCACACACTCCATCCAAATACAATCTTTTTATTTTTTTAAGTTTTATTTTTAATACTTTTTTATTATTAATTTCCACCAGTCCTGTATACATTTTCCCATTCAAAGGAAATACATACAAAAGAAATGAAGTTTGACTCCACGAGAGCAGATTTATTGAAAAAAAAACAAGAACTCTGGTTTCCCACATGAGAGCGCAATGCCCTCGCCACTGCGCTACATCAACTGACAACATTCCTGCCGTCACATCGCTCATATGAAGAATGTGTCAAGAAAACATGTCATGTGCCCTGCTTAAGCGCTTGCGCTGCTGTCTGTCTCAGTGCATGTGCATAATGGCGCAAGGATTCCCAATCAGAATATGACTTTGAAAATGACTTTTGAATATTTAGTGGATAATTATACCGAAATGCTACAAACAAACCAGTTAAGCGTTTATATTTTTGCCTCATTGTGTACATATGCGTAATGGTGCATGGACTCTCAGTATGACGCAACGGGAATGCAAGGCTCTCTCACAGGCTAGGTTAGTGCGATTAAGGTAGTTTAGGGCTTGTTAGAAATGGCAGAGCCCATTGAATCAAATGGCCGCCATGAGTCAAACTGACACCATCGCCAGGAGATCACAAAGAACAAAATATATCGTGAGCATGTGGAAAGCTCAGCACCTGATCTCAGTGGAAGCAGTGCTGTGGAAAAAAAACATGCATGGAGACTGGAAGATTAAGTTTCAATATACAAAAGTAACAGACACATTGGGCTAACAATAGCCAATACAGATTTACCCTCGAACACAGTTTTTATTACAAAATATCAAAGGTGAGAAAAAATTTTGCTCATCTCTGTAGACTGTAAAGTGTATGCCTGCTGTTCTTTAAGTGTGGTGTCGGTTTAAAATGACAAGGCTTATAATGTTGGATTCCCTGGAGGTTCCTCTTTCATTTGATGTATTGTCAGTATGCATAGCAGAAATCAACATAACATGAGTGGCGAGAACAGGCTCTACAGCCCAGCTACGCTCGCCAGTTACTTTATACTATTGTGAATATATAACTTCAAATACTCAATGACTCAATGGTATCTAGCTTTAAGTCAAGCCTGCTCTTGAAAATTACCGAGGTTTCTGCCTCAACAATACAGTCAGACAAGGTATTCCACATAGAAATGACTCTTTAGGTGAAGAAATATATCATAACATCAGTAATAAATTTACCTTTAGTCAACTTCCATTTCTGACCCTGAGTTCTACTAACAAAACTTAGCCGAAGGAATCCTACATAATTCACTTTGTTAATCCCTTTAACACATTTAAAGACCTCAATCAGATCACCCCTAAGTCTCCTTTTCTTAAGATGAAAAAGATTAAGGATCTTCAGCCTCTTGTCATAGCTTTCATCTTTTATACCTGGAATAAGCTTAGTGGCTCTTCTCTGAACTTTCTTTACAGCCTCTACATCTTTCTTAAAGTATGGTCCCCAGAATTGTACATAACACTCCAGCTATGGTCTGATGAATGTGTTGTACAAGAGTAGTATGACCTCCTTGGATTTGTACTCAATATTTTTGGCAATGTATCCCAGCATCAGATTGGCTTTTTTAACTGCTACAGCACAATGACTAGAACCTGTGAGGGTTTGGTCAACAATCACTCCTAGATCTTTTTCATGTGGAGCACAACCCAGTTTTAAACCTCCCATGAAGTAATCCCGTCTTTATTACCTGCATGTAGAACTTAAAATTTCTTGCAGCGAAATGTTATTTGCTGCATTTCTGCCCAATTCTGGATTCTATCCAAATCATCCTGAATCACTTTAGTGGACTCTAAACTATTTGCCAAACCCCCCAATTTAGTATCGTCTGCAAATTTAACTAATCTGCTCTTCATATTCCTATCTAGGTCATTAATGTAGATGAGGGACAGCACGGGTCCCAACACCGATCCTTGGGGACGCCACTCGCCACCATACCCAGCTCAGATGAGATACCACTGACCACCACTCTTTGTGTTCTGTCCTGTAACCAGTTTTGAATCCACTCCAGAATACCTCCTGTAACTCCAATGGAGCTCATTTTAAAAAAATTAGTCTCTTATGCAGTACTGTATCAAATGCTTTCTGCAAATCCAAGTATGTGATGTCATAAGCCCTACTCTGATCATAAGTCTTGGTGGCCTGTTCGAAGAATTCCAGAGGGTTTGTCAGGCATGACCTTCCCTTATGGAAACCATGTTGGCTATCCTTCAAGATATTACTACGTTCAAGAAATAAGTCCAGCTCATCTTTTATGATAGATTCCAGTATTTTACACGCAATGTAAGTTAAACTGACTGGCCTATAATTTCTTTGCTCGGTACGGTCCCCTTTCTTATATATTGGAATAATATTGCCCTGTTTCCAATCATTTGGTATTTCTCCAGTTTCTTAAGACCGTCTGAAGATGGCGGATAGCGGCTTAAAGATGATCTCACTAACTTCCCTGAGCACTCCAGGATATAAGCCATCAGGACCCGCCGCCTTATCTGCCTTTAGTTTGTGCAACTTGTCTAATACTTCATTATCCCTAACCTCAATTTCCACTAAATAATCTTGAGCATTGGACAAGCCCTCTGGCCGAATGAAAACCCCCTCCGAGGTAAAATTCTCAAAAAAAGAAATGTTTAAGCCATCCGCAATATCCTTGTTATCATATAGCATTGATTCAATTTTATTCTTTATGCACTTAACCTCCTCTTTGACTTTCCTTTTTCTGCTACAATACTAAAAGAAGCACTCAGAATTAGTTTTTGCCCCTTCCGCAATTTCCCTTTAATACAGTCTTCTTGCATTCCTCAGCTCTTTTATGTACCACAGCCCTCATTTTACAGTATTCAGCCCTAGTGTTCTCATTGTTATCCTTTATGTACATCTTATAAAGATTCCTCTTTTCCCTCAAAATCCTACGAATACTTTTGGTCATCCACTGAGGATTCTGCTTTTTCAGGTTACTTTTGGACACCTTTGTCATGGTTTGGGAGCTTTGTTAGCTCCTTTTGTTACTCTCGTCCGGGACGATATCGTTTTGCTCACCGTCGGATTCCTTAGCCAGCTGGCATTGATTGGGGGCGTTGCCCGGACTCTATTTAAGCTCCAGTCCTTCCTCGTTCGTGTTGTTGGAGTGTCATTTTGTGCTTGACGCTTTAGCTAGTAAGGTAGTTGAGAAGAGAGAGTATTGGCAGGATCTTAGCTGCACAAAAGTAATAGTGTTAGTGAGTAAGGGATTTATCTAGTTTATTTCCCTTTTCTTTTGTATTTTGTTTGAGCTCGCCTGTTGGCTACCATGGACTGCGTTAGTCTGCGTCTGCGTCCGTTGGTAGCGCGAGCCTAGTGATTTCCTTTTGTCTCTCAGCACGCTGCCGGTTTTTACTTTCATTTCTGGCCACTGCTCTTGGCGTCTTACCACCAACGCCATCACAGTACACTCCAGCCACAATGGAGACGTCAGCGGTGGCTGAAATTAAGAAGGCCGTTGCCAGCCAGCAAGATATGTTAACAGGTTTCGTTAGAGGACTTGCTGATTTGGACAGCCAGCAATCTAAATTAGTTGAGAGACTACACCTGCAAGAAAACGCCCTTAAGAATCAAGAGAGCATTCTGTTAAGCTTGACAGAGTATAAATTCTCTCGCTACACAAGCTTCATTAAAAGTTGCACAAGCACAACCCATACATTCTCCTGGAGAGCCTAAGTTACAACTGCCCCAAAGATACAGTGGCGAGGCCGGAAAGTGTAAGGATTTCATTGCCCAGTGTGTAATATTTTTTAAGGCTCAGCCGTCACGGTTTGTTAATGAGGATTCTCGGGTTGCGTTTATACTATCCCTGTTGGCTGGCACAGCGCTCAATTGGGTCGGCCGACTAATTAGATCTAACTCACCGGTTGTTGATTCGGTAGAGGCCCTTGTGAAGGAGATGGTTTCTGTTTTCGATCAGGACATTTGTGGACAAGACGCAGCTACGTGTTTAATGCACTTAAGACAAGGCAAAGAAAGCGCAGCTGAGTTTTCTATTGCTTTTCGTTCTCTGGCCGCAGAGACAGGCTGGTCAGAGGCTCCTCTGATGACAGTATTTAGCCATGCCCTTACGGAGGAGATTAAGGAAGTACTGGCTATGTTAGAACCCTGCTCGACTTTAGACTCATTAGTTCGTACTGTTGTGCGAATTGACAATCGCATACGCGAAAGCAGCCGGGAAAGATTAAATAAAGCTCCACTTGCCGACAATGGGGACAAAATTGCTAGTGGCGAATGTGCATGTCCTATTCCACCCATAAGAGATTCTACTGCGGTGGAGCCCATGCAAGTTGATGGTTTGTTTAACCGTCAGCCTAAAATACCCGTTAGCAGAGGAATAATCTGCTTTAATTGTAATAAGCTGGGTCATATCCGTCCACATTGTCCTAAACTTCGGGGAAACAGAAAGACCCCTGTAGCTATTCAGGGGGCGCTAGCAGGGCAGACCCAATTTCCCTTCCGAACATTAATCCCCGTAGAACTTACTGTTGGGAGTAAAAGATTCACTATTGAAGCGTTCGTAGACTCTGGCGCAGTTGATTGTTTCATGGATTTTAAGTGGGCTAGGAGGCACTCCGTCCCTACTGTTGCATTTTCAAAATCACGCTCTGTCAGAACTTTGGACGGTCGCTCGCTGGGAACGGGAGTTATAACCGAAGTTTCTGAACCATTAAAAATGTTCATCTCTTTTGGTAGCCACTCTGGAGAGGTTCGATTTTTCATTATCAGGTCGCCCACTTTCCCTATAGTTTTGGTTCATTCATGGTTACGGGAACATGATCCTTGTATCAGCTGGGGGACACAGATTAATCCTATCGTCTGCTGGGCTCCCAAGTGTAGCACACATTGTAGAACTAATGATAATGGTTCTTTCGGACGTGAAGCAATGGGCCAGGCTGACGCCGAGAGCAAGTGTGAGGAGGTTATCGCTCCGTACCCTCCTAGACTGGAAGAAGGGGCAGAGGAGGGGTTAGAATGGGATCCTCAATTTGACTGGTGAGAGCCAGAGGATGATTACTTTTTGGAGAACTTCAGCGATTCGGAATCAGTCACGGATTCATTAGATTCTGATCAGGGTAAAGAATTTGGGGCTACCCTGAATTTTGACTTGCCTCCGAATGTTCCCAGAGATTACGCCGATTTGGCTGAGGTATTCAGGAAACAACAAGCCTCTACATTACCCCCGTATCGTCCGTACAACCGCGAGATTAATCTCTATCCTTGGACAACTCCGCCTAGGGGTTCGCTGTATTCGCTGTCTGGACCTGATTGTAAGGCTATGCGAGAGTATATTCGGGAGGCTCTCACCAATGGTTTTATTCGGCCGTCCACGTCCCCTGCCGGAGCGGGATTCTTTGTCGTTGGGAAAAAGGATGGCGGTCTGAGACCCTGTATTACAGGGGTTTGAATAAAATCACAATTAAAAATCGATACTCCCTTCCATTAATGAATTCCGCATTTGAACGTCTACAGGAGGCATCATTTTTTTACGAAGCTAGATCTTCGTAATGCGTATAATTTGATTCATATTCGGGAGGGGGACGAATGGAAAACGGCTTTTAACACGCATGACGGCTCCTACGAATATCGGGTCTTACCTTTCGGGCTGGTTAACGCCCCCTCAGTGTTCCAGGCATTTGTCAATGACGTGCTTAGAGAGATGTTGGAGAAATTCGTCTTTGTTTATCTTGACGATATTTTGATTTTTTCTTCAACACTGTCTGAGCACAAACAACACGTCAGACGTGTACTGGAAGCCCTGCTCCGTGCCAAACTTTTGTTAAAGCCGGGAAATGTGTTTTCCACGCCCAGACTGTCTCATTTTTGGGCTTCATTGTGTCTAAGGGTTCGGTGCGGATGGACCCAGACAAAGTGGCTGCGGTCAGGATTTTGCCTGCACCGCAGAGTGTTACAGAGGTCCAATGCTTTCTGGGCTTTGCAAACTTTTATAGGAGGTTTATTCGTGATTTTAGCACGGTTGCTGCCCCCATTATTGTGCTCACTAAAAAGAATACCTCCTCAGCGTTTTTTTGTTCCCCGGCAGCTGATGCTGCTTTTCAGGAATTAAAGAAACGTTTTAGCTCGGAGCCTATTTTGGTTTTGCCCGACCCCTCCCTCCCATTTGTTGTGGAGGTAGATGCTTCCGAGGTGGGTGTGGGTACTATTCTGTCCCAGCGCCCTCGTTGGGATAATAAGCTTCACCCATGTGCGTACGTCTCCCGGTCTTTGTCCACCGCCGAACGCAATTATAGTATTGGTGACTGGGAGTTAGCGGTCAAGCTGGCGCTCGAGGAGTGGCGCCACTGGTTGGAGGGAGCTGAGCACCCTATTGTGGTTTGGACCGACCACAAAAACCTCCAATATATTCAGCAGACCAAATGGCCTAATTCCCGGGAGGCGCGATGGTCATTGTTTTTTACCCGCTTTGATTTTACGCTCATGTACTGCCCAGGCTCTAAAAATATTAAACCTGATGCTCTGTCACGTATGTGCGATCGCACGGATAGCGATCCTACCCCAGAGCCTATTATTCCTTCTGCCCAGATCGTAGCACCTATTTAGTGGGAGGTTCAGGCGGTGGTTCAGGAGGCATTGAAATCCGATCCTGGTCCTGGGGGGGAGCCTCCTGGCTGTTTATCTGCCCCGCATAGAGTTAGGCCACAGGTCCTCCAGTGGGGACACTCTTCCCGCCTGGCGAGGCACCCGGGAGCCCATCGGACCAAGCAGTTCCTGGCCCAACGTTTTTGGTGGCCGGAGATGTTGAGGGACATTCGGGAGTTTGTTGCTGCCTGTGGTGTCTGTTCCAGGAATAAGACTTCCCATCTCCCTCCCGCTGGTTTGCTGCGACCTTTGCCCGTTCCCAGGTGCCCTTGGTCGCATATCGCTTTAGATTTTGTTACGGGGCTGCCTGTATCTGACGGCAACACGGTCATTTTGGTTGTGGTTGACCATTTTTCTAAAGCGGCTCATTTTGTCGCGCTACCCAAGCTGCCTTCAGCACGGGAGACAGCGCATCTTGTGGTCAACAATGTATTCCGGTTGCAAGGGCTTCCGCAAGATGTCGTGTCTGACCGAGGCCCGCAGTTTACGGCGAGATTTTGGCAGGCGTTCTGTAAGCAGTTGGGGGCCACAGTTAGTCTCTCTTCGGGGTTTCACCCGGAGACCAACGGGCAGACGGAACAAACTAATCAGTCTCTCAAAAACACTCTCCGATGTTTGGCGGCATCTTGGAGTCGATTTTTAGCTTGAGCTGAGTATTCTCACAACGCGTTGCTTAATTCCTACACGGGGCTTTCCCCGTTTAAAGCCCAAGTGAGTTACCAACCCCCACTTTTTCCAGAGACTGAGAACGATTCCAAGATTCCCTCAGTCAAGCAGTTCATTCGGCGCTGTCGGTCGGTTTGGACTAAGGTCTGTTCTTCGCTGTTTCGCTTGGGGCGCAAACAAAAATCCTTCGCTGATAGAAGGCGTCGTTTGGCCCCGTCTTATCGGGTTGGGCAGAGAGTTTGGCTGTCCACCCGGGACCTCCCGCTGAAGGTAGAATCCCGAAAACTGGCGCCCCGCTATATCGGCCCGTTCAAGATTGTACGGAAGATCAATCCGGTTACGGTCCAGTTAAAGCTCCCGAGATCTTTGCGCATACATCCGTCATTCCATGTCTCGCGGATTAAGCCGGTTAGAACTAGCGTCCTGGCGCCCGCCGACACGCCTCCGCCGCCACCGCACATGGTTGAGGGCGGGCCGGTTTATACCGTGCGCCGTATTCTGGTCGAGGGGCGCGTAGGTCGCGGAGTCCAGTTCCTGGTCGATTGGGAGGGATATGGTCCCGAGGAGCGGTGCTGGGTCCCTTCACAGGATATTCTGGATCCCTCGCTTATTTCAGATTTTCGTGCGCGGGGTTCCTTGGGGACTTCTGGAGCTGTCCCTTAGAGGGGGGGGGGGGTCCTGTCATGGTTTGGGAGCTTTGTTAGCTGCTTTTGTAACTCTTGTCCGGGACGATATCGTTTTGCTCACCGTCGGATTCCTTTGCCAGCTGGCATTGATTGGGGGCGTTGCCCGGACTCTATTTAAGCTCCTGTCCTTCCTCGTTCGTGTTGCTGGAGTGTCATTTTGCGCTTGACGCTTTAGCCGGAAAGGTATTTGAGAAGAGAGAGTATTGGCAGGATCTTAGCTGCATAAAAGTAATAGTGTTAGTGAGTAAGGGATTTATCTGGTTTATTTCCCTTTTCTTTTTATTTTGCTTGAGCTCGCCTGTTGGCTACCACGGACGTTGTCAGGTCCATTGGTAGCGCGAGCCTTGCGTTTTTTTTTTGTTTTAGTCTCTCACCAACCAACCACCAACGCCATCACAACCTTTGGAATGAATCTGCATTGTGATTCAAGTAAAATCCCCTTAAATCTTTCCCACATCTCATTTACAGACTCACAGTCCAGGAGTGTCTCCCATTTTATTTCACTTAGATATGCGCAAATCCTCTCAAAGTTTGCTTGCCTAAAATTGAAAATTTGGTTTTCAAAGACACCTTTTTAACTTCCCATTAAACATCAAAATGAACAGTAAAGTGATCACAAGTCCCGAGTGGCTCCAGGCCCTCAGCATTGCAAATTCTATCTGGGTCATTACAGAGCACTAAGTCTAAAATTGCCTTCTCTCTTGTCGGTTTTTTAAATACTGCTCCAAAAAAATTTCATTTAAAACATCTACAAATTCTTCCTCCCCTTTACCCTGTACTTTCACCATTTCCCAATCGATATCAGGATCATTAAAGTCTGCCATAATGATAGTCCCTCCTCCTCTACAAGCTAGTCTAATCCACTTTAAGAGCATTTCATTGACAGTACTGTCCAAAGCTGCCGCTTGACAGCATACTCCTATGTTTAAACCTGTGTTTGCCCATGAGCCTCACCCAGATATCTTCACAGGGCAAGGTATGTTCAATTTCGGGAATTTATTGTACATTTATGTTTTCGTTCACATAGATTGCTACGCCCCCTCCTCAACTATTACATCTATCCTTCCTAAAGAGCTTATAACCTTCTATATTATATTCATCTCCATCCTCTTCACTATGCCATGTCTCTGTAACTATGTCCCAACTATATCATAGCCTAATCATAACAGCCGCAAGCTCTGGAAATTAATTTTTTATGCTTCTTGCATTTAAATAAAACCATTTCAGGTTATTACTAATGCTCTTCCCTTTGATTTCCCATTCGGCTGCTGCTTCAAGCCCCCCACGATGCTTTGTTGCTCTAAAAGTATTTTATCAATAGTGCATGTAGCGCTGTCAGATTCCATCAGGGCAGTCTGCATTTCCCTATTTGTAACACTCAATAACCTCCCTGCTCCCCAAGTCCCTAGTTTAAATAACCTTGCGCTACCCTCAACATATGCTCAGTAGAAACGCGAGCAATCGAGTACCGAAATTATTTTATCCTGTTTTGTGACATGCTTAGCATTTACTTGCTTGGTGCATGAACTGTGTTCGGTTGAGGTAAAAACAATCATGTGCTTTTTGCTGAGTTCCTTCCCTTGAAGTGAATATGCCACATGATGTTGCTATTAGGAAACATGCTGTATTCATGTTTATTGATTGCCCCCAGTACTGGAGGCGCTCAAGTTTGAGCTTAATCAGAAGTATCTTAGATAAAGGTGATTAGACAGGGGCCTCAGCCCCCTGTTGAGACATGTGGGGGTTAAAGCCCTCAATCTAGAGTAAAGTGGGGTTAACAGGCCTTGGTTTAGAGTAATGTGGGGGTTACAGGCCTCGCTCTAGAGTAATGTGGGGGTTACAGGCCTTGCTCTACATTAATATGGGGGTAACAGGCCTCGCTTTGGAATAATGTGGGGGTGACAGGCCTCACTCTAGTGTAATGTGGGGGTTACAGGCCTTAGCCATCTAGAGTAATGTGGGGGTTGCAGACCTTGCTCTAGAGAAATTGGGGGTCACAGGCCTCGCACTAGAGTAATGTGGAGGATACAGGCCTCGCTTTAGAGAAATGTGGGAGTTACAGGCCTCGGTCTAGAGTAATGTGGGGGTTACAGGCCTCGCTTTAGAGTAATGTGGGGGTTACAGGCATTGCTCGAGAGTAATGTGGGGGTCACAGGCCTCGCTCTAGAGTAAAGTGGGGGTTACAGGCCTTGCTTTAGAGTAATGTAGGGGTTACAGGCCTTGCCTCTCTAGAGTAATGTGGGGGTTACAGGTCTCGCTCTAGAGTAATGTGGGGGTTACAGACCTCGCTCTACAGTAATGTGGGGGTTACAGGCCTCACTGTAGAATAATGTGGGGATTACAGGCCTTGCCCCTCTAGAGTAATGTGGGCGTTACAAGCATTTCTCGAGAGTAATGTGGGGGTTATAGGCCTCGCTGTAGAATAATGTGGGGATTACAGGCCTTGTTGAGAGTAATGTGGGGGTTACAGGCATTTCTTGAGAGTAAAGTGGGGGTCACACGCCTCAACCTACAGTAATGTTGGGGTAACTGGCCTCGCTCTTCAGTAATGTGGGAGTTACAGGCCTCGCTCTCAAGTAATGTGGGGGTTACAGGCCTTGCTTTCGAGTAATGTGGGGCTTTCAGGCCTCGCTTTAGAGTAATATGGGGGTTACAGACCTCGCTCTGGAGTAATGTGGGGGTTATAGGCCTCGATTTGGAGTGATGTGGGGGTTCCAGACCTTGTTCTACAGTAATGTGGGAGTTACAGTCCTCGCTCTTGAGTAATGTGGACCTTACAGGCCCCGCTTTAGAGTAATGTGGGATTTACAGTCCTCGCTCTAAGAGCAATGTGGGGGTTACAGGCCTCGCTGTAGAATAATGTGGGGATTACAGGCCTCGTTTTGAGTAATGTGGGGGTTACAGGCATTTCTCGAGAGTAAAGAGAAGAGTAATGTGGGGGTTACAGGGCTCACTTTAGAGTAAAGTGGGGCTTTGAGGCCTCGCTCTCGAGTAATGTGGGGGTTACAGGCCTCGCTGTAGAATAATGTGGGGATTACAGGCCTCGCATGTCTAGATTAATGTGGGGGTTACAGACATTTCTCGTGAGTAAAGTGGGGGTCACAGGCCTCGATCTAGAGTAAAGTGGGGGTTACAGACCTCGCTCTACAGTAATGTGGGAGTTACAGGCCTTGCTCTCAAGTAATGTAGGGGTTACAGGCCTCGCTTTAGAGTAATGTGGGGTGTTTACAGGCCTTGCCCCTGTTGAGTAATGTGGGGGTTACAGGGATTGTTGAGAGTAATGTGGGGGTCACAGGCCTCGATCTAGAGAAATGTGGAGAATACATGCCTCGCTGTAGAATAATGTGGGGGTTACAGGCCTTGCCCTTCTAAAGTAATGTGGGGGTTACAGGCATTTCTTGAGAGTAAAGTGGGGGTCATAGGCCTCGATCTAGAGTAAAATGGGGGTTACTGGCCTCGCTCTAGAGTCATGTGGGGGTTACAGACCTCACTCTAGAGTAATGTGGGGGTTATTGGCCTTGCTCTCCAGTAATGTGGGGGTTCCAGACCTTGCTCTACAGTAATGTGGGAGTTACAGTCCTCGCTCTTGAGTAATGTGGAACTCTAGAGCAATGTGAGGGTTACAGGTATCGCTCTAGAGTAACGTGGGGGTTATAGACCTCACACTCGGGTGTGGGGGTTACAGGCCTCGCTGTAGAATAATGTGGGGATTACAGGCCTCGTTTAGAGTAATGTGGGGGTTACAGGCATTTCTCGAGAGTATAGAGTAGAGTAATGTGGGGGTTACAGGCCTCACTCTAGAGTCATGTGGGGGTTACCGGCCTCGCTTTAGAGTAATGTGGGGGTTACATGCCTCGCTAATGAGTAATGTGGGGGTGACAGGCCTCGCTTTCGAGCAATGTGAGGGTTGCAGTTCTCCCTCTAGAGTAAAGTGGGGGTAAAAGGCCTCACTCTTGAGTAATTTGGGGGTTACAGACCTCGCTCTACAGTAATGTGGGAGTTATAGGCCCTGCTCTCAAGTAACATGGGGGTTACAGGTCTCGCTCTAGAGTAATGTAGGGCTTACAGGCCTCGCTCTAGAGTAATGTGGGGGTTACAGCCCTCACTTTAGAGTTATTTGGGGGTTATAGGCATTGGTCGGGAGTAATGTAGGGTTCACAGGCCTCGCTCAAGAGTAATGTGGGTGTTACAGGCCTCGCTCTTGAGTAATGTGGGGGTTACAGGCCATGCTTTAAAGTGACGTGGGGGTGACAGGGCTCTCTCTAGAGTAAAGTGGCGGTTACAGGCCTCGCTCTAGAGTAATGTGTGGGTTACAGGCCTCACTCTCGAGTAAGGTTTGGGTTACAGGCCTCACTGTAGAATAATGTGGGGGTTACAGGTCTCGCTTTAGAGTAATATAGAGGGGCAAGGCCTCTAACCCCCAGAGTAATGTGGGGGTTACAGGCTTCGCTTTAAAGTAATGTGGGGGTTACAAAAATAGGGCCTAGGGCACAATGGGGTAGGGAGTATGGAGCAAGGAATAGGGCCTAGGGGACAGTGGGGTTGGGAGTGAGAATAGGGCCTAGCGCAAAGTGGAGTAGGGAGTAGGGAGTGAGGAATAGGCCCTAAGGCACTGAGCAGTTGGGACTAGGGAGTGAAGAATATGGCCTCGGGCAAAGTGGGGTAGAGAGTAGGGAGCGAGGACTAGGGCCCTGGGCATAATGGGGTAGGGAGTGAGGATTAGGGCCTAAGGCACTGAGGGGTAGGGAGTGAGGAATAGGGCCCAAGACACTGAGGGGTAGGGAGTGAGGAATAGCGCCCAAGGCACATAGGGGTAGGGAGTAGAGAGTGAGGAAAAGTGCCTTGGGAACTGAGGGGTAGGGAGTGTGTTAAAGGGCCAGGAGAACTGAGGGGTAGGGAGTAAGGAATAGTGCCTAGAGAACTGAGGAGTAGGGAGAAAGGAAAAGGCCCTAGGGCAGTGAGGACTAGAGAGTAAGCAGGAGGGCTTAGGTCACTGAGGGGTACGATGGAAGGAGTAGGGTCTAGGGCAGTGAGGACTAGGGAGTAAGGAATAGGACCGAGAGCACTGAGGAGTAGGGAGCAAGGAAAAGGGCCTAGGGCAGTGAGGACTAGGGCGTAAGAAACAGAGCCTAGGGCACTGAGTGGTAGGGAGTAAGGAATAGGGCCTATGACACTGAGGAACAGGGAGTAAGGAAGAGGGCCTCGGGCACACTGGGATAGGGAGTAAGGAGTGAGGTTCTGAAAATTAGGGAGTGAGGAATAGGACCTAGGGTACAGTGGGGTAGGGAGTGAGGAATAAGGCCTATGGCACTGAGGGGTAGGGAGGGGGGAGTGAGAAATAGGGCCAAGGGCACTGAGGGATATGGAGTAGGGAGTGAGGAATAGGGCCTAGGGTACAGTGGGGTAGGAAAGGAAGAATGAGGCCTAAGGCACTGAGGGGTAGGGAGTAGGGAGTGAGGAATAGGGCTTAGGGTATAGTGGGGTAGGAAAGGAAGAATTAAGCCTAAGGCACTGAGGAGTAGGGAGAAGGGAGTGAGGAATGGGGCCAAGGGTAGAGTGGAGTAGGGAATTAAAAGTAGGGCCTAGGGCACAGTGGGGTACAGAGTAGAGATTGATGAATAGGGCTAAGGGCATATTGGGGTAACTAGTGAGGAATAGGGGCTAAGGCACTGAGGGGTAGAGAGTCGGGAGTGAGGAATAGGGCCTAAGGCATAGTGAGGAAGGAAAGGAAGAATAAGGCCTAAGGCACTGAAGGGTGGGGAGTAGAGAGCGAGGAAAAGGGCGGAGGGCACAGTGGTGTAGGGAGTGAGGAATAGGGCCTAAGGCACTGTGGAATGGGGAGCAGAAAGCAGAGGTTAAGGAACGACAGAGGACCCTAGGAGAGAGGAATAGGGGCACACTTCTTGCGAGAGGCCTATCGGAACAAGGGAACCGGAGAGAGACTCTTACCAGACTCCCCAGCCGGGGATACCGATGGACTGGATCACACTGATGGCAACCTGGGCCATGAAGACGAAGAAAAAGGCCATGAAATTGAAAGAACTGTCCGTCCTGTGAGGAGACAGAGCGAGAGGGGAGACAGAGCTCAGGACACTGAAGGAGCTGTCCGTCCTGTGAGGAGACAGAGCGAGAGGGAGGACAGAACTCAGGACACTGAAAAAGTTGTTCGTCCTGTGAGCAGACAGAGCGAGAGGGGGGACAGAACTCATGAAACTGAAAGAGCTGTCCGTCCTGTGAGCAGACAGAGCGAGAGGGGGGACAGAGCTCATGAAACTGAAAGAGCTGTCCGTCCTGTGAGGAGACAGAGTGAGAGGGGGGACAGAACTCATGAAACTGAAAGAGCTGTCCGTCCTGTGAGGAGACAGAGCGAGAGGGGGGACAGAGCTCATGAAACTGAAAGAGCTGTCCGTCCTGTGAGCAGACAGAGCGAGAGGGAGGACAGAACTCAGGACACTGAAAAAGTTGTTCGTCCTGTGAGGATACAGAGCGAGAGGGGGGACAGAACTCATGAAACTGAAAGAGATGTCGGTCCTGTGAGGAGACAGAGCGAGAGGGGAGACAGAACTTATGACACTGAAAGAGCTGTCCATCCTGTGAGGAGACCGAGCGAGAGAGGGGACAGAAATCAGGACGCTGAAAGAGCTGTCCATCCTGTGAGGAGACAGAGCGAGAGGGGGGACAGAGCTCATGAAACTGAAAGAGCTGTCCATCCTGTGAGGAGACCGAGCGAGAGGGGGGACAGAACTCATGAAACTGAAAGAGCTGTCCGTCCTGTGAGGAGACCGAGCGAGTGGGGGGACAGAACTCATGAAACTGAAAGAGCTGTCCGTCCTGTGAGGAGACAGAGCGAGAGGGGGGACGGAACTCATGAAACTGAAAGAGCTGTCTGTCCTGTGAGGAGACCGAGCGAGAGGGGGGACAGAGCTCAGGACACTGAAACAGCTGTTTGTCCTGTGAGGAGACAGAGTGAGAGGGGGGACAGAACTCATGAAACTGAAACAGCTGTTTGTCCTGTGAGGAGACAGAGCGAGAGGGGGGACGGAGCTCATAGAACTGAAAGACATGTCTCTCCTGTGAGGAGACAGAGGGAGAGGGGGGACAGAGCTCATGAAACTGAAAGAGCTGTCCATCCTGTGAGGAGACCGAGCGAGAGGGGGGACAGAACTCAGGACACTGAAAGAGCTGTCCGTCCGGTGAGGTAACATAGCGAGAGGGTGGACAGAGCTCATGAAACTGAAAGAGCTGTCCATCCTGTGAGGAGACCGAGCGAGAGGGGGGACAGAACTCATGAAACTGAAAGAGCTGTCCGTCCTGTGAGGAGACCGAGCGAGTGGGGGGACAGAACTCATGAAACTGAAAGAGCTGTCCGTCCTGTGAGGAGACAGAGCGAGAGGGGGGACGGAACTCATGAAACTGAAAGAGCTGTCTGTCCTGTGAGGAGACCGAGCGAGAGGGGGGACAGAGCTCAGGACACTGAAACAGCTGTTTGTCCTGTGAGGAGACAGAGTGAGAGGGGGGACAGAACTCATGAAACTGAAACAGCTGTTTGTCCTGTGAGGAGACAGAGCGAGAGGGGGGACGGAGCTCATAGAACTGAAAGACATGTCTCTCCTGTGAGGAGACAGAGGGAGAGGGGGGACAGAGCTCATGAAACTGAAAGAGCTGTCCATCCTGTGAGGAGACCGAGCGAGAGGGGGGACAGAACTCAGGACACTGAAAGAGCTGTCCGTCCGGTGAGGTAACATAGCGAGAGGGTGGACAGAGCTCATGAAACTGAAAGAGCTGTCCGTCCTGTGAGGAGACACAGCGAGAGGGGGGACAGAGCTCATGAAACTGAAAGAGCTGTCCGTCCTGTGAGGAGACCGAGCGAGTGGGGGGACGGAGCTCATGAAACTGAAAGAGCTGTCTGTCCTGTTAGGAACATAGCGAGAGGGGGGACAGAACTCATGAAACTGAAAGAGCTGTCCGTCCTGTTAGGAGACAGAGCGAGAGGGGGGACAGAACTCATGAAACTGAAAGAGCTGTCCGTTCTGTGAGGAGACCGAGCGAGAGGGGGGACAGAGCTCATGAAACTGAAAGAGCTGTCCGTCCTGTGAGGAGACAGAGCGAGAGGGGGGACAGAACTCATGAAACTGAAAGAGCTGTCCGTCCTGTGAGGAAACCGAGCGAGAGGGGGGACAGAACTCATGAAACTGAAAGAGCTTTCCGTCCTGTGAGGAGACAGAGCGAGACGGGGGACAGAACTCATGAAACTGAAAGAGATGTCGGTCCTGTGAGGAGACAGAGCGAGAGGGGGGACAGAGCTCATGAAACTGAAAGAGCTGTCCGTCCTGTGAGGAGACAGAGCGAGAGGGGGGACAGAGCTCATGAAACTGAAAGAGCTGTCTGTCCTGTGAGGAGACAGAGCGAGAGGGGGGACAGAGCTCATGAAACTGAAAGAGCTGTCCGTCCTGTGAGCAGACAGAGCGAGAGGGGGGACAGAACTCATAAAACTGAGAGAGCAGTCGGTCCTGTGAGGAGACAGAGCGAGAGGGGGGACAGAACTCATGAAACTGAAAGAGCTGTCCGTCCTGTGAGGAGACAGAGCGAGAGGGGGGACAGAGCTCATGAAACTGAAAGAGCTGTCCGTCCTGTGAGGAGACAGAGCGAGAGGGGGGACAGAGCTCATGAAACTGAAAGAGCTGTCCGTCCTGTGAGGAGACAGAGCGAGAGGGGGGACAGAACTCATGAAACTGAAAGAGCTGTCCGTCCTGTGAGGAGACAGAGCGAGAGGGGGGACAGAGCTCATGAAACTGAAAGAGCTGTCCGTCCTGTGAGGAGACAGAGCGAGAGGGGGGACAGAACTCATGAAACTGAAAGAGCTGTCCGTCCTGTGAGGAGACAGAGCGAGAGGGGGGACAGAGCTCATGAAACTGAAAGAGCTGTCCGTCCTGTGAGGAGACAGAGCGAGAGGGGGGACAGAACTCATGAAACTGAAAGAGCTGTCCGTCCTGTGAGGAGACAGAGCGAGAGGGGGGACAGAACTCATGAAACTGAAAGAGCTGTCCGTCCTGTGAGGAAACATAGCGAGAAGGGGGACAGAACTCATGAAACTGAAAGAGCTGTCTGTCCTGTGAGGATAGAGAGCGAGAGGGGGGACAGAACTCATGAAACTGAAAGAGCTGTCCATCCTGTGAGGAGACAGAGCGAGAGGGGGGACAGAACTCATGAAACTGAAAGAGCTGTCTGTCCTGTGAGGATAGAGAGCGAGAGGGGGGACAGAACTCATGAAACTGAAAGAGCTGTCCATCCTTTTAGGAGACAGAGCGAGAGGGGGGACAGAACTCATGAAACTGAAAGAGCTGTCCGTCCTGTGAGGAAACATAGCGAGAGGGGGGACAGAACTAATGAAACTGAAAGAGCTGTTCGTCCTGTGAGGAGACAGAGCTAGAAGGGGGACAGAACTCATGACACTGAAAGAGCTGTCAGTCCTGTGAGGAGAGAGCGAGAGGGGGGACAGAACTCATGAAACTGAAAGAGCTGTCCGTCCTGTGAGGAGACCGAGCGAGAGGGGGGACAGAACTCATAAAACTGAAAGAGCTGTCCGTCCTGTGAGGAGACCGAGCGAGAGGGGGGACAGAACTCATGAAACTGAAAGAGCTGTCCATCCTGTGAGGAGACAGAGCTAGAAGGGGGACAGAACTCATGAAACTGAAAGAGCTGTCCGTCCTGTGAGGAGACAGAGCTAGAAGGGGGACAGAACTCATGAAACTGAAAGAGCTGTCCGTCCTGTGAGGAGACCGAGCGAGAGGGGGGACAGAACTCATGAAACTGAAAGAGCTATCCGTCCGGTGAGGAGACAGAGCGAGAGGGTGGACAGAGCTCATGAAACTGAAAGAGCTGTCCGTCCTGTGAGGAGACAGAGCGAGAGGGGGGACAGAACTCATGAAACTGAAAGAGCTGTCCGTCCTGTGAGGAGACAGAGCGAGAGGGGGGACAGAACTCATGACACTGAAGGATTAAAATGGCGGAAATCCGTTTACATAAACAGCGACTGTCAAGCATTCTAAAGAACTTCTTTCCTCTATGGATCTCCCTGGTACATCCGAACCAGCGAGGAGCAGCAGGCAGGTGAGGTTTACATGTTTGGCGTTACTTTATTCACTCAAATTTGCTCGAAAAGTACTAAATTAAAATGACAAATACTTTGAGGACCCATGAAAGTGAGATGTTGAAAGAAGATCTCGAGGAGAACAGATGTCATAAAGCACTCAGTCAAGCAGGGGGAGAGACCTTTGCATTAAAAACATTCTGCAGTCGAAGTGCTCTTTCTAGTGTCATGGTGCACACAAACACACCATTTATAGTGAATAATAGGCTTTTATGCTACTGCCAGCCTGTGATTTATTGTTTAATCAAGCCATGACAAATTAAAATCATATGAAATAATAATAGTAACTGTATATTAAAGGAGAATTCTGGTATGAAATGGACTTGGAGTGTATTGAAACATGATAATGAGTACTAACCTTTGTCGAATACCCCACCTCCGTACGCACACAACTTTTCGAAATAAATGGATTTTTAGCCGAAGCTCCCAACAGGTTTACAAGGGTTGTAAATCGGGCATCACTTTGCCAGAAACGAAGGGATCATGAACGAATAGACTGCAATCTGTTCCTCTATCCTTCCTATTCGTTCGTGCTTGTCAATCGACTTATCGTGACTTTCAAGATGGTGGCGACTGGAAACTGCATCGAGGTACTGCTTGCAGAAACAGTATTTTTTAATAAACTACCGATGCATTTTCAAAGTTCTCAGTGCCTCGATTAAAATGTCAGGGCGTTTGGAATTCTACCGATGAAGTGTGGAGCTACTCTGAGCCTTTTTAATCATGAAAAAATAGCAATTTCTTTGCATGGCAACGCGATGCCCGATTCACAATCATTGTAAGCCTGTTGGGAGCTTCGGCAATTTCAAAAAGTATTTCAAAAAGTTGCGTGCGTACAGAGGTGGGGTATTCGACAATAGTTAGTGCTCGTTATCATGTTTCAATTCACCTCAAGTCAATTTCACACCGGAATTCTCCTTTAAGAGTGTAGCGTAGCCTGTAGCATCATGGATAACACACTCCCCATCGGCTCAAGCCTCAGTCCAGCCAAAGCCAGATGTGTTGGGGCCCCTGAGCCAGGCCCTTTACCCCACATTACAGCAACCGAGATTAACCCCTCCTAAGCCTATTCAACTGTATGTTACAGCGTTTAAAGTTTCAGCGAAATTACCGCAATGTACAATGGAAGCTGTGGTTTTCACAAGTCACTGAATTACAGGCTGTTTCCCAGTGTTTGACTTCAATCAGGCCCTTTTGCAGCATGACCCGTATAAAGAGAGGGCGGGGTACTCAGACACAGTGTGACGTCATGCGTCACCGTCATGATGGTTATATGTGTGTAAATCTCTAGCCTCTCTGAAGAGTTCAGTCGTTCAGGCCACTCCTGGTGCCCACTCAGCGATGTTAGCGTACTACAGCATTTTCCACTGAGTGCACGGCAGGATGAGGTGTCGCTAGGCCACACGTTAAAGAATTTCATCATTTCTCCCTTTGAGCCCCATAGGCCAGTTTAGCGGCTGCATGAAGAATGTGCCCAATATGAACAACCCGAAATGCCGGAATACTGGCCTCAAAATATGTGACTTTGATCACATGATTTTTGGCTGTAATGTGACTTTATTTCCGATCAGGTGGTTTCCCTATCACATTAAGCTGTGTTTTGGCATGGGTGGGGTCATGACCTCTATATAATACAGGGTTCAAAGGGTTAGACCCTCCACAGTCTCCTTCAGACTAAGCTTTGAAAACTGATGTGCAGATTAAAATGAGAAAAGACTTTCAGGGCTCGATTACAGTGAGTCCATCACTGAACCATTTTTCTGACCCTGATGAAAATGTGGGCGACTCAGGGCCTTTCCTCTGAAAGCTTGACGGAGGAATGAGGAACACCAGCATTCATGAATCTCATCACTGATTGGGCAGCGATTTCACTTGAGGGATGATAGTTGACCCCATGATGTCAACCAATAACCACCAAAGCGCTTGTGCTCTATGCTTTGGGTCAGCAGAAGCCTGTATGGAGCGGACAGGCGGCCATCTTACTTGAAGGCCTTGTAGATGGGTCGGAACCAGCACACGTAGGAGCACGGCGTGAAGAGCATCAGCCACAGAATCGCCATTCCAAAGTTGGTAACTCCGCCTCCACCGAGCATCCAGGCCAGACAGCCAATCAGATTAACTGCCAGCGTGGCGCTGTTAACTGTAAAACACAGAGACGACGTCACCGCGAATCAAGCAATGCAATTCTTGCCAAAAAGAGGGCTAATTCACAAATTATTGTTTCTATTTTAGATGACAATGGGATCAGATCATTTGAATCCAAAACTATTAACAGGGAGTTTGCATTGTTTTATTCTAACCTTTATAAATCTGAACAATCTGAGAATGCTACTGTTCTGATGTATAAGTTTTTTTCTGAGTTAAAACTCCCACAAATTACTGATGCCCAGAAATATCAGCTTAATGCTCCAATAACAAGAGAGGAGGCACTTACTGCCTTGAAAGCTATGCCTTCTGGAAAGGCTGCAGGGCCGGACGGTTTTGGCTCTGAGTTTTTTAAGGAGTTTAGCCACATCCTTCTTGATCCATTGTTAGCCATGCTAAATCATTCCTTTGCTGTAGGAATCTTGCCACAGTCTTTGAGAGAGGCAAATATTTCTCTCATTTTAAAAAAGATAAATGTCCTGAGAAGTGCGCCTCATACAGACCAATAGCTTTATTAAATTCAGATCAGAAATTACTTTCTAAAATTTTAGCTTTGCGCCTGGAAAAAGTCTTACCGTATATTATCAACAAAGACCAGACTGGCTTCATTAAGGGACGAAATTCTAGTGATAACACAAGAAGGCTTTTCAACATTATCCAATTTTGTCGAGATTTTAAACATCCAGCTATGGTCCTTTCTCTTGATGCCGAAAAGGCATTTGACAGAGTTGAATGGCCTTATTTGTTTTTTGCTTTGGAAGCATTTGGTTTGGGAGATTTTTTCATCAATTGGATTAAGGTTCTGTATAACTCCCCCGTGGCAGCAGTTCTGACTAACGGGTTGAGATCTAATAATTTTTCTTTGCAACGGGGAAATCGTCAGGGTGATCCTCTCAGCCCATTACTTTTCAATCTTGCGGTCGAACCTTTAGCTCAGGCCATAAGGCAGTCAACTCTAATATCCGGGATTAGAGCTGAAGATGTGGAACATAAGATCACATTGTATGCTGATGATGTGCTAATATTTCTTTCTCAACCTCAATTGTCAATTCCTCATCTAGTACAGGTTATTTCTGCATTTGGCGCTTTCTCAGGATATAAAATCAACTTTACTAAGTCAGAGGCTATGCCTCTAGGGTCTCTCATATCTATTCCAGATTTAACTGAGCCCTTTCCTTTCCAGTGGTCCCCAGACGGTTTTCGGTATTTGGGTGTGTTTATTACACCAACATATGATCAGCTCTATAAAAATTATTTTCCGATCCTCTTAAATGCGATTAAAGCTGATCTAGATCGCTGGGCTCCCTTACCTCTCTCTTGGTTAGGCAGGATTTCCCTTATAAAAATGAATATTCTTCCTAGACTTTTATATCCTCTACAAATGATTCCCATACTATTATCTAATAAGGTCATTAAGGTGCTTGAAGGATGGCTAAGCTCCTTTATATGGAGTAAGAGGAAACCTAGATTAAAATTAGCTAAACTTCAAACGCCTGGTTCTGATGGGGGTTTGGATCTACCCGATATAAGACTTTATCAACTAGCTGTGCATCTTCGTGTGATAGCAAACTGGTTTAAAAATGATCAGATATCAATTTGGTTTGACATCGAGAATCTGCAGTCAAAATGTCCATTACGGAATCTCTTATTTATCAAAGACCGCAAACATCTGAAAAAATTATGTCTAAATCCAGTTACACTTTGTACAGTTAAAGCTTGGAGTCTTATTCGTAAGTTAGAAGGTCGTGCTGAGTTAACATCTCCTCTTACTCCAATCTTAAATAATCCAGATTTTGTGCCTGGCTATTTAGACAGGAACTTCAGGAGGTTGTGCGTACGGGGTCTGACAACATTAGGTGACATGTTTGATGGGCAGACTATATTATCCTTTCCTCAGTTACAGTATCGGCTTGGTATCAGGAAATCTGATGAGTATAAATACTTACAAATTTTACATTTTATTATTAAAGATACCACACTTACAACTGATTGCTCACTTTCACAGATTGAAAGAATTCTATCATCACAAATTTCAGAACGTATTAGTATTTTTTATAAAGCTCTCATCTCTAATTTACCTTCAACTTCCCTGGCCTTAAAAATGGCATGGGAAAGAGATCTTGGGGTTACCGTTGGAGATGATGAGTGGCAGCAGGTTTGGATTTATGCTAAAGATATATCTGTTTGCAATCGTTTTAAATCTACTCAGTTTAAAATTCTTCATCGTATCTATATCACCCCTGCCCTTAAAAATAAAATGGATCCCAATGCTTCTCCATTTTGTTGTAAATGCAAAATCGTGATTGGTGATCTTATTCACTATTTTTGGTTGTGTCCTAAGATTCAGAGATATTGGTCAAGTGTAGAAGATGAATTATCTTTTATTTTTCATGTACCTGTGGAGCTGGACCCTGTTTGTTTGCTTCTTGGTTTTCCTGATTCTCATATTACAAGACGTAGTTATAAGAGGCTATTTAATCTCCTCACATTTGCTGCAAGGAAGAACATTTTAACTTACTGGACAAAAGATTCCTCTCCTTCTAAGAATTCTTGGCAGAACATTATCATGGACTGTATTCCTAATGAATATATTACATCAATGTTACATTCTAGAATGGATAATTTTTATAAAATGTGGGATCCATATTTGGAATTTGTTAAACCTAGATTGCCCATTTCAATATTTCAAGGTCTTTTTCACTGTACCCAGGGGGATTTGATGTTCTCCGTCAAACCAGCGTTTGTTTGAGAATGTCTGTCTTTGTGTCCACCAAGCTTTGGCGTTGGTCACACAGATGAACTTATGTAATGTCTGTATATTTATTGGTATATGTGTACAAATGTATATGCCTTTTTGTATGTATGTGTATGTATGTATATATATATGTACTAATGTATGTGTGTATGTGTGTATGCATATGTTTATATATGCATGGATATTTTTGCCCCACCTATTTTATATCAGGCCTGAGAGAGGGTTCTCCTTTTTTTTATTTATTTTTTTATTTATTTTTTTTTATTACGTGTTCTTCTTTCTGTCTTACTGTTTTGTGTTTATTTGCGAAATAATATAAATATTAAAAAAGGAAAAAAAAAAAAAAGCAATGCAATCAGAAAGAACAGGGAGAAAAATTTTGAAGATTTCAGCAGTTAGTCCGTCGGGTAACAGCTCCGCAGGAGTCTGGACAGCTTGCAGAAGTGCGGTGGGTGAACAACATCTAAAGCCTTGTGTGTGATTTCCCAAACTCAATAATGCCATTCAGTAATTAAATAATTCCACACGGGCCACCTCTATTTACTCACTTAGAGGTGCCGCAAAATCTATGCTGATCAATATTTCATATTCTTTGAAATTTCCAAAGCCAGCATCCATTAAACATTCAACAGAAGCAAAGCATTGAAGCAACAGAATGTTTTTAACTC
The DNA here is from genome assembly GCA_029721435.1 of Gymnothorax reevesii. NCBI lineage: Eukaryota > Metazoa > Chordata > Actinopteri > Anguilliformes > Muraenidae > Gymnothorax > Gymnothorax reevesii. Next base: position 1,079,663 of record CM056589.1, on the reverse strand, counting down.
GCTCAGTGGGTGCGAACCATCTGGGTTTTACATTTTATCAGCTATGCAGACATATTTTTGAATATTTAATGAATGAAGTCACATATTTACAGGAGAAAGTTTTCTTCTATTGCTCTTTGTCAATATCGGTGTACGTGAGCTGAGTTCAGTTCTCAGCAGTGATTTTTTCATCAGCATTAAATGCTCAGCGAAGAACATTCTTATCGCACACGTTTGAAACACGTGGAAACAATCCAAAGCGCATCTCCCATCTGCCCTGCTGTAGAGTATCAGACTGATTACAGACCTGAGTGATCAGGGCGTCAGTGCCTCAGCATCTCCCATCAGCCCTGCTGTAGAGTATCAGACTGATTACAGACCTGAGTGATCAGGGCTTCAGTGCCTCAGCATCTCCCATCAGCCCTGCTGTAGAGTATCAGACTGATTACAGACCTGAGTGATCAGGGCTTCAGTGTCTCAGCACCTCCCATCAGCCCTGCGGTAGAGTATCAGACTGATTACAGACCTGAGTGATCAGGGCTTCAGTGTCTCAGCATCTCCCATCAGCCCTGCAGTAGAGTATCAGACTGATTACAGACCTGAGTGATCAGGGCTTCAGTGCCTCAGCATCTCCCATCAGCCCTGCAGTAGAGTATCAGACTGATTACAGACCTGAGTGATCAGGGCTTCAGTGTCTCAGCACCTCCCATCAGCCCTGCAGTAGAGTATCAGACTGATTACAGACCTGAGTGATCAGGGCTTCAGTGTCTCAGCACCTCCCATCAGCATTGCAGTAGAGTATCAGATTGATTACAGACCTGAGTGATCAGGGCTTCAGTGTCTCAGCATCTCCCATCAGCCCTGCTGTAGAGTATCAGACTGATTACAGACCTGAGTGATCAGGGCTTCAGTGTCTCAGCATCTCCCATCAGCCCTGCAGTAGAGTATCAGACTGATTACAGACCTGAGTGATCAGGGCTTCAGTGTCTCAGCATCTCCCATCAGCCCTGCAGTAGAGTATCAGACTGATTACAGACCTGAGTGATCAGGGCTTCAGTGTCTCAGCATCTCCCATCAGCCCTGCTGTAGAGTATCAGACTGATTACAGACCTGAGTGATCAGGGCTTCAGTGTCTCAGCATCTCCCATCAGCCCTGCTGTAGAGTATCAGACTGATTACAGACCTGAGTGATCAGGGCTTCAGTGCCTCAGCATCTCCCATCTGCCCTGCAGTAGAGTATCAGACTGATTACAGACCTGAGTGATCAGGGCTTCAGTGTCTCAGCATCTCCCATCAGCCCTGCAGTAGAGTATCAGACTGATTACAGACCTGAGTGATCAGGGCTTCAGTGTCTAAGCATCTCCCATCAGCCCTGCGGTAGAGTATCAGACTGATTACAGACCTGAGTGATCAGGGCTTCAGTGCCTCAGCATCTCCCATCAGCCCTGCTGTAGAGTATCAGACTGATTACAGACCTGAGTGATCAGGGCTTCAGTGTCTCGGCATCTCCCATCAGCCCTGCAGTAGAGTATCAGACTGATTACAGACCTGAGTGATCAGGGCTTCAGTGCCTCAGCATCTCCCATCAGCCCTGCAGTAGAGTATCAGACTGATTACAGACCTGAGTGATCAGGGCTTCAGTGTCTCAGCATCTCCCATCAGCCCTGCTGTAGAGTATCAGACTGATTACAGACCTGAGTGATCAGGGCTTCAGTGCCTCAGCATCTCCCATCAGCCCTGCAGTAGAGTATCAGACTGATTACAGACCTGAGTGATCAGGGCTTCAGTGTCTCAGCATCTCCCATCAGCCCTGCAGTAGAGTATCAGACTGATTACAGACCTGAGTGATCAGGGCTTCAGTGTCTCAGCATCTCCCATCAGCCCTGCAGTAGAGTATCAGACTGATTACAGACCTGAGTGATCAGGGCTTCAGTGCCTCAGCACCTCCCATCAGCCCTGCTGTAGAGTATAAGACTGATTACAGACCTGAGTGATCAGGGCTTCAGTGTCTCGGCATCTCCCATCAGCCCTGCCTTAGAGTATCAGACTGATTACAGACCTGAGTGATCAGAGCTTCAGTGTCTCAGCATCTCCCATCAGCCCTGCAGTAGAGTATCAGACTGATTACAGACCTGAGTGATCAGGGCTTCAGTGCCTCAGCAACTCCCTTCAGCCCTGCCTTAGAGTATCAGACTGATTACAGACCTGAGTGATCAGGGCTTCAGTGTCTCAGCATCTTCCATCTGCCCTGCAGTAGAGTATCAGACTGATTACAGACCTGAGTGATGAGGGCTTCAGTGTCTCAGCATCTTCCATCTGCCCTGCAGTAGAGTATCAGACTGATTACAGACCTGAGTGATCAGGGCTTCAGTGTCTCAGCATCTCCCATCAGCCCTGCGGTAGAGTATCAGACTGATTACAGACCTGAGTGATCAGGGCTTCAGTGTCTTAGCATCTCCCATCAGCCCTGCGGTAGAGTATCAGACTGATTACAGACCTGAGTGATCAGGGCTTCAGTGTCTCAGCATCTCCCATCAGCCCTGCGGTAGAGTATCAGACTGATCACAGACCTGAGTGATCAGGGCTTCAGTGCCTCAGCATCCCCCATCAGCCCTGCCTTAGAGTATCAGACTGATTACAGACCTGAGTGATCAGGGCGTCAGTGTCTCAGCCTCTCCCATCAGCCCTGCGGTAGAGTATCAGACTGATTACAGACCTGAGTGATCAGGGCTTCAGTGCCTCAGCATCTCCCATCTGCCCTGCAGTAGAGTATCAGACTGATTACAGACCTGAGTGATCAGGGCTTCAGTGCCTCAGCATCTCCCATCAGCCCTGCGGTAGAGTATCAGACTGATTACAGACCTGAGTGATCAGGGCTTCAGTGCCTCAGCATCTCCCATCAGCCCTGCAGTAGAGTATCAGACTGATTACAGACCTGAGTTATCAGGGCTTCAGTGCCTCAGCATCTCCCATCAGCCCTGCGGTAGAGTATCAGACTGATTACAGACCTGAGTAATCAGGGCTTCAGTGCCTCAGCATCTCCCATCAGCCCTGCCTTAGAGTATCAGACTGATTACAGACCTGAGTGATCAGGGCTTCAGTGCCTCAGCATCTCCCATCAGCCCTGCGGTAGAGTATCAGACTGATTACAGACCTGAGTGATCAGGGCTTCAGTGTCTCAGCATCTCCCATCTGCCCTGCAGTAGAGTAACAGACCTGAGTGATCAGGGCTTCAGTGTCTCAGCATCTCCCATCTGCCCTGCAGTAGAGTATCAGACTGATTACAGACCTGAGTGATCAGGGCGTCAGTGCCTCAGCATCTCCCATCAGCCCTGCGGTAGAGTATCAGACTGATTACAGACCTGAGTGATCAGGGCTTCAGTGTCTCAGCATCTCCCATCAGCCCTGCTGTAGAGTATCAGACTGATTACAGACCTGAGTGATCAGGGCTTCAGTGCCTCAGCATCTCCCATCAGCCCTGCTGTAGAGTATCAGACTGATTACAGACCTGAGTGATCAGGGCTTCAGTGTCTCAGCATCTCCCATCTGCCCTGCAGTAGAGTATCAGACTGATTACAGACCTGAGTGATCAGGGCTTCAGTGCCTCAGCATCTCCCATCAGCCCTGCTGTAGAGTATCAGACTGATTACAGACCTGAGTGATCAGGGCTTCAGTGTCTCAGCATCTCCCATCTGCCCTGCAGTAGAGTATCAGACTGATTACAGACCTGAGTGATCAGGGCTTCAGTGTCTCAGCATCTCCCATCAGCATTGCAGTAGAGTATCAGACTGATTACAGACCTGAGTGATCAGGGCTTCAGTGTCTCAGCATCTCCCATCAGCCCTGCAGTAGAGTATCAGACTGATTACAGACCTGAGTGATCAGAGCTTCAGTGTCTCAGCATCTCCCATCAGCCCTGCAGTAGAGTATCAGACTGATTACAGACCTGAGTGATCAGGGCGTCAGTGCCTCAGCATCTCCCATCTGCCCTGCTGGAGAGTATCAGACTGATTACAGACCTGAGTGATCAGGGCTTCAGTGTCTCGGCATCTCCCATCAGCCCTGCTGTAGAGTATCAGACTGATTACAGACCTGAGTGATCAGAGCTTCAGTGTCTCAGCATCTCCCATCAGCCCTGCAGTAGAGTATCAGACTGATTACAGACCTGAGTGATCAGAGCTGCAGTGTCTCAGCATCTCCCATCAGCCCTGCAGTAGAGTATCAGACTTATTACAGACCTGAGTGATCAGGGCTTCAGTGTCTCAGGATCTCCCATCAGCCCTGCTGTAGAGTATCAGACTGATTACAGACCTGAGTGATCAGGGCTTCAGTGCCTCAGCATCTCCCATCAGCCCTGCAGTAGAGTATCAGACTGATTACAGACCTGAGTGATCAGGGCTTCAGTGTCTCAGTGTCTCAGCATCTCCCATCAGCCCTGCAGTAGAGTATCAGACTGATTACAGACCTGAGTGATCAGGGCTTCAGTGTCTCAGCATCTCCCATCAGCCCTGCAGTAGAGTATCAGACTGATTACAGACCTGAGTGATCAGGGCTTCAGTGCCTCAGCACCTCCCATCAGCCCTGCTGTAGAGTATAAGACTGATTACAGACCTGAGTGATCAGGGCTTCAGTGCCTCAGCATCTCCCATCAGCCCTGCAGTAGAGTATCAGACTGATTACAGACCTGAGTGATCAGGGCTTCAGTGTCTCAGCATCTCCCATCAGCCCTGCGGTAGAGTATCAGACTGATTACAGACCTGAGTGATCAGGGCTTCAGTGTCTCAGCATCTCCCATCAGCCCTGCCTTAGAGTATCAGACTGATTACAGACCTGAGTGATCAGGGCTTCAGTGCCTCAGCATCTCCCATCAGCCCTGCAGTAGAGTATCAGACTGATTACAGACCTGAGTGATCAGGGCTTCAGTGTCTCAGCATCTCCCATCAGCCCTGCCTTAGAGTATCAGACTGATTACAGACCTGAGTGATCAGGGCTTCAGTGCCTCAGCATCTCCCATCAGCCCTGCAGTAGAGTATCAGACTGATTACAGACCTGAGTGATCAGGGCTTCAGTGTCTCAGCATCTCCCATCAGCCCTGCAGTAGAGTATCAGACTGATTACAGACCTGAGTGATCAGGGCTTCAGTGCCTCAGCATCTCCCATCAGCCCTGCTGTAGAGTATCAGACTGATTACAGACCTGAGTGATCAGGGCTTCAGTGTCTCAGCATCTCCCATCAGCCCTGCTGTAGAGTATCAGACTGATTACAGACCTGAGTGATCAGGGCTTCAGTGCCTCAGCATCTCCCATCAGCCCTGCAGTAGAGTATCAGACTGATTACAGACCTGAGTGATCAGGGCTTCAGTGCCTCAGCATCTCCCATCAGCCCTGCAGTAGAGTATCAGACTGATTACAGACCTGAGTGATCAGGGCTTCAGTGTCTCAGCATCTCCCATCAGCCCTGTGGTAGAGTATCAGACTGATCACAGACCTGAGTGATCAGGGCTTCAGTGCCTCAGCATCCCCCATCAGCCCTGCCTTAGAGTATCAGACTGATTACAGACCTGAGTGATCAGGGCGTCAGTGTCTCAGCCTCTCCCATCAGCCCTGCGGTAGAGTATCAGACTGATTACAGACCTGAGTGATCAGGGCTTCAGTGCCTCAGCATCTCCCATCTGCCCTGCAGTAGAGTATCAGACTGATTACAGACCTGAGTGATCAGGGCTTCAGTGCCTCAGCATCTCCCATCAGCCCTGCGGTAGAGTATCAGACTGATTACAGACCTGAGTGATCAGGGCTTCAGTGCCTCAGCATCTCCCATCAGCCCTGCAGTAGAGTATCAGACTGATTACAGACCTGAGTTATCAGGGCTTCAGTGCCTCAGCATCTCCCATCAGCCCTGCGGTAGAGTATCAGACTGATTACAGACCTGAGTAATCAGGGCTTCAGTGCCTCAGCATCTCCCATCAGCCCTGCCTTAGAGTATCAGACTGATTACAGACCTGAGTGATCAGGGCTTCAGTGCCTCAGCATCTCCCATCAGCCCTGCGGTAGAGTATCAGACTGATTACAGACCTGAGTGATCAGGGCTTCAGTGTCTCAGCATCTCCCATCTGCCCTGCAGTAGAGTAACAGACCTGAGTGATCAGGGCTTCAGTGTCTCAGCATCTCCCATCTGCCCTGCAGTAGAGTATCAGACTGATTACAGACCTGAGTGATCAGGGCGTCAGTGCCTCAGCATCTCCCATCAGCCCTGCGGTAGAGTATCAGACTGATTACAGACCTGAGTGATCAGGGCTTCAGTGCCTCAGCATCTCCCATCAGCCCTGCTGTAGAGTATCAGACTGATTACAGACCTGAGTGATCAGGGCTTCAGTGCCTCAGCATCTCCCATCAGCCCTGCTGTAGAGTATCAGACTGATTACAGACCTGAGTGATCAGGGCTTCAGTGTCTCAGCATCTCCCATCTGCCCTGCAGTAGAGTATCAGACTGATTACAGACCTGAGTGATCAGGGCTTCAGTGCCTCAGCATCTCCCATCAGCCCTGCTGTAGAGTATCAGACTGATTACAGACCTGAGTGATCAGGGCTTCAGTGTCTCAGCATCTCCCATCTGCCCTGCAGTAGAGTATCAGACTGATTACAGACCTGAGTGATCAGGGCTTCAGTGTCTCAGCATCTCCCATCAGCATTGCAGTAGAGTATCAGACTGATTACAGACCTGAGTGATCAGGGCTTCAGTGTCTCAGCATCTCCCATCAGCCCTGCAGTAGAGTATCAGACTGATTACAGACCTGAGTGATCAGAGCTTCAGTGTCTCAGCATCTCCCATCAGCCCTGCAGTAGAGTATCAGACTGATTACAGACCTGAGTGATCAGGGCGTCAGTGCCTCAGCATCTCCCATCTGCCCTGCTGGAGAGTATCAGACTGATTACAGACCTGAGTGATCAGGGCTTCAGTGTCTCGGCATCTCCCATCAGCCCTGCTGTAGAGTATCAGACTGATTACAGACCTGAGTGATCAGAGCTTCAGTGTCTCAGCATCTCCCATCAGCCCTGCAGTAGAGTATCAGACTGATTACAGACCTGAGTGATCAGAGCTGCAGTGTCTCAGCATCTCCCATCAGCCCTGCAGTAGAGTATCAGACTTATTACAGACCTGAGTGATCAGGGCTTCAGTGTCTCAGGATCTCCCATCAGCCCTGCTGTAGAGTATCAGACTGATTACAGACCTGAGTGATCAGGGCTTCAGTGCCTCAGCATCTCCCATCAGCCCTGCAGTAGAGTATCAGACTGATTACAGACCTGAGTGATCAGGGCTTCAGTGTCTCAGTGTCTCAGCATCTCCCATCAGCCCTGCAGTAGAGTATCAGACTGATTACAGACCTGAGTGATCAGGGCTTCAGTGTCTCAGCATCTCCCATCAGCCCTGCAGTAGAGTATCAGACTGATTACAGACCTGAGTGATCAGGGCTTCAGTGCCTCAGCACCTCCCATCAGCCCTGCTGTAGAGTATAAGACTGATTACAGACCTGAGTGATCAGGGCTTCAGTGCCTCAGCATCTCCCATCAGCCCTGCAGTAGAGTATCAGACTGATTACAGACCTGAGTGATCAGGGCTTCAGTGTCTCAGCATCTCCCATCAGCCCTGCGGTAGAGTATCAGACTGATTACAGACCTGAGTGATCAGGGCTTCAGTGTCTCAGCATCTCCCATCAGCCCTGCCTTAGAGTATCAGACTGATTACAGACCTGAGTGATCAGGGCTTCAGTGCCTCAGCATCTCCCATCAGCCCTGCAGTAGAGTATCAGACTGATTACAGACCTGAGTGATCAGGGCTTCAGTGTCTCAGCATCTCCCATCAGCCCTGCCTTAGAGTATCAGACTGATTACAGACCTGAGTGATCAGGGCTTCAGTGCCTCAGCATCTCCCATCAGCCCTGCAGTAGAGTATCAGACTGATTACAGACCTGAGTGATCAGGGCTTCAGTGTCTCAGCATCTCCCATCAGCCCTGCAGTAGAGTATCAGACTGATTACAGACCTGAGTGATCAGGGCTTCAGTGCCTCAGCATCTCCCATCAGCCCTGCTGTAGAGTATCAGACTGATTACAGACCTGAGTGATCAGGGCTTCAGTGTCTCAGCATCTCCCATCAGCCCTGCTGTAGAGTATCAGACTGATTACAGACCTGAGTGATCAGGGCTTCAGTGCCTCAGCATCTCCCATCAGCCCTGCAGTAGAGTATCAGACTGATTACAGACCTGAGTGATCAGGGCTTCAGTGCCTCAGCATCTCCCATCAGCCCTGCAGTAGAGTATCAGACTGATTACAGACCTGAGTGATCAGGGCTTCAGTGTCTCAGCATCTCCCATCAGCCCTGTGGTAGAGTATCAGACTGATTACAGACCTGAGTGATCAGGGCTTCAGTGCCTCAGCATCTCCCATCAGCCCTGCAGTAGAGTATCAGACTGATTACAGACCTGAGTGATCAGGGCTTCAGTGTCTCAGCATCTCCCATCAGCCCTGCGGTAGAGTATCAGACTGATTACAGACCTGAGTGATCAGGGCTTCAGTGTCTCAGCATCTCCCATCAGCCCTGCCTTAGAGTATCAGACTGATTACAGACCTGAGTGATCAGGGCTTCAGTGCCTCAGCATCTCCCATCAGCCCTGCAGTAGAGTATCAGACTGATTACAGACCTGAGTGATCAGGGCTTCAGTGTCTCAGCATCTCCCATCAGCCCTGCAGTAGAGTATCAGACTGATTACAGACCTGAGTGATCAGGGCTTCAGTGCCTCAGCATCTCCCATCAGCCCTGCAGTAGAGTATCAGACTGATTACAGACCTGAGTGATCAGGGCTTCAGTGTCTCAGCATCTCCCATCAGCCCTGCAGTAGAGTATCAGACTGATTACAGACCTGAGTGATCAGGGCTTCAGTGCCTCAGCATCTCCCATCTGCCCTGCGGTAGAGTATCAGACTGATTACAGACCTGAGTGATCAGGGCTTCAGTGTCTCAGCATCTCCCATCAGCCCTGCAGTAGAGTATCAGACTGATTACAGACCTGAGTGATCAGGGCTTCAGTGCCTCAGCATCTCCCATCAGCCCTGCAGTAGAGTATCAGACTGATTACAGACCTGAGTGATCAGGGCTTCAGTGCCTCAGCATCTCCCATCAGCCCTGCAGTAGAGTATCAGACTGATTACAGACCTGAGTGATCAGGGCTTCAGTGTCTCAGCATCTCCCATCAGCCCTGCAGTAAAGTCTCCTCCACGCAGGAGCTCATTCAGCAGTTACAGAAGCACCAATTTCAGCCACTTAACAAATCAAACAGTGTCGCCAGTTCATGCTGTTGTTCCACCTGCTCTCAGCCACTTAGCGAAGCACGTTAATCGCAGCAAATTGCAAATTAAAAGGCAGGAAAAACACCACACTGGCAGCTGGCATTTTTCCCAGCATACAACAGACAGGAAAAACAGAGGGAGAGAGGAAGTGCAGGCTCATGCACATGGCTTATTCATCACTTCCTTCTGCCCATGCTTGTGTCTGCCCCAGATGTCAATCACAGTCTGTCATTATTACAGAAATACTCATCTTTTTAATGAGTTGGCGAAAGGGAGTAGGGATAAATTGAGGCAGGAACGTCAAGACCTTCTTTACTTTATTTACTTTAGTCTTTTGTTAGTATCCTTCAGATGTATTTTTGTTCCCGTCATGAATGACGTACAAATGATTGATCAGTGAATCTTCATATCTAATTCTGTCGCACACGTGCCCTCACCTGTGACCGTCTATACCTAACGTCACTTTGAATTGACATTTTAAGAAGCTGTTCGTTCAATTCAATTGAACAAATTCAATTGTTCATCAATCTTCCATTTTTACAGAGTTATTGTTTTTCTCCCCTCCCAGGTGGGCAAAGCTAAGAATTAGGAAATGAGGGAATTGTGGGTCAGACCGCCATGGAAAATAAACAAATGGAATGAGCCCCTTAAAACAAAGACCAGATGTTATTTTAAATTAATGTTAGAATTAGAGGTCAGGTGTAAAACTGAGGTGCTTCAACAAGGTACATGCACATGCAGAAACAAAGTACCTTTTCAAACGTCTGTTTTTGTGGCGTTAGGAGAGGAATTCTGTATAAAAATGAACAAAAGTTTCGCATTGAATTCAGGGGAACAGATAAAAAGACTGGTTCACTGGTTATAATTGCCCTCAGGACCCATCAGCATTAAACATTCATTCAGTCTCACTTGTCAAATCCTTAGACTTGCCTCAGGAAATAAATCACAGAGCCATCCCATGGCTTTTGTGGACCCTAACAGCAAAAATAACTTCTCCAGTCCTCCAAAATGATCAAAATTGCGATTTTCTTCCCAACCCCTTTGCGCAGAGGCCAAAAATGGCTATTTATATGTTACCTTATTTAAAACTTTATAATTCAAGATTGGAGCAGCTCAGAGTGGGAGCAAATCGCTCAACTGAGACAAGACACTCATAACATTTAGAATTCCATTGTATTACACTTTATTTTCAATATTTTGGTTCAGAAAAAGGGCCGCAAACATAAAAAAATATGCTTCGCGGGGACAAAGGCGATACTCCTCAGCCCCAACACACTGAATCAAAGGTGAAGATGTTTGAGCCAGAGTGAAAGGTCATTGTGGTACAAAACCAGGACGAGGCACGCCTGCCCACCGAGGCAAGTCCACATATGCAAACTCAAATTCCTAACCCTAGTGGTTTATTAGAAATAGCCCAGACAACGTTTTAAAGGTGAAGGTCAGGGAGGCAAGGTCACAGGTAATTTGGGTACGAAACCTCAACGAGGCATGCCTAGTGGTGCGCGGACGCGGGTTCGCAGTTTGATCCGCACCCGCAGCGGGTGCAGTGCGGGTGTGGGCCCAAGCATGCGGGTGTGGTGCTGGTAAGTTTATAAAATTTAGAGAGACATGTGGGTGCAGTGCGGGTGAGGGTACAATCCTTTGGGGGCAGTGTGGGTGCGGACATGCATATCTGCAGTATACCCGCACATTGTAATCATTTAGTATATGCTTATACTAAAGTACACTGTTACTTTTGCATGGTTTTGTTCAATTTATTTAAAAGCTATTTTATGGGGGTCCTGAAACTTGGAAATCTTATCTCTTGTTTATTCCTTATTTAATAAGATCAGACCCCCCCACCATTCAGGACCCCCATTTTATGATATAACATTTTAGGCAACTTATTAAAGCAATTCTTACCTTTCTGGCATGGGCGCATAGCACTTAGTAAAAATTTGTACATGAACAACTCCGCCTCCCTCCAAAGTCCCACCCTCTTCCCCGCAATTACCAGACCTCTCCTACGAAAAAAATATGACTAATATGATAGTTTGTCAGACTAAAAAGGTAACTAAAGGTCATTTTATTTTACACCACATATAGAATTGAATATTATTTAATTTCTATTTTTTTCGTAGGAGAGTGAAATGGGTCAATGAAGTCAGATTCAGAGGCACCGGTAAGTGAAAACTAACCAACAGTTATGACATAATATTCAATTCTATAAGTATTATAAAATAAAATGCCCTTTTAACGTTTAGTTACCTTTGTAGTCTGACGAACTGCCATTAACATTATTTTTTTATCTAAATTATTATAGCATTTCAGCACCCATTTGTTGACAGTCAAATGCGTCGTTTTTTTTCTGCCAGAGAGGCACGGCACTCGCAAGCGGTGACAGTGGTAGGCAACTGGAAGGGGCGCGGCGACGGATGACAGACAGAGAGCTTGGCAAATCATTTTATTCGGACCAAAGGAAATGATTGGTCAGATTTTTATCAGAAATACAAAACCCAAAACCAGTGTAGTTGGCACATTGTGTAAATCAGAATACAATGATTTGCAAATCCTTTTCAACCTATATTCAATTGAATACACCGCAAACACAAGTTACTTAATGTTCGAACGGGTAAACTTTGTAATTTTTTGCAAATATTAGCTCATTTGGAATTTGATGCCTGCAACATGCTTCAAAACAGCTGGCACAAGTGGCAAAAAAGACTGAGAGTGTTGAGGAATGCTCATCAAACCCTTATTTGGAACATCCCACAGGTGAACAGGCTAATTGGGAACAGGTGGGTGCCATGATTGGGTATAAAAGCAGCTTCCCTGAAATGCTCAGTCATTCACAAACAAAGATGAGGCGTGGGTCACCACTTAGTGAACAAATGCCTGAGCTGATTGTCGAACAGTTTAAAAACAAAATTCCTCAACGAGCTATTGCAAGAAATTTAGGGATTTCATCATCTACGGTCTGTAATATCTTCAAAAGGTTCAGAGCATCTGGAGAAGTCACTACAGTTCATCGCTACATCTGCAAGTGCAAATTAAAACTCGACAATGCAAAGCGAAAGCCATTTATCAACAGCACCCAAAAACGCCGCCGGCTTCGCTGGGCCCTGGCTCATCTAAGATGGACTGATGCAAAGTGGAAAAGTGTTCTGTGGTCTGACGAGTCCACATTTCAAATTGTTTTTGGAAACTATGGACCTGGACGTCGTGTCCTCCGGACCAAAGAGGAAAAGAATTATCCGGACTGTTATAGGCGCAAAGTTCAAAAGCCAGCATCTGTGATGGTATGGGGGTGTATTAGCGCCCAAGGCATGGGCAACTTACACATATGTGAAGGCATCATTAATGCTGAAAGGTACATACAGGTTTTGGAGCATCATATGTTGCTATCCAAGCAACGTCTTTTTCATGGACGCCCCTGCTTATTTCAGCAAGACAATGCCAAGCCACATTCTGCACGTGTTATAACAGCATGGCTCCGTACTAAAAGAGTGCCAGTACTAGACTGGCCTGCTTGTAGACCTGTCTCCCATTGAAAATGCGTGGCGCATTATGAAGCGAAAAATACGACAACGGAGACCCCGGACTGTTGAACAACTTAAGCTGTACATCAAGCAAGAATGGGAAAGAGTTCCACCTGAAAAGCTTCGAAAATTGGTCTCCTCAGTTCCCAAACGTTAACTGAGTCTCGTTAAAAGGAGAGGCGATGTAACACAGTGGTAAAAAGGCCCCTGTGCCAATTTTTTTGCAATGTGCTGCTGCCTTTAAATTCTAAGTTAATGATTATTTGCAAAAAAAAAAAAAGTTTCTCAGTTTGAACATTAAACATCTTGTCTTTGCAGTGTATTCAATTGAATATAAGTTGAAAAGGATTTGCAAATCATTGTATTCTGTTTTTATCTACGATTTACATAACGTGCCAACTTCACTGGTTTTGGGTTTTGTATATGAGAATTGAATATGGAAGAGTTTCAACACCTGGTGGATTTCTTTTACATTTTAGTGTGCCATATGCTTATTCGGAGCATTTTAAGATGACAAAGGAAATAATAAACAAAATAACTTCACCACTATGAGGTCATTGTGTTCAAAATCTTAATTGCGAATTATCTTGTTCATTGTCATGCTTTAAATCAGTAGATGTGATCTTCATCAAAATATGTAAAGCTTTTATTTTCATATCTGTTTCAATTTTGATTTAATGACTGTTTTCCTGGGAATTGAATATACACAACAGCATAAAAATTGCTCAAGTAACATCTTTTAATTTTTTGGATATTATAAATGTACGACATTGGAATACTAAAAGTTATTGACATTGGATAAGTAATTAAGGTTCAGAGAAAATGTGCTTGCATCCAATCATAAGCAGGATTGTGTGGCTTCTTTTTCAATCCTAGGTATTGGAAACACATCAGTTCTAGTTACAGCATTGACTTTGCGATAATCTGTACAGAATCTAGTACTTCCATCAGGTTTTGGAACTAGCACACAGGGTGAACTCCAATCTGAGTTGGAGGGTCTGATAATATCATGTTCTAGCATGTACTCAACCTCTTTCTCAGCAATCTTTCTCTTTTCAGGATTCATCCGGTATGGATGCTGTTTTATTGGTTTGGCATCACCAACATCGACATCATGAGAGGCTATAGAAACTCTCTGTGGAACATCAGGAAATAGATCTTTATATTTCTTGAACAACCTCTCAAACTGATCTCTCTGTGAGGGTTCTAAGTGCTGGAGTTTTACATCAAGATTCTGCAACACTTCAGAATTTGACAATTTACATGAAAGAACTTCAGCTTGAATTCTAGGTTCATCATCTTGAAAATCCCCTTCATCTTCACACGTTTCGACCATAGGAGAATCTGAAGTGACAGCTGCAACCCTAGCATTTCTGTCATGATAAGGCTTCAGCATGTTAATGTGACACAATTGTTTTGGTTTTCTCCTATCTGGAGTCCTCACAATGTAATTGAGATCATTGAGTTTTGTCAGAATTTCATAAGGACTATGAAATCTAGCCTGCAATGGATTGGACTGCAAGGGAAACAACACAAGGACTTTGTCTCCAGATTTAAACTCACGGATTCTACCCTGATGATCGTAATAAGTTGTCATTTTTCCCTGACTTGATTTCAGGTTCTCTTTGGCTAGGTCACAAGCTGCACGCAATCTTTCCTTCAACTTGCTAACATAGTCTAACAGGCTGATATGCAGCTCTTTCTCTTGCCATTGTTCACTCTACAATAGCAAAGGTCACGTCATGGCCAAACACTAGCTCAAATGGACTGAATCCAGTAGACTCCTGCACTGCTTCTCTAGCTGCAAACAACTGCAAATGAACACCTTCATCCCAGTCTTTCTCATGGTCATAACAATAAGTCCTCATCATTGTCTTGAGAGTGGAATGAAACCGCTCTAAGGCACCCTGACTTTCTGGATGATAGGCACTAGAAAGAATCTGCTTCGCACCTAGTTCATACACAACCTACTGAAACAATCCTGAAGTGAAATTGCTACCTTAGTCTGACTGAATTTCCCAGGGAAGGCCAAACAACAAGAAGAACTTTATCAAAGCCTTCGAGATTGCAGTTGCCTTGATGTTGCGTAGAGGTATGGCTTCAGGGAGTCTGGTAGATGCACAGATGATTGTCAGCAAGTATTGATTTCCAGACCTAGTCTTGGGTAATGGACCAACACAATCAACTATTGTGGATCAGGAAAACTGCGTTCTGCAGCTGCGAATAACGCTGCCCAGACATCACTTCGCTATCCGCATTCTTTGGCTCAAAGAATACGGTGTCCCGAATATACGGAGTACAGAGTATTTTTCTGTTTTGAATTAAACATTTATGTGTTTTTCCTGTGGGATGAATTGACAACGCTCGGCTCACAATCGGCTTATGTTTGTGTGAGCGGCGCTCCGTGGAAGCTGGCTAACAGGCTAGCGGGCTGCTCGTACAGAGGATAAAGCTGTTGGTTGACGATCAGGCTAGCTGAGTTAGCGAGAGTGAGAAACTCCAGATTCAGACGGGAGACAGACAGGCCGTTTGCAGGAGTCAGTGTCTGGACGACACACAACCTTGATGACCAGGCCATCTTAAGGCTAGCTTGAGGAGCTGCCTGTCACCATCAGCAGGCTTCGGGAGCTGCCTGCCACCACCAGCCAGCTTCAGGAGCTCCCAACTACCAACAGCCCCAGGCTTCTGGAGCCACTCGCATCAGCTATCTTCCGGAACTTTCAGCTACCAGAAGGTAACAACGGTGTGGTTTGTCTGTAACCTAGATCTGTTGAGAACCTTTGCCAATGACACTACTTTGTGACTCACGGTGGTTGACAATATGGCTACGAAGGAGTTAGAAAAGGACATTGAAGATCTTAAAATTTTATTAGACTTGATTCCTTGGGATCTGGCTAAAATTACGACCAACCAGCTTTCTATTATGTCATTAATGGCTGATATCAAGGATTTAAAAGCAAAGAATGAAGAGAAGGATAAACGGATTGCTGCCCTGGAGAATCGAATTTCTGATCTTGTACAGTATTCACGAATGAATGATATCATGATAACAGGGATGGTGATTAAACCTCGGTCATATCCCCATGCCGTGACTGACCCCAAGCGACAGGTTACAGGCACCCTTGATCATGAAGATGGTATTTGTTTTGCATTTTTTTGGTATTACTGAGTGATGTCTGGCATAAATAGGTCATCCTGGAATTTGCAGCCGAACTTGTATAACACTCACTCCGCATTATATCAGTCAGTAGTAAAACAGGTTTGAAGCTTATGATTTGGAACGTCAGAGGCCTTCATAACATAGTTATGAAGAAGAAAATCCTGACTTTCATTAAATAAAAAAAATGTGATATAGTATTCATTCAGGAGACCACCTCCTAGCGCAAGAAACCCAGAAGCTTCGCAATGATTGGTTGGGCTTTGTGGGGGCTGCTTGTGGCAGTAATAAGAGTAGAGGAGTGGCAACATTAATTAATAAGCAATTACAATTTTAATGCCTAAGGGAGAATGGGGATGAGGCAGGGAGAATTTTGTTGATGCTTTGTGAGATCCAGGGTAATAGTGTCATACTAGCAAATGTGTACGCTCCAAATGGAGATGATCCTGCATTTTTTGGACTACTTGAGAAAAAAACTGAATGATTTTGGAGACTATCCAATTATCATGGGTGGTGATTTTAATGAGGTGACCCAGTATCAGATCGAAGCTCTTCATTGGCCCGCACAACTTAGAGCGCATAACGTGCTGAAAGGTATGTCCAAGGCAATAGGTCTAGTAGATGTTTGGCGGCTACAAAACCCATCATCGACGGATTACACACTCTTCTCTTCACCCCATGGCTCTTTTTCCAGGATAGACTTCTTTCTGGTGTCTCAGTCGCTGATATCCTCGACAGCATCTTGTGACATTGGCAACATAATTCTATCAGACCATATAATAGCCCAATTTTTCTCCATTTGCTGTCCTTTAATAAGCTGGATAGATCTACTAGATGGAGGCTCAATTCTACCTTCCTACTGGATGAGACCTTTAAGGAATCACTTAGATCACAAATTAATTTCTCTATAGAAACCAATTTATCAACAGCTCCATCAGCAGAGGTAGCTTGGGAGGCCTTGAAAGCTCTTTTGAGAGGTTACATAATTCAACATTCTTCTTTTCAGAAGAAGAAAAACTTTGCTAATCTCCAGGATCTTGAAAGCCAAATTATAATTGCGGAGTCTAACTTAAAAAAAAACACGTCTTCTGAGAATCTTACCAGGTTGACTTGACTAAAATATGAGTTTAACTCAATTATGACCCAAAGGGCAGAATTCTCTCTCCTTCCTGCTCGACAGAAATACTTCAAGGAGGGTGATAAGGCTGGTAGATTACTAACCAGATACATTAAACAAAAAGACGCAATGAGTACCATTCCGGCCATTCGGGTGGGGGATGGGCACCTCCTGACTGATCCCAAGGAGTTAAATAAGGCTTTTAGAGATTTTTACAGGAAACTTTACACTTCTGAGTCAAAGGTGGACAAAAAAGATATCACTAACTTCCTGTCATCTCTCAATCTGCCAGTGGTGTTAGAGGACCAGCTTGAACTTTTAGACTCGCCTATTACTATTAGGGAGATTATTGATGTCATTAAGCACCTGCCATCAAGTAAAGCACCAGGTTTAGACGGCTTCACAGCGGAATTTTAAAAAGCTTACGCAGAGGAACTAGCACCATTACTCCTAGATACCTATGATGAAGAATTAAGGAAGGGAAAACTTCCTCCCTCTCAATCGGAGGCCATTATTACCCTTATTTTGAAAGAGGGAAAAGACCCTTTGGACTGTAAAAACTTTAGACCAATTAGTTTGACCTCATGTGACAGCAAAATCCTATCAAAAATTTTAGCCAATCGTCTGGACAGGGTTATAACCTCTTTGATCCATTTTGACCAGGTCGGCTTTATACGCTCTTGCTCATCGGCAGAGAACATTAGAAGATTTGTGGATATTATATGGGCTACTCAGGATAACACCTCTCCAATGGCTGCCATCTCGTTAGACGCCGAAAAGGCATTCGACAGGGTGGAGTAGCAATATCTGCTCTCCACTCTGGAATGTTTTGGTTTCAGCAAGAAATTCATAGACTGGATTAGTCTCATATACACCTATCTCAAAGCGTCTGTGCTTACAAATGGCATCATCTCACCTGCATTTGAACTAGGACGGGGCACTAGGCAGGAGGACCGCCTCTCCCCTTTGCTTTTTGCAATTGCAATAGAACCGCTAGCAGTCGCTATCCGGAGGGACCCTGAATTCCCAGGTATTGAAATTGGCGGCAAATGTCATGAGCTGATGATGTATGCGGATGACATTCTCTCGCTCGTCTCTGATCCGGAGCATTCTCTTCCCTCTCTATTTAAAATTACTGACAAATTCTCCTCTATTTCAGGCTACAAAGTGAATCTGACAAAATCAGAGGCTCTCCCTCTTGCGCCGCATTGTCCCAAATCCCTCTTTCAATCAGGCACTTTTGCCTGGCCCAAGAAAGGCATTAAATATCTCGGTATAACTTTCCCCCCCCTGTTGTCTGATTTGATTAAAATTAATTTTGACCCACTATTGGACAGATTGAGAGCTGATGTAGAGCGATGGTCTCCACTGTGTCTCTCCTTGTGGGGCAAGGTAAACATCATCAAAATGACTTATGCTCCGAAATGTAACTACTTGCTGCAGGCTCTCCCAGTCCGAACCCCTCAACACTATTTTCAACAATTCGATCAACTTTGTAATAAATTCTTATGGAATAACAAACGTCCCAAGATGAACCTGCGAAAACTGCAGAGGCCAGTGGACAGAGGCGGCCTTGGTGTGCCCAATTTATTATTTTATCATTACGCTTTTACCCTGAGACATATGGCACAGTGGTTGCTGCCCCTAGAGAGAGCTCCCCCATGGTTCCACATTGAAAGTGCCTTGTGCTTCCCTCTTACACCCATAATTATATTACTGCTAGACTAGCTCCACAGAATCGGTCACACCCCATTTTGTCTCTTATTCAGTGGATTTGGAAGAGAATAGCTAAGATCTTCAAGTTTGATCCCTACCTCCACAGGTCTGCAGGCATCTGGCTCAATCCCAAGCTTTGCATTGATAAATCACCTTTCCTCTGGAGGTCCTGGTTTCAGAATGGCATCTGGGTTCTGGGGGACTTGTATCAGGATGACTTTTTAAAATCTTTTGAGGCACTAAGGCAGGAATTTGATTTACCACATAGTCAATTTTGAAAGTATTTACAGTTAAGACACCCCCTGGGACAAATTTTTGGCTCCCCGTCATTAGCCCCACCTTGCGCCAACACCCTAGAAAAAGTCATAAAAATTTTTGGGCTGGGTCATGAAGCCTCAGCTTATTATTCTATGATTCTCAGGGCCTCTGACTCCAATGTATCGTCTCTAAAACTGACATGGGAAACTGACCTAAAGGATGCAGAATGGGCTAGAAGTCTTAGGAACGGGAAGAAAATGTCGAGGGAACTGTGGACAAGATAAATTCAATCCAAAATATTAAACAGGGTCTACTGGACTCCATCCAGGCTGTGCAAAGTGGGTTTGGTTGACAATTCAGAATGCTGGAGGTTTCTTGATAAAGAGGGAACTTTAGAGCACATACTCTGGAGCTGCCCAAAAATTCAGGAGTTTTGGTCCGCGATACATGCCAGTGTGGAAATATAATTATCATCATGAGTTTCTCTTTCTCCTACACTCTGTGTATCTCGGGTGACCCCTCTGCTTAAGGTGATCTGACTCCAGCACCTGCTGATTGGGTACAGACTGCCCTTACGTTAGGGAGGAAACTCCTAGTCAAGGAATGGAAAGCACCCCCTGCACCAGCACTGTCTCTGTGGCTCACTTCTCTTGTCCAGCTCGCTGCCCTAGAACAGTTATCATATAGGCTGCTTGATAAGGTGCAGGAGTATAGCATAAAATTACACATTGGGCCACTAATGGCGATTCCAGGTCATAAAACAACAGTCTGCTAATATATAAATACTGAATCACATACTTGCGGTTAGAATACAGGTGAACAGGTGATGCTGTGGATTTTTTAATCGTGCTGTGCATCACTGTCTTCTGTTAATTAAGACATTTTGTGACTTTTTTTTTAATTTATTTTTTTATTCTCTGTCTGTGGTTAGGTTTGGATTGTCTTGTTGTATTCCGAATGTTCTATGTCAACCTGACTTCTTTTTTGATTGAGGTATTTGTATATGTTGAGCTTATGGTGAAAATAAAAAACTATTAATCATAAAAAAAGAATGATCTGATGAATCCAGCAGTTGAAGCTCTTTGGATTCAGATTCATCTTCCACACATTAAACCATTATTAGTAAGTTGCTGTGACAGACCACCGAGTTCTAATGTTAATTGCATAGATGTCATTTGTACTATGCCTCAGAAAGTCTTAGAATATGACAGAGAATTTTATTTTTTAGGTGACTTTAACATTGACTGGTTGGCTAAGTCCAGTGGTCTTAAGGAGAGATTATTAATGTTCATGAATGTATGTAATCTGTCTCAGAGGCTGAATGTTCCAACACGGGTGTGCTCCAACACTGCTGGGGTACTGCAACAACAAAATAAATGCAGTTATGGAAAATTAGTTCAGAAAACCTTTAAGGAGGGTGTTTTTCCACAGGAATGGAAAATCGCCAAAATAATTCCTATACCTAAAAACAGTAGGAGTTCATTTTGTGGTGCCAACAGTCAACCTATTAGTATTCTTCCTGCTCTCAGCAAGCTGTTAGAAAGAATTGTGTTTGATCAAATACGAAATTACTTTTCCAGCAATGAGTTTGATTCTGTGTTTCAACATGCTTACAAGCAATCATTCCACTTGTACAGCATGGACTGATATGACTGACAATTGCTAAGTCAAATTAATCAGAAAAATATTGTTGGTGCTGTGTTGCTATACTTTAGCGCTGCTTTTGACATTCTAGACCATGAACTATTGTTGGATAAATTGTGTACTTATAGTTTCAGCAATAATACTATTAGATGGGTAACAAGCTATCTCTCAAAGAGGAGTCAAAAAGTGATTTTTAATGGCACTCTCTCAACTGTACGTACATAGTGTGGTATGTGGGGTTCCACAAGGCAGTTGCCTTGGTCCACTCCTGTTTTCAGTTTTTACGGATGACATGCCACTTGCTCTTAATAATGCATCTATTACCATGTATGCAGATGACTCTACCATATACATGGTAAGGAGTAATGTTTCTGAACTGAAAAATATCCTTCAAAGTGAACTTGATTCTGTATTTGATTGGGTTGAAAACAATAAGTTGATACTTAATGTGGCTAAAACTAAAAGCATTGTTTTTGGATCAAGGCACGAATTGAGAGATGACCAGTCACTCTCCCTTTCTATGAGTAATATTATATTGGAGCAAGTCAAGGAGGTGAAATTTCTAGGTCTAACCCTGGACTAAAAATGTCAATAATGTTGTGGCTAAAATGGGTAGAGCTGTATCAATAATAAAGAGATGTGCCTATTTTTTGAAAAAGCATTTTATTAAACAGGTTACACAGGCACTTGTGTAATCCCATTTAGACTATTGCTCAGTTGTCTAGTCTAGTGCAAATAAAAAAGATATACACAATTACAACTTGTGCAAAATAGAGCTGCAAGGGTGGTTTTGGGATGTCCTCTTAGATGCATGTTAATCTTGGTTGGTTGAAAGTGGATGATAGATTTGTTTGTAATCTTGTTTTCTTTAAAAAAAAATCTACACTGCCACTCAGCCTAAAAATGTATTTTTGAAAATTGTGCTTGTCCAAGATAGACATAGATACTCCACAAGACAGGCTACTCTACATAATGTTGTTGTGCCTGTGTCTAGAGCCTGTGCCATGAAGAGAATGGCTATAAACAGGGCTTCCTTAACCCTCTCCAGCCCAATTTATTATATTGAGATATGAAAAATCTTTCATTCGTGGAGAATGGTTCCCATACACTAGTGGCTGCAAGTGGAACTAATGTTGTATTTTTGCAATACTGAGCTGGAAGAGTAACTTTATCCACATTTCCCATGTGGTCTTAATCATCAGTCATCAATTGATTTATTGTTGCAAATTCGCAACATGAGCCTGGAGAGGGTTAAAGTGGAATACACTGCCAAGTCACATTATCAGTACTAGGTCAAATGCGACCTTCAAAACATTAATTAAAAGTCTCTACATACCTAAAGAATAACTATACTATATTATAAACTATGGTCTTATCCTATGTTGGTATTTCTTGCTGTTCCTTGTTTCTTGGTATTTTTAATTCATTTTAATCTAGTTTTTATTTCCTTTTTGTTATTTTTCTGTTTATAATTTGATATCGTGCTGCTTCGGGATTTTGTGAGTTGTATTAGCTGCTTTTACATGACTGTCAAAACTGTTTTTAACATGCATTATTTTTTTTTTTGGTTTTCAACATGCATTATGTCAATGTAATATAATTAGTTATCATGTATCTTGCTATATTTTTCCTATAATTGCTATAATTATGCTGTGTTACTATATATCTCTAGGACCCCAGGAAGATTAGCTTTCACTTTTGTGTCAGCTAATGGGTATCCAAGAAAACAATAAAAGAAAAAAACATTGACCTTAGAGAAGGGCTCCCCAAATGCTGGGATAGGCTGCACTGGAGCTACAGGTGGGTCTAACTGGTGTTTTCCAACTACTTGACAAGTGTGACAGGTTTTTCAAAAGTTGGAAACGTCTTTCCGAAGCCCAGGCCAGAAAAAGTGTTCCATGATCTTGTCAACAGTCTTGTTAACACCAAGATGACCTCCTTAAGGCAAACTATGAGCCATTGTTAAGATCTCATTCCTGTAGACCTTCGGAGCAACAATTTGCTTGACCACTGCCCAATCTGCATTGGCAGGGATATCAGGAGGGCGCCACTTTCGCATCAACACACCATCCTTGAGATAATACCCAACTGGAAATGCGTCTATTTCTTTATTAGGAAGGGCTCTCCTCTTTAGAACACTAATTTCGGGATCATTAGTTTTCTCCTCAATCAACCGCTGTCTGGACAGAGACAAGTCTCCAGACACATCAGAATCACCAGACCCTGGCTGGCTGAACAGAGAACTGATAAAAGTGTCTGATAAGTCCTCAAACGGAGAAACCATAGTAGGCCAATCAGAGTCATGAGGAGAACCACCTGAGTCCTGACTATTCAATGTGCTGGACGGCACCACATCATCTTCTTCTTTAGCCTTCTTAGCCATAGCACGAGTCACTGCACAGGAAGGATACAGAGATGGGTCTTCATCGCCATCTTCAGTGCTCGGCTGTGAAGTGAGATGTACAGGGGAAACTACTTTGCCCCCAGCCAGGTCATTGCCTAGCAACAGAGAAACACCCTTGAAAGGTAGACTTGACATAAGT
This sequence comes from Gymnothorax reevesii, assembly GCA_029721435.1. Taxonomy (NCBI): domain Eukaryota; kingdom Metazoa; phylum Chordata; class Actinopteri; order Anguilliformes; family Muraenidae; genus Gymnothorax; species Gymnothorax reevesii. The sequence continues at coordinate 1,056,390 of CM056589.1, read as the reverse complement.
CCCACCTTTACCTGTCCTGTAACTAAATCTGACTTCAAGAATATAGAGCGCAGGGGTACAGATACAGTCCTCCCTTCAATACCTTGTACAAGTATGAAATCCCCTGAAGCGGTCTCATCACGTAACTCCAAGGAGTCCATCAACAAAAGTGACTGAGAAGCTCCGGTATCCCTTAGGATATATATGGGGACAGGAGTAGTATGCTCATTCAGAGCCACAAATCCCTCTGACACAAATGGAAGAAATTCCTCCCTCACAAAGTCAGCAGTATCAGGCTTTTTAGCCCCACAAGAAGCAGGTAATTTAGCAGATCGGTCATCTACAGGGGTTTCTAACCTTGTCTTCACAAAGGCATTTGGTTTGGTATCCTTTTCATTTTCTTTCTTAGGTTTAAGGAACCAACAGTTAGTTGTAACATGACCAGATTTCTTGAAATGACTGCAAACTAGACCACTGTCAGCTTTCACACTTTGATCAGACCTGTGACTGGATTTCTGAGCACCATCACCAGATTTGTCTATGTCTTTGGGTGAAAAATCTTGGGTATCACCGTTACCTTTCTTCTGAAATTGGGACCATCTATTGTTACTGCTGGACTGAAAATTGGACTTATGGGTGAAAACATATTCGTCTGCAAATTTGGCAGTTGATTGCAAATTTAGTAATTTGGCAGCTGATTGCAAACTCAGTGCATGCTTCTCATTAAGGTAGGTCTTAATATCATCCTTAACACAGTTCTTGAATTCTTCTAACTAATTAACACCATCTCTTTTAGTGAGTTGAAATCATCCTTGACCTCCATAGAATAACACCAGCGCTCAAAGCAAACCTTCTTCTCGTTAGCAAATTCCACATAAGTCTGATTGGCAGATTTATTCACACCTCTGAATTTCTGCCGGTAAGCCTCTGGAACCAACTCATAAGCTGTCAAAATAACCTTTTTGACAACCTCATAATCTGACGAATCATCTGCAGACAAAGCCGAATAGACTTGTTGAGCTTTACCCTTGAGGACAGTTTGCAACATCAGAAGCCAGTGTTCCTTTGGCCACTGACAACTCTTAGCTACCTTCTCCAAGCACTGGAAATACTTATCAACCTCCTTCTCTGAGAATGGAGGCACCAGCTTTACCTCCTGGCTAGCACGAAATTTTTTTCAGCTTCCATTTTGATTTTTAGTAGCTCCATTTGGAGTCTTTCTTCTCTATCTAACTTCGGTAAATCGAAATCGCTCTGTCTCTGTCTCTCTCTTTCTACTCTTTCCTCTCTCTCTCTTACTAATTTTTCTAACTCAAACTGCCTTTGTTTTTCTTTTTCCTCCCTTTCAATCTCTAGCATTTTTAATTTAAGTTCCATTTCTACATTTGGATTTTCCACTGGAAACTGTTCCAGATCTCCTGGTGCAAACACATTTTCATCAATGTAATATTCAACAATCTCTCCAGCCAGTCTTGTTTTTTGCATGGCTGGTTTTACATCTGTCAGCTTTAACTGTCTGCATATTTCTAGCAGTTCTGTCTTTTTAAAAGACTTCAAAACCTCTATGGTTGGTGTGCCAAGAAATCATCCATTGCTGTTGATCTGTCAATATTTATCTAGGAAAATTCAAAAAACAATTTCACAATTTGAAATTTTAGATTTTCAATAAATGACTCACACAATGGTCTATCCCGGACAAGCCCCCAATTTGTTATGACACATCGGACAGCAAGGGATGACAGAAAATATTGTAAAACTTTAAAAGATTTTATAAAACAAAGCACTGACCAAGATCAAAACAATAAAGAATATGAGATATTTACAGTCCCTTGAGATGGAGTTTCTTTACTGTGATGTCCTGGGACAGGAAAATGCTCCAACACAGGCAAAAATCCACAAAAAGAGCTTCACAGGTCTTGTAAAGAGTGACAGGTCTGGTCAAATGTATCCCTCCACTATTTCTCCTTGCAATTTCTCCTACTACTTTACTCTCTCAGTTTTTCTCCTTATATACTCTTTTGCAGCCCCCTGCTTCCTTCCAGACTTTTTTCAATTCTCTGGGACTTCCCCTCTCAGACATGCCCAGGACACTAGGCTTAACAAAAAAAATGTCAACACTTCCATCTAGTGGCTTTTTTCCCCCACATTACATAACAAAAACCTGAACCACATCAGAAGATACTATGCACCTGTAATTCAGCCTGAAGGACAGCTCTGAAATGGTTTATCCACCCAATGCTAACACCTGAGGTCCGCTGTAAACTGTTAAGCAAGCATGCGTGGACTGGAATGAGATGAAAATGAGTGTGCGTTTATTTCAGATGTGACAGTACTCACAGATCCACAGGTAGTACAGCCTCTTGCACATGGTGCGGTGATGCTCCGGGATCTCCTCGAAGTCCTGGTAGAAGCAGGGCTTCAGCGGTATGAATGCCGGCAGAGGAGGGAAATTGTTTTCTGCAGAGCAGAACCATGTCTGCGTTACTCAGCAGAACCATGTCAACGTTATTTAACAGCAGCCAAAATACATGAAATGCACAGCACTGATCAAAACCTTCATTTCTATGGTGAGTTGTGACTGGCACAGGAATTAGGTGAGGAGACTCTGAGGAGACCAGTGAAGGCCAGACACCAGGAAAAGGATTTTATCCCTAATTGAGGAAAGGTAGCGTGCTGAGATTGTGTAAGTGAATAAATGAAGAACGACTGACAAAACTGAAGGCTGGTAAATGAAGGTTCCGACACTTGAGAGCCTCTTTGATTTTATAGAATAGCAGCCACAGGAATCCCAGGTTTGTGAAAAACTGAGGAGACATAATCAGTGCTTCTCTGAATTCTCTGAATTGCAGTAATGGGGTGCATCAAATAGGGAACCAGTTTCTGTATTTTGTTTAAGTGCATAACAAGCCAATGCAATATATATACAGCACAAGAGTCTTTGTATGTGTGTGTGTGTGTGTGTGTGTGCGCGTGTGTGTCTGTGCATTACAGATACGACACCAAGTGCCAGCTCTGGCTAAAGGATGAAGGAGTTTTTTTTAGGTGCAGGACAAATACAGCAGGGAAAATAAGTATTGGACACGTCAACATTTTTCTCAGAAAATATATTTATAATGGGACTTTTGACATGAAATTTTCACCAGATGTCGCTAACAACCCAAGTAATCCACACATACAAAGAGATCAGAACAAGTAAGTCCATGAATTAAGTTATGTGTTAAATATCGAACATGTGATAAGGAGGTGCAGAAAGGCACGGAGAGCCAAGAAACCAGTTAAAATCTGTCAGTATTTACAAAGCAATCCTGCCCCCTATCAGTGCAAATTAATATCAGCTGGTTTAGTCCTAATTGATGGCCTATGAAAAGGTTTCTCATCACCAAGGTGTCACATAAGAAGCATCTCATGATGGGTAAAAGCAAAGAGCTCTCTCAAGACCCTCGCAACCTTGTTGTTGCAAAGCATACTGATGGCATCCAGTAAGCACCATTGTGGCCATAATCTGAAAGTGGAAAGAACATCATTTCACCATAAACATGTGCTCCTTGCAAGATTTCTGACAGAGGAGTCAAAAGAATAATCAGAAGAGGTGTCCAAGAGCCAAGGACCACTCGCAGAGAGCTTCAGAAAGGCCTGGAATTAGCAGGTACAGTTGTTTCAAAGAAAACAATAGGTAATGCACTCAACCGTCATGGCCTCTATGCAATCTCTCCGCGCAAGACTCCGCTGCTGAAAAAAAAGCATGTTGAAGCTCGTTTAACGTATGCTGCACAACATTAGGACAAACCTATGAAATACTGGGAGAATATAGTCTGGTCAGATAAGACCAAAATTCAACTCATTGGATGTCATAGCACACACCACGTTTGGAGGACAAACAGCATTGCAGCACCCCCAAAACACCAAACCAACAGTGAAGTTTGGAGGTGGGAACATCATGGTGTGGGGCTGTTTTTCAGCATATGGTGCTGGCAGACTTCAAATAATTGAAATAAGGATGAATGGAGAAATGTACCAAGACGTTTTTGATAAGAATCTGCTGCCATTTACCAGGATGCTGAAGACGGAATGAGGGTGAACATTTCAGCAAGACAAAGGCCCGTGTTCAGAAACGACACACACTAATTGAGTGTGAGTGAGTACTTAAACTTAGTTAGTGTCATCATGTTATACTAAATGAGTCAGAGGTTGTCCTAACACTCATTTGCTTTCAGAGACCTCACTCAGACTGAAAATAGCGTCTCTTTCCGAGTGAAGGTTGAGTGCAGGGAACACCTCCCATGAGCCGCACTAACTTGCGCCGATATTTCGTTGTCATGGCTTTCAGGTGATTACAAACATTGGAAACTCTGGATCATTTACACTCACACACTCGACGCAATCGCAAATACGCAAATTTTAACTATAATGATGATAACGATGCTGGTAACCACTTGGTTGCAGTGTTTACGGACTGCACTGTGGTGAAATCGAGGTTGGCATTTGTGTACCCACCAGTACCTACTGGTGAACTGGCAATAGGGGAGCTCAAAACCATCCCTTAAAAATAATGTTTGGACATGACCTGTTTTCAATCATTCAATTAAATTTTATTTACTTGAACTCCAAAAATCCTTCGGATTATCATGTGTCGCCGGTTCTACTTGTTAAGTTAGAATGAGCACTGATAATTATTGCCCTGTTTTCAATTCATTTAAATTGCCATTGCAAAAACTATGAAAACTACTAAAGTAGTAGGTCAAGTGTGACTCATGGGGTTTTAGTAATAAGTGCTTCAATTGCTGAATGTGGAAGGAAATGTCCGGCACGTTTCACAGCTTGTTGCTTTGTGAGCCTCGCAGGCTTTCCTGCGCCTTTCGCAAGCCACTCGACCGCAGAATTTATGAAGACATGCTGATATTTTATGTTGTCATTTATGTGCGAAAGAAACACCTCAATTTTGTGAAGCAATGTATAACAAAGGTATCAAAAATAAATATGATTTTCATTTTACCAATTACTCTAAGAAACTTTCTAGTCAAGAAAAGTAAACTGCGTCAGGTTTAGGTCATTCAGCACTGAAGGGTGAGGATTGAGCGTCCCTTTGCAGCAGCCGACGCACCGCCTGTGGTACTCAGTGCCCACTACTGTCAGTTATGCTCGAGTGGTGATTGTAAATAGTAACTGGTGAGGAGTGGGACCGCTCCCTCGGTTAGTGGTAGGTCTCTCTCTCTCTCACACTCCAGTTACATTTCAATCGTACTCACTATATGGTGAGTGGAGGGTGAGTGTGAGTGTCGTTTCTGAATATGGGCCAATGATCCCAAACACAAAGCCAAGGAAACTCTCAACTGGTTTCAGAGAAAGAAAGTAAAGCTGCTAAAATGGCCTAGTCAATCACCCAACTTGAATCCAATTGAAAATGTATGGAAATAACTGGAGATCAGAGTTTATAGAAGAGGCACCTGGAATCTTCAAGATTTGAAGACAGTTTTTGTGGAAGAATGGGCCAGAATCACACCTGAGCGATGCATGCGACTAGTTTCTCCATACAGGAGGCATCTGGAAGCTGTCATTACCAAAAAAGGCTTTTCGACTATAAAATAAATTTCAGTAAGTTCGTTCAATACCTTTTCTCTGTGTCATTCCACTTTATTGCACATAACTTAATTTATGGGCTTATTTGTTTTGATTTTTTTGTATGTGTGGATTACTTGGTTGTTACCAACATGCAGTGAAAATTTCATGTCAAAAGCCCCATTAGAAATATATTTTCTGAGAAAAATATTGAAGCGTTAATACATATTTTCCCAGCTGTATATAACTGGAGTATTCCCAGATTTATTCAGCTTGGGGAATGGGAGTGATCGACGGAGCAGAAACAGAGAGCAACTGAAAATAGTGAAAAGATCAGTTATATTTCCAAATGTGCGGTTACATTACTGGCCAATTGTTTTTTTTTTCTTTTTTGTTTGTTTCGTTTTATGTTCCGGGTCAATTTGACCCAACTCAATGTTCAATGTATCCAAAACATGGTTAACATACTTTTTTCAGCTAGATTTGTTCCCTAACTTTACAAGTAAAACAAGAATTTAATTTAAAAAACTAAGATATTTTATGTTCTGTCAACATTTTATGTGCATCGGTGTTGCTTGGGCCATTTTGACCGCAGGATCAATTATTACATAAAATGATCATGTTGATCTAGTTTTGTAGCGTTGCCTTAGGGCATGTTCACATGAATTTCTTATCCATTTCAGTTTTGTTCACATTCATTCTGCTACAATCTTGTAAAATCTATGCTTGATGTGTAGGGGGAGGATGGATGAGTCTTGTTTTATTTACTTGGCCATTAAAATGGTCAGTAGAAAAGCATAAATAAGCTGAGAGGAGACTGGGGAACAGTTTCAGTTACAAACGTCTTAAGAAGTTTTTCACTGCGGGGACCAAAGTGACCTCAAACCAAAAATGGTTTCTTAACTCGAACATAATAGGAGGGTTACTGTGCCAAAATCTTCTGTAGAATTTCGATAGAGAAAAATCTATAGTAATTCTGTCGAACTTTAGGACCGAAGTTATATAGAATAAGGTTCTATAGAATGCAGTTCTATAGAAGGCCAGTCTTTAGAATAAGGTTCTATAGAGCGGCAGTCTATAGGACTGGTATTCAGTGGGAGAATCGACCTGAAACTGTCCCTTTTGAAAATGCCCTGCAACTGAGATTATCAGTTCACATCATTAACTCACTAATATTTTCCTGGGTGCACCCCCACCCCAGCCCCCCACAGGCCCTCGCATTCCCCCCCATCCACCCACACTCCCCACAGTCCCCCTACCATGCACACCATACTCCAATTTTTTTATTTTCAATGAAATTGCAGTTTATGCCACAGAAACAGATGTAAAGCCCGATCTTCATAAACTTGTCTATTCTGTAGCAACATACTGTAAGACCCCGTTTCCGAAATAGTTGGGACGAAGTGTAAATTGTGAATAAAATCAAAATGCAATGACTTTCAGATCACATGAGCCAATATGTTATTTACAATAGACCATAGATAATATTTCAAATGTTGAAACGGAGACATTTCACATTTTCATTCACAAAATGAGCTCATTTCAAATTTTCTGGCTGCAACAGGTCTCAAAAGAGTTAGGACACAGGCAAAAAAGGGCTGAAAAACCAATAAATATATGAGAATCAGCTGAAAGAACATTTAGCAAGTAATTAAGCTAACTGGCATCAGATGTGTAACATGATTGGCCATAAAAGGGATGTTTTAGAGAGGCTGAGTTTCTCAGAAGTTAAGAACCCGTGAAGGCTTGTGTAAAAAAATTGTGGAATACTTTGAAAACAATGTTCCTCAATGTCAAATTGCAAAGGCTTTGAAGGTCTCATCTGTTAAGGAAACTCGGAAAACCTCGGAACACTACACTCGCAACAGGAGGGAGACACAAAAGGGGAGTGAGACGCCAGGAGCGGGGATCCAAAATGATAATTTATTAAATAAACACAGAATAAGGATAGAGGGAAAAATGGGGCACTCAGGCCAACAGAACCACCGTGCTACTACACTGAAAGGGGGAGAACCCAGGAATCAAACTACTGACAAGGGCAAACTCGGGAACTCACAGGGGGCAGACTCGGGAAAAGGGGAACTCGGGACAGGGGGACACTAGGGACTCTCGGAAGGGAAATACTAAAAGCTGGGGCACTAGGAAGCTAGGGGGCACTAGAAGGCTAGACACAGGGAAGGCACAAGACGAGACATTGGGCACAGCTGGCAGATGGCTAACTCGGGTAGCACAGCTGGCCAGGAGAAGGGTAAGAGAGAACATCAGGAGGGGGACAGACAGGACACAGGGCGCAGGGTAGGCAAGAACACTGGGGCTCAGGACAGGCAGGGACGCTGGGGCTCAGGACAGGTAGGGACGCTGGGGCTCAGGACAGGCAAGGACGCTGGTCGCAGGGCAAGGAGCACACTGGTCACAGGGCAAGGGGCACGCTGGTCGCAGGGCAAGGGGCACGCTGGATGCAGGGCAGGAGCACGCTGGACGCAGGGCAAGGGGCACGCTGGACGCAGGGCAAGGAGTGGAGTGAAGCGTTAGCGAGAGCGAAGTCAGATCTGAAGGACTTGCTGGAGAGTGGGGCTGATATAGGGCAGGGGCACACACAGACACAGGTGTTGAAATTTAATATAATGAACAAAGGGTGGAACATGAGGGAAACCAATTACATGGAAACAGATAAACATTAACACACAGACGAGGATCACAAGACAATCCCAACGACGGGATAAATAAACTGGATAAAAAGACACCTAAGTGTACAGAATAAGAGCCAGAATAGATGAGAAGAATGCAGAGGGTCTGCAGAAAATTTAGCAAAGCCAGTGAACAGTAAAACGAGGGGCGGAGACTAGAACAGAGCGACTGCTGAGAGATAATTAGTCAATTAGTAAGTGCAGCTATACAATCCCGGGTGCTCGTTAGTAGATTAGTATTATATACAGGGTTAGTTTGGTTAGTAATTTTAGAAAATAACAAACTGTTAGTAATGTTAGTATGTATAGAAAAGCAAGGGGAAACTAGCAAACGAGAACAGAAGGAAGGGTGAAACCCAGAATCCATTAAATCACCCGAAATAGTGTCACAATCAATTAACACAGAAACTGCTACAAACAATGACGTGACCGGGGAGAAAGCAAAGACAGTACATGGGTAAAACGTGGACTGGACTAACACGGGAGAGGAATGAAATGTGAACACTACGACATGGACTAAAAACAGACATACCCAAAATAAAAACCTAAAATTAACTTAACCAGCCACACAGACCACGGAACACAACACTCATCATTGACAGCGTAAAACATCATCAAAAGATTCAGATAAACTGGAAAAATCTCTGTGCGTGAGGGACAAGGCCGAAGACCTTTACTGAATGCCCATGATCTTTGGGCCAGACGCCACTGCATCGCTCACTGGCATGATTTAGTCACTGACATTACTAAAATGGGCGCAGGAATACTTCAAGAAACCAGTGCCTGTAAACACAGTCCGCCGTGCCATCCACAGATGCCACATGAAACTCTATCATGCAGAAAGGAAGCCATTGGTGAGCATGATCCAGAAGCACCGCCATGTTCTGTGGGCCAAGGCTCATTTAAAATGGACTGTAGCAAAGTGACAAAGTGTCCTGTGGTCAGAAGAGTCCAAATTTGACATTCTTGTGGTAAATCATGGGCGTTGTGTCCTCCAGGCTAAAGAGGAGAAAGATCACCCCTCCTGTTATCAGTGTTCAGTTCAAAAGCCAGCATCTCTGATGGTATGGGGATGCATTAGTGCATATGGTGTGGGACACTTGCATGTTTTAAAAAGCACCATGAATGCTGAAAGGTATATAATGGTTTTAGAGCAACATACAGCGCCCTCCATAATTATTGGCACCCCTGGTTAAGATGTGTTCTTTAGCTTCTAATAAATTCAGTTTTTTTTCTAGATAATCTAGGACCACAATGTAAAAAGAGGAAAATCCAACCTCTAATTCAAGTGCATTTATTCACTGGGGAAAAAAATCCCACATTAAGAAATAATTCTTTTACATCAAATCACATGTGCCACAATTATTAGCACTCCTGATGTTAATACTGTAATGTGACTAGAGGCAACTAGATGGCAGTATTGACCTTTTTTTGTTAAGCTCAGACTGTATGGAATTATATTTGTGCCACAATCCTGAGCGAGCAATTGGACATTTTGAGCGCGGAAAAATATATTTCGCAAGCACAAAAATCTTGTTTAGAGAAAAAAGAAATTTTGTGAGCAAACAAAACCTTCCGATTGAGCGAACAAAATAATTCTGTGCTCAACAAATATTTTTGCATGTTTGCTATGATCAATATAAACGTGCAATATTAACCCCCTTCCCTCAGTTTCACTCTATACCTTCTCACAAACTCATGTTCTGCACGCTGGCAGACCGCAGCATGCTCGCTCAAAGCATGTCTCCCCCTCTCTCTCAGTCTGACCTCTCTGTGAGCGCTCAGCTTCACCTGCGCGCTCGCTCGAGCTGTGCAGTGTTACAAATGTGCCACAATTCTGATTGGCTGCTTCGGTCTCCAATTAGATGCATTATGCCCAACCACCAAAGAAAAGGGGAAAAGGTAATGACGAAATTTGTCTGCGACTGGATAATAGTGCTGCCCTTGTTTGGGACGGGTTAAGGTTAATGTTATATCTCTATGTATCTTGAGACATCGACTGTTGTGTGACTCGTGTCCCTCTTCAGCAACACTGGCTGCTGCTAACTATAGCATTGCACAATGTCTTCTGAACATCAAAACCAAAATGCCACGAGCACCACGTTTTATGGACCTTTATGAAATTTTGTTGGTTAGTCTGTACACATTCGGCTTGCGAACCAAGTTAGCTATCTAGTTAGGTTGCTAGCGTCAGGTCAGCCAACTAATGTCCGGAGAAAAGCAGAAGCTTACAGACATTAAACGTTACTTCCATGATAGCTGGCGAACTTGACAATCTTAAAAAAATAATAGTTTTGGCACCTTTATCCCAGCTGATTTATTTCAACACCCCTGAAGAAGGAACTTTGCCGATATGTCTGTCGCCATAAACTGAAATAGGCTACACTTATAACCTGCATATCAAGTCTGATCATCTAATGTTACACATCCACAAGTGAAGTACACGATCGTCCCTGATTAATTTTGTGAAAGCAAAGACACGTGTTTTATGCAGTGATTGACATCTCATTCTAATGCTTTAACACTATTAGCAATCAGTTTTACTTGAAATAGCAGAGCAAGTGCAGGTGTGATAAACGATATTAATTAGGGGTAATATTGCATTTTGGTGTAGCTAACAAAACCAGGGTGCTGCTGCCGTTCCCGGTGTTGGTGTTGCTGTGCTGGCTTAATACTGCAGCATGGATGTATATACAGAACGAAAGATAATGTGGTGTCAAATTACAGCAGTTGTGATTGTTTAGTGATATTTGGGGTACTGCTTTAGACAAATAACCTGACAGCATAATCTAAACCTATGTGGAATACATTTGGAAAAACCTGGAAGTTTATTCTCAAATGAACCAACCGGAAAAATAACCTCTAACGCGGCGAGTGCTTCGAACCACGGGAACGCCGGTGCCAGCGTCGGCTCAGCTCACCAGTATCATCTGGCACTAATGTTCGTGAAATATGCAGAAACAGATCACGGTAATAACACACGATGCGCGGCTGAAGAGGCCCATCAGTCCGGAGCCAGGAAGCCGGCGCCCGGTGGTGCAATGCCGGCCTTCATAGCTGCCAGCGGGGACACGCGCATCAAAGCCCCGCGTTGCGCCACCGAACGCCCGCTCTCACGAATATTAGCGCCAGGTGATACTGGTGAGCTGAGCTGACGCTGGCACCAACGGTCCCGTAGTTCGAAGCACTCTCCACGGTAGAGGTCATTATTTCGGTTGGTTCATTTGTGAATGAACGTCAAGGCAAACTTTTATGTCGATAGACTTATCTGTAAAGTGCCTTCTTCAGGCGTTATATGTTGAAATGAATCAGCTGGAGAATGGTGCCAATGCTATTTTTTAAGACTGTCGAGTTTGCCAGCTATCATGGAAATAACATTAACGTCAGTAATCTTCTGCTTTTCTCCGTACATTAGTCGGCTGACCTGACGCTAGCAACCTAACTAGATAGCTAACTTGGTTCGCAAGCCGAAGGTGTACAGACTAACCAACAAAATTTCATAAAGGTCCATAAAACATGGTGCTCGTGGCTGCGGTGTGGCATTTTGGTTTTGATTTTCAGAAGACATTGTGCAATGCTATAGTTAGCAGCAGCCAGTGTTGCTTAAGAGGTATATGAGTCAAGAGTCTCACAACAGTGGATGTCTCAAGATATTAAAGATTTAACATTAAACTTAACCCGTCCCAAAGAAGGGCAGCACTGTTATCCAGTCACAGACGAATTTCGTCATTACCTTTCCCCCTATTCTTTGGTGGTTGGGCATAATGCATCTAATTGGAGACCGAAGCAGCCAATCAGAATTGTGGCACATTTGTAACACTGCACAGCTCGAGCGAGCGCGCAGGTGAAGCTGAGCGCTCACAGAGAGGTCAGACTGAGAGAGAGGGGGAGACATGCTTTGAGCGAGCATGCTGCGGTCTGCCAGCGCGCAGAACATGAGTTTGTGAGAAGGTATAGAGTGAAACTGAGGGAAGGGGGTTAATATTGCACGTTTATATTGATCATAGCAAACATGCAAAAATATTTGTTGAGCACAGAATAGTTTTGTTCGCCCAATCAGAAGGTTTTGTTTGCTCACAAAATTTCTTTTTTCTCTAAACAAGATTTTTGTGCTTGCGAAATATATTTTTCTGCGCTCAAAATGTCCAATTGCTCGCTCAGGATTGTGGCACAAATATAATTCCATAAGACTGGAGATAGGTTTGGGCATGTTTTAGGAATGTCTGGGACAAGTCCCAGAGAAAAAATTGCAAGGAGAAGGATACATGTGACCAGACCTGTCATTCTGTTCAAGACCTGTGAAGCTTTTAGTGGATTTTTGCCTGTGTTACAACATTTTCCTCACCCAGGACATCACCAAGCAACCCACCAAAGGGACAGTAAATATGTCTGTTTTTGTATATAATCAATCTTGGTCTGTAGAGTAGAGTAGTTTATTGTTAGTTGCCTTTGTTTAATTAAATGTGTTTTAGTTTTAAAATTTTTGTCTGCCATCCTTTGCTGTCATTAATGTCATAACAAATTGGGGCCATAACAAATTGGGGGCTCAAGTCCGGGATAGACCATTGTGTGAGTCATTTATTGAAAATCTAACATTTCAAATTGTAAAATTGTTTTTGTGAATTTTCCTATATATATATATACGAACCTACCGTAGGGGTTTTGAAGTCTTTTAAAAAGACAGAACTGTTGGAAATATGCAGACAGTTGGAGCTGACAGAGGTAAAACCAGCCATGCGAAAAGCAAGACTGGCTAGAGAGATAGTTGAATATTACATTGATGAAAATGTGTTTGCACCCGGAGATCTGGAACAGTTTCCAGTGAAAAATCCAAATATAGAAATGGAACTCAAATTAAAAATGCTAGAGATTGAAAGGGAGGAAAGAGAAAAACAAAGAGAATTTGAGAGGGAAGAAAGAGGAAAGAGCAGAAAGAGAGAGACAGAGACAGAGAGATTTTGAATTCGAGAAGTTGGATGGAGAAGAAAGACTCCAAATGGAGCCACTTAAAATTAAAATTGAATCTGAAAATAAATTTTGTGCTAGCCAGGAGGTAAAACTGGTGCCTCCATTTTCGGAAAAGGATGTTGACAACTATTTCCAGTGTTTTGAAAAGGTAGCAAAGAGTTGCCAGTGGCCAAAGGAACACTGGCCTCTGATGTTGCAAACTGTCCTCAAGGGTAAAGCTCAACAAGCCTATTCGGCTTTGTCTGCAGATGATTCCTCTGATTATGAGGTTGTCAAAAAGGTTATTTTGAGAGCTTATGAGTTGGTTCCAGAGGCTTACCGAGAGAAATTCAGAGGTCTGAAGAAATCTGAAAATCAGACTTATGTGGAATTTGCTAATGAGAAGAAGGTTTGCTTTGAGCGCTGGTGTACTTCTATGGAGGTCAAGAACTGTGTTAAGGATGAAATTAAGACCTACCTTAATGAGAGGCAAGCACTGAATTTGCAGTCAGCTGCCAAATTTGCAGATGAATATGTTCTCACACACAAGTCCAAATTTCAGTCTAGCAGTAACAATAGATGGTCCCAATTTCAGAAAAAGGGTTATGGTGATACCCAAGATTCCTCACCCAAAGACAAAGACAAATCTGGTGATGGTACTCAGAAATCCAGTAACAGGTCTGATCAAAGTGTGAAAGCTGACAGTGACAAAAGTGGTCATGTTACAACTAACTGTTGGTTCCTAAAAGCTAAGAAAGAAAAAGAAAAGGATACCAAACCAAATGCCTTTGTGAAAACAAGGTTAGAAACCCTTGTAGTAGATAACCGATCTGCTAAATTGCCTGCTTCTTGTGGGGCTAAAAAGCCTGATACTGCTGACTTTGTGAGGGAGGAATTTCTTCCATTTGTGTCAGAGGGATTTGTGGCTCTGAATGAGCATACTGCTCCAGTCCCCATACACAAAACTCAAAACCAGTGAAGTTGGCACGTTATGCAAATCGTAGATAAAAACAGAATACAATGATTTGCAAATCCTTTTCAACTTATATGCAATTGAATACACTGCAAAGACAAGATGTTTAATGTTCAAACTGAGAAACTTCTTTTTTTTTTGCAAATAATCATTAACTTAGAATTTAAAGGCAGCAACACATTGCAAAAAAGTTGGCACAGGGGCCTTTTTACCACTGTGTTACATCGCCTTTTTTTTTAACCACACTCAGTAAACGTTTGGGAACTGAGGAGACCCATTTTTGAACCTTTTCAGGTGGAACTCTTTCCCATTCTTGCTTGATGTACAGCTTAAGTTGTTCAACAGTCCGGGGTCTCCGTTGTCGTATTTTACCCTTCATAATGCGCCACACATTTTCAATCGGAGACAGGTCTGGACTACAGACAGGCCAGTCTAGTACCCGCACTCTTTTACTACGGAGCCATGCTGTTGTAACACGTGCAGAATGTGGCTTGGCATTGACTTGCTGAAATAAGCAGCGGCGTGCATGTAAAAGACGTTGCTTGGATGGCAACATATGTTGCTCCAAAACCTGTATGTACCTATCAGCATTAATGGTGCCTTGACATATGTGTAAGTTGCCCATGCCTTGGGCACTAATACCCCCCCTATACCATCACAGATGCTGGCTTTTGAACTTTGCGCCTATAACAGTCCGGATGGTTCTTTTCCTCTTTGGTCCGGATGACATGACGTCCACAGTTTCCAAAAACAATTTGAAATATGGACTCGTCAGACCACAGAACACTTTTTCACTTTGCATCAATCCATCTTAGATCAGCTTCGGCCCAGCGAAGCCGGCGGCGTTTCTGGGTGCTGTTGATAAATGGCTTTCGCTTCGCATTGTAGAGTTTTAACTTGCACTTTCAGATGTAGCGACTAACTGCAGTTACTGACAGTGGTTTTCTGAAGTGTTCCTGAGCCCATGTGGTGATGTCCTTTACACACTGATGTCGGTTTTTCATGCAGTACCGTCTGAGGGATCGAAGGTCACGGGCATTCAATGTTGGTTTTCGGCCTTGTCGCTTACGTGCAGTGATTTCTCCAGATTCTCTGAACCTTTTGACGATATTATGGACCGTAGATGATGAAATCCCTAAATTTCTTGCAATAGCTCATTGAGGAATTTTGTTTTTAAACTGTTCGACAATCAGCTCACGCATTTGTTCACTAAGTGGTGACCCTCGCCCCATCCTTGTTTGTGAATGACTGAGCATTTCAGGAAAGCTGCTTTTATACCCAATCATGGCACCCACCTGTTCCCAATTAGCCCGTTCACCTGTGGGATGTTCCAAATAAGTGTTTGATGAGCATTCCTCAACTCTCTCAGTCTTTTTTGCCACTTGTGCCAGCGTTTTTGAAACATGTTGCAGGCATCAAATTCTAAATGAGCAAATATTTGCAAAAAATTACAAAGTTTACCTGTTCGAACATTAAGTAACTTGTCATTGCAGTGTATTCAATTGAATATAGGTTGAAAAGGATTTGCAAATCATTGTATTCTGTTTTTATTTACGATTTACACAACGTGCCAACTTCACTGGTTTTGTGTTTTGTATATCCTAAGGGATAACAGAGCTTCTCAGTCACTTTTGTTGATGGACTCTTTGGAGTTACGTGATGAGACCACTTCTGGGGATTTCATACTTGTACAAGGTATTGAAGGGAGGACTGTATCTGTACCCCTGCGCTCTATATTCTTGAAGTCAGACTTAGTTACAGGACAGGTAAAGGTGGGACTTATGTCAAGTCTACCTATCAAAGGTGTTTCTCTGTTGCTAGGCAATGACCGGGCTGGGGGCAAAGCAGTTCCCCCTGTACATCTCACTTCACAGCCGAGCACTGAAGATGGCGATGAGGACCCATCTCTGTATCCTTCTTGCGCAGTGACTCGTGCTATGGCCAAGAAGGCTCAAGAAGTAGATGATGTGGTGCCGTCCAGCACATTGAATAGTCATGACTCAGGTGGTTCACTTTATGACTCTGTTCGGCCTACTATGGTTTCTCCGTTTGAGGACTTAACAGATACCAGGCGGATGGGTCTGGTGATTCTGATGTGTCTGGAGACTTGTCTCTGTCCAGAAAGCGGTTGATTGAGGAGCAAACTAATGATCCTGAAATTTGTGTACTAAAGAGGAGAGCCCTTCCTGATAAAGAAATAGACGCAGTTCCAGTTGGGTATTATCTCAAGGATGGTGTGTTGATGCGGAAGTGGCGCCCTCCTGATATCCCTGCCAATGCAGATTTGGCAGCGGTCAAGCAAATTGTTGTTCCGAAGGTCAACAGGAATGAGATCTTAACAATGGCTCATAGTTTACCTTTAGGAGGTCATCTTGGTGTTAACAAGACTGTTGATAAGATCATGAAACACTTCTTCTGGCCTTCTTAGTGTTTAAAAAGAAGTGACTTTGTACAACCCCCTTTTGCCAACAAAACACACCTAATCTTCTCCTATGATGTTTCACAAGATGGGAGAATACAGAAAGAGGGATCTTTGACCATTCCTCTTTGCACAATCTCTCTAAATCATCCAGTGACCTGGGTCCTCACCTCTGCACTCTCCTCTTCAGCTCACTCCACAGGTTTTCAATGGGGTTGAGGTCTGGGGACTGAGATTGCCATGGGAGGAGCTTGATTTTGTGTCTGGTGAATCATTTCAGTGTAGATTTGGCCACATGTTTAGGGTCATTATCTTGCTGAAAGACCCAGTGACGACCCATCTTCAGCTTTCGGGCAGAGGCCACCAGAGTTTGATTTAAAATGTCCGGGTATTTCAAAGCGTTCATGATGCCATGCACCCAAACAAGGTTCCCAGGGCCTCTGGAAGAGAAACAGGCCCACAGCATCACCGATCCTCCCCCATACTTCACAGTGGGCATGAGGTGCTTTTCTGCATACTCATCTTTTGTGTCCTGCCAGACCCACTTAGAGTATTTGTTGCCAAACTCCAGACATTGCGTTTATGATTGTGAGTGAGAAAAGGTTTTTTCCGTGCATGCCTCCCAGACAGCTTGTTGGCAGGTAGATAGTGCCTGATGGTTGTTTTGGAGACTTTGTGACCCCAAGATGCTACCATTTGTTGCGATTCTTTTACAGTGAGCTTTGGAGAACTTTTTATTTCTCTTACCATCCTCCTCACTGTGCATGGTGGCAAAATAACCTTGCGTGCTTGTCTAGGTTTGTTTACCACTGGTCCAGTTGTTTTAAACTTCTTCATGATTCCTCTGACAGTACATATGATCAGGTGCAGGCGAATGGCTATTTTCTTGCAGCCATTGCCTGACTTGTGAAGGTCGACACACATCTGCCTTACTTGAATGGTGTGTTCCTTTGTCTTTCCCATGTTGAAGAGAGGATAAGAGAAATGGCTTCTGTCTCATGGCATATTCATACCCCAGGGAAACAGGAAGTGATAAATTACTAATTAAATGTCCCTAGATACTCTGATCAACTTTGTAAACTACTGCAAAAATGACAGAAATACTTCAATTACATTTAATTCCTAGGAATTGTTAGGGGTGCCAATAATTGTGGAACAGGTGATTTTATGAAAAATAATTATTTCTTAGACAGGGATTTTTTTCCCTTTAAAATTCACTTGAGTTGAAGGTTACATTTTTCTACAATTTGCAGTGTGAGAGTATGCTTCTGCAATAAAAACTGAATTTATTCTAAGGCTTTTAACACATCTTAAACAGGCGTGTCAGTAATTATGGAGGGCGCTGTATACTCCCCTTCAGATGACATCTATTCCGGAGAAGGCCTTGTGTATTTCAGCAGAACAATGCAAAACCACATACTGCAGCTTTTACAACAGCATGGCTTCGTAGTAGAAGAGTCCATGTGCTGAACTGGCCTGCCTGCCGTCCTGATCTTGCACCAATTGAGAACATTTGGCGCATAATCAAACGAAAAGTCCGTCAAAGGAGACCCAAAACTCTCCAGCAACTGGAAGCCTGCATTAAACAAGAGTGGGATCAAATTCCAATGGCTAAACTCAAGAAACTTGTCTCCTAAATGCCCAGACGCCTCCACTCTGAGTTAAAAAGAAGAGGGGATGCTACACAAAGGTAAACAGGCCCCTGTACCAACTTTTTTGAGGCCTGTAGAAGCCATCAAATTTGAAATGAGCTCATCTCATTATTCTTGTTTTATTTCTGTTTTTGTAATTGTCCTTCGTTGTATGGTGCAAATAAATAAATAAATAAATGTTGTGGATAAAATTGTAAAATTTCTCAGTTTAAACATTTTCTATTTTATCTCTGTTCTATAGTCAATATAATACCAGCTGGTGTAATTTGAATGTCATTACGTTTTGATTTTATTCACAATTTACACTTAGTCCCAACTATTTTGGGTTGCAGATGAAATCACCATTCAAGGCTATTCACTTATTCCTGAGGGCAATTAACAAATCTCAATATTTTGTGAAATAGAAACATTTTCTTAAGGGATTGAAACGTCCATTACAGTGACTATTTTGCCACCTTGTTCAGCTGAAGTGATCCTTGCTCAGTAGCTTATATGAAGTATTGTCCTACAAGAGTTGTGAAGTGTGTTTTGTATCTGAACTAGAAATTGAGAACTACCTCTGTGGAACCATTTTGTACATGGAGATATTTCTATTATATATATATTATAATTTAGATAGGAAATACGTTATTGAGTTCCCAGTTCTGTAGACTCATCTACAGAATTAATAGTGGACACAGCCCTTTAAAATTTTTATAGAAATCCCTTTAGCCTTCCACAGAGTTCTCATGGTTTCTAGTTCTGTAGACCAGTCTAAAGAATTTGTGGATAGGACAAAGAATTTCTACAGAATTTTCTTTAGCCTTTCTATCGAACCTGGAGTTCTGAGGAAATTACAAAGACATTCTACAGAGTTCCAGTTCTACAGAAATTCTATCGAACATTTATTGCAGGGTAAATAACTGGTCTTACCTGCCATGGTGTATGTCTTTATTTATGCACTTGTTCTGGGGTCTTGCCTCTGGTAGATCTGCGACGGAAGAAATAATTAACTTTATCAAAAACGGTCCACCCCAGTTCCATCCTTTGTACATCTCAATAAAATATAGTCCTGAAGTATTTTGAAGAGTTACACAGTGTCAAAATACGTTCACCATCAGTGACAGTTCCAATACATAAGCTCTGAGCAGTGCCTTAACATCATAGTGGTTACGCCGACAATGCCATGAGGCATATACAAAGCGACCCTACTTTACAAATCGTGCATATAAGATTAGGATCAAGTCCACATTTTTGTAAAGAATTGTATGTTAACTGAATTTGATAATGTGTAATCAATCAGAAATCGCACTCACTGCATCGTGCACGAAATTTGCACATGTACACACAGCTCTCGGACGGTCAGATTTCTGATGTTTTTTTTTTTAATGGATACGAATTGAAAGTTCAGTAGGCCTTCTTCAAAAACTCAAGAGAAAAAGAAGGCAAACAAACGGCGGCAGATATTCCTGTCGGTACGATGATTTATGCGGCGGTTTCGCTAATCATATCGCTGACATTGTTTTCCATCTGCTTATAATTGGACATCAAAACTGAGAGTAGCTGCAGGATGAAGCCGAACTGCTGTGTTTCTAAGAAGCAGTCTGTTTCCTGGTAGTAGCCCTCGGCTACTGTCAACACATTCCTGCAAGGGATTACCACGGATATTTAGTGCTCAGAGCTGGCCCATTCTGGGACAGTCCAGAGCAGTACGCACTGCCAATAAATTCATGAGCATAATGTACCTCTACGAATCAGTAGCCCTACACCACATCTAAATCCAATCATTGGCACTGTTGGTGTGCATTACAGCACGATTGCTCAGCATTTTACTCGAAGCCAAACGATGACCGATTTCGCCGGGGTCTGAAATGGAGAGAGGCTTTCCTTGAGTGGGTAAAATAATCTCCTTACCTCGTCCTCAGTGGAAATGGAATGCAGTTATATCGCTGTCTCTCTCATTTGCATTATATGACCGCTTTCAACTAAAATTAAAATCTGTAACGTCTACTTAAGTTGAACACCGTTACTTCTCTCCGTGTTACTTTTGATTTATTAGCTTTTACAGAGGTCACCTGCGCTTGGAGGGAAAGAAAATCAAACCTGTCTCTCCTCCTCATTTCTGTCGGTATGTGAGTCGTCATCGAGTGGCTGACCAACAGACAGGCAGCTCGGGATACTACCTCCATTTTCCCCGCCCAGCGTGGACTATCCCTGCCCTGTCGCTCTCCGTGGTTCTGAAATTACAATCAGTCAGCCCAAACAACTCAAGTTGCTAGTGAGACGAGGAAAAATGATCTGTGATCATACATGGCCGAGCTACCTATAAATATCTTAATCCAGGAATAATTATTTTCTCGATACCGAATGTATTTACATGCTTCCATGAAATATAGGGTGGTGTACATTGATGTTAAGAGTCGGCGGGTTCCCCAGCACAAAATATTCAATTTTCCTTACTTCTGAGTCCACAACTGCTTCTGTAATTGTTACTCCGTGACAGATAACTAAAAATCATAAACTCTTGTCCATATTTCTGATTTGCAGAAGATTTTTGTTGGCTGGTAGTGATTACGGCGGTAGTGATTATGGTGGCATCGATGTTAAATAGCGACCTTTAACTGAAATTACTAGTTACAAATATGTCAAATTATATTGCCTTAATAAAACAATGGTGAAAGCTAAGCAAGGCTTGGATTCCCAAAATCTGAATCAGCGAGGCCACAGTGAAAGGATACAGTAGTGGACTATACGCGATAGATATCTAAACTCCACGAGTGTCTGAATGTTCACCTCGCATTACAAGTTTAGTTTCACTCACGTAGTTTTTTTATTATTATTATTATTATTATTTTATTTTTTTTAATAATGATAATAAATATTATTCAGTTTCTTCTCAATAGCTTTTCAAATTTTCATCCGAGCACCAGGGAAATTGCGTTATTTTAATCTGACAATCTTTTTTAATCTTGAAAACCTTTATTTTTTCAGAAAAATCCAAACATTATGGGCAAATAAGCAGCCAGGAACCAAAATATTCAGTTTTTTCTCAATAGCTTTTCCAATTTTCTTCCGCACACCAAGGTAATTGTTTTCTTATAGTCTGGCTCCATCTGGCCACCTTTCACAACCTTTATTTATGGAGAAAAATTCCAACATTATGGGCAAATAAGCAGCCAGGGCCCAATATTTAAAGTTTTTTCAAAATAGCTTTTCCAATTTTCATCCTTACACCAGAGAAATTGTGTAATTTTAATCTGCCCCCATCTGGCCATCTTTCACAACTTTAATTTTTTCTGAAAAATACAAACATTGTGGGCAAATAAGCAGCCAGGACCCAAAATTTACAGTTTTTTTCTCAAAAGCTTTTCCAATTTTAATCATCGTGCCAGGGATACTGTTTTTTTTTTAAATCTCTGGTCATGTACTCACCTTTCATAACCTTTTTTAAAAGAACGAAATTCCCAACATTACGTGCAAAGATACATGTATATATTTTAATGTGAAAAGAAGCCACTAGATGGCAGTATTGAACTTTTTTTTGTTAAGCCCAGACTGGAGCTAGGTTTGGGCATGTCCTGGGCATGTCTGAGGCGGAAAATTTTTTTAAAAAGTCTAAAAGAGAATATAAGGAGAAAAATTCAGAGAGTAAAGTAGTAGGAGAAATCGCTAAGAGGATACATTTGACCAGACCTTTCACTCTTTCCAAAACCTGTGAAGCATTTGTGGATTTTTGCCTGTGTTGGAGCTTTTTCCTCACCTGGAACATCACCAAGCAACCCCATCTCAAGGGACTGTAAATATATATTTTTTTATATATTATCAATATTGGTCAGTAGAATAAATTGTAGGTTAGTGTCGGTCTTTGTTTAATTAAATCTGTTTGAGTTTTAAAATTTTGTCTGTCATCCCTTGCTGTCGTAAATGTCATAACAAATTGGGGCCATAACAATATTTTATATTAATTACTTTATATTTTTGTTTTTTCAGTTGTTTCTCCCATTTTCATCATAGAACTTATTAAAGTGCATTTCTCATCATGTTCAGAACTATGGTACATATGTAATTACATATTTTCAATTGCTTTAAAGCACCAGTTCAGTTCCAGTATGACTGAGAATGAGGTGGTGAATTGTCCTGTGTGTGGTAAGTGCTCACCAAATCATCTTACAGACAAGGATGTTTTTCTTCTCTGCTTATTTTATTCTATTTTTTAAATAAATTTATTTATTTATTTATGAGCAGTATGGTAACACCCATCCTTGCAATGCAACTGTGGGTAACAACCTGTTCGGGCAAAAGATAAAAGGACCATGGGAGATAGTGGTGGGGCCCTGAAATTATTGAGCGTGTTCAGAGTTGTTTGTGTGATATTTTGCTGACTAACTCTCTTCACAATCTCTCTTAAATCTGCTGAAGAGAGCTTGCTCTCAATTGGTCTCCCTGTGTAAAAAAAAAAAAGTAAAACCTACAGTGTTACGACCCCTGGTGGCTAAGTCAGTCAAGAGCTGTGGCAGAGCCGTAACATAACTTGGTGCAATTGTGCATGACACGCTGAGGTATACTACATAGGCATTTAGATTTGCTACAAGGAATTTTATTTACCTTGTACTTTAAAAATGGCCACACACAAAGAAAGACTCACAGTAGGGGTGGGCGATATGGCAAAAACATCATATCACGATTTTTTAAAAATAAAATCACGATTTCAATTTTATCACGATCTTAAATTCAAAAAAGAAAAACAGACAACTTTCTTACCTTTCGTACCAGGTTTTATTTTAAATAGTCACAGTTTTGCCTGCATGTGCAAATAAGGTAAAGTTTAAGGTAAACAACAACAATAACATTCTTATAAAGTGCACTCTTGCAACAGTAGTAACAGAAAGTTAAATATCAATCAAAGACATTACTGACAGTCATTTAAACAGGATTTATATATCAAATAGCTTACTGAAAAAATACAAAACTAAAGTGACTGTGGTTATCTCTTTTAGTGCAACAAAAATTATCAAACTGCAATGTGTATAACTTGAATATCCTGCAGTTTTAGAACGTACTGCTGTTAACATATCTTAGAGTTACATAGAGTTTTTATCTCCTTCTAAAAAGGAGACATCATGACAGATTCCTATCACAGATTTTTAGCCAGGAAAACCATTTTGTCAACCTTATCTGGCTTGAGAGTAGCCCTTTGGCAAGTTACAATGTTGCCACCTGTGCTGAAGACTCGTTCTGAGGGAGCGCTTGTTGCTGGAATGCACAGATACTTTTGAGCTAGTTGGCTAACTCGTGGAAAGTTTCCCTCATGGCATTTCCACCATTCAAGAGGATCCATCTCACTGTCTGCATTTGGTGTGGAAAGATAAGCTTTCATTTCCCCATCTATTGCCTCTCTTAGAGATGGGAGGGAAGCTGATGCGCTAGCTGCAGATACAGCACCAGAGATTTTTAAAAAGCTGGCTAATGTTTTCTTTTTTGCTTTCTTTGGTGGTGCTTGTTCTGCTGCTTCAGGACTCTGTGATGTGGACGGAAGCGGATGCTGTTCTTGTACCTTCAACATGGACTCCAGCTCAGACACAGCTCTGGCTTGTACTTCCTCTTTCTTGTCACTGTCAATGTACTGGGTTTTGAACCTTGGATCAAGGAGTGAAGCCATGTCCAGCAGGGCATCAGTAGTGGGATCCTGGTACTTTTCAGTGAGGTAGTTGAGGATAGTAGTCTTGATTGTGTTTGTTAGCTCACTGTCATCATCACTGAGTTGAAGGAGGTCGACTTTCAGCAGGTGCAGGACTGGCTTGACATATGAAACGCTCACATAGTCCTCCCCTGAAAGTGCATCAGTAAAATCTCTCAGTGGACCAAAGGCCTTCTTCACACACTCCATTACATCAAGATCTTGCCATGATGGAACCAAGTGCCTTGTCTTCTTGTCAGCCTTCAGGACTTGTGAAATGGCCTTTTCTTGGTCCAACACTCTCTCTATCATGGCAAGTTTGGAACCCCATCTAGTTGGCGACTCTGTTATGAGTTTTTGTTGAGGTAGTTTAAGTTCTGTTTGTGCTTGACTCAGATCCCTTTTCTTCTTCCAGCTGAAGGAGAATGCACTCACCACTTTCTTGCAGACAGATGTCATGCGAACAACTCGAGGATCTTTGGCACTTTTTTCTAAAAGAAGAAGCGCAAGATATAGTATTAACCAGATGTAATGATACAATTTAACTAAAATCAGCAAAAAGTACATTTTAATGTGTGATGTTAATTCATTGTTAATATTATGTTTATTTTTCAGCATAAGTGATTATTCTAATGCTACACGTGTTGTTCATAAAGTAAATAAACAAAAACATTTCAATATATTTTTTAAATCATAGACTACTAATGTAATAAATGACTTTGTTCTGTGTCCCTAGTTTAATCTTAAGTTATGCAGCAAATCATCATTAATAAGGTGATTGTTTTAACCTATTGCTTTTTCTGTCTTTTTTAAAAATCTGATCCAGCTTTGTGAAGCATCAAGCCCCATCTTTGAATTTCCTTTTTTTTTTTTTATCTGATCCAGATTTGTTAAAGTATACTATAATAACTCTTCAGTTCATTTTCGTAAGGGCTTCCCAAGGCAATCCAATTCACGTCCTACACACACATACATGCTACACATCATTGGAAAATCCTCATTATGTATTGTAATTATGTTAGGATAAAAATAAGCAAAGTATTGTTTTGTTTATATAGACATAATGATTAGGCTACGCACCATTCAAGATTCAACAATTCAAGTTGTTGCGAAAAACTGGACCTTCTGAACTTTGCGTTCAACCTTTTGTCGGCATTCAGAGTAAAGACGTGGCATGGCAGTGTTGGAAAAGTACTTTCTGCTGGGCAGCTCGTACCGCGGGTCGGCTACTTTAAGCAGGCATTTGAACCCCTCGTTCTCTACCGTCTTGAACGGTACCATATCTTTGGCCAGATAAAACGTAACGGCTTCAGTTACATCTTTCCACCGCTTGCTTGTCTTGTCATACGGGGTGCCTTTATCAAATGTTTGTGCGAGTGTTGTTTGCTTTTGTCTTACGGTAGTTGCTGCCACTGGCTGCGGTGCCACAGGGCCCCTCGCTGCTTGGCTCTCTGCATATTGTTTCGGGTGTTGTCTCTTCAGGTGATTAAACAGGTTCGTCGTGTTGCCACCTGACGTGCGAACCGTTTCCGTGCAAACTTTGTAAACTACATTTTCTTGTGCTGTATCGCTTGCGGAAAATCCAAACCAATTCCATATGATGGAAGTGGAATTTTTTTCAGGGACTAACTCCTCTTGGCTTTCAGCCATCGCTCTCCATGCGACTACCGCTACACACACAAACAAGGGGGCGGGTAAGAAAGCGCATCACTGCCCGTAATTCGCTATGACAGTCAGGTTGACGTCGTGTGCGTCGGTGTGCCCCAGTGCGATAGTGTGCCCTAGAGACGATCCTACGATCTCTGCACTTTGACAGATCGTCTTCACGTTGTAATCCTTCACGATTTAATATCGTCATATCGCCCACCACTAACTCACAGGCATACGCTCAGGAGCAGGGAAACGTAGTGGGCGGTTGCCAAAGAAAATAGAATAGGAAAAAAAAAAAACCCAGCCCCTTGACAGTGAGCACTCGCTCACTAAAAATACAACGAATGGCATATGCCCTCTAATCTGGTGTATTTAACAGAGTAAAATCCTACGGGAAAGATGTATCCCCCGAGGTCTCTACCCTGTGTCCCTCCCCTGACGTAGTCTACAAATACCATTAACGTACAACAAAAACAAACTATGTAAGGAACAAGACAACAACACTACATAACTCAGCAAATGACAAGACTAACTCTAACAACAAAAACATCAGCAACAAAGGAGTTTTTCTCTCTCTGTCGATGCAGCAGGTTAAATAGGGGAGTCGGCCGCCTTCTGATTGGGTAACAGAATGGTTGGATTGATGAGAAAACGTGTAACAGCTGGAGACCTAATGAGAATGATAGTGAGAAGACAGCAGAAGGAACCAAACGACACACAGCTTAATGCGAGGGTCTCTCGCTCGATGGCTGAATATCTACCTTGACAAGCATTAAACTTTCTAGAGAAGTAACATATCGGATGGTCTAGACCCGATGCGTCCTCCTGCAAGAGCACACCAGCTGCACCTACGTGGCTAGCGTCTACCTCCACTTTAAAAGTTAGCCTTACGCCTCCCAAGCCATAGTACAAGCACTATGCAACCGCTCACAAAAGCAACGCACATAGCTTAATACATTCTCAGGGGAAACCTTCCTTGAGCTAAGCTGGTCTTTAAGCACACTAAGTGGACTGCGAACAGTTTGTCCAAACGCCAATTCAGCAGGACTAAACCCGAGGGATTCCTGTACTATTTCGTGGCGTGCGAACAGAGCAAAAGGCACACTCTCGTCTCAGTCATTCCTTGTCTCTAAACAGTACTTTCTGAGTACAAACTTGAGCGTTCGATGCCACCGTTCTAATGCTCCCTGTGACTCAGGGTGGTATGCACTCGACACGCGATGCTCAGTAGACAGAGAGGACAGTACTTGCTTGAACAAATTGGACATGAAGTTTGACCCTTAGTCTGTTTGAACAACTTTAGGGAATCCAAAGGTTGAGAAAAACTTTGTTAACGCTTTAACTGCAGACTGAGCAGTGATTTTGCGTAACAGGATAGCCTCTGGGTACCGTGTGGCTAAACACGTGATGGTTAACAAAAATTGGTTTCCTGACTTAGACTAAGTCAATAGACCAACAACAGCAACCAAAACGTGCTGAAACGGCTCAGCTAACACGGGAATTGGGTGCAACGGAGCGACAGGGACAGCTTGATTAGGTCTGCCAGTAATCTGACAGGAATGGCACATACGACAGTAGGCAGCCACATCCCGTTTCAGCCCTAGCCAAAAAAAATGCCTCAGCACGCGATCATAGGTTTTCGTAATGCCTAAATGACCAGACCAGATGTTAGCATGTGCAAGGAAAAAAACTTGCGGTCGAAAAGTTGTCGGCACTAAATCTGCTGAACCACGCTCCACTCACCCGCATCAGGATGGGCAGTCCACATACGCATAAGTACATCGTCCTCTATAACATACTCCGTGTTATGGGCTTTAACATTACCACGGGCAGCGTCAAAATACTTGGCGAGGGTAGGATCATTTTTCTGTGCGGCTATCAGCTTGTCACAAGAAAAAGACATGTTGGTAGAGTCAATGTTGGGATCAACACATACAGTCTTAGGTGTAGGGACAGAGCAGAGCACATCAGCAGTGTACACCGAGTCGGACAAATCCACCACGCTACCAAACTTACGGGACTGAGTTCGAGTCACCACACAAGCGGGGGAAAAGTGCGTAAAAGGTTAAGCTACCTCTTGCACTTCAGGATGCTCCAGCAGCTATAAAACAGGCAACACCTCACCACCAGCAAGATCACTACCCAATATAAAGGTAACACCTTTTACGGGCAGAGTAGGTCGCACGCCAACCCGAAATTCACCACTTACCAACTCACATGACAAACATATCTGATGTAAAGGAACGGGCGCATAACCCATCTCTATGCCTTGAACCAGAACACTAGAACCACAATAAGAATCACTTGAAAATGGTAATACATCCGACAGAACAAATGACTGCGCAGCACAGGTATCTCACAGTATTGTCACCTGCTGTTTATCATTAGGATTATTTTACAGTGAAACCGAACCTTGTCAAATGAATGGTTCGTATGTCGGATCAGGTACTTCAGCATCACAGGATACCTGCGGCATAGTCATGCTATGAGACAGAGTTTTAATAAGACCCACGCCTTTAGATTTATCGGACGGAGCTTTAGCTTGTTTGCACTTAACGCCAAACAGTCAGCGATAAAATGGTCAGGCTTACGACAATAAAAACACACTCTCTCCTCTCTAGAGAAGGAACCTACCTCACGCGGAAGACTAGCCTGCGGTTTGACAACAGGTACCAGCAACTCCGAAGTCCTACTCACAATCTTGTGAGTCAGAGCAAACTCATCCGCCAGTGCAGCGGCTACAGACCAGGAAGAAGCCTTCTATTCATTTAGATATGTGACTTAACGGTCAGGCAAGCAGTTCTTAAATTCCTCAAACAAAATAAGCTCCCGGAGAGATGACAGATCGGTGGCCTGACTGGCAGCACCCCAGCGATCGAACAACATCTCCTTCTCCCTAGCAAACTGCATAAAAGTCCAAGTGGCAGCTTTTTTATGGTTTCAAAATCGTTGCCTGTACACTTCTGGAACCAGTTCAAAGGCACGCAACACAGCTGACTTAACTTTGTCATAAATCATACTGTCTGCTAAAGACAATGCAGGCAACGCCTCCTGAGCCTTACCAATGAGCTTACATTGTAGCAACAGAGGCCACTTATCCTTAGGCCACTTTAATGACGCAGCAATGCGTTCAAATGCACTGAAATAGGCATCCACATCAGCCTCATTAAACGGAGGAACCAACGCGATGTTCTTCCTCACATCAAACTTCTCATGTTCATATGCAGGTAAAGAAGGCATGACAGAGGACGCGGACGAAAGGAGCCCAACTCCTCCCGCTTCCAACCTAACTTTCTAACTTTCGTATATGCACCTCTTTGTCTGCTTGAATCTCAAGCCTTCAGATCTCCAAGCGGTGCGCATGCTCCACCTGCCTCTCCCTTTCCTGAGCCTCTAACTGCAAACGAGCTAAGCGCACCTTTAATTGTGAATCAGCGGCATCCGAGGAAGGCAAATCAAATTAAAATCTCTCAGGAGATTTTGGGTCAAAACGAGCCAAAGAATGTGGTGGTGGTCTAGACTCCGCAGCTTCAACCACAGTAGACGTTAGACCTACCCCTGTCTCAACAACCGGCGAACTAGGCATGGGCATTGGAACAGAGGCTTTCCCCTCCTCATCCTGCAACTCACCCATGTCAACCAGGGGTTGGGCTGCTCGATTAATTGTATGCAATTAATTTAAGCACAATAAAAGTAACTGCCACTATGAGGCAGACAGACGTGATTGCTTATTACTTTTTCTTTGACACATAAATAATGCGGTCATTTGAAATGCTTCCGGGAGGAAAACTGCAATTTCAAGTCCGCTAATTCCCAGCGAGATTGGACAGCCTCCATCGCCTTGGCATAATTAGCTTACCTTAAATCAATTCCTGTGTACTTTGCCTGACTTGCAATCAAGTCATTTATTCAGCCAACTGACTGATCAAAACAAAAATGTGGCCTATAATGATTAAGAACCCAGCGAGCATTTTTAGGTCTAATATACGTCTAATAGACTCTATACGTCACCAAGACGCCGCGTCTAAAAATGGTGTAATAATGGTGCAGAAATGAAAGTTTTTTAGACGTCTATATTTAGACTAGACGTCTAAACAACGTCTATGTATAGACGTGTGTCTATATATAGACGTCTAAAAAACGTCTATGTATAAACTTGTTTATATATAGACGTCTAAACAATGTCTATATATAGACACACGTCTATACATGGACGTTGAAACAACCGCTAATAGACGACTAAATATACACGTCTATATATAGACGTGGTTTATACGTTCATATTTAGACCTAATCTATACGAGGGTTATATAGACTATAGACATTACACGACTATTAAAAAACGATAATAAAATTGTATATTAATACTTATTTATACAGATTTAGTAATTAAGTATTCACAAGCAACCTTAAAAAGCTCCAAAATGATATTTGGACCAATCTTACAGACCAAACTTTGCTTGTTGTCCGTACCTTGATGGTTGTGTTGATGTATCCAGGCTGATCTGACAGTTAATTAGCATAACGTTGGTTCTCGGTCATCATTATATAAGAGCATCAATACAAAGTGCAATAGAATGAAAAACATTAAATTGTTGAGAATTTATTTTTATTGTGATTCTGTCTAAACAATATAAAATATATAAATATATAAAATACAACATTTGGCAAACAGTATAAACAACAGTGCAAAGAACAGTGCATAAATAAAATTTAAGACAACATGAGTAAACAATAGAACATATAACTTTTAAATAACAAAATCAGGAACAGTGCAAAAACAATTAATTTATTTCTTGAACCCCCCTCCACCAGATCGGGCTGGCGCCTGTTTAAAATGTTCGCCCATTGCAGTTTGAATCTCGGCTTCAGTTGCGCCACTGAATGTCTTCAGCACAGCTTCTGCAATTGTGGAAGGGGGAAAGGAAACCGGAGTGGGGGAGAAGCGACAAGTTTAAACAAACATTTTGCCAGTACATTTCTTCCCATTAAGTTAAAATAAAAAACTCGGAACAAAAGGGCCTTCGCCCGCTGCTTGCAGCGCGTCGGGTCGGGCCCTAAGGAGTAGCGACAAGTAGGGCTCATCCTAACAAACGCGCTGCTAAACTGATGCATGACGATGAAAGGACCAAGATTTTCTCAGATTTCCAAATTAAACATTTATAGTAACCTGTCCTTAAACACTCACCTCTGTTTACGCGGAAAAATGACTAATTTTCCTCTTGCAGAGCAGCCAGCAAATCTCGACGCTGTGGTAATTAAAATCGCTTCGCTCGAAGTTTACGCACATGCGCAGTGATGGTGATGAGGCGCTTCGCTCATATCCTTCGCTCGCCAGCGAAGTCTCTGCACATGCGCAGTACACGGAAGCAGTGAGCTGCCGACCACAGCTCTTCCAAGGCACTGCATATAGACTGATCTGCCTATCACATCTTATTTTACTATATAAAGGTTCGTTTTTCTAAGATGAATTTGCATTTGTATTTTTTTAAACATGGTCTAAACAAAGACGTTGAAAATAGGTATATTAGACGTCTAGATCTAGACATGTACCTTATAGTGAAGAATGACTATTAAATTAATTTTACATCTATATTTGGAGTTCAATTCTACTAAATGCAGTTAATTCCGAAACTTATCCTTATTGAAAAATTAGGTCTAAATTAGGTCTAAATATAGACGTTGATATGCGGTTTAGATTTAGACGTATATTACACGTCTAAATGTAGACATGCACCTTATAGTGAAGAGTTACTATTAAAATAATTTCAGAACTAGGCTATATTTGGAGTTCAGTTCCACTACGTGCAGTTAATTCTTAGATATATATTTATTGAAAAGGACATTTGATTTCTATCGTCTAAATTAGGTCTAAATATAGACGTTGATATGCGGTGTAGATTTCGACGTTTAAATCTTGGCTAAATCTAAACTATACTTTAGATTGATGAACGGATATCAGAATCATTTGTCTTCAATATAAGGAGATGCGTTGTGCAACTTACTGTTGTCATTTTGAGAAATAGTAATTGGATTTTCGAAAAAATGGCAAAGTCTAATTTCGGTCTAAATATAGACGGCATATAGACGGTCTAAATTACGTCTAAAAAAAAACTAGACGACTATTAGACGTCTATTGCTCAGTGGGAAGTGATAATGAGAAGCAGACAGACCTAACTAGGCTGCCGCGTTATATTGAAAGAATGTAAGTAATCTTAATGAATAACCGACCTCTGAATTCCACCTCTCACTGGGGAATTTTGTATGCATTTTGAAAGATATTTCTTAATGAAATTATTTTAAGATGGCCCTGGTTTTAAGTGCTTAAAAACAGTGGCGGGCGGTGGACGGAAAACCGAGGGGATGGAAAACAGATGAGATATCAATCATTTTTCTTGGTCATCATGTTAGTTTCCCTTATAATGAAATGTTTAGGCGAGCGAATAATAAATTCTATGAAATGTTTAATTCACATGCCTTAAAAGGCAACTCTTTGCGAAAAAACCACTGTGGATTTTCTGCGTTAAATTCGTCACATCCAGTCGTCTAACCTGTGGTAATGATTGTTAAATTGAAAAAGCTTGAAATGCGCTCTTTTTGGTGTTCAATTGATGCGTTTGATTTCGTCTTAACGAAGACAATTGGCTACACCTGAGAGGGGAAGGTTAGAGTGTTCTTTACCAGAGAAATTGACTGAAAACAGAAAACAGAAGACTAATAAGCAGTTTTAAGACATGTTAATCGCCCTCCTTGTTCTCTGTCCACCACCCGCCACTGCTTAAAAATATCGGCAACGTGAAGTGGAGAACATTTTGTGAAGCCTAATTGGCTAATTGAGCGAATCAACTGTTTGATTGCAAATTGAGCAAAATGGTAAGGGGGTGACAATTGTTGGTTAGGGTATGAAGACTTTGCAGACCTTCACTTTGCGTTGTTCAGCATGTAATTTACCTCAATGTGTTTTCCAAGTCTTCGCTGAATTTATCTATTGCGTGCAATGCAACGCTTAAAAACCAAGAGCCATATTAAAATGATTTTATTCTTAAGAAATCTTTTTAATGTTATGTAAAAATTATACGAGAGGTGAAATTCATAGGTCTGCTGTTAATTCAGATTATGAACATTCTTTCAATCTAACACGGCAGCCTGATTCGGTCTGTCTGTTTCTCATTACCTCTTCTTAATCATTATTGGCCACATTTTTGGTTTTGATTGGTGAGTTGACTGAATAAATGGCTTGATTGCAAGGTAGGAAAAGTACAGGGGAATTGATTTAAGGTGAGCTAATTGTGCCAAGGCGATAGAGGCTGTCCAACCTCGCTGGTAATTAGCGGACTTCAAATCACAGTTTTCTTCCCGGAAGCTCTTCAAACGACCGCATTAGGTATGTGTCATAGAAAAGATAATAAGCAAGCTCGTCTGTGTGCCTCATAGTGGCAGTTACTTTTATTGCGCTTCAAATAATTGTGATTCGATTAATTGAGCAGCCCTAACCAGGGGGTCATCAGAAACAAAGGCACTCAGGCCCAATACCTTACAATCAACCAGTACCTGCTTAACACCCTCTCGAAGAGCAATTTTCACTAAAGCCTTCGAAGGCGCAACACCAAAATGTGCTGCAATGGCATATAAATCCTTCTTATGGCACTGCTCAAGGCGAGTGACTGAAGGATCCCTCAAAAAGTCATCAAAATCAAATGAAGCCATATTCCAGTCACTCCCTATCCAAATCCAAGCCAAACCACAAAATAGAACCGACCACACAACTACCTACCAAAAATTCAAACCTGGAGTACGCGCCTATGCGACCCAGAATGATCCCTCCACCGTTACGCACAATGTACCATTAATAGACACTGACAGTCCAAAAAAAATTCCGAGCCTCCATTTATGTTACGACACCTGGTGGCTCAGTCAGTCAAGGGCTGTTGCGGAGTCATAACATAACTTGGTGTAATTGTGCATGACATGGAGAGGTAAACTACATAGGCAGTTAGATTTGCTACAAGGAATTTTATTTACCTTTGTAATGTGGAAAGAAGCCACTAGATGGCAGTATTGACCTTTTTTTGTTAAGCCCAGTCTGGAGCTAGGTTTGGGCGTGTCCTG
Source organism: Gymnothorax reevesii (assembly GCA_029721435.1). Classification (NCBI taxonomy): domain Eukaryota; kingdom Metazoa; phylum Chordata; class Actinopteri; order Anguilliformes; family Muraenidae; genus Gymnothorax; species Gymnothorax reevesii. Next base: position 1,022,762 of record CM056589.1, on the reverse strand, counting down.
GGCATGTCTATGAGGGGAAGGTTGCAGAGGAAAAAAATTTCTGAATGTGGGAGGGGGCTGCAAAAGAGTATATAAGGAGAGAAATTGAGAGAGTATGGTGGTAGGAAAAATTGCAAGGTTAAGGATACAACCCCTGTAGTAGATGACCGATCTGCTAAATTGCCTGCTCCTTGTAGGGCTAAAAAGCCTGATACTGCTAACTTTGTGAGGGGAAATTTCTTCCATTTGTGTCAGAGGGATTTGTGGCTCTGAATGAGCATACTACTCCTGTCCCCATATATATCCTAAGGGATACCGGAGCTTCTCAGTCACGTTTGTTGATGGACTCCTTGGAGTTACGTGATGAGACCGCTTCAGGGGATTTCATACTTGTACAAGGTATTGAAGGGAGGACTGTATCTGTACCCCTGCGCTCTATATTCTTGAAGTCAGATTTAGTTACAGGACAGGTAAAGGTGGGACTTATGTCAAGTCTACCTATTAAGGGTGTTTCTCTGTTGCTAGGCAATGACCTGGCTAGGGGCAGCGTAGTTCCCCCTGTTCATCTTACTTCACAGCCGAGCACTGAAGATGGCGATGAAGACCCATCTCTGTATCCTTCCTGTGCAGTGACTCGTGCTATGGCCAAGAAGGCTAAAGAAGGAAATGATGTGGTGCCGTCCAGTACATTGAATAGTCATGACTCAGGTGGTTTGCCTCATGACTCTGTTCGGCCTACTATGGTTTCTCCGTTTGAGGACTTATCAGATACTTTTATCAGTTCTCTATTCAGCCAGCCAGATATGTCTGGTGTTTCTGATGTGTCTGGAAAGCGGTTGACTGAGGAGCAAACTAATGATCCTGAAATTTGTGCACTAAAGAGGAGAGCCCTTCCTGATAAAGAAATAGATGCAGTTCCAGTTGGGTATTATCTCAAGGATGGTGTGTTGATGCGGAAGTGGCGCCCTCCTGATATCCCTGCCAATGCAGATTGGGCAGTGGTTAGGCAAATTGTTGTTCCTAAGGTCTACAGGAATGAGATCTTAACAATGGCTCATAGTTTACCTTTAGGAGGTCATCTTGGTGTTAACAAGACTGTTGATAAGATCATGAAACACTTCTTCTGACCTTCTTTGTGTTTAAAAAGAAGTGACTTTGTACTTCAAAGTACAAAGTGAGTTCGGAAAGATGTTTCCAACTTTTGCAAAACCTGTCACACTTGTCAGGTAGTTGGAAAACACCAGTTAGACCCACCTGTAGCTCCAGTGCAGTCTATCCCAGCATTTAGGGAGCCCTTCTCCAAGGTCATCATTGATTGTGTTGGTCCATTACCCAAGTCTACATCTGGAAATCTGTACTGACAATCAGTATCAGTATTGACAATCATGTGTGCATCTACCAGATTCCCTGAAGCCATTCCTCTACGCAACACCAAAACAACTACAATCTCGAAGGCTTTGCTAAAGTTCTTCACATTGTTTGGCCTTCCCAGGGAAATTCAGTCAGACTAAGGTAGCAATTTCACTTCTGGATTGTTTCAGCAGGTTGTCTATGAACTAGGTGCGAAGCAGATTCTTTCCAGTGCCTATCATCCAGAGAGTCAGGGTGCCTTAGAGCGGTTTCATTCCACTCTCATGACAATGATGAGGACTTATGACCATGAGAAAAACTGGGATGAAGGTGTTCGTTTGCTGTTGTTTGCAGCTAGAGAAGCAGTGCAGGAGTCTACTGGCTTCAGTCCGTTTGAGCTAGTGTTTGGCCATGAAGTGACCTTTGCTATTGTTGAGTGAACAATGGCAAGAGAAAGAGCTGCATATCAGTCTGTTCGATTATGTTAGCAAGTTGAAGGAACGATTGCGTGCAGCTTGTGACCTAGCCAAAGAGAACTTGAAATCAAGTCAGGGAAAAATGACAACTTATTACGATCATCAGGCTAGAATCCGTGAGTTTAAATCTGGAGACAAAGTCCTTGTGTTGTTTCCTTTGTGGTCCAATCCAATGCCGGCTATATTTCATGGTCCTTATGAAATTCTAACAAAACTCAATGATCTCAATTACATTGTGAGGACTCCAGATAGGAGAAAACCAAAACAGCTGTGTCACATTAACATGCAGAAGCCTTATCATGACAGAAATGCTAGGGTTGCTGCTTTCACTTCAGATTCTCCTATGGTCGAGACGTGTGAGGAGGAGGGGGAGTTTCAAGATGATGAACCGAGAATTAAAGCTGAAGTTCTTTCATGTAAATTGTCAAATTCTGAAGTGTTGCAAAATCTTGATGTAAAGCTCCAGCACTTAGAACCCTCACAGAAAGATCAGTTTGAGAGGTTGATCAAGAAATATAAAGATCTATTTCCTGATGTTCCACAGAGAGTTTCTATAGCCTCTCATGATGTAGATGTTGGTGATGCCAAACCAATAAAACAGCATCCGTACCGGATGAATCCTGAAAAGAGAAAGATTGCTGAGAAAGAGGTTGAGTACATTTTAGAACATGATATTATCAGACCCTCTAACTCAGACTGGAGTTCACCCAGTGTGCTAGTTCCATAACCTGATGGAAGTAATAGATTCTGTACAGATTATCGCAAAGTCAATGCTGTACCGAGAACTGAAGAACTGATGTGTTTCCAATACCTAGGATTGATGATTGTATCCATAGAATACGGTAAGCAAAGTTTCTGACCAAGATTGATTTATTGAAGGGTTATTGGTGTGTGCCAATAACTGAGAGGGCCAAGAGCATCTCTACTTTTGCCACACCATCTGGGTTATACCTGTATGAAGTCCTACTTTTTGGCATGAAAAATGCCCCAGCCACATTCCAAAGGATGGTACAGTCTACAATCGCCAGATTTCCACACACGGGTGCGTACATCGACGACCTAATCACATGGAGTGACTCCTAGGAAGAACATCTGAAAGATGTAGAGACGTTGTTCCAGTGCTTGACCCAGGCTAACCTGACTGTTAACCTGAACAAGAGTGACTTTGGTTGTGCGACTGTCACGTATCTTGGCTACATCATGCCAGGGTAAGGTGGCACCCATAAATGCTAAAGTCCAAGCCATCATGGACTTTCCTGTTCCTGAGAAGAAAAAAGCTTTGCGCCGCTTCCTTGGAATGATCGGGTACTACCACAAGTTCTGCAAGAACTTTGCTGAGATTGCTCTCAGTCTCACCAACCAACTGAAGAAAGGCGTAAAGTTCACTTGGGATGAAGCATGCCAAAGAACCTTCGATCGCCTGAAGTCTCTGCTGTGTCACTTCCCCGTGCTCAAATCTCCCGACTTCAACAAACCGTTCTCAATTGCGGTTGATGCTAGCGACCAAGCTTGTGGATCTGTGCTCCTACAGAGAAGCGACTCTGATGACATTGAGCATCCCGTGGCATACTTCTCCAGGAAGTTCAATCGCCACCAAAGGAACTATTCCACAATAGAGATGGAGTTGTTGGCTCTGTTTCTATCTTTACACTTTGAGGTTTAAGTTTGTACAGGGCAAAAGCCAATGATTGTGTACTCTTACCACAATCCGTTAATGTTTTTGAGTAAGATGAAAAACAAGAATCGGAGATTGTTGAATTGGAGTTTGATTTTACAGGAGTTTGCATTTTTTTACTTGAATCGGCATCGGTCGATTCACGCATGGGTTCGCCAATATATTTTTCTGCGCATGATTTACAGACAGGCATCCAGGGGCACCTCTGTGTTGCTGGAAGACCCTGCAGCACATGCAATTGCATTACCCCTCCCCCACTGGAAGAGTGGTGAACGCAGTGGCTGCTTCAGAACAAGGTGTTTTAAAATTTCAATTAGCCTCTCACTGTTAAACTTAGTTGAAATATTGCCACCCACTATGAAATCGGAAACATGAATGCCAAGTAATTGCCATGTAGTACACGTGCTTGCAAACATAGTTAAGTTTGTGGGTCAGAAAAACGGGAATGCTGCTGAATGCTTCGTCTTTAAAAGTGCTTACCATTGTATTTAGCGAGATCATGTTAACGTAGTTGTAGGCTAATATGTACAGATGTAATGAACAGCGGTTTAAGAATTAAGTAATGTCAATGCTGTCAATTCAGTTCCATAGTGTTTCTAGGAGTTTAATTCAGCGAACACCGGGGCGAGGTTAAATGCGTTTTCTGTCGTGTGTGTATGTGCAAGGCTCGAAATTGCGACCAAAATTAACACTATGCGACCTTCAAATTAAAATAGTCGCACCTGTGCGACCGCTTTTTCCCCCAATTAATCACCACTTTTCAGGTACATTTGGTAGTCAGAAGGCATGCCAGCCGCCACTGCAGCTTAAATAGAGATGGGCTTTTTTTGGTACCGTTAACGTTAAAAAAAGTCGAGTCGGTATCAAAAGTTACTGAAACTGAGAATCAGGACGGTGATTCGGGTGAACGGGCGGCGAAATCAGTCGATTATTTTGGCAAAGAGTTGCTTCAAAATTTTGAATGGCTGAGGTTATAATGTCACGGAGTGCCTAGACGAAAGGGGGGCGGAACTACTGTGAGGGAAATGGTTTTCTATGGGGATGGCTGTGCCGCTACACTTAAGATGGCGGCGCATAGGGGGCAAATGAAAACAAACCACACCTGCATTCATTCATTGTCAGCCATTAATTACAGGTGTTTAGCGGGTAAAATAATGCTTCGTGATTGGTACACGGGTCTCGGGGAATGCCTTTTATATCTCAGGGGGCCGATAGTTGGGAGAGCTCGTCGGGAGGAGAAGCGGTTTGGCAGCGCAGACACACAGGCTCATGACGGATTTGACTGGGGCTGACGATACGGCGGTAACGACGTGATCGAACCTGAGTGAATTCTCTGTGGACCCGGCGATAAATAACCTGACAACCCAGTCGTTGGACCAAGGGAAAGGGCTACGGAAGTTCATCTTGTATGGAGATAAGTGTGCCTCTTTTTGGTCTTTGTGCCTGTGTTGTTTGTGGGTCGCTCCACGACATAAGAAGTTCATTGTGCCCCCCGACCTGCATTATTGTGTGCCTGCATTCTCCCTGCTCAGCAAGATAATTGGCTACCCTCCCACTTCTGCTCAGGCTGACTCACAAGCCCGCTACTATGTGCTTTGGGCCCTAGCTCACGCTGCTGTGGGTGTGTCTGACTTTATTGCTGTGCCAGTATTTGATGTGCCACTGTGTGAAGTGCCTCACTGGTTGATGTAGCCTTGCTGTGGACTTGCTGTGGAATTGCTGTGGATTGTCTCACTTGTGTGGAAATGTGTATTAGCCGCTCCTAACACAGTCTGAGGGTTTCATGTGAGCCTGTGTCTCTGACTTGGACGGTAGCCACAAAGCCTGCTATCTATCTATTCCCCTGCTGGCCGTATTGGAACCCTGTTCAACTGAGCACTGACTAGCCTGCTATCTAGCTACTCCTCTGCTGGCCGTATTGGAACCCTGTTCAACTGAGCACTGACTAGCCTGCTATCTAGCTATTCCCCTGCTGGCCGTATTGAAACCCTGTTCAACTGAGCACTGACTAGTCTGCTATCTAGCTACTCCCTTGTTGGCCGTATTGGAACCCTGTTCAACTGAGCACTGACTAGCCTGCTATCTAGCTACCCCCTTGCTGGGCGTATTGGAACCCTGTTCAACTGAGCACTGACTAGCCTGCTATCTAGCTACTCCTCTGCTGGCCGTATTGGAACCCTGTTCAACTGAGCACTGACTAGCCTGCTATCTAGCTATTCCCCTGCTGGCCGTATTGGAACCCTGTTCAACTGAGCACTGACTAGCCTGCTATCTAGTTACTCCTCTGCTGGCCGTATTGGAACCCTGTTCAACTGAGCACTGACTAGCCTGCTATCTAGCTACTGCTCTGCTAGCCGTATTGGAACCCTGTTCAACTGAGCACTGACTAGCCTGCTATCTAGCTACTCCCTTGCTGGCCGTATTGGAACCCTGTTCAACTGAGCACTGACTAGCCTGCTATCTAGCTACTCCTCTGCTAGCCGTATTGGAACCCTGTTCAACTGAGTACTGACTAGCCTGCTATCTAGCTACTCCCATGCTGGCCGTATTGGAACCCTGTTCAATTGAGCACTGACTAGCCTGCTATCTAGCTACTCCCCAGCTAGCCGTATTGGAACCCTGTTCAACTGAGTACTGACTAGCCTGCTATCTAGCTACTCCTCTGCTGGCCGTATTGGAACCCTGTTCAACTGAGCACTGACTAGCCTGCTATCTAGCTACTCCCCTGCTAGCCGTATTGGAACCCTGTTCAACTGAGCACTGACTAGCCTGCTATCTAGCTACTCCTCTACTGGCCGTATTGGAACCCTGTTTAACTGGGCACTGACTAGCCTGCCAGCTAGCTGGCCCCCTGCTGGCCATATTTGAACCCTGTTCAACTGAGCACTGACTAGCCTGTTATCTAGCTACTCCCCTGTTGGCCGTATTGGAACCCTGTTAACTGAGCACTGACTAGCCTGCCATCTAGCTGGCTCCCTGTTGGCCATATTGAGATCCTGTCCAACTGAGCACTGACTACCTTGCCATCTAGTTGGCCCCCTGCTGGCCATAATTGGCCCCCTGTGGAAAATTGACTACTGTCTAGCCTGCCATACAGCTGTCTCCCCCTGCTGGCCGCTTTGGAAATCTTACCCAATTGTGCTTCAGGGTGACTGCTGGGAGCCTACACCGTACCCAAGACGGCCAGCCGATCCCACCGAGTGGCAGACAGACCCAGTGCCCGTTTTGGTCCTCCCTTTTTGTGGGTGTGCGTGCGGAACGTTGTGGGACCAGTCCACTTTTTGACTTTTTTTGACCTTTTTCCCTCTAAACCCCCTCTTTTTAATTACATGAATACATTATATTGTTTTAAATTAAGAACCTTGTGTTCTGGTCTATTGAGTGGGTGTGGTCTACTCCCCAGTGGAGTGTCAAGAAATAGTCACGCAGGCGCCCCCTGCCTGTCACAATAAGAAGGTGAAGTGCACCGTGTTCATTCTAAAGCTAATGGCCCGAATCTCGCTGTTAACAGCGCGTTATCTACTGAGTCGAAACACTTTAAACGTGAACGTCCTTCCTAACATGGAGAAAGCACGCAACACAGAAAATACCGTGACAAACGTGCGTAAACGAGTAGATCCGTATTTCTGTTAATAGTTGCAACTTATCAAAATATGCTGCCTCGCGGCTCGGCGTTTGCGCAGGTCTGAAATCTCCGTCTCGGTTTCTTCGCTCCTATCCTCTGTATCCTATCTGCAAAAAGCATTAACATTCTTTACAGCGCGTCATTAGACCAGTAAACGTTTATACATTTGCAAGTACACGCAACGTTTTCCTGAAAATGCCGAAATTAGAAGACAATGGCGTGTGCAGTGGCGTCTCTGGAAGTGATAATTGGTGAAGCCCGGACCATGCCTTTGCGTCAAGGATTGTTCCTGGTTTGTACTCAGTTATTTTCCCTTACTAACACGTTTTCCAGTTTTCCTCTGGCAATTGAATTTACGGTTTCTCTCTTCATGGGATCTATTGACGACTAAATAATGGGATAAATTCAGATCAGAAAAATTATTTAGGCCACTCAAAAATTGTTCAACGCTTTATGAAAGACGAACTGCTCTCAAACGTCTGCGCATCCTTCTTCACACATCAAGTTATTTAACTGCCGCTTCATGATCGTTTTTGTTTAAATAAAAAATACGACCATTTGAAACGTCAGTGTGCAATTCTGAATAACGCTGATTTAAATGCACGAAATTACGCTTCCAGATTAATAATTGTCGCCGTACCGAATAGTACCGTACCGTACCGGCGTGTTCTTGGAGTGTATCTATTGCTCAGTCCCTCAAAGAAGTTGCGTGTCGCGATTGCAACAGTTAAAGCAAATTCAACCAATCCAAGCAAATTTCTTGCGGAGAAAAAAAAAAATTGCCAAGACATTGCAACTTTCATTGCCTCTTTTTGAAAAAGTTACCGCAAAAAAAAAGAAGAAAAAAAAAACAATAAAAAGTCAGGAAAATCCTGGAAGGATTGTTTGTCAATTATGCGAATGATTGCGTGCAAGTCAGGGTTAGTAATTATGGGGAGCACTGGGCCGCACCAATCTTTAGTCCTAGAGATGCGCCTGGGCATGTGGCATAAGCCATCTTTAAACAAACATATCCAACTCATTATAAAGTCTGCTTATGTTATAATAAGCCAACAAATTGCAAAGTTACCGCTGTGGACTGATTCATATTGCAATATTTAGGCGAAAAAAAGGAATTTACGACTTTACGTCAGATCTGCATTTAACTCTATCACAATTGAAGATTTGATTGCGATCAGTGTGGAGGGTCCTCCTTTGGACATATTTGATGCCTCACATGCAGTGAGGAGATGGATAGAAGGACAGAGAGCAAGGAGACTCAGTTTTAAATCCTGGCCTCCAGATATGGCATAAAGCCAATGTAGTGGAAACCTTTGGTAATCAATGAACTAAAGACTCTCATATTGTTTAATAATTGTCATTGTTGGAGACAGTTGTATTGTTAATGCGGAAAGTTATATTGTAGTTTCTTTTAAACAGTAAAAAATATCTATATTGGTGCTTCTTTGATTTCGGTGTGTGCGCTCCTAAATTTTTGCTCGCGCTCCTAACTTTTTGAACTCAGGAGCACAGCACTACCAAGAAAAAAAGTTAATTTCGAGCCCTGCTGTGTGCTCTCTCCCTCAGAGCGGAGTGGTGCAGCTATGTCTGCTATCAGAGAGGTGTTTAGCGTGCACTAGAAGAACGTCAATGATGAGAGAAATGTTTTATATCTATATGTGTGTGTGTGTGTGTGTGTGTGCGCGTGGGGGGGGGGGGGGGGGGTGCGTGTCTCACTGGGGAGGAGCAGCCATCACATCGATGACTGGTTGAAACTTTTTAATAAATGTTTGTCTAACTTGAGACCTGCGATATTTGTCATTATTGTGTCATTTTTTAGATGTAAATTGAGGGAGCAAAAGCGGTATCGGCCACAGACATCTGCCCAAGAAAATCGGAAGTCCATAATCGGTCATTGGCTAAGGGTTTGGAAAAAAATCGGTATCGGCATCGGCCCTAAAAAAATCCATATCGGTCGATCCCTACTGACGGTGTAAATGCTGATTGCTTATCCCGTGTTTGAGTATGTATATATATCACGTGTTTATTCGAATATTTTATTATATGTATATACACACAAGTGTCTTTTTAACCATTTTTGTATAGAATAGAAAAATTTTGCCTTTTTAAAAATTTTGGAATGGAGGTGTAATGAGAAAAGAAGCCACTAGATGGCAGTATTGACCTTTTTTGTTAAGCCCAGTCTGGAGCTAGGTTTGGGCATGTCTTGGGCATGTCTGAAGGTCCCAGAGGAAAAAAAAAAAGTCTAAATGAGGGAGGGGGCTGCAAAAGAGTATATAAGGAGAGTAGCCTGCGTTGCCGGCGGTCAGCGGCTGGCGGGAGAAAGGAGAGGAAAGACCGCCTGCCCGATAACGTAGGGATTTTGAGTAGCCGCCCACTTCCTTGCTCAACGAGCCGCGACGGACCACCCCTTTTTTAAACCAATGAAACTCGAGTGTAATTTGAGAGCTCAAGTGATGCGTGGAGATCAAATCATCTAGTAAATGATTGATCGCCTGTAGTTGTTCGTTCTTGAGAGTAATCGTTCGGTCGTGAATTTCTAGATATTCGAGCGATTTCTTTATCAAAGCGTCGTTCTCTACATTCGCCATCTTTGTTCTGGCAGTTTATGGCGTAACCATGCGTTGCATTACAATCGATGACAGTTCAATTTTGATTGACACCTCTCAAGCCAATCAGTAATTCCCGTTCACTGGTGAACGGACAACTCAAAATCCCTACGTTATCGGGCAGGCGGTCTTTCCTCTCCTTTCTCCCGCCAGCCGCTGACCGCCGGCAACGCAGGCTATAAGGAGAGAAATTGAGAGAGTAAGGTGGTGGAGAAATTGCTAGGTTTTGGATATATTTGACCAGACCTGTCACTCTTTTCAAGACCTGTGAAGCTTTTTGTGGATTTTTGCCTGTGTTGGAGCATTTTCCTCACCCGGAACATCACCAAGCAACCCCATCTCAAGGGACTGTAAATATTTTTTTTCTTGTATATTATCAATATTGGTCAGTAGTATAAATTGTAGGTTAGTGTTGGTCTTTGTTTTATTAAATATGTTTGAGTTAAAAAATTTTGTCTGTCATCCATTGCTGTCGTAAAGGTCATAACAAAATGGGGCCATAACTCCTTGTACTTGAAAAATGGCCACACACAAAAAAAGAGTCACAGACGTACGTTCAGGAGCAGGGAAACGTAGTGGGCGGTTGCCAAAGAAAATAGGTAAGGAAAAAAAAAACCCAGCCCCTTGACAGTGAGCACTCGCTCACTAAAAATACAACGAATGGCGCATGCCCTCTAATCTGGTGTATTTAACAGAGTATAATCCTACGGGAAAGATGTATCCCCCGAGGTCTCTACCCTGTCTCCCTCCCCTGACGTAGTCTACAAATACCATTAACGTACAACAAAAACAAACTATGTAAGGAACAAGACAACAACACTACATAACTCAGCAAATGACAAGACTAACTCTAACAACAAAAACATCAGCAACAAAGGAGTTTTTCTCTCTCTGTCGATGCAGCAGGTTAAATAGGGGAGTCGGCCGCCCTCTGATTGGGTAACAGAATGGTTGGATTGATGAGAAAACGTGTAACAGCTGGAGACCTAATGAGAATGATAGTGAGAAGACAGCAGAAGGAACCAAATGACACAAAGCCTACGCAGAGATTACAACAATTAAATAAACGCTAACGTGGGTAACATACAGGACCACATTTTCAATCCCACGGCTACTTTAACATGCGGCATTTATACCCCTGGACAATCAAGAGTAGCAGTGTTGACTGATTAAAAGAAGGTGAAGGGCTGCAGGGTGTGGAGTGCTATTCAAGATGCTGAGTTTTTTTGGCAGAGCTGCTGTCCATGGTCCTGATACCTGGTTCTTCGTCATCGGTCTTTTGACCGCGGCTGTCAGAATGACACTTTGAGACAGCATTTTGTCACGCTTGGAAAACAGTTTATTTCCTTGTTATACCCCCCCAACAAAGTTTATTATACCCCCCACAACAAAGTTTATTACACCCCCCGCAACGAAGTTTAGGGGGGTATATTGGATTTGCTTTGTCCGTCCGTGTGTGCGCTTGTCTGTGCATGTGTCTGTGTGTGTGTGTGTGTGCGGTCGTGCGTCCGGACCTAGATCTCATAACCTACTCATCCGATTTAGAAAATTTTTTTTCTTGGTGGAAGGTCTATTGACTGTAGTACTGCCCGACTACTTGCTGCGGGGGGTATCCTGTAAGCCATGCTTACTGACTAAATCTAGTTATATTTGTAGTCACTTTTGACATTCTTTCAAAAACCCCGCAATATTGCAAAATATGCACCTGATTTGCATTTATTTATTTTGCTCAATTGCTTTTGGACTTCTCCATTTCACAACCTTTATTTCTCAGAAAAATAATTTCAAAAATCTCAATTTGGTCATATGCGTATAGTGTATCATACGATTCCCGGTGCTTGAACTTACTCTTTGCTCTGTGGCAGCATATTTGAAGGACTGTGGAAAGCTCAATTTTCAAGGCAGGTACTTGATATTGCACATACACCTTCCCATACATGCTCTGTACTTTATATTTTAAAGCTGCCCCTCTGTGATGAATGATCTCAAAGATATTAAAGCTAGAAAATGGACAAAAACCAATTCTGTTACATTTTTGGCAAGCTACAGCAATTCACTGGCACAAAATTGACTGTCTAAGAGAGATTAGATGTCTGTGATTAACATACCCCAATTTCGTGATGGGTTCTGCCTTATTTTTGGTAAAATGAATTTTTGAAAATCACGCGTAGCATTCAAGACCTTTGAAGGCATATTCAAATGCTGACAAACTGCACTGAGTTTACGACACAGAGCTAAAACTCCACAAAAGGCATTATTTAATTCATGTTTAAATCAGGTTTCAGACAGAGCTCAAGTAGTTTCAGCAGAGTAGAACTTAAAGTTATAGGTTGGTAATTACCAGCAATACCAGGATCTAGGGTTAGCTTTTTCAGCACCGGAATTATCACACCCACACTAAACTACTGTGGGACAACATGCCAGCTCAGCGTTACGGAGAAGAGTTCTGCTAAAGAGAAAGATAAGGCATCAGATTGACCATACAACAAGTGTTCACCTAAAACTCCATCAAAACCTGAGGCTGAGTTGTGCTTTTACTTACAGATCAGCCTGTTCACAACTAAATGGTCAACCCTTGTTTCTGAACTTGCATGGATACCAGATTGAAAGCACCTCTCAGTCTCACATTCCAAAGCCTTTTGTTCCTCAGTCAGATCATTCTTGATGTCGGTCACGATTGTGGAAAAGTGGTTTTTCAGGTCTCCACAGGTAAGAGGGCAGTTCACCCTTTTGTCAAATATCTTCAGCAGGTTCCAAAATGCCGTGGTCCATATCAGGCTATTTAGCCTATTCATTACTCCGACCTTTACATTATTCTGTGACAGTGCATTCAAGAACCACACGCAAGAGAGGGAAATCCAAAAAACATATGCCTTTATTGGAGTCCAATTCCGAACACAGGAATTGCCAAGCCACAATATGAAATCCAAAAACAGTGTTGACCAGACAGACAGGGGTCTGAACCAGTGACACAGATGAGCAGACGCACCAAAACGAGGCAAAAAGTCGTAGTCGATGACCAAAGCCAAGGGTCATACACAGGGCATCCAAACACAGAAATCGTGGTCATACAAAAATGGGTCGAAATCCAGAAAGACAAAAACAATACAAAAAGGGCAATGGCAAGATTCGAAGTTGGACAATCCAGAAGAAGAGAAACAATACTCAATAGCATACAAGGCGCTCTGCACAATGTAATATTGTTCATCGTTCTGACAAGAGCTGTGAGTGAAATGACTGCTTAAATACACACAGGGAAATCACATGCTAAACAGGAATCAGGTGTAGAGAATTAGACTAATTACAACAGGAGAATCACATGAGAGAAGCCCTAACCACGAAAATTGGTGAAAGACAAAACACGAACGGAAATCACACAAACAGCCTATGATATTTAAACAGCTCCGGTTCAGGAGTTCTACGTGCACAGATAACGAACGCAGCAGAGTGATTAAACACGTGCAAGAGATCTCACTGAAACTCAGGAGAGGACAGAAACAGCTGAGGGAGTGGCAGAGATTAGAACAGGGCGGTTGCTGAGAGGGAATTAGTCTAAATTAGTAACGGTGTAACGTCACATATTAAACTAGACTGCTCATTAGTAAGTTAGTAATCTTACATGCATTGGATACTTGTGTAAGTAGACTATGATACAAAATACAAATGTTAGTCTTGTTAGTAATCAGAAGAGAAATGCGAAGGAAGAAAACGAGATTCGAAGGAATATTTTAAACACCAAAATTCATTGAAATCACCCGAAGTCAGTGGGCACGCAGACAGGGAAGACAGACTGAACCAACTCCATCACAAGACAGGGTAGACAAGTGCAATGGAACTGAGAAATGGAATGAACTAAAAACCTGAGTGTTACAATAACCAAAAAGAATAAATAAAAGACAAAGTCATGAACACTGAACATGAACATAAAGGTGACCAAAAACCATAACCATGACATATTCATGTTATAACGAAAAGCAATCCTGAATACTTTCTTAGCATGCTTCCAACAATCGTAAACAAAACCTTGGCGTGGTTTGCCATTACTGACCAGGAGTGACCACCAAAAACACTTCTTATTATGGAGGTATGTCAGTGTGGAACACCAGAAACTCTTCTTATTACGGAGGTGTGTCAGTGTGGAACACCAGAAACGCTTCTTATTACGGAGGTGTGTCAGTGTGGAACACCAGAAACGCTTCTTCTTATGGAGGTGTGTCAGTGTGGAACACCAGACATACTTCTTATCATGAAGGTGTGTCAGTGTGGAACACCAGAAACACTTCTTATTATGGCGGTGTGTCAGTGTGGAACACCAGAAACGCTTCTTATTATGGAGGTATATCAGTGTGGAACACCAGAAACTCTTCTTATTATGGAGCTGTGTCAGTCTGGAACACCAGAAACGCTTCTTATTATGGGGGTGTGTCAGTGTGGAACACCAGAAACCCTTCTTATTATGGAGGTGTGTCAGAGTGGAACACCAGAAACACTTCTTATGATGGAGGTGTGTCAGTGTGGAACACCAGAAACGCTTCTTATTACGGAGGTGTGTCAGTGTGGAACACCAGAAACGCTTCTTATTATGGAGGTGTGTCAGTGTGGAACACCAGAAACACTTCTTATTATGGAGGTGTGTCAGAGTGGAACACCAGAAACGCTTCTTATTACGGAGGTGTGTCAGTGTGGAACACCAGAAACACTTCTTATTATGGAGGTATGTCAGTGGGGAACACCAGAAACGCTTCTTATTATGGAGGTATGTCAGTGTGGAACACCAGAAACACTTCTTATTATGGAGGTGTGTCAGTGTGGAACACCAGAAATGCTTTTTATTATGGGGGTATGTCAGTGTGGAAAACCAGAAACGCTTCTTATTATGGGGGTGTGTCAGTGTGGAACACCGGAAACACTTCTTATTATAGAGGTATGTCAGTGTGGAACACCAGAAACGTTTTTTATTATGGAGGTGTGTCCGTGTGGAACACCGGGAACGCTTCTTATTACGGAGGTGTGTCAGTGTGGAACACCAGAAACGCTTCTTATTATGGAGGTATGTCAGTGTGGAACACCAGAAACACTTCTTATTATGGAGGTGTGTCCGTGTGGAACACCAGAAACGCTTCTTATTACGGAGGTGTGTCAGTGTGGAACACCAGAAACGCTTCTTATTATGGAGGTGTGTCAGTGTGGAACACCAGAAACGCTTGTTATTATGGAGGTGTGTCAGTGTGGAACACCAGAAACACTTCTTATTATAGAGGAGTGTCAGTGTGGAACACCAGAAATGCTTCTTATTACAGAGGTGTGTCAGTGTGGAACACCAGAAACGCTTCTTATTACGGAGGTGTGTCAGTGTGGAACACCAGAAACGCTTGTTATTATGGAGGTGTGTCAGTGTGGAACACCAGAAACACTTCTTATTATAGAGGAGTGTCAGTGTGGAACACCAGAAACGCTTTTTATCACGGAGGTGTGTCAGTGTGGAACACCAGAAACACTTCTTATTATGGAGGTATGTCAGTGTGGAACACCAGAAACGCTTCTTATTATGGGGATGTGTCAGTGTGGAACACCAGAAACACTTCTTATTATGGAGGTGTGTCCGTGTGGAACACCAGAAACGCTTCTTATTACGGAGGTGTGTCAGTGTGAAACACCAGAAACGCTTCTTATTATGGAGGTGTGTTATTGTGGAACACCAGAAACGCTTCTTATTACGGAGGTGTGTCAGTGTGGAACACCAGAAACGCTTCTTATTACGGAGGTGTGTCAGTGTCTAAAACCAGAAACACTTCTTATTATGGAGGTATGTCAGTGTGGAACGCCAGAAACGCTTCTTATTATGGGGGTGTGTCAGTGTGGAACACCAGAAACACTTCTTATTATGGAGGTGTGTCAGAGTGGAACACCAGAAATGCTTTTTATTATGGGGGTATGTCAGTGTGGAAAACCAGAAACGCTTCTTATTATGGGGGTGTGTCAGTGTGGAACACCAGAAACACTTCTTATTATGGAGGTGTGTCCGTGTGGAACACCAGAAACGCTTCTTATTACGGAGGTGTGTCAGTGTGAAACACCAGAAACGCTTGTTATTATGGAGGTGTGTCTGTGTGGAACACCAGAAACACTTCTTATTATAGAGGAGTGTCAGTGTGGAACACCAGAAATGCTTCTTATTACAGAGGTGTGTCAGTGTGGAACACCAGAAACGCTTCTTATTACGGAGGTGTGTCAGTGTGGAACACCAGAAACGCTTGTTATTATGGAGGTGTGTTAGTGTGGAACACCAGAAACACTTCTTATTATAGAGGAGTGTCAGTGTGGAACACCAGAAACGCTTCTTATTACGGAGGTGTGTCAGTGTGGAACACCAAAAACACTTCTTATTATGGAGGTATGTCAGTGTGGAACACCAGAAACGCTTCTTATTATGGGGATGTGTCAGTGTGGAACACCAGAAACACTTCTTATCATGGAGGTGTGTCCGTGTGGAACACCAGAAACGCTTCTTATTACGGAGGTGTGTCAGTGTGAAACACCAGAAACGCTTCTTATTATGGAGGTGTGTTATTGTGGAACACCAGAAACGCTTCTTATTACGGAGGTGTGTCAGTGTGGAACACCAGAAACGCTTCTTATTACGGAGGTGTGTCAGTGTGTAAAACCAGAAACACTTCTTATTATGGAGGTATGTCAGTGTGGAACGCCAGAAACGCTTCTTATTATGGGGGTGTGTCAGTGTGGAACACCAGGAACACTTCTTATTATGGAGGTGTGTCAGTGTGGAACACCAGAAACGCTTCTTATTATGGAGGTGTGTCAGTGTGGAACACCAGAAACACTTCTTATTATAGATGAGTGTCAGTGTGGAACACCAGAAATGCTTCTTATTACAGAGGTGTGTCAGTGTGGAACACCAGAAACACTTCTTATTATGGAGGTATGTCAGTGTGGAACGCCAGAAACGCTTCTTATTATGGGGGTGTGTCAGTGTGGAACACCAGGAACACCTCTTATTATGGAGGTGTGTCAGTGTGGAACACCAGAAACACTTCTTATTATAGATGAGTGTCAGTGTGGAACACCAGAAACACTTCTTATTATGGAGGTCTGTCCGTGTGGAACACCAGAAACGCTTCTTATTGTGGAGGTGTGTCAGTGTGGAACACCAGAAACACTTCTTATCATGGAGGTGTGTCAGTGTGGAACACCAGAAACGCTTCTTATAATGGAGGTGTGTCAGTGTGGAACACCAGAAACACTTCTTATTCTGGAGGTGTGTCCGTGTGGAACACCAGAAACGCTTCTTATTACCGAGGTGTGTCAGTGTGGAACACCAGAAATGCTTGTTATTATGGAGGTGTGGCAGTGTGGAACACCAGAAACACTTCTTATTATAGAGGAGTGTCAGTGTGGAACACCAGAAACGCTTCTTATTACGGAGGTGTGTCAGTGTGGAACACCAGAAACACTTCTTATTATGGAGATGTGTCTGTGTGGAACACCAGAAACGCTTGTTATTACGGAGGTGTGTCAGTGTGAAACACCAGAAATGCTTCTTATTACAGAGGTGTGTTAGTGTGGAACACCAGAAACGCTTCTTATTACGGAGGTGTGTCAGTGTGGAACACCAGAAACACTTCTTATTATAGAGGAGTGTCAGTGTGGAACACTAGAAACGCTTCTTATTACGGAGGTGTGTCAGTGTGGAACACCAGAAACGCTTCTAATTATGGAGGTGTGTCAGTGTGGAACACCAGAAACGTTTTTTATTATGGAGGTGTGTCAGTGTGGAACACCAGAAACGCTTCTTATTATGGGGGTGTTTCAGTGTGGAACACCAGAAACGCTTCTTTTTATAGAGGTGTGTCAGTGTGGAACACCAGAAACGCTTTTTATTATGGGGGTATGTCAGTGTGGAAAACCATAAACGCTTCTTATTATGGGGGTGTGTCAGTGTGGAACACCAGAAACTCTTCTTATTATAGAGGTATGTCAGTGTGGAACACCAGAAACGCTTTTTATTACGGAGGTGTGTCAGTGTGTAACACCCGAAACGCTTCTTATTACGGAGGTGTGTCAGTGTGGAACACCAGAAACGCTTCTTATTATGGGGGTGTGTCAGTGTGGAACACCAGAAACACTTCTTATTATAGAGGTGTGTCAGTGTGGAACACCAGAAATGCTTTTTATTACGGAGGTGTGTCAGTGTGGAACACCAGAAACGCTTCTTATTACGGAGGTGTGTCAGTGTGGAACACCAGAAACGCTTCTTATTATGGAGGTGTGTCAGTCTGGAACACCAGAAACGTTTTTTATTATGGAGGTGTGTCCGTGTGGAACACCAGAAACGCTTCTTATTACGGAGGTGTGTCAGTGTGGAACACCAGAAACACTTCTTATTATGGAGGGGTGTCCGTGTGGAACACCAGAAACGCTGCTAATTACGGAGGTGTGTCAGTGTGGAACACCAGAAACGCTTCTTATTATGGAGGTGTGTCAGTGTGGAACACCAGAAACGCTTGTTATTATGGAGCTGTGTCAGTGTGGAACACCAGAAACACTTCTTATTATAGAGGAGTGTCAGTGTGGAACACCAGAAACGCTTCTTATTACGGAGGTGTGTCAGTGTGGAACACCAGAAACGCTTTTTATTACGGAGGTGTGTCAGTGTGGAACACCAGAAACACTTCTTATTATGGACGTATGTCAGTGTGGAACACCAGAAACGCTTCTTATTATGGGGGTGTGTCAGTGTCAAACACCAGAAACACTTCTTATTATGGAGGTGTGTCAGTGTGGAACACCAGAAACGCTTCTTATTATGGAGGTGTGTCAGTGTGGAACACCAGGAACGCTTCTTATTATGGAGGTGTGTCCATGTGGAACACCAGAAACGCTTCTTATTACGGAGGTGTGTCAGTGTGAAACACCAGAAACGCTTCTTATTATGGAGGTGTGTTATTGTGGAACACCAGAAACACTTCTTATTATAGAGGAGTGTCAGTGTGGAACACCAGAAACGCTTCTTATTACGGAGGTGTGTCAGTGTGAAACACCAGAAACGCTTCTTATTATGGAGGTGTGTCAGTGTGGAACACCAGAAACACTTCTTATTATAGAGGAGTGTCAGTGTGGAACACCAGAAACGCTTCTTATTACGGAGATGTGTCAGTGTGGAATACCAGAAACACTTCTTTTTATGGAGGTATGTCAGTGTGAAACACCAGAAACGCTTCTTATTATGGGGGTGTGTCAGTGTGGAACACCAGGAACACTTCTTATTATGGAGGTGTGTCAGTGTGGAACACCAGAAACACTTCTTATTATAGAGGAGTGTCAGTGTGGAACACCAGAAACGCTTCTTATTACAGAGGTGTGTCAGTGTGGAACACCAGAAACACTTCTTATTATGGAGGTCTGTCCGTGTGGAACACCAGAAACGCTTCTTATTATGGAGGTGTGTCAGTGTGGAACACCAAAAACACTTCTAATTACGGAGGTGTGTCTGTGTGGAACACCAGAAACGCTTCTTATTACGGAGGTGTGTCAGTGTGGAACACCAGAAACGCTTCTTATTATGGAGATGTGTCAATGTGGAACACCAGAAACGCTTGTTATTATGGAGGTGTGTCAGTGTGGAACACCAGAAACACTTCTTATTATGGAGGAGTGTCAGTGTGGAACACCAGAAACGCTTCTTATTACGGAGGTGTGTCAGTGTGGAACACCAGAAACGCTTCTTATTACGGAGGTTTGTCAGTTTGGAACACCAGAAACACTTCTTATTATGGAGGTGTGTCTGTGTGGGACACCAGAAACGCTTGTTATTACGAAGGTGTGTCAGTGTGGAACACCAGAAATGCTTCTTATTACAGAGGTGTGTTAGTGTGGAACACCAGAAACGCTTCTTATTACGGAGGTGTGTCAGTGTGGAACACTAGAAACGCT
Source organism: Gymnothorax reevesii (assembly GCA_029721435.1). Taxonomy (NCBI): domain Eukaryota; kingdom Metazoa; phylum Chordata; class Actinopteri; order Anguilliformes; family Muraenidae; genus Gymnothorax; species Gymnothorax reevesii. Next base: position 1,003,097 of record CM056589.1, on the reverse strand, counting down.
TCTTATTACGGAGGTGTGTCAGTGTGGAACACCAGAAACGCTTCTAATTATGGAGGTGTGTCAGTGTGGAACACCAGAAACGTTTTTTATTATGGAGGTGTGTCAGTGTGGAACACCAGAAATGCTTCTTATTATGGGGGCGTTTCAGTGTGGAACACCAGAAACGCTTCTTTGTATAGAGGTGTGTCAGTGTGGAACATTAGAAACGCTTTTTATTATGGGGGTATGTCAGTGTGGAAAACCAGAAACGCTTCTTGTTATGGGGGTGTGTCAGTGTGGAACACCAGAAACCCTTCTTATTATGGAGGTGTGTCAGTGTGGAACACCAGAAACACTTTTTATTATAGAGGAACGTCAGTGTGGAACACCAGAAACGCTTCTTATTACGGAGGTGTGTCCGTGTGGAACACCAGAAACCCTTCTTATTATGGAGGTGTGTCCGTGTGGAACACCAGACACGCTTCTTATTATGGAGGTGTGTTAGTGTGGAACACCAGAAACGCTTCTTTTTATGGAGGTGTGTCAGTGTGGAACATATTTGCGATGAAAGAGGATTATTCTGCCCCGATGAACATCAACCCATTTCTAACCTAAAGACCAAGGCTTCACAGCACATCCAAATCTGGTGGTCGCCGGACCCTCGTGTTGCCCCGTCCCCTGGTCCATAACAATGTCACTGTGCTCGGGTGTCTGGTCCTCCGCTTCCCCACCCGGTTCCAGAGTAGCTGGTTGTTCCCTGTTGACCAGCTGGATGTGTCTCCGATTTCTTCTCGGTGTGTCTCCCCGCTCTCCTCTGAGGGTGAACGAGCGTGGAGCGGGCTCCTGGTTCTGAACAACGGCTGTGGTTTTCCAGGCTTTCTCGGTGTCCAGCTTGAGTCTCACCCTGTCGCCTGGGGCGAGTGGTGGTAGTGGCTTGGTCGAGTGCCTCAGATTATAGAACCTCTCATATGAATTCTTCGCTCTTGCATCGCTATCCTTGACCTGTTGCATATTAGGCCACTTTGGTTTCAGGTTCTCTTTGAGTGTTGGCAGTGGGGTCCGAATGCATCGCCCCTGAAGGAGTCTTGCTGGACTCTCTCCTGTAGGTTCCTTTGGGGTTGCGCAGAAACTCAGCAGGGCCAGGTGAGGGTCCGTCTGTCTAAGGATTGACTTGGCTGTTTTCACTGCACGCTCAGCCATGCCATTGGCTTGGGCGTAGTATGGGCTTGACGTCACATGTTTAAAATCATACTGTGCTGCAAATGCCTGAAACGCCTTAGGCATGTACTGTGGCTCGTTATCACTGATGACCGTCTCGGGGACACCAAACCGTAAGAATACGGGTTGCATTTTACTTATTACAGTCTCAGAATCTGTGTTTGGCAGGTGGAGTATTTCCAGCCATCTGGAAAAGTAGTCTACAATGACTAGGTAGGACTTTCCATTGTGTTCACAAAGGTCAGTGGTGACCTTCTGCCATGGGAGGTCAGGCAGTGGAGTTGTGATCAATGGTTCTTTGTTCTGAGTAGGTCTGTGTGTGTTACAGTGCTGGAACAACTGTACAAGCTCTTTGATGTCACTAGCAATGCCTGGCCACCAGACTGAGTTGTTGTAGCGCTCGCAGCGCTTTGTAATGCCTTGATGTCCCTGGTGAATCTTGGTTTTCATGTCAGCCCTCATGCTAGTGGGAATGACGATCTGGTGTCCACGCCTGAGCAGTCCGTTGTGCTCGCTGAGCTTTCCACGCTCAGGGAAGAATGGCTTTGCTGCAGCCAACACGCTCCTTGCGTTTTCTGGCCACCCTTGTCTTGAATATCTCAGAATGCTCCGTAGATCTCCATCTTTCTTGGTCTCCTCTTTTATCTGTTCCAGTGTTGACTTTCTCACAGCCCAGTTTTCATCCACGGGGTTCACATACGTCTGAACCTCAGCTCGAGGTCATCCGACCCTGCATTTTTGTTTTGGGTGCCTTGAGAGGGCGTCTGCCACGACCAACTCCTTTCCGGGCACATAGACTGCTACTGGGTTGAATTTCATTAGCCTGATAAGGAGCCTTTGGCAGCGAAGTGGTGCCTTGTCCAAGTCCTTGGAGTTGATCAGCGTTACCAGTAGCTTATGGTCTGTAAATAGTTTAAAGTTCTCCAGCCCGCACAAGTAATTGTAGAATCGCTCTGATGCCCACACTCCTGCTAGGCACTCCTTTTCAATCTGCGTGTAGCGCTTCTCAGCATCTTTCATGGTCCTGGAACAGAATGCTACCGGTTTCAGCTTGCCGCAGTGCCCCTGGAGGAGCACTCCACCAATGCCATAGCTGCTGGCATCTGCACTGACAACGGTGGGCAGCTGTGGATCAAAGTAGCCCAGCTCCGGGGCTGAAGTGATCAGTCTCTTCACGTCTGTGAATGCTTTTTCCTGCTGGGGGCCCCAAAACCACTCGCTGTCGGACTTCAGCAGCTCATTCAGTGGCTGTAGGACAGTGGAAAGGCTGGGCAGGTAGCGACTAATGGAGTTTATCATCCGCAATAGCCTTTTCAGTTCAGTCGTGTTGGTTGGTGGTTCCACATTGGTGATTTCATTGACTCGCTCTGGGCTGGGAGTGATTCCATCCTTGCTGATCACCTGTCCCAGGAAGCTCAGTGTCTTTTGGCGGAGTTTGCATTTTTCTTTGTTTAGCCGTAGGCCGGAGGCTCGGATTCTGTCCTTGACCTTCTGCAGCCTGAGGTCATGCTCTTCCATTGTTTTTCCGTAACAGAGGATGTCGTCCATATATGCGAGCATGCCGTCGAGCCCATGCAGGAGCTCGGACATCCGTCTCTGAAATATCTCCGGCACCGAGGTAATGCCAAACGGCAGCCTCTTAAAACGGTATCTGGCCTGCGGTGTACTGAAGGTAGTCAGACGTGAACTTTCTTCATCGAGGACCAGCTGTCAAAATCCGCTGGCAGCGTCGAGGCTACTATAGACAGTACTGCTTGCTAGCTTGGGAAGTAGGTCATCTAATGTAGGCAGTATGAACTTCTCTCTCTTCACATTTTCGTTTAGTCTTTTTAAGTCCACACCTAATTTTCCCATTTCTTTTCACCACTGGTACCATAGGGGCAAACCATTCTGTTGGTTCAGTCACTTTTTTAATGATGCCCAGTATCTCCATTCTGTTAAGCTCTTCCTCGACTTTAGGAAGTAAGGGCAGTGGGATTTGTCGCGGTGTGGCTACACTGTAAGGCTGTTCGTCCTCTTTAAGCATTATTTTCACAGGCTCACCTCTAAGTGTGCCAACGTCTCCATATACCCAGTCACTGACCGCATCAATGCACTTTATCAGCCCCATGTTAATTGCAACTGTGCGACTGAGTAGGTTCTCCCCACCTGACTTCACTACTACAACTCTGAAATAGCACTGTTGCCATTTGTCATTGACCTGGGCTTCTGTACTGGCCATAAACTGCCCTCTAGTGGTCACTGTGCCACCTGGACTCTGCAGGGTGGTTTTAACAGGCTTAAGCCTAGGCTTCCTGGCTAATCGCTCTAAAGTAGCTTCCGAAATGACAGAGGTGTCTGCTCCTGAATCAATTTTGAACAGTACTGGGCTTCCATGAACGACTATTGTTGTGCGCCATGGTGGCTCATCATCTGCAATTATTGCATCATCACATTTCTCCTCCTTACCTTCCTCTGTGAGCGAGCCCAGAAACCACTTATTCTCCTCTTCTTCACGTTCTGTCACTTCTTGTATGGATCTAGATTGACAAACCGCTGCAAAATGTCCCCCTTTTTTGCATATCAGACAACTTTTCCCTCTCGCTGGACATACCCCCGTCCTGAAGTGGCTACGCCCACATCTGGTGCACCTGTTGTCATCCCTGTCGCTGTTCTGTCTGAGCTGACTTGCGCTGGATTGCGGGTCTTGTCGCCTACCTCCCTGCTTGAATCTGGATTTATTTCTGACCTCCTCCACTTGCTCAGTGACGGCAGCTCCCTGCGCGTTCTGTGCCTTTACTATCTCGGAGTGTCGCGCCATTTCTATGGCATCTCGCAGTGTCAAGTCATTCCGCATTTGCAGTTTCTGTGATAACTGCTTATCGCCTATGCCGATCACCAGCCTGTCTCATATTTGTTCCTCCTTTAGATTCCCGAAATCGCAATTTTCGGATAACTCATACAACTGTCGGATGAAAGCTTCTACTGATTCTCCTGCATTTTGCACTCTAGCATGAAACTTAGCTCTCTCGAAAATAATGTTGCGTTTGGGAACGAAGTGTTCGTCAAATTTCCTCAAAACAACCCCGTAGTCATCTGGGCTTTCATCGCCATTGTATACGAACGACTTAAAGACGTGCTCTGCCTCCGGCCCCATAGTATAAATCAATGCACTGACCTGGAATTCCTCCTCCTCATCAGTCAGCTTGCTAACAGTCCTGTCACGTGAAACACGTTGTTTCCAATCTGGCCAATTTGATGGCCTGGCGAAGTCAAACTTGTCAGGAGGTGTAAACTTGGCCATCTGTCAACTTTACTTCTGACACCATGTAACGATTTTATAATTAGATTGATCACAAGAAGACACGGAGAATCAGACTGTTGTGTAAACCGTGTATTCTTTCAATTCAGCGCCAGATTGCCAGACAGCTCCGAACATGCGCAGTAGTGCAGTGCGTCTGAACATGACGTGCTCACATTAACAATCACGTGACAGTTAGAGTAAAAGCTAAAGTGGGTTTTTTTCCGATCAACATTTTCATATGTTGAATGTTTGTGCACCAAATCACGAAGCTGTACGTCGCTGAGGTGTAAATTATGATGAAGCTTCGTCTGGGTTGGATAAGTTAAGTTTATTGAAACCCCAGGTCCGTGGGAGCATCATAAGGAAACCGTTCGTTGGCTACGTCAGTGTAAAAGTAGGCTGCGAAGCTGACGTTATGGTTCAGATACTTACAAAGTCACTGTCGCTGCTACTGCTATAATGATTCATTTAGGTTAAATTATAACTCGCGAATTTGTTTTTCCGCTGCGCGGAATTGGAACACAAGAACGCGAAATTTCGCGCCGAGTTCGGTTTGGTTTACGCGGAATTTTCGTTTCGCGTATTTTCTATTGCTAAACCAAACCATTGATAGAGGTGCTGTGAGATTCCAACTCTTATAAATTCATGGAACCTCGTTTCCATTTTCCTTTTACTATTATTATAAGTGGAGCCTAATACATTCGCTCAAACCATTTAAATTTTATTATTTACTAGGCTACATATTGGGGCTTTAGATCCATATGAAGTGAAGTAGTGGAGTAAACCAGCTTCGTGCAATTGAGCCTATATGTCATGCTGATGTTTTGTCGCGACGCTATAAGCTACATAGATTATTTAGACTCTGAAATGGATATTGCCTTCGCAAGTAATTGAAACACGAGACTCGTTTCCTCCCCAGTCCATTTAGTAGCAATATTAAAGCTATCTTCACTTTTGGAATGGAATTGCAATGAATGATGCTCTGTGCCTCTCTTCTCGCACTATATTTCACTTTCTGAATTATTAGGATGATAGACGAGCGACACTTCGCTTTTGGTGCAATCAGGTATACTTCTCTTCTGGTGCTATACTCTGCTTTTCAAATGGAATTGGAAAGGATAACGAGCTATGTTTAAATTTTATAGTGTGATATAGGCTACTTCACTTTGGTGCTATACTCCACTTTCCGGACGGAATTGGGATGAATAACGAGCAGCACTTCACGTTTCAAATGGATTTGGAAAGACGTGCTGCTCCAGCGACAATCATGCAGTTTTTTTCACCGTGCTTCCATGTCGTACGGGAGGGTGGGATATGTCCGTGAAATCCCGCTTCTAACTAAATTTTGAAAGATTTCAATTATAACCAACCAGAAACTGAGAATTTAATGCTACATCCGTTTCAATCAAACTAACTTCCGTTTCCATCAAGCTCTCTCACACAATCACCTATTCTCATTCACGTACACTATCATTCTGTTTTACATTCATTATCATTTTGTCACTTGAACAAGTTTAAGTTTGTATGAGAGTATAATGGTGTGTGTGTGAGAGAATGATGGTGTGTGTGAGAGAGAATGATGGTGTGTGTGAGAGAGAATGATGGTGCGTGTGAGAGAGAATGATAGTGTGTGTGTGTGTGAGAGAATGATAGTGCGTGCGTGAGAGTATAATTGTGTGTGTGTGAGAGAATGATAGTATGTGCGTGAGAGAACGATAGTGTGTGCGTGACAGTATAATGGTGTGTGTGTGAGAGAATGATAGTACGCGCGTGAGACAATGATAGTGTGTGCGTGAGAGAATGATAGTGCGTGTGTGAGAGTATAATGGTGTGTGTGAGAGAGAATGATAGTGTGTGTGAGAGTACATTGGTGTGTGTGTGAGAGAATGATAGTATGCACCTGAGAGAATGATAGTGTGTGTGAGAGAGAATGATAGTGTGTGAGAGATTATGATGGTGTGTGTGTGAGAGAATGATAGTGTGTGCATGAGAGTATTATAGTGTGTGTGAGAGAGAATGATAGTGTGTGTGTGTGAGAGAATGATAGTGTGTGCGTGAGAGTATAATGGTGTGTGTGTGTGAGAGAATGATAGTGTGTGTGTGAGAGAGAATGATTCTTTGTGTGAGAGAGAATGATGGTGCGTGTGTGAGGAAATGATAGTGTGTGCTTGAGATTATAATGGTGTGTGTGTGAGAGAATGATAGTATGTGTGAGAGAGAATGATGGTGTGTGCGTGAGAGAATAATGGTGCGTGTGTGTGTGACAGTGATGGAGTGTGTGTGTGTGTGTGTGACAATGATGGTGTGTGTGAGAGTATAATAGCGTGTGCGTGAGAGAATGATGGTGTGTGTATGAGTGAATGATGGTGTTCGTGTGACAGTATGATAGTACATGTGAAAGCAAGTATGAATTCTGTCTCAAATGGCTTCTCATATGAATTCTCTCCCAAACGGCCTCTCATACAAATTTGGCAGCTGATTGCAAATTCAGTGCTTGCTTCTCATTAAGGTAGGTCTTAATATCATCCTTATCACAGTTCTTGAATTCTTCGACTAACACCATCTCTTTTAGTGAGTTGAAATCATCCTTGACCTCCATAGAAGTACACCAGCGCTCAAAGCAAAGCTTCTTCTTGTCAGCAAATTGCACATAAGTCTGATTGTCAGATTTCTTCAGGCCTCTGAATTTCTGTCAGTAAGCCTCTGGAACCAACTCATAAGCTCTCAAAATAATTTTTTTGACAACCTCATAATCAGAGGAATCATCTGCAGACAAAGCCGAATAGGCTTGTTGAGCTTTACCCTTGAGGACAGTTTGTAACATCAGAGGCCAGTGTTCCTTTGGCCACTGGCAACTCTTTGCTTCCTTTTCAAAACACTGGAAATACTTCTCAACTTCCTTCTCCAGCTTTTCCTCCTGGCTTTCACGAAATTTGTTTTCAGTTGCTATTTTGATTTTTAGTAGCTCCATTTGGAGCCTTTCTTCCCTATCTAACCTCTGTAAATCAAAATCTCTCTGTCTCTGTTTCCTCTTTCTCTTTCTCGAATTCTCGTTGTTTTTCTTCTCTTGCTAATTTTTCTAACTCAAACTGCCTTTCAAATGTATCCTTCTTGCAATTTCTCCTACTACTTTACTCTCTCAATTTTTCTCCTTATATACTGTTTTGCAGCCCCCTCCCACATTTAGACTTTTTTTTTCTCTCTGGGACTTTACCCTCTCAAACATGCCCAGGACATGCCCAAACCCAGCTCCAGACGGGGCTTAACAAAAAAAGTCAATACTGCCATCTAGTGGCTTCTTTCCACATTACACCATAAAGTAATGAAAAATTTCAAATTTCAAATTTCAAAAATTCAAAATTTTTCCATTGATTCCTATGGGCAATAGGTCAAGTAGTTCATCTACCAAATTTCAGCCCAATCGTTCCAACGGTTGGACATAATTTAACTTAATCTGACAAATTCAGAAAATCCTGAAATGACCCTAATTTTTTTCAAAGGTGGGCTTTGTCCTTCCAGTTAGTTTTCTGCAGTTAAAGACACCAATATCACAACCAAACGCTGATCAGTGTGCAAATGATCAAATCCAAACTTTAAAAGCCAAGGTCACGTAAAAGGTCCAAAACATATTTTGGTCAATAAGTTTATTTGTAATACAGCTAGAGTCGTGAAACCAGCGCCATTCTGTTCCTCAGTCCAGTGCGGTCCAAGCGCTTGGCTGTCATGATGATGTCACTACATCACTATGATGTCGGTGTGTCAAAATAACGTCACAAAGTGAAGCAAATTTTCAAATTTCTAAAAAATCTGATTTTCCGACTCAGTTCTTTTGGCAATAGGTCAGGTAGATTACCCATCAAATTTCTGCCAAATTGGTCCAACAGTTGTCATGGAATTGTTAATCTGATATAAATTTTGAAAGCCCAAAAATTATCTTGATTTCTCGAAGGCTTCTGTAGGTTTGTCTCATAAGATAATCGTATTTAATTAAAGGCATGAATATAAAATTAAAGCTGCAAGCAGCTTTGAACGGGCCCTCGCACCCATGTGCACATTGGGGGTAGTGGAGAGATCCTGACGGGTGCAGGTGTGCTCTCGCGACCAGTGGACAGGTCAGGTACAGGCACCATCCTGAGTTAGATTTAGAGCGAATCGGACAAAGCAGAAAGGAGTAATGAAAAGTTGATAGTTCGTCCATCAGGAGGCGCTCTGAGCATAACCAAATCTGGGCAGATGCATTCAGGGGCAAGTTTAGAGCAAATTAGCCAATGTCAATGTAAAATGGCATTTCCTGTTTCCACAAGGGGGCGCTATAGAGACATTTTGCTCCCCCCAAAGACGAGGCCCCTATCAGATTTAACACCTTGCCATCCTTGGCCTGTGTATCAATTTTTATGATGATATGAGTTCAGTAAAGACATCAAAAACACAAACGTATTTTCATGGCAAGGGATCCATCTTCGCTGAATTGCCACACAAACGTCATCACATGTAGCTTCCCAGCATTTATAATGTAGCTTCACCAACTTATTCTGCATGTTTTAGACGTGGAATGAAGTTGATGAGTTTAACTACTTGTCAACAGTATGTGTTAAAGTAAAAAATGGGCACTTCCTGTTACTACCAGGGGGCACCAATAGTAAAGTGGGAAGTTATAATATTGTGACATTCAGGGCGAAGCCCTCATCATTTCCAGCAAGATTGAAGGTTCTTCGGTCAACTATGTTGGCATGAGAGCAGTTTGAAATTTTCTTGGAGAGTCGCCAATATTTGTCATGCCCTAGCAGCCACAGCCTTTGACCGACAGACATGCAGAGCACAAGTTTTGATCAACTTGGTCTCCAGATGATCAGTACCAAATTTGAAGTCAATCAGTCGAAAACCCGCGGAGTTCATTTTAAAATTGAAAAATTCAAATCAAAATGACTATCTCCCAGTTGGGTTTAGGGCAAGGCTCCAATGAGTTTTTGTATGTCTGGGTATGTTACATAGGCCTATCGAATGTCATCTGCCTACGACAAAGTAACAGTACCGGTCACTTCCTGTCACCACCAAAGGGCGCTATTAGTAAAAGTGGGAAATTATTTTTTTGTGATGTTCAGGGCAGAGCCCCCATCATGTCCAGCAAGTTTGAAGCTTCTACGATCAAGTATGTTGGCGTGAGAGCATTTTGAAATTTTTTTGGCAAGTTGCCAATTTTTGTCATACACTTGCAGCCATGCCCTTTGTCTGACAGACATGCAGAGTACAACTTTTGATCAATTTGGTTTCTAGATGATCTCTACCAAATTTGAAGTCAATCGGTCGAAAATCCTTGGAGGAGTTTGTTTTAAAATTGAAAAATTCTAATCAAAATGGCTGACTTCCTGTTGAGTTTAGGGCAAGGCTCCAATTAGTTTTTTGAATGTCTGGGTTTGATACATATTTGTATCGAATTACATCAGCCTACAACAAAGTAACCAAACTGGTCACTACCTGTCACCACCAGGGGGCACTATTAGTAAAGTGGGAAGTTATTATATGGAGATGTTCAGGGCGGAGCCTTCATTATTTCCAGCAAGTTTGAAGCTGCATCGATGAAGTGTGTTGGCGTGAGAGCATTTTGAAATTTTTTTGGCGAGTCGCCAAACTTTGTCACGCCCTAGCAGCCACAACCTTTCACCAACAGACATGCAGAACACAAATTTTGATCAGCTTGCTCTCTACATGATCTGCACCAAATTTGAAGTTGATCGGGCAAAATTCCGAGGAGTTCGTTTTCAAAGAAAAAACTGGTCACTTCCCGTTACAACTGGGGGGCGCTATTAGTAATGTGAAATGTTCTGATATGGGAATGCTCAGGGCGGAGACTTCATGATGTCCAGCATGTTTGAAGCTGCTACAATCAAGCTTATGGGCGCGAGAGCATTTTGAAATTTTTTTGGCGAATCGCCAATTTTTGACAAGCCCTAGCAGCCACGCCCTTTGACCTACAGACACGCAGAGCAAAACCTTTGATCAGCTTGGTCTCTCAATGATCTGGACCAAATTTGAAGTCGATCCGGCAAAATTCCTAGGAGGATTTCATTTTAAAATTCAAAAATTCTAATCAAAATGGCCGACTTCCTGTTGGGTTTAGGGTGTGGCTCCAATAGTTTTTTTGTATGTCTGGGTATGATACATATGATTACTGAATTTCGTCTGCCTACTAGAAAGTAACCGAATATCCCAATGGGAATTTTGAAACGTGTTTAGGGGGTGCTATTTTGGCCTTTTGCGACGACCATAAAAGAGCCCCCAAAAATATCGAATTTCGGATCCAGCTGGATGAATTTGCGTTTTCACAATTGGGAAAAGGGCGAAATTGGCCTTTGAATTGTCGGAAGAATAATTAAAAAAATAAATAAATAATAATAATAAATAGCGCGATTTCAATAGGGCCCTCCGCAGACCACTTGCAGTCGGCTCGAGCCTTAATAATAAACTGCGCGATTTCAATAGGGCCTTCGCAGATGACTTGCAGTCGGCTCAGGCCCTAATTAGTGTGCCAATTGTCAAATCTTAAGTTTAGTGGTCAAGGTCGTGTGGGTTTTACGACTCAATTATTAGGACCCATCTGAAAAAGGTGTTGTTTTCTATCTAAAAATTTACATATTATGAATGTTATCATCAACGTCAAGGTCACACAAACAATAAAACAATAACATATACAGTTGATTACTTTTACTTTTATTTGTGTTGTAGCTAGAGAATTGAATCAAACATCAATTTTAATGTGAGATCATTGCAGTCCAAGGGGTCACAAGTGCCCATGACAGCGCTCTGATGTAAGTACGTCAAAATGACGTCATAAAGTAGTCCACAACTTTCGTCTCAGAAGGCAGACATTGTTAATGATGTAAAACCCACACAGCTAAACCAACCACGGAAGAGCTGGGAGCGAAGGTTCAAGCGTGTACTCAGGCTGTTGTGAGGCAAAATTAAAATTATATTTATGAACTTTCTCCGTTCGCAAACGGGGCCTTGCTATGATCACGGATATATCTAATCTGCCGCCATGCGGTGAATTATCCAATGTGATTATTAGGATATTCCACTCGAAAGAGTCAGGACATCAGACATATCAGCGATCACTGCAAAAGAATCGTAACCATTATTGTATTTAATCTTGTTTCAAACCTGACTCCATTTAGAATTAGAATTTTATCATTTATGGAGAACATACGAAGACCTCGGCCGGATTACCCCCCGGATTCGTAAATGAAGGCCGGCGTCACTAAATATCTGCTCTCGGGTTTAGCATTATTTTTGAAGCTTAGGTTCGTTGGTAGTACAAGAGGATGGGAGGCTATCATCACAGCAACAGCATCTTTTGGCATAAATACTGCAAACCCAGATCTGAACGCCTATGGGTTCCTTGAGGGAATTTTTTATAGATAACTGACGTCTCGTCCATGGGTTTCCTTAAGGTTAAAATCCCAGAACCGGCAATACATAAACCCTTTATGTAAACAGTTCATGATTGTCTCTCCAACTTAATAAAACCAATTCTCATCTCAAAGCCGTTGATCAGTCAGTCCTTGGTTGAGCTGAACCCCTAAGTCTCCGTCGTAACGTGCCTAGAATGAATGTACAAGTGTTAAGAGTCACTGAGACCATGCAAGTTTAAAGGAATAACAATAATTTCACCAGGTAGGCAAGAGCTTAAATCAAACAAATAAAAGTTAAGCCAAGTACAAGTTACAAACAATTTAGAAAATGAGAGGGAAGTCATACCTGGCAAAAAAGGCTACACACGGAGCAAGCGTGCGGGAAATTCGGATTACGAAGCTTCACTTAGCAAGAAATAACGCACGGACCAATCTGTGGGAAGTTGTTTACAATCTTACCTGACTGTATGGTATGGGCTACACACGGCATAGGGATGCATGCGTGGGAAGTCGTCTGCAATCTTCCCTGACTAGGTCGTCTCTCTCAGATTTAAGGCTAGTTGATCATAGCGGCTCAGCCTGCACAGATGGCCCAAATTGGAATTTAGAGTTCCCCCTCGGAGGAAATAAGAAAACAATTATTGTTCAAAGGAGATAATAAAAGTTTTTAGATAAGTGAGAGGACCTTGGAGACAGAGCTCGGGGGGGTCGCAAAGCACTTCTTGCAAAGGGAGAGAGATGATTCTAAATACACCTCAAGAGATAACTCTGGTTCAGGACAAATTATTGCTGGGGAACAGAGTCTATGTTGTCTTGAAATGCAGTGGAGCTGAAATGCATCTCATTCAACTCCTTGAATTTAGCTGAAGAGATATGTACCGAACATGATGAGAGAGAATTATGATGATGTAGTTGTCGTGAAATTCTTCCCAACAGAACCATTTCCCATGAAATTCACACCACTATTACCCCAGATATAATACAGTAATTCAGTGAGGATATGTGGGCAGATAGAACGGTAATAGTGGGATTTGTTTTCATTGAAATTCCCAAATCAGATCAGTTACAGTGAGGAAATGAAAGGGTGCAGTGACAGTGTGTCCAGAAGAGGTCACTATGGCACTAATCAGGCAGAGAGCACAGGTCACACCCTGCTGTGAGAGAAATTCCCTGCAGCAACCAAGCCAGGGTGTGCTCCCTTCCCCATCTTTGATGCGCTGAACACACACACACACACACACACACACACACACACACACACACACACACACACACACACACACGCACACACCCATGCTGAAGTGTCCAGTTTCAGGCACCCTTATCTCAGTGATGGAACTGAAGACCTGGTGACTTTATTACCCCATTGTTCCCAGCCATGCCTGACTGGATAAGGAAGTATAGGTCCTTATGCCTTTATTACCCCACTATGTTAAGAACAGAGGGCAACAGGCACTCCTGGCCGCATGTCCATGTCATCTCCTGGTTTCCCCAATACAATGTTATCTTTCATCTGATTGTTTTTTCGCGTAATTTTTGGTGATTTAATCTTGCCAATTCATCGTTCTCTGAACAATCTTTCATTTTTAATTATTTGTAAGTTGCTCAAAGAACAGTGCTGATTTTCTCTTAACCTGTGAGCTTCAAGTGTAACTTACTTTATGTGACCAAAACCCGCGTATTGCTGCAGTTCATATTTTTTTAGACTTTGCTGTTCACCATTGTATTTATAAGGTAACAGGCAACACAGAATTGGCTGCATTATTTCATGCTGAAACAAAAATACTCAGCCTAGCCCAGTACAGATTAGACAAATTATAAGACAATGGTGACAGGTACAGAATTCAAAATTGTTATTTTCTTCAACAGGTACAAAGTTCAAAATCATGATTATTTTCAATCCCCATACTGAATTTTTCATTTGAGACTATTATGAGAATTCACTGAGCACTTTATAAAACTCTTGGTATTTTAATATGTAAGTGTATGTGTGCTGATAATAATTTGAAGAATCTCATATTTTCAAAAAATATTTTGCATTAGCCACTTGATTATGAGATTCTTTCTCTGCAAGTCTCAAGAGCTGCGCCACAAACCAATTTCAATAATACCTTGCAACACTTGATTTGTAACAAGGCCAACTCTGATGCGAGATTCTTTGTCTCTGACACCTACGACTGAGACTATGTCAGATCTACCGGTTTTGAAATTAATTCATGTCGTTTCTCTGGCAAGACAGATGGGTATTGAAATCCTAAATATCTTGACTTGACTCGACATGGCTCGAGCTGCGCCATGTGATTATTTTGTGCGTAGCTGTATCACCCGTGTACAGCTCAGAGCATATTGGACTCATTCACATCTCCCATGTAAAATGCCAGTTTTGAACCTTCATTTCTGAATGCCATCTTGTAGCTGGAATAAAACCACTTCATAAACAGATTTTTTAGCTCAGTTTTGGCATTGAGGTGATGTAGGCACCACCCCCCCCCAAAAAAATCAAGAAAAATTCTGAAAATTTTTGCGCAATAAAATCTCTATTTAAATTTAACATCTGTTTAAGGACAGGAGCAGGTTTGCTGTATGTTACTGTAAATTGCTATATGCTGTTTTGAAAGTTAAATGCACAGTAACCTCAAATTCTTAATGAAACATTGTGGTGTCATGGAATCACTTAAACAAAGTTAAAATTGAAAGGATTGCTTTTGCCAGAAATAAACATAGGAAGTTATCAGCTGCAAAGTAAATATGAGTTTGCTATTCATCAACCACTAATAGCACCACTGCCCCACATTTTTGTTGTAAAAATGCTTTCCACAACACACAATCATTCATGAGTATTTGAATTTTATATTTTCACTTACTGACCTATAAGTCAAGTTATCACTCTCAAATGTGAAAAACCTCTTTGAATCTTGAAAAGTTTCAACTGGGCTAAGTATAGAATATTTCACTTTTCATATGTAGAATAATTTTTGAAATAAAGGAAATGCTTTCATCTTTAAGAGTGAAAGACGTTAGATTTTAATCAAACCAAAACACGTCTTAATGCAGAGGTTTGATTTGCAGTACTGGCTGTTATTGTGACAGCGGAAAAGACTCATGGCTCTTCACCTGACAGGCAGATTATGATACCATGGCAACAAACTGGGGGCGGCTCAAGTCTCCGCCCACCTGCCTGGAAACTGCTCATCTGGGCATTCATCACGCCCTTGGCCTTCAACGTCCTTCTAAACCCTCTCCGAGAGCTGTGAGGGGGAAGCCAGGGGTTTGCATGTGGACAGGAAGGAACCGACATCATGAGAGCCCCCCAAACAAATAAACAAATAAATCCTCCACAGTGTAGCATCCAGCACAGCAGTCTTTACTAACGCTGCATTTGACTTCATAAATTATCAAAGAGTAAAGAAAGTCAGTGATAACCAGGGATATGTTTGGTCTAATGACACTTATAATCTGTGCAAGATCTTAAGATTTTTCTGATTTGGTGAGTAT
Organism: Gymnothorax reevesii; assembly: GCA_029721435.1. Taxonomy (NCBI): domain Eukaryota; kingdom Metazoa; phylum Chordata; class Actinopteri; order Anguilliformes; family Muraenidae; genus Gymnothorax; species Gymnothorax reevesii. The sequence continues at coordinate 987,713 of CM056589.1, read as the reverse complement.
CAGGTATGATGGTCAGTATAACCTAGCTTTATGGGCCTGGTCAGAATCAATCGCAGTCATGGTATTCCCTTGGGAAACCCTTTAGGGCAGGGCTCTCCGAATCCGGCTCTCGAATCCAAATACAGTCCAGGTTCTCTTTTATCCCAGGTAAGTAAATGAAAACTTAGTGTCCCTGATTGGCCAGACTCTGTACACCTGACTCCCAGGTGAAGGGAGGGTGGAAAGGGGGGGGGACAACTTTGTATCGTTTCATAAGTTCTACAAATGGAAATCAAAATTTATAAAGTAGCCTTTAATAAGCTGAGAACCTGCAACCAAACCAAATTCCATTTTTTAATTCTGCCTGTCATCTCCTGTCTTTTTTACCCCTACAATAAGCTTCATTTTACTAATTTTTATCCCCCGACATACAAATGACGGGGGGATATAGTCGTCAGTATGTTTGTCCGTCCGTCCGTCTGTCTGTAAGCATTCTCTTGTCCGGAACATATCTTCATAACTATGCATCTTAGGTTCACCAAACTTCACAGATATATTAACCAGTATGAGTAGATGTTCCTTTTACGATTTAGAGGTTTCTTGATTTCTTAATTTTTGCGGTTTCCATGGAGACGTGGAACTTAGATTGACTTTGAAGGTGTCTACTTTGTCCAGAGCATATCTCATAAACCGTATGGCTTGGGTTCACCAAACGTCACAGATGTATTAACCACTATGAGTAGATGTGCCTTTTGCTATTTTAAAGCTTCTACATCATCTAATATTTGAGGTTTCCATGGAAACAGTGAACTTAGATTGACTTTGAGGGTCGCTGTCTTGTCCGGAGCATATCTCCTAAACCATATGTCCTAGGTTCACCAAACTTCATGGATATATTAAACACTAATTGTAGATGTGCCTTTTGCTATTTTGAAGTTTCTTGTTTTTTTTTTTTATTTTTGAGATTTTTGGTAATTTATTAGCTATTTTTAACTGGAAAGCACTTTGAGGGTGGCTACCTTGTCCGGAGCATATCTCCTAAACTGTATGGTCTAGGTTCACCACACTTCACAGATATATTAACCATTATGAGTAGATGTGCCTCTTGCTATTTCAAAGCTTCTACATCATTTAATTTCTTAGGTTTCCATGGAAACGTTGAACTTGGATTGACTTTGAGGGTGGCTACCTTGTCCGGAGCATATCTCCTAAACTGTGTCCTAGGTTCACCAAACTTCACAGATATATTACCCACTACGAGTAGATCTGCCTTTTCCTATTTTGTAGTTTATTGATTCATTTCTTTCGAAGTTTCTATGGAGACATGGAACTTAGATTGGCTTTGAGGGTCGCTGTCTTGCTTGGGGCATATCTCCCAAACCATATGATCTAGGTTCATTAAACTTAATTCACAGACACATTATCCACTATGTCAAGATGTTTTCATGACCACAGAATCCGTTTACGTGACCACTAGTGATCATGACATCTCTTCTCACTCATGCAAACTCTGCATTCTAATATCGTCATCATAAAAGCGATTTGTTACGATTTGTGGGGGTCGGGATACGTCATCTCCAGATGACTCTTGTTTATGCTCTTCTTCTGAGGTTTTCCATGGAAATATGATGCATATAGTGATCATGTCTGGACTAGATATTCATAGTTCATAAAATATCATGTTTTCTGAGACATATTCTTCATAAATTACTGCTCTATGATTTTGCTGGGGGTCAGGGGGATATGCCATCTCCTGGTGGCACTTGTTTAATCACAAGTCTGACACCTGTCTGACACGACCTCTCGGCCCATCTCCTTTTGCGAGTCGTCTACTCATCTGCCGCGTGCTGTCAGGCTGCCGGGGCTTTTACATTCTGTGTGATGTGTCACAAGGTGGGACGTTTCAGCAGTGACAACACCTGATCTGAATGTCCAAGAGCTGGCGAGAAGTTGAGAGGGAAGGAGGAAGTGCGTCAAAAAAATGCAGTGATTAGAGAGGCTGTCGACTGTCTGAGGGAGGACGACAGACTTGAGGCTTCTTGCCACATTTGTTGTATTTGTGATTTCTTTAAAGGCACAGGGTGTTGAGTCACTGATGAATGCCAAATGTTAACACTGCGTCATTGTTAGGTCACCCAGCTCTGACAAAGCCACTCACTTAAAGGCCACTTCAAGTCAAAATGACACTTTATATTTCTCAGCTTACCTTAACGAGCAGAACCTGCCACACCGCACAGGGATGAGTGTTTCCCAAGTTCACATATGAAAAACAAGCCAAGGCCAATCGTTAGATGAAGGGGGGGATAGGAAAAAAAAAAATAGTTGCATGTGGCAATGGGAAGCATCCAAGCACTTAGATGAATATCAGCAAATCTAGCAAAATAGGAAATTTTTTCAAATGAGATTCATGCTGGATTTGCAACCATTGCCCTTAATTAACAGTTTGAAGCTGTTATATACACAATAGTTTGTACCTTTTGGAAAATCCTACGTAGTATACCTTTAAGCAGTGAACAGTCCACAATTATAAAGTCTGTAAAAGTTGTTTTTTGATCTGGTTTTTGATGTCCAAACCACCCAATATGGTTGGTCTGGACACGACCGAGAACATCTGAGACCAAAGCTTTTTGCTCATTCGACTGTAATGTGAATATAGGCCACTGGATGGCAGTATTTACCTTTTTTTTTTATTCAGCTCAGACTGGAGCTATGTTTAGACATGTCCTGGACATGTCTGGGGCAAGTCCCCGAAAAGTAAAAAAAAAGTGGTCTAAATGTGGGTGGGGTCTGCAAAAGAGTATATAAGGAGAAGAATTGAGACAGTAGAGTAGTGGGAGAAATTGCAAGAAGAAGGATACGTGTGACCAGACCTGTCATTTCTGTTCAAGACCTGTGAAGTTTCTTTTGTGGATTTTTGTCTGCGTTTGAGTTTTTTTTCCTCACCCAGCACATCACCAGGAATCTGAAAATATTTCTTTTTGTTGTTGTATAATCAATCTTGGTCATTTAGTTGCAGAATATTAGTTTAATCGTTATTAGTCTTTGTCGGTTTCATTAAATGTGTTTAAGTTTTTAGAACTGTGTCTGTCATCCCTTGCTGTTGCTGTTGCTGTTGTGTTGTAGATTGTAATAACAAATTGGGGGCTCAAGGTTCGGGATAGACCATTTTGTGAGTCATTTATTAAAAATCTAACATTTCAGATTGTAAAATTGTCTTTTCCTATATAATTATATTGACAACAGCAATGGATGATTTCTTGGCATCACCAACCGTAGGGGTTTTGAAGTCTTTTAAAAAGACCGAACTGTTGGAAATATGCAGACATTTGGAGCTGACAGAGGTAAAACCAGCCATGCGAAAAGCAAGACTGGCTGGAGAGATAGTTGAATATTACATTGATGAAAATGTGTTTGCACCAGGAGATCTGGAACAGTTTCCAGTGGAAAATCCAAATATAGAAATGGAACTTAAATTAAAAATGCTAGAGATTGAAAGGGAGGAAAAAGAAAAACAAAGAGAATTTGAGAGAGAAAGAGGAAAGAGCAGAAAGAGAGAGACAGAGACAGAGAGATTTTGAATTAGAGAAGTTGGATAGAGAAGAAAGACTCCAAATGGAGCAACTAAAAATTAAAATAGCAATGAAAAATAAATTTTGTGCTAGTCAGGAGGTAAAACTGGTGCCTCCATTTTCGGAAAAGGATGTTGACAACTATTTCCAATGTTTTGAAAAGGTAGCAAAGAGTTGCCAGTGGCCAAAAGAACACTGGCCTCTGATGTTGCAAACTGTCCTCAAGGGTAAAGCTCAACAAGCCTATTCGGCTTTGTCTGCAGATGATTCCTCTGATTATGAGGTTGTCAAAAAGGTTATTTTGAGAGCTTATGAGTTGGTTCCAGAGGCTTACCGACAGAAATTCAGAGGTCTGAAGAAATCTGAAAATCAGACTTATGTGGAATTTGCAAATGAGAACAAGGTTTGCTTTGAGCGCTGGTGTACTTCTATGGAGGTCAAGGATGATTTCAACTCACTAAAAGAGATGGTGTTAGTTGAAGAATTCAAGAACTGTGTTAAGGATGATGTTAAGACCTACCTTAATGAGAAGCAAGCACTAAATTTGCAATCAGCTGCCAAATTTGCAGATGAATATGTTCTCACACACAAGTCCAAATTTCAGTCTAGCAGTAACAATAGATGGTCCCAATTTCAGAAAAAGGGTTACGGTGATACTCAAGATTCTTCACCCAAAGACAAAGACAAATCTGGTGATGGTGCTCAGAAATCCAGTAACAGGTCTGATCAAAGTGTGAAAGCTGACAGTGACAAAAGTGGTCTAGTTTGCAGTTATTGCAAGAAATCTGGTCATGTTACAACTAACTGTTGGTTCCTAAAAGCTAAGAAAGAAAAAGAAAAGGATACCAAACCAAATGCCTTTGTGAAAACAAGATTAGAAACTACCCCTGTAGTAGATAACCGATCTGCTAAATTGTCTGCTTCTTGTGGGGCTAAAAAGCCTGATACAGCTGACTTCGTGAGGGAGGAATTTCTTCCATTTGTGTCAGAGGGATTTGTGGCTCTGAATGAGCATACTACTCCTGTCCCCATATATATCCTAAGGGATACCGGAGCTTCTCAGTCACTTTTGTTGATAGACTCCTTGGAGTTACGTGATGAGACCGCTTCAGGGGATTTCATACTTGTACAAGGTATTGAAGGGAGGACTGTATCTGTACCCCTGCGCTCTATATTCTTGAAGTCAGATTTAGTTACAGGACAGGTAAAGGTGGGACTTATGTCAAGTCTACCTATAAAGGGTGTTTCTCTGTTGCTAGGCAATGACCTGGCTGGGGGCAAAGTAGTTCCCCCTGTACATCTTACTTCACAGCCGAGCACTGAAGATGGGGATGAGGACCCATCTCTGTATCCTTCTTGCGCAGTGACTCGTGCTATGGCTAAGAAGGCTAAAGAAGAAGATGTTGTGGTGCCGTCCAGCACATTGAATAGTCAGGACTCAGGTGGTTCGCCTCATGACTCTGATTGGCCTACTATGGTTTCTCCGTTTGAGAACTTATCAGACACTTTTATCAGTTCATTGTTCAGCCAGCCAGATGGGGTTGGTGATTCTAGTGTGTCTGGAGACTTGTCTCTGTCCAGAAAGCGGTTGATTGAGGAGCAAACTAATGATCCTGAAATTTGTGTACTAAAGAGGAGGGCCCTTCCTGATAAATAAATAGACGCAGTTCCAGTTGGGTATTATCTCAAGGATGGTGTGTTGATGCGGAAGTGGCGCCCTCGTGATATCCCTGCCAATGCAGATTGGGCAGTGGTCAGGCAAATTGTTGTTCCGAAGGTCTACAGGAATGAGATCTTAACAATGGCTCATAGTTTACCTTTAGGAGGTCATCTTGGTGTTAACAAGACTGTTGATAAGATCATGAAACACTTCTTTTGGCCTGGGCTTCTGAAAGACGTTTCCAACTTTTGCAAAACGTGTCACATTTGTCAGGTAGTTGGAAAACAACAGTTAGACCCACCTGTAGCTCCATTGCAGCCTATCCCAGCATTTGGGGAGCCATTCTCTAAGGTCATTGTTGATTGTGTTGGTCCATTACCCAAGACTAGATCTGGAAATCAGTACTTGTTGACAATCATTTGTGCATCTACCAGATTCCCCGAAGCCATACCTCTACGTAACATCAAGACAACTGCAATCTCAAAGGCTTTGATAAAGTTCTTCACGTTGTTTGGCCTTCCCAGGGAAATTCAGTCAGACCAAGGTAGCAATTTCACTTCAGGATTGTTTCAGCAGGTTGTGTATGAACTAGGTGCAAAGCAGATTCTTTCTAGTGCCTATTATCCAGAAAGTCAGGGTGCCTTAGAGCGGTTTCATTCCACTCTCAAGACAACGATGAGGGCTTATTGTTATGACCATGAGAAAGACTGGGATGAAGGTGTTCATTTGCTGTTGTTTGCAGCTAGAGAAGCAGTGCAGGAGTCTACTGGATTCAGTCCATTTAAGCTAGTGTTTGGCCATGACGTGACCTTTGCTATTGTAGAGTGAACAATGGCAAGAGAAAGAGCCGCATATCAGTCTGTTAGACTATGTTAGCAAGTTCAAGGAAAGATTGCGTGCAGCTTGTGACCTAGCCAAAGAGAACTTGAAATCAAGTCAGGGAAAAATGAAAACTTGGTATGATCACAAGGTTAGAAGCCGTGAGTTTAAACCAGGAGACAAGGTCCTTGTGTTGTTTCCCTTGCAGTCCAATCCATTGCAGGCTAGATTTCATGGTCTTTATGAAATTCTGACAAAACTCAATGATCTCAATTACATTGTGAAGACTCCAGATAGGAGAAAACCAAAACAATTGTGTCACATTAACATGCTGAAGCCTTATCATGACAGAAATGCTAGGGTTGCAGCTGTCACTTCAGATTCTCCTTTGGCCGAGATTTGTGAAGATGAGGGGGAGTTTCAAGATGATGAACCTAGAATTAAAGCTGAAGTTCTTTCATGTAAATTGTCAAATTCTGAAGTGTTGCAAAATCTTGATGTAAAACTCCAGCACTTAGAACCCTCACAGAAAGATCAGTTTGAGAGGTTGATCAAGAAATATGAGGATCTGTTTCCTGATGTTCCAAAAAGAGTTTCTATAGCCTCTCATGATGTAGATGTTGGTGATGCCAAACCAATAAAACAGCATCCATACCGGATGAATCCTGAAAAGAGAAAAATTGCTGAGAAAGAGGTTGAGTACATGTTAGAACATGATATTATCAGACCCTCCAACTCAGATTGGAGTTTACCCTGTGTGCTAGTTCCAAAACCTGATGGAAGTACTAGATTCTGTACAGATTATCGCAAAGTCAATGCTGTAACTAGAACTGATGTGTTTCCAATACCGAGGATTGATGATTGTATTGATAGAGTAGGGCAAGCAAAGTTTCTGACCAAGATTGATTTATTGAAGGGTTATTGGTGTGTGCCTTTAACTGAGAGGGCCAAGAGCATCTCTGCTTTTGCCACACCATCTGGATTGTACCAGTATGAAGTCCTACCCTTTGGCATGAAAAATGCCCCAGCCACATTCCAAAGGATGATACAGTCTACAATTGCCGGATTGCCACACACGGGTGCATACATCGATGACCTGATCACATGGAGTGACTCCTGGGAAGAACATCTAAAATATGTAGAGACGTTGTTCCAGCGCCTGACCCAGGCTAACCTGACTGTTAACCTGAGCAAGAGTGACTTTGGTTGTGCTACTGTCACCTATCTTGGCTACGTCATAGGCCAGGGTAAGGTGGCACCCATATATGCTAAAGTCCAAGCCATCATGGACTTTCCAGTTCCTGACAACAAAAAAGCTTTGCGCCGCTTCCTTGGAGTGATCGGGTACTACCGCAAGTTCCGCAAAAACTTTGCTGAGATTGCTCTCAGTCTAACTAACCAACTGAAGAAAGGCGTAAAGTTCACTTGGGATGATGCATGCCAGAGAGCCTTCGATCGCCTGAAGTCTCTGCTGTGTCACTTCCCCGTGCTCAAATCTCCTGACTTCAACAAACCGTTCTCCATCGCGGTCGATGCTAGCGACCAAGCTTGTGGATCTGTGCTCCTACAGAGAAGTGACTCTGATGACATTGAGCATCCCGTGGCATACTTCTCCAGGAAGTTCAATCGCCACCAAAGGAACTATTCCACAATAGAGAAGGAGCTGTTGGCTCTGGTCCTTTCTTTACAACACTTTGAGGTTTATGTTTGTACAGGACAAAAGCCAATGATTGTGTACACTGACCACAATCCGTTAATGTTTTTGAGTAAGATGAAAAACAAGAATCGGAGATTGTTGAATTGGAGTTTGATTTTACAGGAGTTTGACTTGGAAATGAAGCATGTGAAGGGTACAGACAATGTAATTGCTGATTGCTTATCCCGTGTTGGAATATGTATATATATATCATGTGTTTATTTGAATATTGTATGATATGTATATTTAGACAAGTGTTCACTTAACCATGTAGTATTGAAAAGAAAAATTTTGCCTTTATGAGTCAAAATTTTTCCCTTTTGGAATGGAGGTGTAATGTGAATATAGGCCACTGGATGGCAGTATTTACCTTTTTTTTTTATTCAGCTCAGACTGGAGCTATGTTTAGACATGTCCTGGACATGTCTGGGGCAAGTCCCCGAAAAGTAAAAAAAAAGAGGTCTAAATGTGGGTGGGGTCTGCAAAAGAGTATATAAGGAAAATAATTGAGACAGTAGAGTAGTAGGAGAAATTGCAAGAAGAAGGATACGTGTGACCAGACCTGTCATTTCTGTTCAAGACCTGTGAAGTTTCTTTTGTGGATTTTTGCCTGCGTTTGAGTTTTTTTTCCTCACCCAGCACATCACCAGGAATCTGTAAATATTTCTTTTTGTTGTTGTATGATCAATCTTGGTCATTTAGTTGCAGAATATTAGTTTAATCGTTATTAGTCTTTGTCTGTTTCATTAAATGTGTTTAAGTTTTTAGAACTGTGTCTGTCATCCCTTGCTGTTGCTGTTGCTGTTGTGTTGTAGATTGTAATAACAAATTGGGGCCATAACACGACCTACAACAAAACGAATGCTGGTTTCAAAGAGGGCAAGATGACCCAAAACTGCCGAAGCTTGAGTCTGAGCACCTGAGAACAGACTGACAAATATTGAACATGCCATCTCTTGAGACCACCCAAAATAAAACCAAAACCAAAACAAGGTTTGATGGAAGGAAAAAAATATCATTGGTAGGATTTTCTCCATGAATCACTCATTGTAAAGATCAATGAGATTAACAGATATTCAACTAAACTAGATCAAATGCAGGAAAGTTTTATTGAAGTGTAACATCTGGCAGAGGTAGAAAATTAGAAACTTGAATGACATGTACAGATGTTTTATGAACATCTATATATTTTGTATCAAGTTGAAACAGCAAATGCACAACTCCATCGTCAAAGTAACGGTCAGACCTCCCGAGACTAAACGAGTGAAACCAATAGTCAGATCATCGGAGACCAAACCAATGTTGGTGTCAGGACCAGTTAAACCACCCTACTGTCAGCCCGAAGGTCACCGAGAGCACTCAAAACCGACTGTGTTCTTATGTGGTCTTGGTTTAGGGTGGTCTGTGCACACTATTAGTCAGCCATGTGAAGTTGTGGCCTCTACAGTGTCATCCCATAGGCCAAATACCAGAAAATATGACAGTCCTTGGAGAACATACAAGCACATGTGCAGTAAATTTGGTGGAGAATTAGAAGTTTAAGCCTAGTTTTGATGAGGGCCCACACAAACATTCATGATGCTAGTGGCATTTTGCAGATGTACTTGTTTAGATATGCTGTGACCCAAATTTAGCAAAAATAGTCATCAAGACACTGAAAACAGTTTCAGACAAAATTCAAAATGGTGTGAAAATAAATCTGACAAAAACCAATGGGGTCCCAGCACTTTGTGGTTGGACTCCAAACTAGCTTTGAGCCTATTAAATGTGTCATGATTTTTAGGTCAAGCAAGACAAGGCACTCACATTTCAAAACATCATGGTAGACTTTAGTAGGTTAACTAATGTCCCCCAGACAGACAGCACTAAGCAGAAACAATGTTGATGTGCATCTGAAATTAGTCACAAGCTGTTCGAAAAGCAATTTACCCCATATGCTCTCCTGGGATTGGCCTGTTCTGTATTATTTAGACAGAAATCATACAAAAGAGTATTGATTAAAGAGAGCACCTGAGCCTGGGCAGTAACTCAAACCGCTAAACAGTATAACCCTTTGCACTCTCTCCCCCCTTAGTCCAATGAGGAGTCAATTCAAATGCCTGTAATATATAGCGCAAATCCATTGTAATGAAAGCCTACCCTCCAATTATAATGTATCATATGTAGACTACGTAAATCAGTGGTTCCCAAAGTGGGAACAAAGCGCAGAGCAATTGCAGGGGGGGCACGGGGTGCGGGACGCACATTTTTTTTTCTCCCGCTTGAGTTTCGGACAGCAACTGAAAATTATTTGCATACAGCAAATCGGCAACCTTGTTCCGGACAACTGAGACCGCTGACTGCACTGTCCATTTGCTGCCCAGAATACTGCGATTACAACGTAAATGCCTGTCTCGCTCTCAGCGTAACTGTTGGCCAAATCATTCATGTAGCCTGCTATTTTCGTAGATAACTTATCTATGTAGTTGTTCAAATATTTGAAGCTGGTAAAATGAGCTGGTTACAATCAATGTTGTCTAGCAATACCCAACTCGCCGCTTTTTGTCCTGTACTGATCTGCCATATTAATAACTAGAAGAACACTCAGAGAGCGCAGAACCTCCGCCAGGGGGCAGCAAAGCCAAAAGCACGGCGACTGGAACTCCGGCCCATTGGAAAGACTTGAAATCTTGAACTTTGGCGTATATCTCAGCAGTACTTTGGCCTAGATATGCCTAAATTTAATCACCTCTTCCTTGAGTTACTTCCCACCTACCCTGAAAATGTAGTCAAAATCCGGCCATAAGTTTTTGAGTTATGTTAGGTTAGGTTAATAAACTAGGAGGGCCTAAGTGACACCAAACAAAATCCGATGAATATAAAGTAGAAATAACCAAGATTGCGTCAGCTTATTCTCAAAAATTTGAATGCTCGGTAGGTCTACAGATTATTTTTATCTAGCCTCGCTACTGAACAGGAGCGTAGATAGAACCGGGAATTGGGGGGGCACAGACACGTCCCGTTATGACAAATAGGATAGTCCTGGCTAGTTCTCAAATATTTTTATTTATTGACGCGTTTTCCAATTATCGTAATAGGCAACTGAAGACACGGTTTCTCATGCAATCTAACAGCGATGAAGTCATGAGGTAAATTCCGTAAAACTGAGAATTGGGGTGGACGTAACATCTGTTTGAAAGAATTATTTGTCCAGACCTGTTCGCAGTCATTTTCATGATTAACAAAAGGTTCACTCCGAGAGCGCTCCGCACTTCACAGGTGCTGCTTGTTCTCCTCGATTAGGTAAGACGACCATCATTCATCTGGACACTTTTGCTTCATTTAAATCAACGTTATTCAAAATTACTCTCGGTATTGAGTGGGAAAAAAAGTGGCACTTGGCAGTGAAATAGGCTATAAAAAGCATGCGGCTCTATTTGACATTGATTTAAATTATTTCAGTCATCAAAATGACGTTGATTAAAATTTTTCTTATGTACCAAAGGGGGGCCCAGCAGAGAAAGTTTGGGAACCACTGACAAAGCATGCCGTCATTTCATTAATCTATTTTGTGCCATTTCTCATGATTATTCAAAAGCATAAAGCATAGTGCTGAAGAGTCCTTGTTAATGGCAGCTCTGACGAGCACCTTTAGTGGAGAAACATGAAGGAGATAAGCGTGTATCGGAGAGGGTTCCTGTCTTGTTACCAGATCACTCTCCCCTTGTCCCTTTACCTGTCTGTTCCTCACTGGGAAGGAAGCTCTACTTTCAAGCTCGTCAGGCAGAGAGCTGGGTCTCTGTGACGGTGCGTTTAGGAACCACTCGTGAGCAGGAATTCTAAAAATCGCATGCCTTTGAGAGTCAGGTCAGGATCAGAAGACACAAGGATTGCCGAGCCAAAAACGAAATCCAAAGAGCAAAGTCGACTAGACAGGCCGGGGTCAAAACCAGTAACTCAGAAGTGCGACGGTACATAGACTGCAGGCCAAAATCGTAGTCGAAATCCAGAGCAGAGGGTCAAAACCGTAAACGTGGTTGAACAGAAAATAGGTCAAAAATCCAAAAACAAGAACAAAAGGTTAAGCAAAATCAAGATCGGACAAAACCGTTGTGAAGAAACAATAATCAATTGGCATAATCAATTGGCAATTCCTTTGGACCTCAGCCCAAAGGAAAATTGATCAACATTCTGAAAAGGAATGGATTGCAGTGAGGACTCTAAATACACAAGTGTGAAGTCACATGCTGTGCAGGGTACAGGTGAATTGGTTAAGAACTAATTACAGAGTTCAGCACACATGGGGTAGTCCTAAATCACAAACAATGGGCAAAAACCAAAACGTGGACAGGATCAATGCAGACAACCTACGACAGATAAACAGCTCCGGTCAAGGAGTTCTAAGTGCACAGAGAATATGAGTGCAGGATAGCAATTAAGCATGTGCGAGAGATCTCGCTGAAACAGCGTTACAAATTAACCAAAGTGCTTGTTAGTGAGTTAGTAATATATATACAAGATCTAAATGTTGGTTTCCGTTAGTAATCTAGAAAAGCAAGGCAAAGGAAGTAAACGAGAATTGAAGTAATACAGTTTTTTACAGTTGTTTACACACTAAAATAAAAATGTTCACACAGTTAACAGATCTTTACCCTCAAGAAGCAAAACACCTGTCCAGAGCTGCACAACAATAAGCACAGACTCAGCTTCACACTTCTGGAAAACATTACACACAGTGATTCGCAAAACTCAACACGCATTTTCACACCTTAGACACAGATAAGGATTGTGAGGTTATTTTCCTCTCATTAAAAAGCGCCGGCTTGCCAATGACCACACTAATGAACGAACTGGATAATCACATCCACCAGGTGTGGAAGCACACATGTGCTTAATTGAAAACACAGCACTCAGGTAGGTGCTATAAAAGGCAGCAGGTGAGTTCACCTGTCTTCAACAAAAATGGAAGGAGTTAAAAGAAGAGGAGTGAGAATGAGAGGGGGAGCTCAAAGAGGAGAAGAGACCTACTCTGACACACACACACCACAGGTGCACGCTTGCACGCACGCACACACAGTCTCCTCCTGCGTCTTTCAAAACCCGACACAGTTGACGCGCATTGGTGTCGCGGCGCCAAAAAAAAAAAAATATATAGGCTTAGGCTATATATATAAAGTAACGAGCCTTTTGGGGAAATGTAAGGAGTAGAAAGTACCGATATTTATGTTGGAAATGTAACTGAGTAAAAGTAAAAAGTCGTCAGAGAAATAAATACTTCTAAAAGTACAAAGTACCTGACAAATCTACTTAAGTACAGTAACGGAGTATTTGCACTTCGTTACTTGCCATCTCTGGCAATCACCAATGTGCCGGGGCAGCGAGGGGGTAACATCACCCTCTGTGCCACCATTACCCAACATGGGCTCCTCCACGGCCATGCTAATCTGGGACCCTATAATGCCAATCTAATACAGATTACACAACATCATCACAGCATTAAACCAAGTGGACCACATGCAGTACATTGTCGTTTGGGACAATGTATCGTTCCATCGATCTGCTCTGGTCCAGAATTGGTTCCATCAGCACCCTCAAATTTGCAGTCTTATACCTTCCACCATACTCCCCCTTCCTTAACCCAATAGAGGAGGTTTTTTCTGCATGGCGGTGGAAGGTATACGACCTTCGGCCCTACGACCGTTTGCCCCTCATTCAGGCCATGGAGCAGGCCTGTGATCTAATCGAAGCAGCTTCTGTATGGGGTGGATTCGTCACACAAGGCGATTCCTCCAAAGGTGCCTTGCCAATCAAGACATAGCCTGTGATGTGGATGAAATCCTATGGCCTGATCCAGCCAGACGGAGAGAATCATTAGAGTTTCAGTATTATTTTTGTTGCTTTAGTTTTTCTTCAGAGTGTCTGTAAGTGTTTGTACTTCATGCAGTAATTTTTATTTGGCTATACTTTACAGTAAAAACTATTGTTCTGATTATCATTGTTTGATCTGTTGCTAAGAAATAAATATTTTCAGTCTGCAGAATCAGTGTTGTGTAGTGCTGGGTAAGTTTATAGTATTTGTGTACTTTCTCTGTACACCTCAAAGTAAACATGAAGAATGTTGTGGGTTTGTCAATATCTTTTTGTCATCTAAATTATCCCTTTCATAAATGTCTGACAAAAGTCTAGCACATGCTATTTCCTAAAATAGGGTTTTTTACAAATGTGTTTTGTATTGATCACAGTAGTGTGTAACTGACTGCAATAGTGTCTGATCATTTGAAGACAGTGTTAGTGAGATGAAAACAAAACAGCATTTTTACAAATATGTGCATGTTTTTAAAATGTGTATATATTTTGACTGAAGTGTGTCATTTTGCAAACTATCTAGAAGTTATGCAAATTGAGTCTGGTGCTTGGATAATTGTGAGAATATTTTGAAAAAAGGAGCTCTGTTTTCAAAATTGCATGAAAACAATTGAAAAAAACTGTAATATGAAGCACCAGAAACCATTGAAATCCCCTGAACCAACTGATCACAAGACAGGGGAGACAAGTGCAATGGAACTGAAAATGGTATGAACTGAAAACCGGGTAATACAATAACCATAAAGAATAAAGACAAGACTTGATCGTGAACATAAAGCATGAACTCAGACACAGCACCATGACACTCTCCTGACCTACTCGATTGAGCGTTTGTGAGATGGAGCCATTACACCACCTTCCCCCCCTCCTCTCTCTCTCTTCCCCCATCCCTCGCTCTCCTTTTCTTCATCCATCTGCTCGATGGCAGTTTTTAGACACAAAAGTTAAGTTTCCCCCATTAGATGTATAAGGGCAGCAGCTTTCCTCATCATTTCAGCTCTTAAACTTCTGTTCATTTCAGGTGAGGTTTTAGTTGGCGTGCTGAACATTCTTATATTAAGCCACAGCATGGAAAAACACAAACATACCATAAACATACATATCGCGCATACTGTGCAGCAGCGCAGTGGGTAGCGCTGTTTCCTCACAGCAGAAGGGTTGTGGGATCAAATCCAGCCCGGGGCCTTTGTGTGGACATTGTGTTTCACATGTTCTCCTCATGTTCACATGGGTTTCCACCAGGGACTCTGGTTCCCTCCCAAAGACGTGCGTGAGCGTGTGCACGTGTGTGCGTGTGCATGCATGCGTGCGTGTGCACGTGTGCTTGCGTGTGTGCGGGTTTGTATATGTGCATGCATGTGCGTGTGTGTGCGCACGCATGGGAATATATGCGTGTGTGTTTGCGTGTTTGTGTGTGTGTGTGTGTGTGTGTGTGTGTGTGCCCTGTGATGGACTGCTGAGCTGTGGTGGCTCCCTGCCTTTCGACCATATTAAGCTGAGATGAGCTCTAGCTCCCCCACCACCCGATGTGAAGAATAAATGGTTTAAATAATGAATGGATGATAAAGATGATGATTATTATTATAATTATAATCATGAGAGGAATGTGAACAGTAGGAACCTGTTACTTCACTCAGTCTACAGCAGATACACATGCTGCACGCTCTCCTGTTACTCTGCAGATGCAGTATTTAAAGCAGGTGTCCTGGGATGAGCTGAGAACAGCCAATAAGTGTTTGTGTACACAACTGAAATCACAAACACACACACACACACACCCACATCTCAGAGATTGTCCACTGAGCCATACACCTGCAGTTGTAAATTAGCACCATGCTGTTACACTGTATGGGTACATAATGTTATTAAAGTCATTTTCAGCAAATGAGCACATGCATATCTAACACACATGCTGCCCGGACATGAATATCAAAAGTTGGTCTTCTGAGGTCTCGTTTCAATATCATTGGCATCAATGAAAAGTCCTCCAATCCCCGCCTCCCACTGCTCTATCACTGCTTCTCCTCTTCTGAGAAGCCTCTCCACAAGATGTTAGAACATTGCTGGGAGAATCTGCTTCCACTCTAGTCAGAGAAGGTGTGGTTGGGCTGGGCAATAATATTGGCCAGTTGGTCCTGGCTTTGAGTCGGACTTCCAGTTAACCTCCAAAAAGGTCAGGGCCCTTTTGTAAAGCAGTCAAGTTCTTCTACAGTGATCTTGATGACCCATGTTTGTCCCGAGCACTGAGGATGGGGACACTGTTGTGCTTGGAACCTCCCTAAAGCTGCTGCAGACGAAGAGTTGTTTAGAATGACATGGGTTGCAGTCACATCAAGATTTTCCTCCTGTGGAACGCCTAAGCCGAGAGTAAACCGCAATGAGCACCAGCAGAGCAAGGAGGTTACATACTTTTGCCCATTTGGTGTCAGGATAGGTTTACCCACCCTGGACACATTTCACTTGCAACCACTTTCTTCTGGAGCTAGCTATCCCAGCATTCCTCGATGGCACGGGGCCAACTTAGGCAGCTCCTCCCTTCGGTCGCCCCGGCTCCCCATGAGCCACCTCAGAGTCAAGGTTTCCATGGAGACCCTCAGGCACCCCTCCAAATGGACAGGAATTGGAGGAGCACATTTTCAGGGTAAAATCCCTCCCCCCCTTTACCCTGACAAATACAACAGCTGGAGGCTTGATCCCCAACTTAAGAGTTGGTTTGTGCTGGAGGTGGGGAACGGCGGGTGACTGAGCTGAAACGAACAAACAGAAAGAAAGGGTGGGAAAGTCATCTGGATTGCTCACTCCCCATCAAAAAAAAGGAAAGAACCCAAAGAGTTTGCATTGTCATGTAAACAGGCCAGCCTCAGATAGACCCTCCTCAGGGATTTAAAAAAGTCACACAGAAGGTACACCATCAAACATAAGTAATTCATGAGCGTATTTACATATTTTGCTATGTGTGAAAATACACTTTTGAAGCATCAAATGAATCCTTTTTCTTCCATATCAATTTACATTTTTGCAGACAACAACCTTTACCCATTAAAGCAAGTTCAAACAGATACCTTGTCAAATTTAATGGCTAAAAATATGTACCTGCATGCCTTAAGGATGCTCAAAAAACCTTCACTCTACAGCATCAGGTGTTATTCATTTTTCTTCATGCTCTAATATTGGTCTTTAGTCAAATGTTGATCAATAATGCCCAGAGGTCTTACCACCACTAGGAGGCATTGTAGCCTGACTGTGCACCAAGAGCTCCACTACACTATTTTTTTTTTTTTTTTGATGGAGAGGGGAGTTCTCTTTGATCATGGCTGATGGAAACAAGAGTGTCTCGACGGAGAGGGTCAGGCCTCATCCCAATGGACAGTACATGCATTGAATAAAGAAGGAGATTAATTCTCAAATGGCGCGCTCATTGTTAGACTAACTTAGGCCCGAGAGAATTTAGGCCTGGTCCGAGAACAAGCCCATTACAACTGAAAGTAGGCTTTCCTCTGCGTTATTCTGATAGAGATGTAGTTTGCGTTTGCGCAGCAGCCATTTCTGGTGAACTTAGAAGGCTCTTCTCTGTTGATTTTATGACCACTTACCTTTAGAAAGGTCTGAAGGCTCGACCGGCGTTTCCAGAAGGGAACGCTCTCAGACTGTGGGTATGAATCACACCAGCTGGACAGGGGAACACGAGCGTCCTTTTCCTGCCCCATGTTTCGCATGCACATGCTGTACATACATGCACACACACACACACACACACACACACACACACACACACCATTTTCCAAAGGGAGTTCACAGTAGACCACCAGCAAATAATTTGAGCCCTGTAAAATAAAGTGTGAAATATTGTTTTGAAAGGCAAAAGAGTGCTAAATGGGTGTGAACAAAAATGTCAGCTTCTTGGATTGATGTTTTACATCCTTGAGCCATTACCCATGTACACTACCAGTCAAAGCTTCTGAACACCCCTATATTTTGTTATTGTTTCTATTTATAATTTGTTCTTGTGTAATAATCTCATATTGGTTGTATAAAAGAAAGGTAGGAAAACTGAAGCCCAATGTATTTACCATATAACAAAACAAATGAATAAAAACCTGGATCAGTCATTTCATTGATATTTAAGCAGATCGGTAATGATGGTCTAATCCGGTGCTTCTCGAACCTACCCGGAGCACCACCTGTCCTGTATGTGTTCGATCTCCCTGCTCCAGCACCGGTGAGTCACATGACCAACTCCTTATCAAGCAACTTCATGGGGTTGATAGCGAGCTGATCATTTCAGTCACCTGTGCTGGATTCCTTGCGGACTTTTCTATTAAATTGAATATTTGTTATAAACCAGTATTGAGTTCCAGTGATTTCTTTCTTGAAAACATACATGTAAGATGAAGACTTGACAAGATGTTAGGGTGTGCAAAAACTTTTGATTGGTTGTGTTCCTGGCTCTCCACAGCATTCTTTACTACGTTGGAAATGGGTGAGGGGGTTGGATCAGAGAAAACTTGACGACCACCTTTGGTCCCTTTGTTGACTCGATGCAGGCCCCAGGGACAGGAATGTGTTTCATGTGCTTTCAGAAGCCAACCGTTTGTTTTTTTTTGGAAGAAAGCATGAGCAGATGGCCTGTGAGGGTTTGTCTTCTGCAGATTGTCTGGTTCAGGATGAGCGGTGAGGGCGGACGGGATTAGTATTGTGGCGTAACCCTGTTTCGTTCCTTCTTCCCTCTACACCAGCGGTATCCAATCTTCTCTATGAAGGGCGGGTGTGAGTGCAGGTTTTTGTTTCAGCCCAGTGTTACAACAATAGATGCTAAGAAGTTACTCATCAGGGGTTTCAGTCAAGACCATAGTGAGGAGAATCAGGTGTATTACTATTAGGCTGTAACAAAAAGCAGCTCCCACACCAGCCCTTTGTGGATTAGATAGGACACCGCTGCTCTACACAGTTGTAGAGCTGGGGCTCTCAGTCTAACCCAGAAAGGGCTGGTGTGAGTGCAGCTTTCATTCCAGCCTGGCACTTACACACCAGAATCAACTTCAACAATCTATGCTAAAGTCCATGATTTGTAGAATCACTGCATGACGACAAGAGCAAAGGTTTCCATCCCACATCGACTAATCCTGAATAAGCCAGAGAGAGCTAAACCTAGCCCATCCATGGGCTGGAGCCTATCCCTGTGTGCAGGCAGAGAGAGCTAAATCTAACCCATCCGTTGGCTGGAGCCTCTCTGTGATGATGCGATCAGGAACCAGTCGCGAGAACCAAGCAATGCAGTAGATCCGATTTTATTAATAAGGGGGAAAACCCCTGCAGGGCAGAAAGCAAAGTACAAAGTCCACACTCCAAAAATCACAATCCAGTTGGGCAAAAAGCCAAAAACAAGGGCAGCAATCACAGTACTCGTGGTCGGACAAAATGGGTTTGGTACACAGGCACAGGTATCAGAGAAGCAAAGCCAAAATCCAGTAGGCGTAATCCAAACCGTAACCAGGGCAGCAATCAGAACTCGTAGTCAGGCAGAAAAGGGTCAAAAACACAGCTGCAACAATAAATCCAAAATCAAAGCCAAAAATCAAAAAGTCGGACAGTCTAGTCAGAAGAGAATCACTTAAAGAACAAGGCGGAATGAACGTGACACAAGCAAACTGAGAGAAACGATCTGACAAGAAAGTGCTGTGAAAAGACTCCTATATACACTCCAGGGGAGTCACATGCTACACAGAACAAAGGTGCTGGAAATTAGACTAATTACAGGGGGTGGAATAAGAGGGAGAACCTAATCACATAAAATAGGCAAAAGCCAAAACGTGGACAGGGAACACAAGACAATCCTATAGACAGACATACGGCTCCGGTCAAGTGTTAAGAATCGCTGATTTGTATGTTTGTTTTTAGTATGTTTTAGTAGTTTTTATTGCGATTTATTTATTTATCATATTTATTCGTTTAGAGTATGTATGTTTCTCTTACGATTGCGCTGTCTTTAGTCATGAACGTTTTCCTTTCGTTTCCGTCTTGTGGCGTCTTGTCAGTCTTCACACTCTCTACCCCACACCTCGGTGAGGTAATTCCACTTCCTTCTCTCTGGCTGTTCTCATTGGCTATCTGCACCGAAGAATAGTTAGCGAGGCACGGGTGATTAGTTAGATCAGAGTTAGAACTCCACCTGTGTTCCTTCTCTCTCCTATCACCGTCCTTACTTTTCTAGTTCCGCCTCCCTCTACAGCTGTCCTGCATTCCAGCTGGGATTACACTGATTAGTTTGTGTTTAAAAGACGCATTTTTACCGCAGCTCCCTGTCGACTCGTTTCTTCCCACAGCTCGTCTTGGTTAGTCTCGTTTCTGCGCTTTCTTGGTTTCGATTGTTGATTACTCGTTTTCTGTGTATTCTCCCGTACGTCTTGTTATTGATTGTTTGTATTACGTTGTTTGATTGCTGGTTGATTGGTTAGTACTTCGTTCTCCCTTATTCCTGTAGCCGAGTGGTAAATTGGTTTTATTATAATTTCCCACTGATTTGCTATTAGTCTCCATTGTTGTTTAATGTGTTGTTTGTTTCTTTTGAATGCGTTATAGTTGTAAAGGTTCATACAGGTGAAGCTGTACAATGCAATGTTATTGCTTCTTTTGTCCACAGGGCGGCAGTATTAACACATTTTGTTGCTCCGCCCAGTGCATTTTGGGTATCGTTTTTTGTGTCGTGTTGCGTGCGAGTACCGGGAGCTTTTGCTAGAGCCAAGATATCGGCGTATAAGTGAAAGGTAAATATACACGGGTTTTATAAAACTCTGTAAAAGAGACCGGTGTGTATACTAATGATTTTGCGATGACTGCGACAGCTCGTGTGTTCAACTCTTAGAAAATTTGGCGCGGAGCGCCGACCACCATTTGGATAGCAAGGTAATGCTATCGTAAGCTGCACCATCTTAGAGTCGTACAGAAATTGTACAGTAAATTGATTTATCTGAAACTCTTTCCGAAGGTGAATTGCAGCGTGTTAGCTGTGGAAGTTCCGGGAAGCGCCGCACAGGTTTACTGTTGATGAAAAGTAGGTGTATTTCTGCACAATCTGCTGTGGGTTTGTGACGGTTGAATGTGTACTGAAATGATGTTTCTTTGTCGTTGCAAATCAGAGCCCACTGCCGTATTTTTTTGGTTTCATTTTATTCTGATTTTGTTCTTTTATCTAATTTAGTCACTGTTTATGCATACAGCAACTCAGACTGTGAAAGCCATTGAGCTCTCTAGTGAGGAGAAGCATTTCATGCCTCTTTCAATTTTATCTGGTAAATGCTATCAATAAATTTAAAGCTACAAAAAACCCCGGATGTCATTGTGTCCTGTGTAGCATAAAACTCCACGGGCTACACAATTTTGGTACCAGAAGTGGGGTGTAGCTTCAGCATTTTAGAAAATTTGGCAAGAGAGTGGTTTCTTTCTATTTTTTATTTATTTGCAAAATACGGCAGTGGTGAAGATTGTAGGTGCAGTCAGCAGAGTTGGAGTTGGAGAGGTCAGCCTGCAGTGGAGGTGGTGACCAGTGGTAGACGACGGGGGTGCTCAGAAAGAGGTCATCGCTTCCTGCTCAACTCGACTCATCCAGACCTGCACAGGGGATTCCAGCGCTACGATCAGCTGCCCAGCACCCGAATTCGACTGCGAAGAGCGACCAAGCAGTGTTCTTCAGCAGAGACTGTCTCCGTCATATCCTTGATTCACATATTGGACTTAAGATTTATGTTCAGACTGGACTAAAAAAAAAAAAAAAACTTTTTCATTATGTCTGATGATTCGGGAGAGGAAGGTCCTTCTGTCTCTGGTAATGGTCAGTTCAGTCAGGGGTCTGGCGGTGCAGAAGGGACAGATGCTACTGTCGAAATGCAGATCCGCATGCAAGAACTCACTCAATTGCGAGATGAGCTTGTCAGGCTAAATGAGGAGACAAGAGCTCAGAGGGCAAATGATAATGGTACATCCACACGTTCATACATCTATGTTCCAAGAGAACGCCCGATCCAACCATTTAGTGGGGAGTGTAGTACAGATGGGAGGTCTGTAGAAGAGTTTATTGAAGAAGTTGAAAGGGTGTTAAGATCCAGAGAACAGACAGCAGATGAACAATGTGACCACATACTATCTCTGTTGCGTGGTCCTGCATTAGAGGAGGTGAGATTATGTATGAGGGGTCAGATGGTGACGCCTCGTGATTTGTACTCTTACCTGAGGAATGCGTTTGGGGAGAGACGTAGCACCACGCAGCTATTGCAGAGCTTCTACAACCGTAAGCAAGCTGATGGTGAAGACCTCCGTGACTATTCTCATGCACTGTCCCAGATCTTGAGCTCTATAGTCAAGCAGTCCTCAGATGTAATGCCTAATGAAAAAAATGTCCTCAGGGACCAGTTCATTGAGGGTTTAAGTGATTCAGCTCTTAGGCGTGAACTGAGGAAGATGGTTAGGGACAAACCAGACTCGAGCTTGTTAGATGTGAGGAATGAAGCTCTTCTGTGGGGGATGGAGGAAAGCAGATCCCATCGTACCAGAGTTGTGAAGAGCAGTCAGGTTAAATCAGAGGTTTCAGAAACCCAGTGTTTTGCTGCTGAGACAAACAACAGCCAATCAACTGTGTTAAGTGATGTTAAACGAGCAGTCGCTCATCAGGAAAAGCAGCTAACAGAACTAAGCAAAACACTTGCTGAGCTAGCAAGTGCCGTTTCTGAACTGAGTAGACGTACCACTCAACAGTCTCTCCAAGAGCCCATGTAACGGGCTAGGCCACAGCCACGGTTCACACCCGATGGCCAGCCGATCTGTTTCAGGTGTAGAGGTGTGGGTCACATTGCCAAAAAGTGTCCCCAGGCTAAACGGGGCCACAATGATACGGCACCTGATCCATCTGTGGTGCAGGAAAACTTTCACCCTCGGTTGTCATGAGCCACACAATTCGAGGGGAGGACACTGGCTCACCAACAGAGACACTAGATAGAAGTACAATTTTAGAGCGTGCAGTCGGGGAATGCAAGATTGTGGAGGTGAAACTTCAGGGAGTCTCAGTTACATGCCTACTTGACAGTGGTAGCCAGGTCAGCACCATTTCTGAAAGTTTTTTCAGAAAACACCTTTCAGATAAAGGGGAAAATATCCATCCTGCCTTTGAGTGGTTAAAGATTACTGCAGCAAATGGATTAGACTTACCCTATGTGGGCTATGTAGAACTTGATGTAGAAACCATGGGTCTGGTAATTCCTGAGCGAGGGTTCCTGATAGTGAAAGATTCTGCACAATCTTCCTCTGTTCCAGGTCTCATAGGAATGAACGTTGTCAAAAAGTGTCGAGAACTTGTACACACTGAGTTTGACACCACACTGCAGGGTAGACTTGACTCAAACTGGAGGGAGGCTTTCCACAACCTTACTGCTGTAAATGTAAGTGACAGACTTTCCTTTGCTAGAGTGGCTGGCAGAGAGACAGTTCATGTGCCTGCATCGTCTGTCGCTACAGTCATGGCCAGGGGACTTAGAACTGTGAGTGAGGATGGTCCTTTCATGTTGCTGGAGCCTGGGAGTGCACCTTTGCCTGGAGGTTTGGTTGTTGTACCTACCCTAGTTTCACCTGGGAGTCATGTTTTCCCTGTACAAGTTATGAACATGTCAGAAGAAGACATCTGGCTAAGGCCAAGTATCAGGCTTGGGGTTTTGACTCATGTAGATAGTGTGAAAAGTGACGAGGTTTGTGAGGTGCAGTTTCAGAGAATCTCAGCTGATACAGAACAAGTGAGTATCGACAAACAACGTGAAATACCTACAGACAGCACAATACAGTTTATCTTTGACTATGTCAGTATGGGTGGTAGTCCTGAACAGCAAGCTCAGCTGGCCTCGTTGCTGACAAAGTATTCTTTTGTGTTTGCAACAGAAGATGAAGATCTAGGTCACACTGATAAAGTGCAACATGAGATTCATCTCACAGATGACATACCTGTGACACAACCATACAGACGAATCCCACCCACACAGTACACGGAAGTCAGGGAACATATCGGCAAGCTGTTAAAGAGAGGAGTTATCAGAGAAAGCTCCAGTGCTTATGCTTCGCCAATCGTGCTGGTGCGGAAGGCTGATGGTAGTTTGAGGCTATGTGTCGATTACAGAAAACTCAATTCCAAGACGAGACGCGATGCATTTCCGCTTCCAAGGATTGACGAGAGTTTTGACGCATTGAGAGGAGCAAAATTCTTCTCGACCGTAGATTTAGCAAGTGGATACCACCAGGTGGCCATGCATGAGCGGGATATGAGTAAGACGGCTTTCACGACGCCATTTGGCTTATATGAGTATGTGAGGATGCCTTTTGGTGTTTGTAATGGACCCGCCACGTTCCAAAGGCTCATGCAAGTGACAATGAGTGATCTTGTCTTTCAGATACTCCTGGTCTACTTAGATGACATTTTGGTGTTTTCGGAGACATTCGAGCAACATTTAGAGAGACTGGAAACCGTCTTTAAAAGACTGGCAGAGACAGGTCTCAAAGTGAAGTTGCAGAAGTGTGCTTTTTTACAGCAGTCAGTGAAGTTCTTGGGTCACCAGGTGTCAGCAGAGGGTGTAGGGACCGATCCCTCCAAGGTCTCCGCTGTTAAAAACTGGAAGGTTCCGACCACTGCCAAAGAACTGCAGTCATTTTTAGGGTTCTGTAGTTACTACAGGCGATTTATTCAGGGTTTCTCACAGATAGCTGGTCCACTGCATGACCTAGTCAACAAATGCTCTGGTGTGAGGAAGACTGCAAAAGACAGTCACCAGTTTTGTGCTATGTGGACTCCAGAGTGTGAGTCAGCTTTTGAGCACTTAAAAGACAGACTTACCTCTGCTCCCATTTTGGGTTTTGCCGACTTCACACAGCCGTACATAGTCGAGACGGATGCCAGTCAGCATGGATTAGGCGCCGTATTGTGTCAGCAACAGGGTAACAACAAACGAGTCATAGCTTATGCTAGCCGCAGGCTGCGCCAGGCTGAGAAAAATGACCGGAATTATAGCAGTATGAAATTAGAGCTTCTAGCCTTGAAATGGGCTGTTGCGGAAAAATTTAGAGGATACTTGCTGGGTTCCAAGTTTGTTGTCTTAACAGATAACAATCCCCTCTGCCACCTAAAAACAGCAAAGTTAGGTGCGATAGAGCAGAGGTGGGTAGCACAACTGTCTGTTTTTGACTTTGAGGTTAAATATCGTCCTGGTTGTAGTAATGCGGCTGCAGATGCCCTCTCTAGGCAGGAGTTTGCAGGGGAGCCTGAAACTGACCCTGATGCAGATTTTGATGATTGTATTGCTGTGTGTAACCTGATGAGAAGGGGGACAGTTCTGGACCCGGGTCTCATCACCAAAGGCCTGGATTGTTATAGAGTGAGGCAGATCCGTGCGGTGGAGTCAGTGTCCGGTGAGAACACTAGGCAGGGCAACACTCCCACACTGCCTGGCTATACCAGAGAGGAGTTGATGGGTTTTCAGGCGAGTGATCCCACCCTGAAAGAGTTCAGGTCATTTTGGAATAGGGGGAGAAAACCAAGCTGCAAAGAGCGAGCAGCCCTGTCTACCCCAGTGAAAAAACTATTGAAACAGTGGAACTTCCTGCAGCTGAAGGAAGATTTGCTATACAGGGTCACTAAGGATCCGCGTCACGGTGAGGTGTGGCAGTTACTAGTGCCTGTGGGTTTGAGAGACCAAGTTTTGGAGAGTGTGCACAACAACATGGGACATCAAGGCATAGAGCGCACTGTAAACCTGTTAAGAGGGAGATGTTTCTGGGTGGGGCTCTATGAGGATGTTGAAAACTGGGTTAAAAACTGTGAGCGATGCATTTTGACCAAGATGCCTCAGCCAAAGATCCAGGCTCCCGTCCAGGCCTTTTTAGCCTCGCGTCCTCTCGAAGTGGTAGCTATTGATTTCACAGTATTGGAAGCAGCATCAGACGGGCGAGAAAATGTTCTTGTGGTAACTGATGTGTTCACAAAGTTCACGCAAGCCTATCCCACCAGAGACCAGAAAGCAGACACAACAGCTAAAGTTTTGCTCAGGGAGTGGTTTATGAAATATGGAGTCCCTGAGAGGCTTCATTCTGACCAAGGCAGAAATTTTGAGAGTGAAGTTATCGCAGAGCTGTGCAAACTCTATGGGGTTAAAAAGACACGGACGACTCCTTACAGGCCGCAGGGGAACGCTCAGTGTGAACGATACAATCGTACACTTCATGATTTATTGAGGACCCTCCCACCAGAGAAAAAAAGGCGTTGGCCAGAGCATCTTCCTGAACTAGTTTATGCCTATAATGTCACTCCTCATTCCACCACAGGGTACTCACCCTATTATCTGCTTTTTGGGGTACAGCCACATCTCCCAGTAGATGCATTATTAGGACGTAAGTGTAGGTCAGATCATAAACAGGACTGGTTGTCTGTGCATCAGGAGAGACTCAGACAGGCGCATGAGAGAGCCAGAGAGTACTCAGAGCAGAAGGCAGCTGAGAGAGTTGCACTGCAAAATGAGAAAGTGTATTGTCCTCCTGTAGGCATCGGTCAGTTGGTTTTCCTGCGCCACAGACCCTTAGGGAGAAATAAGATTCAGGATGCATGGAGCCCCACTGTCTACAGAGTGGTTGACATCCAGGGGACTACACATACTGTTGAACCACTTGAGGGAGGGCCTATTAAAAGAGTTCATAGGTCTGAGTTGAGACCTTGTGCAAAACCGGTCCCCAAACCCAGAACTAAAACTAGGTCAAAGGCTAGTATTCAGCCTGTAGCTGAGGATGTGTTACTTGAGTCCCCTGAGCCTGACTTTGTTGTTGTGGAGGAAATCCTATGTCCTCAGCTGATGCAGACACCAAAACAGCCTTTTGTGCCTGACATGGTTAGTTTACCTGTAACGGCACCCACAGATGACAGTGACAGAGAAGTACCTGAGGACGATCTGACAGATATGAGAACATGTGACACAGGAATGGTAAATACTGATGTTCATTTAGAGGTTGGTGGCAGTGACTTACCTATAGCACAGACTGGGGACAAGCACGCACTAGTAGACGTTGCTGGTAAAGCAGGGAGTAAGTCCTGTGCTCCGACACCAGCTGTCAGGCAGAGCAAACGATCTACGGTTGGGTTTCATTCCAACCCATTCCACCTGCCAAAGTCGGCCTGTAATGCTGTCTCAGTCAGCACCGATATGGTCTCACAGGTTTTGACGAGCCTTGGTGCAGTTCTTTTTGAAAAGGCACTGCAGGGAGCATTTGAGTCAGTTCATGCTATGTAGTCACCGGGGACGTTGACTATTTGCAGGGGAGTGTGTAGCCGAGTGGTAAATTGGTTTTATTATAATTTCCCACTGATTTGCTATTAGTCTCCATTGTTGTTTAATGTGTTGTTTGTTTCTTTTGAATGCGTTATAGTTGTAAAGGTTCATACAGGTGAAGCTGTACAATGCAATGTTATTGCTTCTTTTGTCCACAGGGCGGCAGTATTAACACATTTTGTTGCTCCGCCCAGTGCATTTTGGGTATCGTTTTTTGTGTCGTGTTGCGTGCGAGTACCCGGAGCTTTTGCTAGAGCCAAGATATCGGCGTATAAGTGAAAGGTAAATATACACGGGTTTTATAAAACTCTGTAAAAGAGACCGGTGTGTATACTAATGATTTTGCGATGACTGCGACAGCTCGTGTGTTCAACTCTTAGAAAATTTGGCGCGGAGCGCCGACCACCATTTGGATAGCAAGGTAATGCTATCGTAAGCTGCACCATCTTAGAGTCGTACAGAAATTGGACAGTAAATTGATTTATCTGAAACTCTTTCCGAAGGTTAATTGCAGCGTGTTAGCTGTGGAAGTTCCGGGAAGCGCCGCACAGGTTTACTGTTGATGAAAAGTAGGTGTATTTCTGCACAATCTGCTGTGGGTTTGTGACGGTTGAATGTGTACTGAAATGATGTTTCTTTGTCGTTGCAAATCAGAGCCCACTGCCGTATTTTTTTGGTTTCATTTTATTCTGATTTTGTTCTTTTATCTAATTTAGTCACTGTTTATGCATACAGCAACTCAGACTGTGAAAGCCATTGAGCTCTCTAGTGAGGAGAAGCATTTCATGCCTCTTTCAATTTTATCTGGTAAATGCTATCAATAAATTTAAAGCTACAAAAAACCCCGGATGTCATTGTGTCCTGTGTAGCATAAAACTCCACGGGCTACATTCCCATTTTGTACTCATCTGTTTAGATTCTCCTGTGTTATTCACTTATCCCATCAAACTCCCTTTTCCTTCCCCTTCCATTCCCTTAGCTCAGCCCCTTTGTTACTGTCTTTGTGCAGATTGATTCTCTGGTTACTGAACTACTTGCTTGTCCCCTGACCTTGATTCTGACTATTCTGCATTACCCTGTTTGCTTGGCAGTCGATCTGTTTCTGTTTCTGTTTCTGACCATGAGCTGTGTTAACCCTAATAAACGCCCTGCCGATGCTGAACTGCATTTGGAGTCAAAGCCCGCTCCTTTCATCAAGGAGTTCTAATGTGCATAGATAATGAGAGAAAGGACAGCCTGAGCAGATGTGGAGATTCCACAGAAACGCAGCAGAGGAGATTCGGGAAAGACAAGAGGCGGAGACTAGTACAGGGCGAGTGCTGAGAGCTTGTTAATCCATTAGTAAGTGCAGCTATACAATCCCTTAGTGCTCGTTAGTAAGTTAGTATTATATACAATGTCAGTTCGTGTTAGTAACTCTAGCAAAATAACAAACTGTTTAGTATGGGTTCGTAAAATAGAAAAGCAAGATGAAGAAAGTAAACGAGATTGGAAGGAAGGCTGAAATCCAGAAACCATGAAAGCACCCGAAGAGTGGCACGCAATAATGGGGCTGTGAGCAATGACAAGACAAGAGACCAGACAGGGGGAGACAAAGTGCAATGCATGGTAGTAAAGTAAAACATGGACCGGAAAAAACTATGGTAAAAAGTAAAACATGGAAAAACTAAACTAAAACGATGCATGAATAAATCAAAGTAACCAAATCACAATAAACATTACAAAGAATAGTCAGACATAGCAAAAATCCAAATATGAACATGGCAAAGCAGACATAGACATGGCAAGGCAGGGCAGAGGCATGGCAAACAGGCAGAATCACAACACTATCCCTGTGTACATGTGGCAGAGAGAGCTAAATCTAACCCATCCATGGCCTGGAGCCTATCCCTGTGTACATGCGGCAGAGAGAGCTAAATCTAACCCATCCATGGGCTGGAGCCTATCCCTGTGTACATGTGGCAGAGAGAGCTAAATCTAACCCATCCATGGCCTGGAGCCTATCCCTGTGTACATGTGGCAGAGAGAGCTAAATCTAACACATCCATGGGCTGGAGCCTATCCCTGTGTACATGTGGCAGAGAGAGCTAAATCTAACCCATCCATGGCCTGGAGCCTATCCCTGTGTACATGTGGCAGAGAGAGCTAAATCTAACCCATCCATGGGCTGGAGCCTATCCCTGTGTACATGCGGCAGAGAGAGCTAAATCTAACCCATCCATGGCCTGGAGCCTATCCCTGTGTACATGTGGCAGAGAGAGCTAAATCTAACCCATCCATGGCCTGGAGCCTATCCCTGTGTACATGTGGCAGAGAGAGCTAAATCTAACCCATCCATGACCTGGAGCCTATCCCTGTGTACATGCGGCAGAGAGAGAGCTAAATCTAACCCATCCATGGCCTGGAGCCTATCCCTGTGTACATGTGGCAGAGAGAGCTAAATCTAACACATCCATGGGCTGGAGCCTATCCCTGTGTACATGTGGCAGAGAGAGCTAAATCTAACCCATCCATGGCCTGGAGCCTATCCCTGTGTACATGTGGCAGAGAGAGCTAAATCTAACCCATCCATGGGCTGGAGCCTATCCCTGTGTACATGCGGCAGAGAGAGCTAAATCTAACCCATCCATGGCCTGGAGCCTATCCCTGTGTACATGTGGCAGAGAGAGCTAAATCTAACCCATCCATGGCCTGGAGCCTATCCCTGTGTACATGTGGCAGAGAGAGCTAAATCTAACCCATCCATGACCTGGAGCCTATCCCTGTGTACATGCGGCAGAGAGAGAGCGAAATCTAACCCATCCATGGGCTGGAGCCTATCCCTGTGTACATGTGGCAGGGAGAGCTAAATCTAACCCATCCATGGCCTGGAGCCTATCCCTGTGTACATGCGGCAGAGAGAGCTAAATCTAACCCATCCATGGGCTGGAGCCTATCCCTGTGTACATGTGGCAGGGAGAGCTAAATCTAACCCATCCATGGCCTGGAGCCTATCCCTGTGTACATGCGGCAGAGAGAGCAAAATCTAACCCATCCATGGCCTGGAGCCTATCCCTGTGTACATGTGGCAGAGAGAGCTAAATCTAACCCATCCATGGGCTGGAGCCTATCCCTGTGTACATGTGGCAGGGAGAGCTAAATCTAACCCATCCATGGCCTGGAGCCTATCCCTGTGTACATGCGGCAGAGAGAGCTAAATCTAACCCATCCATGGCCTGGAGCCTATCCCTGTGTACATGCGGCAGAGAGAGATAAATCTAACCCACCCATGGCCTGGAGCCTATCCCTGTGTACATGTGGCAGAGAGAGCTAAATCTAACCCATCCATGGCCTGGAGCCTATCCCTGTGTACATGTGGCAGAGAGAGCTAAATCTAACCCATCCATGGCCTGGAGCCTATGCCTGTGTACATGTGGCAGAGAGAGCTAAATCTAACACATCCATGGGCTGGAGCCTATCCCTGTGTACATGTGGCAGAGAGAGCTAAATCTAACCCATCCATGGGCTGGAGCCTATCCCTGTGTACATGTGGCAGAGAGAGCTAAATCTAACCCATCCATGGGCTGGAGCCTATCCCTGTGTACATGTGGCAGAGAGAGCTAAATCTAACCCATCGATGGGCTGGAGCCTATCCCTGTGTACATGTGGCAGAGAGAGCTAAATCTAACACATCCATGGGCTGGAGCCTATCCCTGTGTACATGTGGCAGGGAGAGCTAAATCTAACCCATCCATGGGCTGGAGCCTATCCCTGTGTACATGTGGCAGGGAGAGCTAAATCTAACCCATCCATGGCCTGGAGCCTATCCCTGTGTACATGTGGCAGAGAGAGCTAAATCTAACCCATCCATGGCCTGGAGCCTATCCCAGTGTACATGTGGCAGAGAGAGCAAAATCTAACACATCCATGGGCTGGAGCCTATCCCGGTGTACATGTGGCAGAGAGAGCTAAATCTAACCCATCCATGGCCTGGAGCCTATCCCTGTGTACATGTGGCAGAGAGAGCTAAATCTAACCCATCCATGGCCTGGAGCCTATCCCTGTGTACATGTGGCAGAGAGAGCTAAATCTAACACATCCATGGGCTGGAGCCTATCCCGGTGTACATGTGGCAGAGAGAGCTAAATCTAACCCATCCATGGCCTGGAGCCTATCCCTGTGTACATGTGGCAGAGAGAGCTAAATCTAACCCATCCATGGCCTGGAGCCTATCCCTGTGTACATGTGGCAGAGAGAGCTAAATCTAACCCATCCATGGCCTGGAGCCTATCCCTGTGTACATGCGGCAGAGAGAGCTAAATCTAACCCATCCATGGCCTGGAGCCTATCCCTGTGTACATGCGGCAGAAAGAGCTAAATCTAACCCATCCATGGGCTGGAGCCTATCCCTGTGTACATGTGGCAGGGAGAGCTAAATCTAACCCATCCATGGCCTGGAGCCTATCCCTGTGTACATGCGGCAGAGAGAGCTAAATCTAACCCATCCATGGCCTGGAGCCTATCCCTGTGTACATGTGGCAGAGAGAGCTAAATCTAACCCATCCATGGGCTGGAGCCTATCCCTGTGTACATGTGGCAGGGAGAGCTAAATCTAACCCATCCATGGCCTGGAGCCTATCCCTGTGTACATGCGGCAGAGAGAGCTAAATCTAACCCATCCATGGCCTGGAGCCTATCCCTGTGTACATGCGGCAGAGAGAGCTAAATCTAACCCACCCATGGCCTGGAGCCTATCCCTGTGTACATGTGGCAGAGAGAGCTAAATCTAACCCATCCATGGCCTGGAGCCTATCCCTGTGTACATGCGGCAGAGAGATCTAAATCTAACCCATCCATGGCCTGGAGCCTATCCCTGTGTACATGCGGCAGAGAGAGCTAAATCTAACCCATCCATGGGCTGGAGCCTATCCCTGTGTACATGTGGCAGAGAGAGCTAAATCTAACCCATCCATGGCCTGGAGCCTATCCCTGTGTACATGTGGCAGAGAGAGCTAAATCTAACCCATCCATGGCCTGGAGCCTATCCCTGTGTACATGTGGCAGAGAGAGCTAAATCTTACCCATCCATGGGCTGGAGCCTATCCCTGTGTACATGTGGCAGAGAGAGCTAAATCTAACCCATCCATGGGCTGGAGCCCATCCCTGTGTACATGTGGCAGGGAGAGCTAAATCTAACCCATCCATGGGCTGGAGCCTATCCCTGTGTACATGTGGCAGGGAGAGCTAAATCTAACCCATCCATGGCCTGGAGCCTATCCCTGTGTACATGTGGCAGAGAGAGCTAAATCTAACCCATCCATGGCCTGGAGCCTATCCCTGTGTACATGTGGCAGAGAGAGCTAAATCTAACCCATCCATGGCCTGGAGCCTATCCCTGTGTACATGTGGCAGAGAGAGCTAAATCTAACCCATCCATGGGCTGGAGCCTATCCCTGTGTACATGTGGCAGAGAGAGCTAAATCTAACCCATCCATGGGCTGGAGCCTATCCCTGTGTACATGTGGCAGAGAGAGCTAAATCTAACACATCCATGGGCTGTAGCCTATCCCTGTGTACATGTGGCAGAGAGAGCTAAATCTAACCCATCCATGGCCTGGAGCCTATCCCTGTGTACATGTGGCAGAGAGAGCTAAATCTAACCCATCCATGGGCTGGAGCCTGTCCCTGTGTACATGTGGAAGGGAGAGCTAAATCTAACCCATCCATGGCCTGGAGCCTATCCCTGTGTACATGCGGCAGAGAGAGCTTAATCTAACCCATCCATGGCCTGGAGCCTATCCCTGTGTACATGTGGCAGAGAGAGCTAAATCTAACCCATCCATGGCCTGGAGCCTATCCCTGTGTACATGTGGCAGAGAGAGCTAAATCTAACACATCCATGGGCTGTAGCCTATCCCTGTGTACATGTGGCAGAGAGAGCTAAATCTAACCCATCCATGGCCTGGAGCCTATCCCTGTGTACATGTGGCAGAGAGAGCTAAATCTAACACATCCATGGCCTGGAGCCTATCCCTGTGTACATGCGGCAGAGAGAGCTAAATCTAACCCATCCATGGCCTGGAGCCTATCCCTGTGTACATGCGGCAGAGAGAGCTAAATCTAACCCATCCATGGGCTGGAGCCTATCCCTGTGTACATGTGGCAGGGAGAGCTAAATCTAACCCATCCATGGCCTGGAGCCTATCCCTGTGTACATGTGGCAGGGAGAGCTAAATCTAACCCATCCATGGCCTGGAGCCTATCCCTGTGTACATGTGGCAGAGAGAGCTAAATCTAACCCATCCATGGCCTGGAGCCTATCCCTGTGTACATGTGGCAGAGAGAGCTAAATCTAACCCATCCATGGCCTGGAGCCTATCCCTGTGTACATGTGGCAGAGAGAGCTAAATCTAACCCATCCATGGGCTGGAGCCTATCCCTGTGTACATGTGGCAGAGAGAGCTAAATCTAACCCATCCACGGGCTGGAGCCTATCCCTGTGTACATGTGGCAGGGAGAGCTAAATCTAACCCATCCATGGCCTGGAGCCTATCCCTGTGTACATGTGGCAGAGAGAGCTAAATCTAACCCATCCATGGCCTGGAGCCTATCCCTGTGTACATGTGGCAGAGAGAGCTAAATCTAACCCATCCATGGCCTGGAGCCTATCCCTGTGTACATGTGGCAGAGAGAGCTAAATCTAACCCATCCATGGGCTGGAGCCTATCCCTGTGTACATGTGGCAGAGAGAGCTAAATCTAACCCATCCATGGGCTGGAGCCTATCCCTGTGTACATGTGGCAGAGAGAGCTAAATCTAACACATCCATGGGCTGTAGCCTATCCCTGTGTACATGTGGCAGAGAGAGCTAAATCTAACCCATCCATGGCCTGGAGCCTATCCCTGTGTACATGTGGCAGAGAGAGCTAAATCTAACCCATCCATGGGCTGGAGCCTATCCCTGTGTACATGTGGAAGGGAGAGCTAAATCTAACCCATCCATGGCTTGGAGCCTATCCCTGTGTACATGCGGCAGAGAGAGCTTAATCTAACCCATCCATGGCCTGGAGCCTATCCCTGTGTACATGTGGCAGAGAGAGCTAAATCTAACCCATCCATGGCCTGGAGCCTATCCCTGTGTACATGTGGCAGAGAGAGCTAAATCTAACACATCCATGGGCTGTAGCCTATCCCTGTGTACATGTGGCAGAGAGAGCTAAATCTAACCCATCCATGGCCTGGAGCCTATCCCTGTGTACATGTGGCAGAGAGAGCTAAATCTAACCCATCCATGGCCTGGAGCCTATCCCTGTGTACATGCGGCAGAGAGAGCTAAATCTAACCCATCCATGGCCTGGAGCCTATCCCTGTGTACATGCGGCAGAGAGAGCTAAATCTAACCCATCCATGGGCTGGAGCCTATCCCTGTGTACATGTGGCAGGGAGAGCTAAATCTAACCCATCCATGGCCTGGAGCCTATCCCTGTGTACATGCGGCAGAGAGAGCTAAATCTAACCCATCCATGGCCTGGAGCCTATCCCTGTGTACATGTGGCAGAGAGAGCTAAATCTAACCCATCCATGGGCTGGAGCCTATCCCTGTGTACATGCGGCAGAGAGAGCTAAATCTAACCCACCCATGGCCTGGAGCCTATCCCTGTGTACATGTGGCAGAGAGAGCTAAATCTAACCCATCCATGGCCTAGAGCCTATCCCTGTGTACATGTGGCAGAGAGAGCTAAATCTAACCCATCCATGGGCTGGAGCCTATCCCTGTGTACATGTGGAAGGGAGAGCTAAATCTAACCCATCCATGGCCTGGAGCCTATCCCTGTGTACATGCGGCAGAGAGAGCTTAATCTAACCCATCCATGGCCTGGAGCCTATCCCTGTGTACATGTGGCAGAGAGAGCTAAATCTAACCCATCCATGGCCTGGAGCCTATCCCTGTGTACATGTGGCAGAGAGAGCTAAATCTAACACATCCATGGGCTGTAGCCTATCCCTGTGTACATGTGGCAGAGAGAGCTAAATCTAACCCATCCATGGCCTGGAGCCTATCCCTGTGTACATGTGGCAGAGAGAGCTAAATCTAACACATCAATGGGCTGGAGCCTATCCCTGTGTACATGTGGCAGAGAGAGCAAAATCTAACACATCCATGGGCTGGAGCCTATCCCTGTGTACATGTGGCAGAGAGAGCTAAATCTAACACATCCATGGGCTGGAGCCTATCCCTGTGTACATGTGGCAGAGAGAGCTAAATCTAACCCATCCATGGCCTGGAGCCTATCCCTGTGTACATGTGGCAGAGAGAGCTAAATCTAACACATCCATGGGCTGGAGCCTATCCCTGTGTACATGTGGCAGAGAGAGCTAAATCTAACACATCCATGGGCTGGAGCCTATCCCTGTGTACATGTGGCAGAGAGAGCTAAATCTAACCCATCCATGGCCTGGAGCCTATCCCTGTGTTCATGTGGCAGAGAGAGCTAAATCTAACACATCCATGGGCTGGAGCCTATCCCTGTGTACATGTGGCAGAGAGAGCTAAATCTAACCCATCCATGGGCTGGAGCCTATCCCTGTGTACATGCGGCAGAGAGAGCTAAATCTAACCCATCCATGGGCTGGAGCCTATCCCTGTGTACATGTGGCAGAGAGAGCTAAATCTAACCCATCCATGGCCTGGAGCCTATCCCTGTGTTCATGTGGCAGAGAGAGCTAAATCTAACCCATCCATGGCCTGGAGCCTATGCCTGTGTACATGTGGCAGAGAGAGCTAAATCTAACACATCCATGGGCTGGAGCCTATCCCTGTGTACATGTGGCAGAGAGAGCTAAATCTAACCCATCCATGGGCTGGAGCCTATCCCTGTGTACATGTGGCAGAGAGAGCTAAATCTAACCCATCCATGGCCTGGAGCCTATCCCTGTGTACATGTGGTAGAGAGAGCTAAATCTAACCCATCCATGGGCTGGAGCCTATCCCTGTGTACATGTGGCAGAGAGAGCTAAATCTAACCCATCGATGGGCTGGAGCCTATCCCTGTGTACATGTGGCAGAGAGCGCTAAATCTAACACATCCATGGCCTGCAGCCTATCCCTTTGTACATGTGGCAGAGAGAGCTAAATCTAACCCATCCATGGGCTGGAGCCTATCCCTGTGTACATGTGGCAGAGAGAGCTAAATCTAACCCATCCATGGCCTGGAGCCTATCCCTGTGTACATGCGGCAGAGAGAGCTAAATCTAACCCATCCATGGCCTGGAGCCTATCCCTGTGTACATGCGGCAGAGAGAGCTAAATCTAACCCATCCATGGCCTGGAGCCTATCCCTGTGTACATGTGGCAGAGAGAGCTAAATCTAACCCATCCATGGGCTGGAGCCTATCCCTGTGTACATGTGGCAGAGAGAGCTAAATCTAACCCATCCATGGGCTGGAGCCCATCCCTGTGTACATGTGGCAGGGAGAGCTAAATCTAACCCATCCATGGGCTGGAGCCTATCCCTGTGTACATGTGGCAGGGAGAGCTAAATCTAACCCATCCATGGCCTGGAGCCTATCCCTGTGTACATGTGGCAGAGAGAGCTAAATCTAACCCATCCATGGCCTGGAGCCTATCCCTGTGTACATGTGGCAGAGAGAGCTAAATCTAACCCATCCATGGCCTGGAGCCTATCCCTGTGTACATGTGGCAGAGAGAGCTAAATCTAACCCATCCATGGGCTGGAGCCTATCCCTGTGTACATGTGGCAGAGAGAGCTAAATCTAACCCATCCATGGGCTGGAGCCTATCCCTGTGTACATGTGGCAGAGAGAGCTAAATCTAACACATCCATGGGCTGGAGCCTATCCCTGTGTACATGTGGCAGAGAGAGCTAAATCTAACCCATCCATGGGCTGGAGCCTATCCCTGTGTACATGTGGCAGAGAGAGCTAAATCTAACCCATCCATGGCCTGGAGCCTATCCCTGTGTACATGTGGTAGAGAGAGCTAAATCTAACCCATCCATGGGCTGGAGCCTATCCCTGTGTACATGTGGCAGAGAGAGCTAAATCTAACCCATCGATGGGCTGGAGCCTATCCCTGTGTACATGTGGCAGAGAGCGCTAAATCTAACACATCCATGGCCTGGAGCCTATCCCTTTGTACATGTGGCAGAGAGAGCTAAATCTAACCCATCCATGGGCTGGAGCCTATCCCTGTGTACATGTGGCAGAGAGAGCTAAATCTAACCCATCCATGGCCTGGAGCCTATCCCTGTGTACATGCGGCAGAGAGAGCTAAATCTAACCCATCCATGGCCTGGAGCCTATCCCTGTGTACATGCGGCAGAGAGAGCTAAATCTAACCCATCCATGGCCTGGAGCCTATCCCTGTGTACATGTGGCAGAGAGAGCTAAATCTAACCCATCCATGGGCTGGAGCCTATCCCTGTGTACATGTGGCAGAGAGAGATAAATCTAACACATCCATGGGCTGGAGCCTATCCCTGTGTACATGTGGCAGAGAGAGCTATATCTAACCCATCCATGGCCTGGAGCCTATCCCTGTGTACATGTGGCAGAGAGAGCTAAATCTAACCCATCCATGGCCTGGAGCCTATCCCTGTGTACATGTGGCAGAGAGAGCTAAATCTAACCCATCCATGGGCTGGAGCCTATCCCTGTGTACATGTGGCAGAGAGAGCTAAATATAACCCATCCATGGCCTGGAGCCTATCCCTGTGTACATGTGGCAGAGAGAGCTAAATCTAACCCATCCATGGCCTGGAGCCTATCCCTGTGTACATGTGGTAGAGAGAGCTAAATCTTACCCATCCATGGGCTGGAGCCTATCCCTGTGTACATGTGGCAGAGAGAGCTAAATCTAACCCATCCATGGCCTGAAGCCTATCCCTGTGTACATGTGGCAGAAAGAGCTAAATCTAACCCATCCATGGCCTGGAGCCTATCACTTTGTACATGTGGCAGAGAGAGCAAAATCAACCCATCCATGGCCTGGAGCCTATCCCTGTGTACATGTGGCAGAGAGCGCTAAATCTAACACATCCATGGCCTGGAGCCTATCCCTGTGTACATGTGGCAGAGAGCGCTTAATCTAACACATCCATGGCCTGGAGCCTATCCCTGTGTACATGCGGCAAGAGAGAGCTAAATCTAACCCATCCATGGCCTGGAGCCTATCCCTGTGTACATGTGGCAGAGAGCGCTAAATCTAACACATCCATGGCCTGGAGCCTATCCCTGTGTACATGTGGCGGAGAGAGCTAAATCTAACCCATCCATGGCCTGGAGCCTATCCCTGTGTACATGTGGCAGAGAGAGCTAAATCTAACCCATCCATGGCCTGGAGCCTATCCCTGTGTACATGCGGCAGAGAGAGCTAAATCTAAACCATCCATGGGCTGGAGCCTATCCCTGTGTACATGTGGCAGAGAGAGCTAAATCTAACCCATCCATGGGCTGGAGCCTATCCCTGTGTACATGTGGCAGAGAGAGCTAAATCTAACCCATCCATGGGCTGGAGCCTATCCCTGTGTACATGTGGCAGAGAGAGCTAAATCTAACACATCCATGGGCTGTAGCCTATCCCTGTGTACATGTGGCAGAGAGAGCTAAATCTAACCCATCCATGGCCTGGAGCCTATCCCTGTGTACATGTGGCAGAGAGAGCTAAATCTAACCCATCCATGGGCTGGAGCCTATCCCTGTGTACATGTGGAAGGGAGAGCTAAATCTAACCCATCCATGGCTTGGAGCCTATCCCTGTGTACATGCGGCAGAGAGAGCTTAATCTAACCCATCCATGGCCTGGAGCCTATCCCTGTGTACATGTGGCAGAGAGAGCTAAATCTAACCCATCCATGGCCTGGAGCCTATCCCTGTGTACATGTGGCAGAGAGAGCTAAATCTAACACATCCATGGGCTGTAGCCTATCCCTGTGTACATGTGGCAGAGAGAGCTAAATCTAACCCATCCATGGCCTGGAGCCTATCCCTGTGTACATGTGGCAGAGAGAGCTAAATCTAACCCATCCATGGCCTGGAGCCTATCCCTGTGTACATGCGGCAGAGAGAGCTAAATCTAACCCATCCATGGCCTGGAGCCTATCCCTGTGTACATGCGGCAGAGAGAGCTAAATCTAACCCATCCATGGGCTGGAGCCTATCCCTGTGTACATGTGGCAGGGAGAGCTAAATCTAACCCATCCATGGCCTGGAGCCTATCCCTGTGTACATGCGGCAGAGAGAGCTAAATCTAACCCATCCATGGCCTGGAGCCTATCCCTGTGTACATGTGGCAGAGAGAGCTAAATCTAACCCATCCATGGGCTGGAGCCTATCCCTGTGTACATGCGGCAGAGAGAGCTAAATCTAACCCACCCATGGCCTGGAGCCTATCCCTGTGTACATGTGGCAGAGAGAGCTAAATCTAACCCATCCATGGCCTAGAGCCTATCCCTGTGTACATGTGGCAGAGAGAGCTAAATCTAACCCATCCATGGGCTGGAGCCTATCCCTGTGTACATGTGGAAGGGAGAGCTAAATCTAACCCATCCATGGCCTGGAGCCTATCCCTGTGTACATGCGGCAGAGAGAGCTTAATCTAACCCATCCATGGCCTGGAGCCTATCCCTGTGTACATGTGGCAGAGAGAGCTAAATCTAACCCATCCATGGCCTGGAGCCTATCCCTGTGTACATGTGGCAGAGAGAGCTAAATCTAACACATCCATGGGCTGTAGCCTATCCCTGTGTACATGTGGCAGAGAGAGCTAAATCTAACCCATCCATGGCCTGGAGCCTATCCCTGTGTACATGTGGCAGAGAGAGCTAAATCTAACCCATCCATGGCCTGGAGCCTATCCCTGTGTACATGTGGCAGAGAGAGCTAAATCTAACACATCAATGGGCTGGAGCCTATCCCTGTGTACATGTGGCAGAGAGAGCAAAATCTAACACATCCATGGGCTGGAGCCTATCC
Organism: Gymnothorax reevesii; assembly: GCA_029721435.1. Taxonomy (NCBI): domain Eukaryota; kingdom Metazoa; phylum Chordata; class Actinopteri; order Anguilliformes; family Muraenidae; genus Gymnothorax; species Gymnothorax reevesii. Next base: position 947,831 of record CM056589.1, on the reverse strand, counting down.
CTGTGTACATGTGGCAGAGAGAGCTAAATCTAACACATCCATGGGCTGGAGCCTATCCCTGTGTACATGTGGCAGAGAGAGCTAAATCTAACCCATCCATGGCCTGGAGCCTATCCCTGTGTACATGTGGCAGAGAGAGCTAAATCTAACACATCCATGGGCTGGAGCCTATCCCTGTGTACATGGGGCAGAGAGAGCTAAATCTAACACATCCATGGGCTGGAGCCTATCCCTGTGTACATGTGGCAGAGAGAGCTAAATCTAACCCATCCATGGCCTGGAGCCTATCCCTGTGTACATGTGGCAGAGAGAGCTAAATCTAACCCATCCATGGGCTGGAGCCTATCCCTGTGTACATGTGGCAGAGAGAGCTAAATCTAACCCACCCATGGGCTGGAGCCTATCCCTGTGTACATGCGACAGAGAGAGCTAAATCTAACCCATCCATGGGCTGGAGCCTATCCCTGTGTACATGTGGCAGAGAGAGCTAAATCTAACCCATCCATGGCCTGGAGCCTATCCCTGTGTACATGTGGCAGAGAGAGCTAAATCTAACCCATCCATGGCCTGGAGCCTATCCCTGTGTACATGTGGCAGAGAGAGCTAAATCTAACACATCCATGGGCTGGAGCCTATCCCTGTGTACATGTGGCAGAGAGAGCTAAATCTAACCCATCCATGGGCTGGAGCCTATCCCTGTGTACATGTGGCAGAGAGAGCTAAATCTAACCCATCCATGGCCTGGAGCCTATCCCTGTGTACATGTGGTAGAGAGAGCTAAATCTAACCCATCCATGGGCTGGAGCCTATCCCTGTGTACATGTGGCAGAGAGAGCTAAATCTAACCCATCGATGGGCTGGAGCCTATCCCTGTGTACATGTGGCAGAGAGCGCTAAATCTAACACATCCATGGCCTGCAGCCTATCCCTTTGTACATGTGGCAGAGAGAGCTAAATCTAACCCATCCATGGGCTGGAGCCTATCCCTGTGTACATGTGGCAGAGAGAGCTAAATCTAACCCATCCATGGCCTGGAGCCTATCCCTGTGTACATGCGGCAGAGAGAGCTAAATCTAACCCATCCATGGCCTGGAGCCTATCCCTGTGTACATGCGGCAGAGAGAGCTAAATCTAACCCATCCATGGCCTGGAGCCTATCCCTGTGTACATGTGGCAGAGAGAGCTAAATCTAACCCATCCATGGGCTGGAGCCTATCCCTGTGTACATGTGGCAGAGAGAGCTAAATCTAACCCATCCATGGGCTGGAGCCCATCCCTGTGTACATGTGGCAGGGAGAGCTAAATCTAACCCATCCATGGGCTGGAGCCTATCCCTGTGTACATGTGGCAGGGAGAGCTAAATCTAACCCATCCATGGCCTGGAGCCTATCCCTGTGTACATGTGGCAGAGAGAGCTAAATCTAACCCATCCATGGCCTGGAGCCTATCCCTGTGTACATGTGGCAGAGAGAGCTAAATCTAACCCATCCATGGCCTGGAGCCTATCCCTGTGTACATGTGGCAGAGAGAGCTAAATCTAACCCATCCATGGGCTGGAGCCTATCCCTGTGTACATGTGGCAGAGAGAGCTAAATCTAACCCATCCATGGGCTGGAGCCTATCCCTGTGTACATGTGGCAGAGAGAGCTAAATCTAACACATCCATGGGCTGGAGCCTATCCCTGTGTACATGTGGCAGAGAGAGCTAAATCTAACCCATCCATGGGCTGGAGCCTATCCCTGTGTACATGTGGCAGAGAGAGCTAAATCTAACCCATCCATGGCCTGGAGCCTATCCCTGTGTACATGTGGTAGAGAGAGCTAAATCTAACCCATCCATGGGCTGGAGCCTATCCCTGTGTACATGTGGCAGAGAGAGCTAAATCTAACCCATCGATGGGCTGGAGCCTATCCCTGTGTACATGTGGCAGAGAGCGCTAAATCTAACACATCCATGGCCTGGAGCCTATCCCTTTGTACATGTGGCAGAGAGAGCTAAATCTAACCCATCCATGGGCTGGAGCCTATCCCTGTGTACATGTGGCAGAGAGAGCTAAATCTAACCCATCCATGGCCTGGAGCCTATCCCTGTGTACATGCGGCAGAGAGAGCTAAATCTAACCCATCCATGGCCTGGAGCCTATCCCTGTGTACATGCGGCAGAGAGAGCTAAATCTAACCCATCCATGGCCTGGAGCCTATCCCTGTGTACATGTGGCAGAGAGAGCTAAATCTAACCCATCCATGGGCTGGAGCCTATCCCTGTGTACATGTGGCAGAGAGAGATAAATCTAACACATCCATGGGCTGGAGCCTATCCCTGTGTACATGTGGCAGAGAGAGCTATATCTAACCCATCCATGGCCTGGAGCCTATCCCTGTGTACATGTGGCAGAGAGAGCTAAATCTAACCCATCCATGGCCTGGAGCCTATCCCTGTGTACATGTGGCAGAGAGAGCTAAATCTAACCCATCCATGGGCTGGAGCCTATCCCTGTGTACATGTGGCAGAGAGAGCTAAATATAACCCATCCATGGCCTGGAGCCTATCCCTGTGTACATGTGGCAGAGAGAGCTAAATCTAACCCATCCATGGCCTGGAGCCTATCCCTGTGTACATGTGGTAGAGAGAGCTAAATCTTACCCATCCATGGGCTGGAGCCTATCCCTGTGTACATGTGGCAGAGAGAGCTAAATCTAACCCATCCATGGCCTGAAGCCTATCCCTGTGTACATGTGGCAGAAAGAGCTAAATCTAACCCATCCATGGCCTGGAGCCTATCACTTTGTACATGTGGCAGAGAGAGCAAAATCAACCCATCCATGGCCTGGAGCCTATCCCTGTGTACATGTGGCAGAGAGCGCTAAATCTAACACATCCATGGCCTGGAGCCTATCCCTGTGTACATGTGGCAGAGAGCGCTTAATCTAACACATCCATGGCCTGGAGCCTATCCCTGTGTACATGCGGCAAGAGAGAGCTAAATCTAACCCATCCATGGCCTGGAGCCTATCCCTGTGTACATGTGGCAGAGAGCGCTAAATCTAACACATCCATGGCCTGGAGCCTATCCCTGTGTACATGTGGCGGAGAGAGCTAAATCTAACCCATCCATGGCCTGGAGCCTATCCCTGTGTACATGTGGCAGAGAGAGCTAAATCTAACCCATCCATGGCCTGGAGCCTATTCCTGTGTACATGCGGCAGAGAGAGCTAAATCTAACCCATCCATGGGCTGGATGTTTTGATTCTGATCTGCCTTGCCATGTTCATGCTCTGATTTGCCATGTCTTGTTCTATTTGCCATGTTTGGATATTATGTTTTATTAGTATTTAAATCATTGCTATGACTGACTATTCTTTGGTATGTGTATTGTGATTTGGTTTTTCGATTTGTTCTTGCATTGTCTTAGTTTTACTTTTCCATATTTTGCATTTAACCATAGTTTCTATCCGGTCCATGTTTTGCTTTCCACCTTGCTTTGCACTTTGTCTCCCCCTGTCTGGTCTCTTGTCTTGTCATTGCTCACAGCCCCAGTACCGCGTGCCACTCTTTCAGGTGATTTAATGGCTTCTGAATTTCAACCTTCCTTCCCATCTCGTTTACTGCTTTCACTCTACTTCTCTATTTTTACTAACCAATACTAACAGTTCGTTGTTTTTGCTAAGATAACTAATCCAACTAACATTGTATATAAGACTAACTTACTAACAAGCACTAAGGGATTGTATAGCTGCACTTACTAATTGATTAACACAAGAAGCGCCGGAATGTTATCACTACTAGAACTGCCATGAACGGTCATTTGGACCGCTAGGTTCAAAGCATTCTAATACGTCTCTCTGAGCACCTAATTAAGCTATTAATGCATCTTGTATGTTACCATATCTTAAAAGAATGAAACAACACCAGCATTACGTTTTAACAAGTTTAATTATACATGTATGAATATTTAGGTAATAGAATTATGTATAATTAACATGAATTAAGCTGCTTTCACACCGGACGCGAAACAAATTTTTCGCAAGACAGGTTAGGCCTACATTCAAATTCAATGCAAAGACGCAAATACGCGTGTTTCGCGCGGATTCGCGTCTTTGCATTGACTTTTGAAAGTGATCTGTCGTACGAAAAATTCGTTCGAGTCCAGTGTGAAAGTGGCTTTATTGTAAACATTCACAACAATATTTTTGGGTAAAGAAATAATGAAACAATTCAGAACGACAAAAACAACAATTAAAAACATCTATTTTGATTAATACACATTCGGATTGAACATTTATAGCCTAACAACATAACCATATGGAATATCTTATTTATTATGAAATAATTAATCGGAACAATGACATGGATAAGAAAACAATAGGTAGGTGCTGAACTTTTTTTTGTGATTACGTTTTTATTTATGCAATGTCCATGTGTCCGAAAGTCGGACAGGCTTTTAATATAACTCCGTGCCCGACAGTCGGATAGTTTCAATATAACTCCGTGTCCGACAGTCGATTATTGTTTTTAATCTCTTAAAATCTGCTGAATCTTTTAGATATTAAACGTGAATGTTTTGATCAGAGGGCTCATTTCTTCAAGATGTGTACCGAAAATTTCAATCAAAAACAATCAGAACATCCAATGTGCTCGGCAAGCAATTTATTTGGGCAATTTTTATAAATACAATGAAGTCCGTACAATGTCTGTCGGATATTAGGCCTAAATGCAAAATACTCAGTGTCCGACAGCCTAAAAAAAGAGGACGATTAGAACAGATTGATAACGAAATAAAGAGTAAAAAACATTTTTACAACTAACAGAACAACCAATGAACACTGCAATTTATTTATTTGCGGGCCATCTTGTTTGGATGTTCTGTTTGTTGGTGATATATTTTTATTCTTTATTTCGTTATAAATCTGCTCCCATATCAACACTTTTACTTTCTGTTTTCTACCGGACATGGAGTATTTTGCATTTCGCGTCAGACAGTCTTGATCGTGCATGCAATATTTAATTCACACTGTCAATGGTCATGGAATTGATTTGCTCAATGACTACAAGCACTATTTTATCTCTGGTGTGGAAATGAAGTGTGAATCTGTTTGATCCATCTGACTAATTTTCAAAAGAGAGACCGAATAAAAACTGTTGCGTTGTGATCCGCCTTTCTGCTTGTCATGTTTAAGTTCTGTACCTGGCTCTGCCATGTTTAGGATTCTTGTGTTTCGTGACCACTGCCTGTCTGACCATTCTTAGGATTGTGTATTGTGTTTTTGATATTTAGATATTCGTGTTTATTATTTTTCATATTCGTTTTTATTCATAACCGTTGCCTCAGTTCCCTAGATTCCTGATCATGTTTATTTCTGCCATGCTCTGCCTTGCACTTAGTTTACCCAGTCTTGTCTTGTGTGGGTCTTTGCTCACGGTTTTGTCTTACGTGCCACGCATTCGGGTGATTAATTGGTTTCTGGGTTTTCAATCTTCCTTCATGATCTTGTGTGCTTCCTTCCTCTCTCTGTTACTATCCACTAACCATACTAACAGTTTATTGTTTTCGATTAATTACTAACCAAGATTAACATTGTATATTTTTACTAACGGACTAACTTGCGCTCGGGATTGTTTAGCTGCACATACTAATAGACTAACGATCTCTCAGGATTCGCCCAATCTGTATCTCCGCCCTCCTTGCCTATCACTAATTATCTCTACTGCAGTTTCCACTTATATCTCAGGCTTTCCCTTGTCTTTAGACTGTACACTTTAGTCCTCCTTCACCGGAGCTGTTGTTTGTTCATAGGAATGTCTCGTTATCCCTGTCTGCGTTTCGGCATTCGCCAGATTCATGTAATTAGATAATCCCTCATGTGTCAATCCTGATTATTGTTTCACTGATCGCACCTGTGCTCCCGTGTCATGTGTTCACCCCGGATGTGTATATAAGGTGTCTTCACATTCAGTTCCCTGTCAGATCGTCATACTTCCTTGTGCCACGTTTTTTGCCTCGACTCATTGCAATATTATCTTTCCGACTGGATTGCCCAACTATTGATTTTGGTTTGCCCTTTTTGGATATTGTTGCACCTGTGTATTTTTGACCTTTTTTCTGCCTGACCTTGTTATTGTTTTGCTGCCCTGGTTTTGAATTCGGACTGTCTTTGGCTTATGAGTTTGCTTCTCCTCCAAACCTACGCCTGGGGGGTTTCCCCCTTCAGAAATAAAGCCTCCTTTTTGCATTTATCTGGTTGTCGCTATTGGCTCATTTCGTAATTCCCAACATGTTGTCAATCTTCAACGAAAGAAAACAGACGAATAAAGTAAAGTGGATAGCTATCAATTTGCATTTTGTGAAGGTTGAACACAAACATGGCCAAGTTTTTTCGTCCAATAATTGCTGGAATACTCAAATTAAAACTCTTAACTAAGTATTGTAGGATCTCTGTCCGACAGACGCTAAATTCGTCATAAATGCACAAAGTCCTGCGCCAATGTCGACCCACTTTATTTAGCAGAGCTTAAACAGAAACATTGAAATTCTCGGTACTCTTGAAGAAATGAGCCCTCTGATCAAAACATTCATGTTTAAAATCTAAAAGTTTCAGTAGATTTTAAGAGATTAAAAACAATGATCGACTTTCGGACACAGTTATATTGAAACTGTCAGACATGGATTTATATTAAAACCCTGTCCGACTTTCGGACAAGTACACACTTGCGTTTTTATTGGCATGGCGTAGCATTTAGTCTACTCGTAATGTTCCGCGCAGGTGACCTCCGTTCTAAAGCAATTCCCAGAGACGGGTCTGACGCATCTTCAGCAGGTGACGAGCGTCTTAATTTGTGAGAAGCTTCTGCGGACCTGGCACTGCCTCCGTTTTGGTGCCAGTGTCTCCCGCTACTGCTGGCTCAAACTTTTTGCCAGTGCTGCCCAATAAAATAATTCTAGATGGCTCTACTCTACCAACTCTGACAGTGGCATCGGTTAGTTGCTAGGCAACCAAAAGAGAATTTTTTCGAAAAACAGCCGCGAAACCTGAGACCGCTAATGGCAGAAATAGGTAGATTTGGTGGTATTTTATGCTAGTAAGTGTAATCTATTTAAAATCAATGGCACGTTAAAATATTGATACTTTTTAGAAAAGTCAGTGACCCTCAAGGTTGTATTCTTTTATTTTGAAGAGTTATGACGCAAACAAATTTCAAAACTGTCAAAATGACAGTCATGGCAGTTCTAGTGTTAACAAGCTTTCGGCAGTTGCCCTGTTCTGGTCTCCGCCTCTTGTCTCTCCCAAATCTTCTCCGCTGCATTTCTGTGGAATCTCCACACCTGCTCGCGCTGTCCTTTCTCTCATTATCTATGCTTGTTAGAACTCCTTGACCGGAGCCGTATGTTGGTCCATAGGATTGTCTCGTGATCCCTGTCCACGTTTTGGCTTTTGCCTATTTTATGTGATTTGGTTCTCCCTTTTGTTCCCTCCTTTGTAATTAGTCTCCTTTCCTGCACCTGTGTTCTGTGCACCATGTGATCTCCCTGGAGTGTATATTAGGTATCTCTTCACAGAACTTCCTTGTCAGAACGTGTCTCGTGTTTACCTGTGCTGCTCATTATCCGCCTTGTACTCATTCCGTTTCTCTTCTGACTGGATCTTCCGGCTTTTGATTTTTTGGCTTGCCCTCTTGTATTACCGTTGCATCTGTGTTTACGAACCCTTTTTGCCCGACTACGATTTTTGTGATTGCTGCCCTGTTAACGATTTGGATACGACCTTTTGGTTTTTGATTTTTGCTTCTTCGACAAACCTGTGCCTGTGTACTGAATCTGTTTTGCCTGACTACGAATTCTGTGTTTGCTGCCCTGGGTGCGAGACTGATTCTGCCCCACTGGATTTTGACCTTTGGATTGTGGACTCTGTACTTTTGCCTTCTGCCCTGCAGGGGTTATCCCCCTCGCTCAATAAAATCTCCTCATCTGCAATCCAGTGTTCTCGCGATTGGTTCCTGAACGATATCTCACAGTACGTTCTGACCAGCACGGAACCAGCGAGCAACAAACCTCTGCAAGCTGCTGTAGAGGAACAAGGGGCCCAGCTAGCACTCCAGCAGTAACAGCTTTGGGCTATGATGCAACACATGCAAGTGTTATATATGAGTATTTTTTGTACAGCATTATATTTCATTTGTAAATGAAGATTTGTTTCATGCTGTTTTGCTGCCTTGCTGGTCAGCTATATTTATTTTGTTCATTTGGCACCCTCTGGTGGCGTGTCTGTAAAATCATTAAGAAAAGGCTAGTGATTTCTAGAAGCTTCTGGCACTTTCCTGCTTGGAGGGGGCGGGATTTCCCTAGAATCCTGTGGATCTTTCTAGAAGGTTGCTAGTCTATATAAATGCTGTGATTTTAAGCACAACAGCACCAGAGAGCAGACAGCAGAAGTGAGCAGAGCAGAGTTTTGTTTTGGCAACAGTTAACAAGTGGCATCAGAGTGTTATTAGAGAGCTGAATAGTGGATATATTTTTTTTGTACTTTTTTTTGGTGAAGAATACATTTGTTTTAGTTGTACTTTCTGGTTTTCTTTGTGATTTTTTCAAGTCATAACAAATTGGAGGTTCCACCGAGATTGGATTCACCAAAGATTATTATTTTAAATCTTGTGACTAGTTTAAAAATCCGCAATCATGACCTTTGATGTGGAAAGTTTTTTGAAAACTCCAACTCAGGAATTAATTGTGCTGGCAAAGAAGAAGGACTTGCTGCAAATAGCCTCAACCCTTGGATTATCTGATGTGAAGTCATCAATGAAGAAACAAGAAATATTTAACATTTTGGTGCAACATTTCATTGATGAAGATATCTTTGGGGAAGAAGCAGCAGAATTAATTAAAGCTGTGGAAGTGCCTGCAACGGAGCTGCAAAGACTTGAATTTCAGCAACACCTGAAAGAGCTGGAAGAGAGAAGGTTGGAAATGGAGAGAAGAACTAAAGGAAAGAAGGATGGAGAAAAAGAAAGAACTAGAAGAAAAAAGAATGCGGTACGAATTGGAAATGAAGAGAATAGAAGCTGGTACTGTTTCAAAATCATTTGGACTTTCTGATCATTTTGATGTGGTTAAGCATATCAGACTTGTTCCTCCTTTCTTAGAAAATGATGTTGACCAATACTTTACCCATTTTGAAAAAATTGCTGAAAATTTGAAATGGCCAAAAGAGCATTGGACAATGATGTTACAAAGTGTTCTTTGTAAAGAACTGGTAAAGCTAGAAAAATCTATAACCAGTTATCTGTCCAACAGTGTGCTGATTATGATTTTGTCAAATCTGCCATTCTGAAGGGTTCTGAATTGGTCCCCGAGGCTTACAGGCAAAAATTTAGGAGTTCTCGCAAGGAAGCCAGTCAAAATCATGTTGAATTTGGCAGGTTAAAGGAACAGTTGTTTGATCAGTGGTGTAATTCCATGAAAGTTGAAAAGTATTTTGATAGAATGAGGCAACTTATTCTGGTTGAGGAATTCAAAGGGTGTGTCCACCCTAATATTAGGATTTTCCTTGAAGAAAAACAAGCCAATACTTTGCAAGATGTTTCTACCCTGGCTGATACTTATGCATTGACTCACAAGTCTTCTTTTGTCCAAAAATCCACTTTTTCGAAATTTCAAAGCAAGTTTCAGTCCAAGACTTCTTCTAATAACACTTCTATTGATTCTTAGGCCACTTCTGAGAGGATACCTTCCAGTGAGAATAAATCCTCTGATTCTTTACCCTCTGTGTCTTGCCAATACTGCAAAAAGCAAGGTCACCTTATGTCTGTGTGTTATGCTCTAAAGAAAAAACAACAACGAGAAGAAAGCAAGCCAACTGCTTTGACAAAGAGAGAATCTCTTGTATCAATGGTCAGTTCGCCTGATCTTCTACCTTCTGTGTCTGATTCTGTTATGGAGGGTTTTGAGCCATTCATCACTGATGGTTCTGTCTCACTTTCACATGATTTTTCCTCATCTGCTCCTGTTCGAATTCTTAGGGATACTGGGTCTTCCCAATCTCTTATTCTTGCAGATATTCTGCCTTTTTCGGACAAATCGTCTACTCAGGCTAATGTCCTTATTCAAGGAGTAGAATGTGGTTTTAAAAGTGTACCTCTCCATAATGTTTATCTCAAATCAGACTTGGTCTCTGGGCCTGTTACTGTTGGCGTTAGGTCTTCTCTTCCATTCAAAGATGTTCATTTGCTTCTTGGTAATGATCTTGCTGGGGATAAGGTTGTACCCTACCCTATTGTAACTGACACTCCTTTGATTCATCAAGAATCTGACTCTATTGAGGAGGAAATTCCAGACCTCTATCCTTCATGTGCAGTTACTCGTTCTATGGCCAAAAAGGCTATTCAAGATGATGCTGACCTGGATTTTAACCTGGCTGACACCTTCATTGGGCAGTCTTTTCATCAGGAACCTTCCAGTCCTGAGATGTCTGGGAAATCTTCAGACTTGTCCTAGTCAGGTCATTCTTATGACATTTTGTCTCGTAAACAACTTATTCATGAGCAACAACAATCTCATGATCTAGCGCATCTTCTACCACAGGCTGCAAGTGAACAAGAGGCTACTCAAGTTCCTCTCTGTTTTTACTACAAAAATGGTGTGCTTATGAGAAAGTGGCGTCCACCTGATGTTCCTGCAGATGAAGAGTGGATGATCACCCATCAAATTGTTCTTCCAAAGCCTTATCGTCAGGATACTCTTAGTCTGGCCCATGACAATCCTATGTCAGGTCATTTGGGAATCAAGAAAACCCTTCAATGTGTCAGAAACCACTTCTGGCCGTCCATGAGGTCTGATGTACAGGAGTACTGCAAATCCTGTCATACTTGTCAAATGATTGGGAAGCCGAACCAGAATATTCCAAAGGCTCGACTTAAGCCCATTTCTGCTTTTGAAGAACCTTTCAGTCGGATCATCATTGACTGTGTTGGACCATTGCCGAAGACTAGATCTGGTTGTGAGTACTTACTGACTATCATGTGTGCTTCCACTCGGTTTCCTATGGCAATTCCACTTCGTAATATCAAGGCGAAGACTATCATCAAGGCTCTTACCAAGTTTTTCTGCTTTGTTGGTCTTCCTAAGTCTATTCAGTCTAATCAAGGATCAAATTTCATGTCTGGCATATTTCAACAAGTTATGCATGAGCTTGGTATTAAACAATACAGGTCAGCAGCTTACCATCCTGAGAGTCAAGGTGCTTTGGAGAGGTTCCATCAAACCCTGAAGAACATGATAAGGACCTACTGCCTTGACACAGAGAAAGATTGGGATGAAGGTGTCCATCTTCTTCTGTTTGCTGCCCTGTTGTTCAGGAATCTCTTGGGTTCAGTCCTTTTGAGCTCGTTTTTGGGCATACAGTCCGTGGACCTTTGAAGCCTCTGAAGGAAAAGTTTCATGATCATGTCTGTTGAAATGTCCCCCATACCCTCTGCTTCACGGAATGATCATGTCTTTTTATGTTTCCCATGCCCTCTGCTTCACAGAATGATCATGTCTTTTTAAATGTCCCCATACCCTCTGATTCAGGAAATGATCATGTCTTTTTAAATATCCCCCATACCCTATGCTTCACAGAATGATCATATCTTTTGAAATGACCCAATACCCTCTGATTTACAGAATGATCATGTCTTTTGTAAAGTCCCCAATATCCTCTGTTTCACAGATTGATCATGTCTTTTGAAATGTCCCCCATACCCTCTGTTTTACAGAATGATGAAGTCTTTTTAAATGTCCCCCATACCCTCTGCTTCACAGAACGATCTTGTCTTTTTAAATGTCCCCATACCCTCAGCTTCACAGAATTATCATGTTTTTGGAAATGTTCCCATACCCTCTGCTTCACAGAATGATCATGTCTTTTTAAATGTCCCCCATACCCTCTGCTTCACAGAATGATCATGTCTTTTTAAATGTTCCCATATCCTCTGATTCACAGAATGATCATGTCTTTTGAAATGTCCTCATACCCTCTGCTTCACAGAATGATTATGTCTTTTGAAATGTCCCCAATATCCTCTGTTTCACAGAATGATCATGTCTTTTTAAATGTCCCCCATACCCTCTGCTTCACAAAATGATCATGTCTTTTTAAATGTCCCCCATACCCTCTGCTTCACAAAATGATCATGTCTTTTTAAATGTCCTCATATCCTCTGATTCACAGAATAATCATGTCTTTTTAAATGTCCTCATACCCTCTGCTTCACAGAATGATTATGTCTTTTGAAATGTCCCCCAAACAACTCTGCTTCAAAGAATGATCATGTCTTTTTAAATGTCCCTATACCCTCTGATTCACAGAATGATCATGTCTTTTTAAATGTCCCCATATCCTCTGATTCACAGAATGATCATGTCTTTTGAAATGTCCCCCAAACAACTCTGCTTCACAGAATGATCATGTCTTTTTAAATGTCCCCCATACCCTCTGCTTTACAGAATGATCATGTCTTTTTAAATGTCCCCCATACAACTCTACTTGATAGAATGATCGTGTCTTTTTAAATGTCCCCCATACCCTCTGCTTCACAGAATGATCATGTCTTTTGAAATGTCCCCATACCCTCTGCTTCACAGAATGATCATGTCTTTTTAAATGTCCCCATATCCTCTGATTCACAGAATAATTACAACTTTTTAAATGTCCCCATACCCTCTGCTTCACAGAATGATCATGTCTTTTGAAATGCCCCTATACCCTCTGCTTCACAGACTGATCAGGTCTTTTTACATGTCCCCCATACCCTAGGCTTTACAGAATGATCATGCCTTTTGAAACGTCCCCATACCCTTTGATTCACAGAATGATTACATCTTTTTAAATGTCCTCATACCCTCTGGTTCACAAAATCATCATGTTTTTCAAATGTCCCTCATACCCTCTGCTTCACAGAATGATCATGTCTTTTTACATGTCCCCCATACCCTCTGCTTCACAGAATGATCATGTCTTTTTACATGTCCCCCATACCCTCTGCTTCACAGAATGATCATGTCTTTTGAAATGTCCCCCAAACAACTCTGCTTCACAGAATGATCATGTCTATTTAAATGTCCCCATACCCTCTGCTTAACAGAATGATCATGTCTTTCGAAATGTCCCCCATACCCCTGCTTCACAGACTGATCAGGTCTTTTTACATGTCCCCCATACCCTAGGCTTCACAGAATGATCATGCCTTTTGAAACGTCCCCATACCCTCTGATTCACAGAATGATCATGTCTTTTGAAATGTCCCTATACCGTCTGATTCACAGAATGATCATGTTTTTTGAAATGTCCCTATACCCTCTGATTCACAGAATGATCATGTCTTTTTAAATGTCCCCCATACCCTCTGCTTCACAGAATGGTCATGTCTTTTGAAATGTCCCTATACCCTCTGTTTCACAGAATGATCATGTCTTTTGAAATGTCCCTATACCCTCTGATTCACAGGATGATCATGTCTTTTGAAATGTCCCCCATACCCTCTGCTTCACAGAATGATTGTGTCTTTTGAAATGACCCCATACCCTCTGATTTACAGAATGATCATGTCTTTTGAAAAGACCCCAATATCCTCTGCTTCACAGAATGATCATGTCTTATTAAATGTCCCCAATACCCTCTGTTTCAGAGATTGATCATGTCTTTTTAAATGTTCCCCATACCCTCTGTTTCACACAATGATGTAGTCTTTTTAAATGTCCCCGTACCCTCTGCTTCATAAAATGAGCTGGTTTTTTTAAATGTCCCCCATACCCTTTGCTTCACAGAATGATCATGTATTTTTAAATGTCCCCATACCCTCTGCTTCAATGCATGATCTTGTCTTTTTAAATGTCCCCCAAACCCTCTGCTACACATAATGATCGTGTCTTTTTAAATGTCACCCAAACCCTCTGCTTCACAGCATGACCATGTTTTTTTAAATGTCCCCCTTACCCTCTGTTTCACAGAATGATCATGTCTTTTTAAATGTCCCTATACCCTCTGATTCACAGAATGATCATGTCTTTTTAAATGTCCCCATACCCTCTGCTTCACAAAATGATCATGTCTTTTTAAATGTCCCCATACCCTCTGCTTCACAGAATGATCATGTCTTTTGAAATGCCCCTATACCCTCTGATTCACAGAATGATTGCATCTTTTTAAATGTCCCCATACCCTCTGCTTCACAGAATGATCATGTCTTTTTACATGTCCCCCATACCCTCTGCTTCACAGACTGATCAGGTCTTTTTACATGTCCCCCATACCCTAGGCTTTACAGAATGATCATGCCTTTTGAAACGTCCCCATACCCTTTGATTCACAGAAGGATTACATCTTTTTAAATGTCCTCATACCCTCTGGTTCACAAAATCATCATGTTTTTCAAATGTCCCTCATACCCTCTGCTTCACAGAATGATCATGTCTTTTTACATGTCCCCCATACCCTCTGCTTCACAGAATGATCATGTCTTTTTACATGTCCCCCATACCCTCTGCTTCACAGAATGATCATGTCTTTTGAAATGTCCCCCAAACAACTCTGCTTCACAGAATGATCATGTCTATTTAAATGTCCCCATACCCTCTGCTTAACAGAATGATCATGTCTTTCGAAATGTCCCCCATACCCCTGCTTCACAGACTGATCAGGTCTTTTTACATGTCCCCCATACCCTAGGCTTCACAGAATGATCATGCCTTTTGAAACGTCCCCATACCCTCTGATTCACAGAATGATCATGTCTTTTGAAATGTCCCTATACCGTCTGATTCACAGAATGATCATGTTTTTTGAAATGTCCCTATACCCTCTGATTCACAGAATGATCATGTCTTTTTAAATGTCCCCCATACCCTCTGCTTCACAGAATGGTCATGTCTTTTGAAATGTCCCTATACCCTCTGTTTCACAGAATGATCATGTCTTTTGAAATGTCCCTATACCCTCTGATTCACAGGATGATCATGTCTTTTGAAATGTCCCCCATACCCTCTGCTTCACAGAATGATCGTGTCTTTTGAAATGACCCCATACCCTCTGATTTACAGAATGATCATGTCTTTTGAAAAGTCCCCAATATCCTCTGCTTCACAGAATGATCATGTCTTATTAAATGTCCCCAATACCCTCTGTTTCAGAGATTGATCATGTCTTTTTAAATGTTCCCCATACCCTCTGTTTCACACAATGATGTAGTCTTTTTAAATGTCCCCGTACCCTCTGCTTCATAAAATGAGCTGGTTTTTTTAAATGTCCCCCATACCCTTTGCTTCACAGAATGATCATGTATTTTTAAATGTCCCCATACCCTCTGCTTCAATGCATGATCATGTCTTTTTAAATGTCCCCCAAACCCTCTGCTACACATAATGATCGTGTCTTTTTAAATGTCCCCCAAACCCTCTGCTTCACAGCATGATCATGTTTTTTTAAATGTCCCCCTTACCCTCTGTTTCACAGAATGATCATGTCTTTTTAAATGTCCCTATACCCTCTGATTCACAGAATGATCATGTCTTTTTCAATGTCCCCCATACCCTCTGCTTCACAGAATGATCATGTCTTTTTAACTGTCCCCCATACCCTCTGTTTCACAGAATGATCATGTCTTTTTAAATGTCCCCATACCCTCTGCTTCACAGAATGATCATGTCTTTTTAAATGTCCCCCATATCCTCTGATTCACAGAATGATCATGTCTTTTTAAATGTTCCCCATACCCTCTGCTTCACAGAATGATCATGTCTTTTTAAATGTCCCCATACCCCCTGCTTCACAGAATGATCATGTCTTTTTAAATGTCCCCATACCCCCTGCTTCACAGAATGATCATGTCTTTTTAAATGTCCCCCATACCCTCTGTTTAGCTGGCCGGGACGAATGTCCGAAGAGCTATTGTCATACCCCCAGCATCCCCGTCTGCGTCCGTCCGCGTCCGCGTCTGTCCGCGTGCAGAAAAACTTTAACCTTGCCCCCCGGCGAGCTTTGTTGTCTTTCTGACAACTCTTGTTAAATGTCCCTCGCACCCTCTGCTTCACAGAATGATCATGTCTTTTTCAATGTCCCCCATACACTCTGTTTCACAGATGTGGGTGTCAAAAGGGCAAAAGGAGAACTCAACAGGGCTTTATATTTCCTTTTGACTCCAGAGTGCCCAGCTTTCAAAGAGTGACCTGGATCAGTGCAATTGGTTTGAAAATTGTTTGAAAGTCATTTGTTTCCCTAATTGTTAGTGAAAGCAACAAACTTTCAAATGGCTTTACGGTACACATTTTAATATCACTGCATAGCATTTCAAAACATGACCGTATTGCAGTTGTCTCATGATTTTGACACTGGATGACCTTACTTGTGGTGTGTGAGTCATAATCTTGTAAGAATATTTGTCACACTTTCTGTGGGAGGTCATACTTGGCTGTCAGAAATTTTAAGAGGGTGATGGTGTTGTTGCTTCAGTTGGAGCAGAAAGACTCTGAGAGCACATTTGCCACAAACCAATTAGCCACAAGATTAGAAACACCTGCCTAATATAAGCTGCCATAACAGCTCTATCAGAATGAAGTCACTTAAATTCCAAAACTCAGGGGTTCCCAGAAGAAAATTTCGCAGAGTATCACAGTCCCTCTACCACACTGTCTTCTTCCCATGGAGCATCCTGATGCCGTCTTTTCCCAGGTAAATGGTGCACACCTACCCAGCCGAAGCACATGATGTAAAAGAAAATGGGTCTCACTGGACCAGGCAACCTTCTTCAGCTGCTCCAAGGTCCAGATCTGAAACTCAGGTACCCACTAGGCACTTTTAGCAGTGGACCGGGGTTAGAGTGAGCCCTTTGACTGGTTTGCAAGCTAAAAAGTGCAGTAAACAAAAGGGTATGATGAACTGTGTGTCTGTAACATTCCTGAAGTCAATATTATTGAAATTCTCTGTGTCTTGTGTCACAGTCGCCCTTCTGTCGATTTGGACCAGACAGAGCAGCCTTCGCAGCCCTCGTGCATCGATGAGCCGTCAGTTTACAAAACCCTGCAAGTGCCACACCCTGTCACTGGGTCATGTTTTGCCTCTCCTTGGACCACTGTAGGTACTCACATCTGCTGACAGCGAGCACCCCAGAATACTTGTCACTTCACCCGTCAGGCCGTAACAATTTGGCCCTTGCCAAAGTCATTCAGTTCCCGTTTCTCCCACATACAACCCGTTGAATACAAGAATGGACTGCACGCTTAACTTCTAAGATCTGTCTGCAGACCTTGACATGTGCCGCTGTGATGAGATAATCAACATTATTCCCTGCATCTTTGAGTGTTTCTCATGTTTATGGGTCAATGACAAATAAGCCTTTTAAAAATGTTTTTTTTTAAATATAAATCTTTCAAAATGTACAGAATACATTTATTTGAAGTTGGAAGAGTGTGTTTAAACAAGTCTTAATGGTTGCACAACATTTACAGGGTTTTCGTACAGTTTTAGACTGTATTTAGCCAAAAAATGTCAGGTGGCGCAACCAAAAGTTTCTTGAAAAAGAAAAAAAACACACTTCCCTCTTTTTTCTAAGTGATTTTTTTATGTATTCCTGAGAGTGTCTAAAACATTATTATTTTGAAATTGAGCTGGATATTAAAAGTTACTTATGCCCCCATATTAATATTGTATTGATTCATATTTTATATTACATATTTAATACATTTCACATAGTGTTAACTTGCTCGGATGGTTGCGCCACCTGACATTTTGAGGGTTTGAGATGGCAAGACATAAAATATATATCATTTTTATGATAAACTGGAAATATGTTCAAATTAAACAGGTTTTATTGAATATAATGGTGCTTATTATGAATCATTTAAAATTATTTTAAACCAAAGTAGTGCGGTCAAACACAAAATCTGCATGTCACGTCGTTGACCCTTCTGCACATCGGTGTAGGATCATATGCACAGCTACTGTGTTCATTTCAGAGTTAAGGAAAATCGACTGCGCAGGATTGATCGGCACGTTCCCAAAGGCATTACTAACCATGTATCACCTTGCATTCATAAAATGCAATCTCCAGCCCTCCGCGTCAGTCTGTTTTCCGTTGTGCTTCCTAACCTCGTTCATGCTTTGACGCTCACACACCTTTTTATAAACTCAGACCACACGCGCGCGCGCCCGCCAGCGCTCGCACTGTTTTCGCAATAACTAACAAATACTTAATTATTTAAACTATTTGCGCGTCGATGCGACACATGCGCTTTTTGGGTGAACGTTTCTTGGAATCGGGGTCGCGTCAATCGTGATTCCGTTCTCCCTGAGGATTCAGGATGCCCTGAGAGTGTTGGTCTTTTGGCATCGTTTCAGGCGAGTCCAGTGGGCACCTAAGCAGGACTTGTCCGTGTGTCAGTGTGTATGAGCGCGCATGTGTGTGCGCGTGTGTGTGTGTTCAGCAACCGACACACTACATTCGCTCGCAACATGGCGATGAACCCGAGAGGGACGCGATGCCTCTCACCCAGCTAGCTGAAACTATTCTGTAGTGTGTAAGAGATTGGGGACCAATCAATATAATGTTTTTTACATGATAGCTGACTGAATA
Source organism: Gymnothorax reevesii (assembly GCA_029721435.1). NCBI lineage: Eukaryota > Metazoa > Chordata > Actinopteri > Anguilliformes > Muraenidae > Gymnothorax > Gymnothorax reevesii. Next base: position 929,236 of record CM056589.1, on the reverse strand, counting down.
TTTTGGACTTGACCGGGTGTCCCGACACTGGATATGTTTAGAGCTGGTGATATTGCTGGCTTTAAAAATCCGCACCGTGCTGACCGCTTTGCAGGAAATCTGAGGCTGTCCATGGCGGTGGACGATCTCTGTCTTCTCTGTCTGCTCTCACTGGGATTCTGCGTGCTGTCCGTCCAAGGTAACGGCGTCAGTCCGTGCTGATATTAATGCGCGCTTCGATATTGAATTGTGTCATATAAGCTAATGTCTGCACCAGTGTGAGTGTCGGAGCGTGCGAGTGTGCACGCTCGCTGGAGCGGGTATTCTGCGCCGCGCCTGTCGCATCGCACTGACACTCATGCGGCGGCTTTGTCAGCCTTACCCTGTGTGGTGCATTATGATCGCTACCTGCCCAGTTTGGTAATTGACAGCGATATGATTTATCCCCTGTTTGCAAGCGCAAGAAAGTTGTTCCCTCCCAGACTTTGTAGCCTAAAAAGTCAGTAAACATTTATGAGGCATTTATGTTTTTATTTACCTTGCAGCGGGCGTTCTTTGTGGAGGTTTGTTAAAGGGGTGATTGTGGTAAATAATGCTGTGCGATTGGAACGAGCTCATTGTCAGTTCACGATCTGCAGCTTCAGACGGACGGCAGACGGCTCGTTGGACCACATGGGTTTGATTGCAGATGTAAGCACTGCTTACTGCTTGATAAATGGCGAAGCGAGGGCATATTAGCTGCCTTGTGCCGTGTAGAGATACTGTCATACAGTCTCTAAAGCGTCCGGTGACTAACGTTATTTGTTATATGTAGTTGGCTAGTGAATTGCACGGTACTTTTACGTTGTTCTGTAGTGAGGTTTAAATGAACTTTTGCCTCAAGCTGTTAATTTTGTGGCTTCCCCTCCAACGTATTGCACTTTGTGTCGGTGGCTGTACAGGAGGGTGTTCTTTTGTGAGATACAATCATCTGGGGGATCTTTCCCTTTTGAATGTATATGTTATGGTAGAGCTGAGATCCATCCCTGAGTATCAGGTGATTATTCTTCAGTGCTCCAGGCCTTGCGGGATGAGTGGAGCGCCACGGTAGGGAATCGCGCGAGATAATGAATGTGTTCCCTGAAATGAACCTGAATCCCCGGGTAATATCAGACACTGGGGTCTGGGGGCCGTGCGCAGCTCTGGAGCGTCACTGCGGTGATCTGGGGTTCGAGGCGGCCGCAGCGGCAGCGCTGGCCAATCTCTCCGCAGTCAGGCGGCGAGCGCGGACAGAGAGGGCCGGGTAGACGGCAGGAAAGTCAGCTGCCACAAGATCTCCATGAGAAAGAGGGGCGCAGCAGCGTCCTGCCAGCAGGGCTGCGCGGTGCCTTCGAGCTGAAGTCTTGGCTCTCAGATGCGCATGATGTCGCGAGGAAATGGCACCCTGGCTGAAAATAAGAAAACAGTCTCCAGACTAATTTTAGAAATAATATTGACCACAATGAATTGATTATTGGATGGCATTCAGTTAAATATGGTTCAGTTGGCTATAGGTGGGCCTATTATCAAATTTCATGTGGTCGATATTCATTAATGAATTTAATTATTTTTTTGGCTCATTTAAAAAAAAAATTGTGTGTCATTCTTTTTTCTGTCGATAAATCATGGCCTCATAGCATTAAATAAACATCATATATGCCGGGAGCCGCAGCATTAAGTTGGTAAATTGTGAGAATGTTTTGTATGGATCGGAAGAAGTATTGAAATTGAGGGCCAGTTTGTGTCGGCATCGCGGAGGGTGAGCGCTCATCCTCACCTCCGAGGTAGAGCCCACGGATTTTCTTCGTGTTCAGTGATGCGCAGCGTTCCGTCACATTTATAAGCGGCGTTTCTCGGATCATGAAAATTGATCGGAATCACTCAGTGCGCTGATCCCCGTAGCACGTATTCATTTCCAGAAAGAGGTCGCCAATACGCGTAAAACTAACCCAGAGAAATGACAGAAAAGTTTCAAAGAGAGCGTTAATGTATGAGAATGAGTGTTATGGAGCCTCGGAAAAATAAAAACGGGACATAACTAGAAATAGCATTCTGTGAGCGTGTCTTTCATGGGAAAGTAAGGAAATGGTTTTGCTTTGGAAACATGGTCTGCCGGAAGGAAAAAGGACAGAAAAGTAAAGGGGTCCCACAGTAGAAACTGGCGTATGATGGTTTTTAATGGAAGGAAGTGGCTATTCGCCCCGCAGCAGTGTGAATTGCGGGAAAGAGACTGGCTATCTACGACTACAGAAGCAGTTCGCACCGCGGTGGGACAGAAAAGACAAGCACTTCTGCTATTTGCCCCGCCGTTGGGCCAGTAAGAGATTTTATTTTATAATCCGTACCGTTGTATGATCTTTCGCGCTGAACCGCCGCGGGGCGAATAGCCTCTTCCTTAAAAGTATAAAGAGTTGTATAAAAGTATAAAGTCTAAAGAGTTGGGGATCAATTTGGGTATACAGGTATATTATTTAATAAACAATGATGTTTATTGTGGATATGCGAGATACAAAGACTGCGCAGATGATCAATGTAAGTTTGATTTCAATGTTTGTGTTCTAAATGTCTATCTGGAGAAGTGCGTGATAAAATATGGTTTACTGTGAGCGGTGGAGTTGCTTTGTTTAAACCGTTATCTGTCCAATGCAAGGATGCGAGGGAATGTAAACTATTTCACATTTTTAATTGATCGAGTGGTCAAAAGAATTGCGAGAAAATCTAAAGACACTTGTGGCGACTTGCTGGAAAATGATGATTTATGCAGTGTTTGATGAATGTTTAGATGATTCGAAAATTAATTTATAGGCCTATTGTCTTTGTAGGCCTATTTGTGGCGCTGTCTTTAAAATGCGGAGAACGAGATTCAAAATGATAATGGGCTATGTATTTCTAAAGAGTGACGTAGCATTTTAACAAATTGTTGCCAATTTAAGGCTGAGAGATATAGATTAAAACCGGGAACATTATTATTATTATTATTATTAGGTCTCCAAGACGAAAGTCGTGGAGACCAATTGTTATCGTCCTGTTTTTCTTCTTCTTCTTCTTATTATTATTATTATTAATATTATTGCGATTGGTGTGTTTTGAATGTGTTACGTAAAATGCTGCTTAAGATGAGTAAAATGAGATTGTTTTTAATGCATTTTCGAGTTGTGGGAGCTGTAAAATTTGTGGGAAACATGTTAAATTGAAATGAATGAAGTTTTGTTTTGTGGGGTATGTTTCCCGTAATTGCATTTGCGAGCTTGTTTTCACTACTTTAGTGAATTTTAAATTGAGGAACAGGCTAAATGTGGGTGGATCCTCTTCTTGCCTCAGTATGTGGCTAATTTTGTTGTGTTTTAGATATATTTCTGCGTATCTTGCTTTGAAATGAGCTCACCGATAGGCAGCAGGAAAAGTCCTTGACTCCACGATGTGCACTGCCTCCCGCGTCAATGAGATGCTCTCGCCTTCAATCCCGGCAGTGTTAAAAAGTTTCGCTTTCCTCCTGAAATATTGAATAGGGATTGAATTGGCGCTGATATGCCAGTTTCAGTCGTGATAAATTACCTTGAGAGCAAACTGCAGCATTGTATGTTGTGCGAGTCTGTGCTCTTTGAGATGAACTATTCAAAGTACCAAGCTAGGCAGCCGCAGTGAGGAGTAATGTGTCTTAACGTCTTTTTTTCTTTCAGTACCTATGACCACTGGCTGAAACTGTTCCCTCTCTCTCTCTCTCTCTCTCTCACTGTCACTCGCTCACACACACACACGCACACACACTCTCTCTCACACACACACACACACACACACACAGAGTTTGACCCTAAGCATGATGTGCTGCAGTAAAGAGGCTGAACTTTGCTCGTGGTTTTCTGATTTTTAAAAAAGATTAAAAGAAAGAGGTTGGTCTGTAAGGTAACTGCTGTAAATAGATCATTCCACACTATCCTCACATTCGCAGTCATCTCACCAAAGTAATCATCGTTTTGAATGCATTTCAATGGGGAAATGTTCAGTTTTGGCACGGGATGGTTAATGAAATGCAATACCTCTGGTAACCACTGTAGTTTGCCAGCTTCTGGGGGAAAGTCAATTCTTGGCCGCGAGCACGGGCGTGAAAGTGGTCCTTATGTTGATCACATGACCTACAGTTTGTGTCCAGCCCCCTTCCAGACCAAAAAAAAAGAAAAATCGGGTGGTCTCTCTGGCATTAGGCTGGGGATCACTCATGGAAGCATGTCGGAGAATTTGAGGGGGGCTGAGGAATGCTGTGGAGAGATTTGTGGGAACGGGAACAGATGAGGCATGGGGAAGAGGGATCGGGAGGTGGGGGTGTTGACGATGACGTTAGCGGGGAGCAGGCTTTCGTTTCGGTGGGTGGCAGAGGTTGGTTTGGGCTAATGGGGTGTTGGTTTTTTTTTTTTTTGCTGTCAATAAACATAGAGCTTGTTTTTTTTCTCCCAATGGTTAGAACTGTGAACATGCATTTCATCTAATTGTGGAATCATGTGCAGTTTAATGCTCTTTTTTGTGTGTTTCTGTTTGTATGTCAGTGTTCTATGTGTGTGTGTGTGTGTGTGTGTGTGTGTGTGTGTGCGCACGTCTGTGTGAACAAATGAGAGTGCGTGAGACCGTGTGTTGGAGTATATAAAAGAGAGCAGACATGCAGAGGTTTACTGTTGGAACATTTTCTGAGTCGGGGAAGAAAACCCTGTTTGATTATGCACTCTAATTGCTCTTTGCCAGTTGTCATTGAACCTATCACTGTATTAGAGAGGAATTAGTTTCTATAGACTTTCTCTGTCCAGTAATGTCTTTTAAATTACAGTAAGGGGTCATTCCACGTCAAATGTCCGAATTTCAAAGAAACTTCCCACTTCAACACCTCAGATTTGGCTTAAAAATTTTCTTGTGGGTGCATATACCTCCTAATGAGAGAAATCCAAAATTTTAGCTCTGAACTCCTAATAAAGGTGTCCCTTTAGCTTATCATATATTTCTGGGTTCTTAAGGTTGCTAGTAAATTTTACTTTGTGCTCTGTGGTCGCATATTTGAAGGGCCGTAAAAAAAAACCTAATTTCAAAGACAGGGATTTGGTATTGCACTTACAGCTTCCCATATATATAGTATATTTTGTATTCTAATTCTACCCCTCTCTTATGAATAACCTACAAAATATTATAATATTATATATCAGGTATATATAATATTATAAATCGGGTAATTCCATCTCAACTGGACCAGTAGTCTGAACTTGCAAATTTCAAAAAGATTGCAAATTTCCCATCATATTTGGGATAAGGGTCACCTATCGGAGACCAATTTCAGATGGGAAATTTGCAATCTATGCGAAAAGTACTTTTGGGATCACCATTTATGACCTCTTTGCGGTCTTGAAAAATATTAGAAATAAGCAATGAAATATCAGTGCAGTACTGATTCATCGAATATCCTGCCTAGACGAACCCCCTAAACACACCATATTCAGTATTGAATTTAATTAGTATTAAGTCCACACAATTGTACTTGGAAATGTTGAAGTAGTCAGTCCAAATATTGTAATCGACCAAGTTTCAGAATTTTTGCTCCACTGCCTGGATAAGAAACCAGGGTTGTCCATCCATCCATTTTCTATACCCGCTTATTCCTCACTAGGGTCACGGGGCGAGCTGGAGCCTATCCCAGCTGACTACGGGCAAAGGCAGGTACCCACCCTGAACAGCTTGCCAATCCATCGCAGGGCGCACACACCATTCACACACCATTCACTCTACCAGGGTTGTCATTTGGTGAAATAATACCGCGGAATGGATTTGAGACCCCTTTAAAACCACCACAGTACATGTAATGGTCGTTTTTAAAGTTTGGGGTTAGTTACACATTTTTTTTATTAAATTTGCCAAAGTACAATATTCTACAGATATTAGGTATAGTCCTAGGGCTGTCCAGATGCCAGGTTTGAAATCCACGTAAAACGTTCTGCTAGAATCACCATTCAGGAAAGTATTAACAACTTGGGAAAGATTCAAAATGAACCACTGAAAACTGTTTAATTCAATGAATGCGGGAACTTGGAAGGTTGCTGTACACTTCGAGGGCCGTATCTCAGGGGTTGACCTTGAGGTCTAGATTTTGGCATGCATGAATTTTAAGTCATGTTCTACAACATTTTTTGAGTGAGTCAGGTTCAGACCATCTGGAAATTTGGTCCACTTGATATGGAATGACCCAGTCCATATTCCTTAAGTAGATTTTCACCCCGGAAAATTTGAAGGACTTGGCAGAAATACTTTTCTAGATATAGACATGGAAATTCGTGTACAAAAAGGGCCGGAACTTGGTTGCAAAAATATTTTTTATGTCAAAACTATTAGGAGTTGAGAGCTAAAATTTTGGATTTCTCCTATTACGAGCTGAATGCACCTGCTGGAATTTTTAAGCCAAATCTGAGATGGTCAAGTGGGAGCCATTTGGACAGTTGGCATGGAATGACCCCAAGACAAAGAGCGGACTTTGCAGCAGCTATTGAATAAGGGGTGTGTAAAGATGCCATAGCTCATCATTTCTCTCATGATGTCTGCAGTGTTGGTGACCGAAAACGATGGATAGGTTCTCTGAGGTGGTGAACTTTATAATGGATAACAGTTTTTTCGCTAGATTTTTTTCATGATGACCAATACTGCATCTAATAAACTCCCTTTCTCTCCGTTTATCTGCTTGTCACTGTGACAAAGACCAGATGGAAAGTTGGTTGATGAGTCGAGTTCAGTGACACAGGGCTGAGTGGTGCTTTATGAAGAGCTGTTGTGCATAATCATATATCAGTCAATTATTCAGTTAAAAAAAAAAAAAATCTGCTTTTCTAAATGAATAAATGCCAAGCAAAAGTAAACGTGTGATGAAAATTATATTTCTTCGTAACATACAGTGAATGGGCTGATCTAGTAGCTTAATCGGTCTAGTTTATGGAACTAAGTTTGTTTTTTCAATGCAAGATGTGAAAAAAATTACAGAGATTTCAAGTGCATGAAATCTACAGACTCACTCTCAGACATCTATTTTTCACAATTTTCATCTCAACAATAAAATATCTAAAACTGCATAAAATTTACTTGTTTCTACATTTAATACCTTTTATGGTTCATATTTTTCAGCATCTGTAACAATTTTTGCCAAATTCAAAATAAAAATGAGTTTTTTTTACTCTTAAAAAGATGTTGCATTATGACCATAGAGATTGCTGTCATGACTGACTGAAGTTATAACAACGTGTATCTGTGATACAGAAAGTTTCTTTTAAGTATGTTATGTTACCCCTTTTTAGTTCTTTTCTTGAAGTAAACCCAACTTATTCTCATGAACATCTAGGTCTGTAGTGACATAACCAATACAGCTTGTAATGATGTAACCATATTCTTTTCCCTCTTAAATCTAAGATATTCCATTTTTTGCTACAATTTTTGCTGAGAACATAGTTTAATTGGTCTATTGCAATATTGATATCGGGTTCAATTTTTAATGAGAACATTATGTTATGGATCTTTGCGTACACCTTGTCAAATCTGATGTCCACTTATGGTAGTACTGTAACCGAGCACATTTTTGCTAATTTCACATTTAAAAATAATTCTAACAATCCATTGAGTATACCATGTTAAAGTACTCGTAAAAAGCTTTAGAAACATGTATTTCAGGTTTTTATGAGTTATCTGGTTAAAAAGTTATAGCCCAATGAAAATCTAAATTGTGGTGACATAACCACTTGGCCAAACCCAAGTACAAAAGTAAGTAAAAAAAAACATTAAAAAAAACTTTGGGTTTGGTTCAGTTTTCCGTAAATAAATTCCGTGAAGTGATACACCTGATGCACCGCTCCTTTATCGGTTACTCTTCCTTGCTCCGGTGACAAACTGACAATCCATGTTTGGTGGGGATAAAAGTAACGGTTTTGTCTTGGCTTGCTTTGTCACCAGCTCTTGCGCCTTTTTCTGGCAATGCTGAGCTTTGCGTTTTCCATCGGTCCAGAATTGAGGTGCGGTTATTGGCAAACGCATTTCCGCACTCGAGTTGTCTCTAAGTTACATAAGACAGCGGTCCTCGTGTGGGGAGAACAGGTTTAGGTCTGTGCTTTGTGGCTTTCCTGTTTCATAAGTAACGTGAGGACACCGCGCTCATTACTTCAGCAGCGATGGCAGAAGCTCCCACTGCGCAAAACGTCTCCGAAGGGCAAAAAAAAAGCTGCTTCAGTTCAGCTACCTGTTATGATTTCCATCTGGCTTCGCCTCATAACTCTCCTGAGTGACAGCTGGAGTCTTGTATTTCTTAACCCTGCGCTGTTCTGGTCGACAGTAGTTGTCTGTCATGGAAAGCATGTTAAGTTAAGGCACAGAAAGCTTCAGCTTGATATCCGGCAGATTCACTTTCTTGGGATGTAAATTCTTAGTGTGCACAGTAATTGTGACCCAAAAATGTCCCTCAGAAGCCTCTAAATTCTGGTCTTTTGGACAACAGCTGTACTTTCGCCCTAGTGAGTGTGGGATGCTTTGAAATCAGACGCTGCTTTGTAAAATTGTTTGGCTGAACAGTAAGCAGACGACACATTTGTCTTTGGTCTGCGTGAACTGTTAGGTCTGCAAGTATTTGGACAGTGCTGCTAATGTTGCAATTTTACGCTGTGCAGCGGCTTCTGGAATTTGTAAATGACAACTATGCGGTGAAAGCAGATACTTTTTGCTTGAATTTTTTTCCATTTTTACTTTTACCTGGAACCATATGGGCCTTTCGACCTTTACTGTGTCGTCTCTGTTGCACCATATGTTTTGTAGTCTGTATGGTCATTGAGTGAAATGATGTTCTTAATTTTGCCAGGCAGTGTAAAAGTGGTAAAACTGCCCGCCCTCCGACAGTAAGTCCTCTGCTTAAGTGTCCTCTGTAACTGGCTGTAAATCAATAGAAGTGCTGCTCTCTGATCCATCTGCCAGGAAGTGACAGGTTTGTTGTGTGACTTTTTTTTTTTTTATAGCCCTCCACCACCCCCCTCTTTGGAGGACAACTTTATTTTTAATTATAAAGAACAATGATAATATTGTGATGTAGCCTCTCTGAGGGAGGGCAGAAACAAAGCAAAACCAATTAAAAGACAGAAAGTAAAGAAAAAAGAGAAGGGGGGGATAGGCTAGTGTTAAAATTCAATGGTTTGTTGTGTGACTTGAGGTACATGGCTTGTTTGTGTTGAGAATCCCCCCCTCCAGGATTTTAGGGAGGATTACCTTGGTCCTCAAATCAGTCTCTGAGGTTCTCCAGGCTCCTGTGACCTGAGAGTCAGGTGTGATGGCAGTCAGGTGTGATGAGTCAGGTGTGATGGCTGTCAGGTGAAAGGCAGTCAGTTGGCATGGCAGACAGGTGTGATAGCAGACAGGTGTGATTGCAGTCAGGTGGGATGACAGTCAGGTGTGATGGCTGTCAGGTGAAAGGCAGTCAGTTGGCATGGCAGACAGGTGTGATAGCAGTCAGGTGGGATGGCTGTCAGGTGTGATAGCAGTCAGGTGGGATGGCTGTCAGGTGTGAATGCAGTCAGGTGGGATGGGTGTCAGGTGTGATGACAGTCAAGTGTGATTGCATCAGTGACTTAGGGTCTTGTGTTGATGTGATTGAATATTTTGTATTTACAGATGTATGTCGGTTTTCACTCTGAGATATCGCGCAGTGGAGTTGGTTGATTCCATGAAAATAGGGACAAAGACCTTTTCTCACAAATTTTCTCACAAATTTCTATGGAAATTTGTTTTTTTATAAAGTGGAGCATCATACTTTTAGGAAAAAATACAGTATCATAATCATATCATGAAGGAGCCATCTTGGGCTGTTGAGGGCACTGTCTGGAAGTGCCCCTGATATTACTGCTCAAATGACCAAAAGTAGAACCTTGCAGCGCCCCCTATAGGACACGCCCACAACAGCCCATAAAAACATTCAGATTACTGTGAGCCCTATATACAGTAGATTGATGTGTGAAAATTAATGTGGGCTGTTGGGTTAGGGTTAGGTTGGGTCATTTCTCATCTCAGAATCTTTGCCTCCTCTGGTTCCCCTAAAGAAACTGAAGGGTCTTGGCACCTAAAAATATTAAATTTTTCTTCTGAACCGACTATCTTTCACCAACAAAAATTTTAACAAAAGTCTCCCAAAGGATCGAAATCATGCAATGCCTACTTGTAGGAGTTACTGGCCTTGAAATTTGGTGATATTGCATTTTTTTTGGCCTATATAATGACAACTATAAGAGAGAGAGGAAAAACTTTAATTGCTAAAATGATTTACTAATAAAGCTCTGCAGAAGGTTCCATTTCTCATAATTGTACAATGGCTCTTTGTAGGACATATTCACCTTAAAACATGAAATATTATGATTTTTGTTGTATTTCAGAATAGGATCTGAATAAACCATCGCATTCAATTTGCTCATTAGATTCTTGAAATGATAATCAGAATCCCCTCGAATTTCCTTTTGAATCAAACAAATTAATTTTTTTATTTTCCATAAAAAATCTATTTTGCGAAATTATGGGACGAGGTCGGAGTCATAATCATGTTTTTTTAGTATTACATTAAGATCCTGTACCTTGTTACTTTTATGCTGCTGTAAATTATGTTTCTGTAATTTTAAGAATGAGTTGATTTTCATGCAGATCCAGGTAGGTGACTCAGGCCCGGTAGAGCCTGCAGTTTAAGGATAGTTATCACGTGAAGTCATTTATCATCACATCGGAGTTCGGCTCCTCTTTAAATAATGATGACTGACATCACCCAAACAGCCCTGATCTTATATTTACACGCCCTTGAATATTTGACCTTGTCATACAGACACAAGGTGACACACTCGGGTATAAATGGCTATTTAGGATTAATTTTCCACTCATTTTAATATTGTAACTAGTGTCTGAGTGTGTCATTGAGTTTGTTCGCTCCCGAGTGGATGCACTGATCTGGCGGGACACTGAACCATGGGGAGCGGAAAAGAGCGGTCTAAGGACCTCCGTAACAAGGTAGTTCAACTTTTTAAACATGGGAAAGGATATAAAAAGATATACTTGAAACTGGCAGCCAGTGCTGTTCAGTCTGTGATCAATATGTGGAAAACGTAGGGATATGTTAACACCAAGCCAAGGGCCGGTAGGCCGAGAAAGATTTCAGCGCTAACTGCTAACTGCTGGGGGAATTGTTCGGGACACAGAAAAATCCACAAGCTGCCTCAAGAGAAATACTCTGGAAAAAGATGTGGTTGTTTCAAGGAGCACAATAAGGAGGCACTTATCAGCAATGGTCAAGTTGCTTGAAGGAAGCCATTATTGCGCCAATCCCACAAAAAGGCCCACCTAAAATATGCCAGACAACACGTTGACACACCTCACAACTTCTGCAGTACGGTCATTTGTAGTGATGAGACCAAAATAAAACTTTATTGTCAAACCAGAAGCGCTATGTTTGGAGAGGCCCATGGTGAAAATTACACCATTCCCACTGTAACGCATTGTGGCAGCTCTCTGATGTTTTGGGGGTGTGTGAGCTCTAAAGGCGAGGGAATCTTGTTAAAATTGATGGTAAGATGAATGCAGCGTGCTATCAGGAAATACTGGCGAACAACTCGCTTTCTGCAGCATGAAAGCTGCACATGGGGCGCACTTGGACTTTCCAGCATGACAATGATCCAAAGCACAAGGCCAGATTGACCCTCCAGTGGTTACAGATGAGAAAGGTGAAGGTTCTGGAGCGGCCATCACAGTCTCCTGACCTCAGTGTCATCGAGCCGCTTTGGGGAGATCTCAAACGTGCAGTTCAAGCAGGACGACCAAAGAATTTGCAGGAGCTGGAGGTATTTTGCAAGGAAGAATGGGCAGCTTTACCACCTGAGAGAATTAGGGGCCTCGTTGATAACTATCACTAAAGACTGCACACTATTACTGATGCTAAAGGGGGCAGAACACAGTATTAGAAACTAAGGGTATGCACACTATTGAACAGGGTTCATTTAATTCTTTTCCCTTATTGCCATGTTTTATTTGATGATTGTGCCATTCTGCATGACCTACAGTTGGATATGAATCCAATAAGCAAAAAAAGAAATGTGTTTTGCCTGGCTATTCATGTTTTCTTTGAAAAGTGTTCAGCCCGGGAGTGTACTTTTGAGTACCACTGCATGCATGTTGTTCTAGTTGCATTTATGATACTTGCAGTAAAATGCATCCAGAATCCGTGGTTATCACTCATGTTCTCCTCTCTGTAGAAATTTGTGTGTGTTCGTCTTTCAATGGAGGGCTTTAGCAATATTTAGTGTTTCATGCCAGTGAAGCATATTGCATTGTCGCTGAGTGATGAAATGGGAATATGATCTGTCATAGGATTTGATGAATTGCTTTGGTATCTCCAGGAGAATCAGCAGTTGCATGTCCCCATGGTAATCGCTCAACTAAGCCATGAACGGGAACTCGGTACTTAACCGAAACTCTTCATCTGTGGCGTTTTCTACTCTATCGAATCCCATAGTGAAGTTATGAACTGAATTTCTATCTTCTATGTCTGCAAGGGCTGTGTGTTATTGTGAGGTACCGCAGTGCACAGAGATGAGGTGAGTGAGTGAGGTGGGGTGGGGTGAGGTGAGATGAGTGAGGTGGGGTGAGGTGAGATGAGGTGAGTGAGGTAGGGTGATGTGATGTGAGATGAGGTGAGTGAGTGAGGTGATGTGAGATGAGGTGAGTGAGTGAGGTGGGGTGGGGTGGGGCGAGATGAGGTGAGTGAGTGAGGTGAGGTGATGTGAGATGAGGTGAGTGAGTGAGGTGATGTGAGATGAGGTGAGTGAGTGAGGTGGGGTGGGGTGGGGCGAGATGAGGTGAGTGAGTGAGGTGAGGTGATGTGAGATGAGGTGAGTGAGGTGAGGTGGGGTGATGTGAGATGAGGTGAGTGAGGTGAGGTGAGTGAGTTGGGGTGAGGTGAGATGAGGTGAGTGAGTGAGGTGAGGTGGGGTGATGTGGGGTGAGGTGAGATGAGGTGAGTGAGTGAGGTGGGGTGGGGTGAGGTGAGTGAGTTGGGGTGGGGTGAGGTGAGTGAGTTGGGGTGAGGTGAGATGAGGTGAGTGAGGTAGGGTGATGTGAGATGAGGTGAGTGAGTGAGGTGGGGTGATGTGAGATGAGGTGAGTGAGTGAGGGTGATGTGAGATGAGGTGAGTGAGTGAGGGTGATGTGAGATGAGGTGAGTGAGGTGAGGTGATGTGAGATGAGGTGAGTGAGTGAGGTGGGGTGGGGTGAGGTGAGTGAGTTGGGGTGGGGAGAGGTGAGTGAGTTGGGGTGAGGTGAGATGAGGTGAGTGAGTGAGGTGAGGTGGGGTGATGTGGGGTGAGATGAGGTGAGTGAGTGAGGTGGGGTGGGGTGAGGTGAGTGAGTTGGGGTGGGGTGAGGTGAGTGAGTTGGGGTGAGGTGAGATGAGGTGAGTGAGGTGAGGTGATGTGAGATGAGGTGAGTGAGTGAGGTGGGGTGGGGTGAGGTGAGTGAGTTGGGGTGGGGAGAGGTGAGTGAGATGAGGTGAGTGAGTGAGGTGGGGTGGGGCGAGATGAGGTGAGTGAGTGAGGTGGGGTGATGTGAGATGAGGTGAGTGAGTGAGGTGGGGTGGGGTGAAGTGAGTGAGGTGGGGTGGGGCGAGATGAGGTGAGTGAGTGAGGTGGGGTGGGGCGAGATGAGGTGAGTGAGTGAGGTGGGGTGATGTGAGATGAGGTGAGGTGGGGTGATGTGAGATGAGGTGAGTGAGGTGGGTTGAGGTGAGATGAGGTGAGTGAGTGAGGTGGGGTGGGGCGAGATGAGGTGAGTGAGTGAGGTGGGGTGATGTGAGATGAGGTGAGTGAGTGAGGTGGGGTGAGGTGAGTGAGGTGGGGTGGGGCGAGATGAGGTGAGTGAGTGAGGTGGGGTGGGGCGAGATGAGGTGAGTGAGTGAGGTGGGGTGATGTGAGATGAGGTGAGTGAGTGAGGTGGGGTGGGGTGAGGTGAGTGAGGTGGGGTGGGGCGAGATGAGGTGAGTGAGTGAGGTGGGGTGATGTGAGATGAGGTGAGTGAGTGAGGTGGGGTGGGGTGAGGTGAGTGAGTTGGGGTGGGGTGATGTGAGATTTTTATTTTATTTTTTATTTTATTTATCCTTTATTTAACCAGGTAAAGACTCGTTGAGATTAAAATCTCTTTTCCAAGAGTGACCTGGCCAAGACGGCTGCATGAAGCAATTTCAACAGTAACAAAAACCAACATTACAGCCAGACAAGTACAATCACACAGTATAAATGAGCAACAAAAATATGCAGTATAAAACATGAAATCGTGAATAAATTATCATAATAGGCTTAAATTCAATAGAAAACTATTGGCTTTAAAGAAAAGGATTGGACACAATCACATTTCCCGAGACTCTCCGATTCCCGTTCCTTTATGATTGACTTAAATCTTGCTCAGGTAACCAGCTCTGACAAATTAAGTTCCTTCTGTGTATCATTCCAGGTGGAGGGGGCAGCATATTGAAAAGCTTTTTTTCCAAGTTCAGTTCGAACCTTGGATACCAGCATTTGCACAATATTTTGTGACCGCAGGCTATACTGATTATGGTTCCTACACATATATGAACATAAGTAAGATGGCAGTAACCCAATCACAGATTTGGAAATAAAAATCAACCAATGGGAAGCTCTGCGGATGTATAAGGAAGGCAGTTTAGCTGCATCATACAGTGTACAATGATGTGTGAGGCTTCCGCAGCCTGTGACAAAGCGTAATGCACAGTGATAGACAATATCAAGCTTCTTAAGGCACTGAACTGGAGCATTCATAAAAAGCAAGTCTCCATAATCCAAAAGGGGTAAAAACGTTGCCGAGATCAAATGTTTCTGTGCTGGTAGGGAGAAACAAGATTTATTTCGAAAGAAAAAACCTAATTTAAGTCTCAACTTTGATACCAGATTTTCAATGTGTGGCTGGAAAGACAACTTTTAGTCAATAATTATTCCCAGATACTTAAAAGCAGTTACCATTTCAATTTCAGCCCCCTGAGAGGTTGAAAGCTTTAGGTCGGTGGGTGGCTTTTTACCATTTGTGAATATCATAAATTTGGATTTGTCTGCATTTAAAACCAACTTCAACTGAGATAGACGAGACTGGACCACATCAAAAGCAGATTGTAGCCGTTCAAGTGAGTGTATTGCTGATGGCGCAGAGCAGTAAATAACAGTGTCATCAGCATGAGAAAAAAAAATGAGATGCAGCAATTCGTAAATTATCACAAAGACCATTTATGTAAATTGAAAACAGTATAGGCCCTAAAACAGACCCTTGGGGTACCCCTGTGGAAATGGAGAGAAAAGAGGAGGAAGACCCTGCAAATTGAACACAATGAGTACTTTCAGACAAGTAATTTGAGAACCAGCTAACGGCATGTTCAGATAGGCCAATTTCAAATAATCTATTTATTAGTAGTGCATGATTAACTGTATCAAATGCTTTGGACAAGTCTATAAAGACAGCAGCACAATATTTTTTATTGTCTAGTGCCTCAATTATGTCACTTACTCCTTTAATCGCCGCAGTTGTACTAGGATTTTTCCTAAAACCTGACTGGTATTGCGATAAAACTTCATAGCTTAAAGATTTTCTTGAACACAGAGTGCTTACAAGTTTTTCCAGAACTTTAGCTAAGGCACAAAGCTTAGATATTGGTCTATATTTATTTACTTGGGAGGGGTCTCCTCCATTTAGTAAAGGGAGAACAAAGGCAGATCTCCAAATTTTAGGAATAGCTTTGTTTGTGAGAGTAAGATTAAACAAATGGGTCAAAGGGGGCCAATAAAGTCAGCTGCTAATTGAAGATACTAAGGTTTCAGCTCATCTTGGCCCGCAGATTTGTTTGGATCTGGCCCTTTTAAAGCTTTATGTACCTCAGTCATATTAAAAGAGGTAAAATTTAAACGAGGAAGTGACGACTGTTTTGGGGGATGTGAGTAGTGAGCTCTCTGTTCATTTGGTAGATCAGAAGCTGAATTGGAAGAGTCAAATAAAGAACCTGAAGAAATAAAATATTCATTAAAATAATGAAGAATGTCTGATTTGTCTGTGAGGATGCGGGATTCTTTTATAATATGTGCTGGCAATTCATTACAAATGACTTTACCCTACGAAGACTTAATAACCTTCCAGAATTTTTTTGGATCATTTAAGCTTCCTGCAGTTTTGGAGAGGTAAAAATCAGATTTGGCCTTTTTAATAAGTGAGGTAAAGCGGCTTCTAAGCTGTCTAAAAATCAACCAGTCTGTCTGAGATTTAGATTTTCTGGCTTTAGACCATGCAATATCTCTTTGTTTTTGTAGGCTAGACAACTGGGGGGAAAACTATGGATTGTTTTGACCCTTTACCCTAAATTTTCGGAAGGGAGCATGCTTGTTTATCATTTTAGTAAAAGCGTCATGGAAGTAATTCCAAGCTAGCTCTATATGAGAAATGAGAGAGATCTTGTTCCAGTCAAATTCCCATAAGTCACAAAAGAAGGCTTGCTCGCCGAAGTGTTTAAAATCTCGTTTCAAAACAATTTGAGGTTTGATTTTAGGGAGCGTTGCTTGTCTTACTGTAGCTATGACACCGTGGTTACTCACGTCATTCGCAAAAATACCAACATCTAAATATTTTTGCGGAGAATTTGTTAAAAATAAGTCAAGGAGAGAGGATTTTTCTGGGCCTTTAAGATTTGGATGAGTTGGGTTTGTGATTAGTTGGGTTAAGATTAAAAGAGGCGCAAATAGATTTAAAACTGTCTGAGATGGGGGACAGCCAGTCCCAATTTAAATCTCCAGTCAGGAGAATCTCATTAAAATCTAAGGTTGACAAGTGCCTACTCAATGACGATAAAGCTTCTTTGCTTGCTGAAGGGGGTCTGTAACAACCTACTACAGTAATAAAATTGTCCTTAAAAAGTTGCAACTTCAAGGCTAAGAATTCAAACTGTCTGGTAATGGAACCTGATGCTAGGGTTGTAGTATGAAATGTAGTTTTAACGTAGATGGCAATGCCTCCACCTTTCCTAGGGCGGTCACAACGAAAAACATTGTAACCCTTGATAGAAATGTCCCTGTCTGTAATAGATTTGTTTCACCATGTTTCAGACAAAACGAGAATATCGGTGTCGGATGATTTTACCCAAATTTTCCCTTGGTCCAAATTTGGAAGTAGACTTCTGACATTTATGTGAATAATACCCAGCCCTGATCTAATTTTAAAATCATCAGGAGTATTCAAACAATTTAAATAAATATCTGGTCCAGGATTGAGTTGAATATCTCCAGCTAAAAGAACAAAAAGACATTTTCTTTTTAAAATTTCCTGTGATGCCTCATAATAACTGCCCTTTATCCTCAGCCTTCGCATGCAGGGGCGTCACACCAAATTTAGGGCCCCAGGAACAACCAGTTCCATGGACCCCACACACACACACACACACACACACACACACACAATTGCAATTGCATTGCATGATACCTTAGCAAATATTGCATATGCACAGTTTGTTGTTTCATTGTATTTACTCATAATATATTAGGCCTAAATAAACAACACAACAGTGTCAACCCCCACTTCTGGGCTGAGAGTCCGTAGGCCTCAAAATGATTTTTCAAAAAAATGATGGCGCAGTCGCAGACAGCACTTTGGTGCAAAAAGGTGATTTATTCTGGTTACCCAGTTAACCAACAACAGACTGTCACATACACAAAAGAAAAAGATGTCACAACTCAAACAAATGTTTCACATTGAACTGGGTTGGCCAGTACCGCCACCTACACCATGGCCCAAGCCAACCCAGACTCTCCTGGTTACTCGAACCAGAACCCCTCTTCAATGGAAAGCCCCTCCCTTAACGGGCAATACCAACATAACATAAATGGGAATCGCATTGATCAGAACCGGACGGGAACAAAACGTCAGATACACAAAACCGACTCAGAATATAGGGTGTAGACTTAAGGTCCTTTGGGATGTATAAGGTCCAGTTTGAAGAACCTCTAAAAGATTCAGAAACCCATTTTTTGCCTGTGGAAATAAGAAATGAGGCATTTTTTTTATCTCCACCTTCGTGTACCTCATTTGGATGAAAGGCTGACAATAAAAACAAAAAAGTTGCAACAAATAGCATGCTGGTCGGCATGAAAAAAAAAAAAATTAGTCCAAGTCAGTACAAGGATATTCCGCTCCAGGGTTTCCGTCCTCAAGAGTCACAAGATGACGTTACACGACGTCTCACATGACCAGGAAGACAAGCCGGAGGAAGCCAGAGAAAGTTGTGCTGTAAGTGAGACGGATTAAAAGACAACTAATCAAAAGCAAAATGACAGGAGTTATTTTCAAGCACCCGTAACAAATCTAGGACGAAAGCACTTCCCTTTATGCTGAGATATTCAGGCCCATCTCCGTTCGGCGGCGCGTTATCGGCGCTTCAGCTCCGAAATGTGAGCCGGCGAACAGTCTCCATTCTCCCAACCAAAGCTGCAATCACTGTCAGAGTCCCGACGGAGTAATCCAGGTCCCGTAAAACGCCAAAATTGTAAGCGATACTTCACGTATCATAAAAGCATACAGCATAATAAAAGGATTTTTATATATATACAATTTTAAAATGAGGCCGAATAAAAAGATGTCAACATGAGAGAAGGCTGATGAGGTGAGTGAGTGAGGTGGGGTGGGGTGAGATGAGGTGAGTGAGTGAGGTGAGTGAGGTGGGGTGAGATGAGGTGAGTGAGTGAGTGAGGTGGGGTGAGATGAGGTGGGGTGATGTGAGATGAGGTGAGTGAGTGAGTGAGGTGAGGTGAGTGAGTGGTGAGATGAGGTGAGTGAGTGGGGTGGGGTGATGTGAGGTGAGTGAGTGAGGTGGGGTGAGGTGAGGTGAGTGAGTGGTGAGATGAGGTGAGTGAGTGGGGTGGGGTGATGTGAGATGAGGTGAGTGAGTGGGGTGGGGTGAAGTGAGGTGAGTGAGTGGTGAGATGAGGTGAGTGAGTGGGGTGGGGTGATGTGAGATGAGGTGAGTGAGTGAGGTGGGGTGATGTGAGGTGAGTGAGTGAGGTGGGGTGAGGTGAGATGAGGTGGGGTGATGTGAGTGAGTGAGTGGGGTGAGGTGAGATGAGGTGGGGTGATGTGAGTGAGGTGAGATGAGGTGAGGTGGGGTGAGGTGAGTGAGTGAGTGAGATGAGTTGAGGTGAGTGAGTGAGTGAGATGAGGTGGGGTGAGATGAGGTGAGTGAGTGAGTGAGATGAGTGGGGGTGAGATGAGGTGAGTGAGTGAGATGAGGTGGGGTGAGATTAGGTGAGTGAGTGAGGTGGGGTGGGGTGAGCTGAGGTGAGTGAGTGAGGTGGGGTGATGTGAGATGAGGTGAGTGAGTGAGGTGAGGGAGGTGGTGTGATGTGAGATGAGGTGAGTCAGTGAGATGAGGTGGGGTGAGGTGAGTGAGTGAGGTGAGTGAGTTTGACAAGTCATTGAGAGGTGAGGTGGGTGAGGTGAGATGAGGTGAGTGAGTGAGTTTGACAAGTCATTGAGAGGTGAGGTGGGTGATGTGAGATGAGATGAGGTGAGTGAGTGAGGTGGGGTGAGATGAAGTGGGGTGATGTGAGTGAGTGAGTGAGTGAGTGAGGTGGGGTGAGGTGAGTGAGTGAGGTGAGTTTGACAAGTCATTGAGAGGTGAGGTGGGTGATGTGAGATGAGGTGAGTGAGTGAGGTGGGGTGATGTGAGATGAGGTGAGTGATGTGAGGTGAGGTGAGTGAGTGAGGTGGGGTGAGATGAAGTGGGGTGATGTGAGGTGAGTGAGTGAGTGAGTGAGGTGGGGTGAGGTGAGTGAGTGACATGAGGTGAGATGCAGTGAGTGGGGTAAGGTGAGATGAGGTGGGGTGATGTGAGTGAGTGAGTGAGTGAGGTGAGATGAGGTGAGGTAAGTGAGTGAGGTGGGGTGAGGTGAGGTGAGTGAGTGAGATGAGTTGGGGTGAGATGAGGTGAGTGAGATGAGGTGGGGTGAGATGAGGTGAGTGAGTGAGTGAGATGAGTGGGGGTGAGATGAGGTGAGTGAGTGAGATGAGGTGGGGTGGGATTAGGTGAGTGAGTGAGGTGGGGTGAGATTAGGTGAGTGAGTGAGGTGGGGTGAGGTGAGTGAGTGAGTGAGTGAGATGAGGTGGGTTGAGTGAGTGAGTGAGTGAGTGAGATGAGGTGGGTTGAGATGAGGTGAGGTGAGTGAGTGAGTGAGGTGAGATGAGGTGAGTGAGTGAGATGAGGTGGGTTGAGTGAGTGAGTGAGTGAGTGAGTGAGATGAGGTGGGTTGAGATGAGGTGAGGTGAGTGAGTGAGTGAGGTGAGATGAGGTGAGTGAGTGAGTGACATGAGGTGAGATGCAGTGAGTGGGGTGAGGTGAGATGAGGTGGGGTGATGTGAGTGAGTGAGTGAGTGAGTGAGGTGGGGTGATGTGAGGTGAGTGAGTGAGGTGGGGTGAGGTGAGATGAGGTGGGGTGATGTGAGTGAGTGAGTGGGGTGAGGTGAGATGAGGTGGGGTGATGTGAGTGAGGTGAGATGAGGTGAGATGAGGTGAGGTGGGGTGAGGTGAGTGAGTGAGTGAGTGAGATGAGTTGAGGTGAGTGAGTGAGTGAGATGAGGTGGGGTGAGATGAGGTGAGTGAGTGAGTGAGATGAGTGGGGGTGAGATGAGGTGAGTGAGTGAGATGAGGTGGGGTGAGATTAGGTGAGTGAGTGAGGTGGGGTGGGGTGAGCTGAGGTGAGTGAGTGAGGTGGGGTGATGTGAGATGAGGTGAGTGAGGTGAGTGAGGTGGGGTGATGTGAGATGAGGTGAGTGAGTGAGATGAGGTGGGGTGAGGTGAGTGAGTGAGGTGAGTGAGTTTGACAAGTCATTGAGAGGTGAGGTGGGTGAGGTGAGATGAGGTGAGTGAGTGAGTTTGACAAGTCATTGAGAGGTGAGGTGGGTGATGTGAGATGAGATGAGGTGAGTGAGTGAGGTGGGGTGAGATGAAGTGGGGTGATGTGAGTGAGTGAGTGAGTGAGGTGGGGTGAGGTGAGTGAGTGAGGTGAGTTTGACAAGTCATTGAGAGGTGAGGTGGGTGATGTGAGATGAGGTGAGTGAGTGAGGTGGGGTGATGTGAGATGAGGTGAGTGATGTGAGATGAGGTGAGTGAGTGAGGTGGGGTGAGATGAAGTGGGGTGATGTGAGGTGAGTGAGTGAGTGAGTGAGGTGGGGTGAGGTGAGTGAGTGACATGAGGTGAGATGCAGTGAGTGGGGTGAGGTGAGATGAGGTGGGGTGATGTGAGTGAGTGAGTGAGTGAGTGAGTGAGGTGAGATGAGGTGAGGTAAGTGAGTGAGGTGGGGTGAGGTGAGGTGAGTGAGTGAGATGAGTTGGGGTGAGATGAGGTGAGTGAGATGAGGTGGGGTGAGATGAGGTGAGTGAGTGAGTGAGATGAGTGGGGGTGGGATTAGGTGAGTGAGTGAGGTGGGGTGAGATTAGGTGAGTGAGTGAGGTGGGGTGAGGTGAGTGAGTGAGTGAGTGAGTGAGATGAGGTGGGTTGAGTGAGTGAGTGAGTGAGTGAGATGAGGTGGGTTGAGATGAGGTGAGGTGAGTGAGTGAGTGAGGTGAGATGAGGTGAGTGAGTGAGATGAGGTGGGGTGAGTGAGTGAGTGAGTGAGTGAGTGAGATGAGGTGGGTTGAGATGAGGTGAGGTGAGTGAGTGAGTGAGGTGAGATGAGGTGAGTGAGTGAAGTGGGGTGGGGTGAGGTGAGCGAGTGTGAGATGAGTTGGGGTGGGTTGAGATGAGGTGAGTGAGTGAGTGTGCATGTACATTCTCATCAGGGGTTTTCTGGTGAAATCAGCAGATGAATTGGTGAATTAACTGAAACAGGAAGCATGCAATTTCTCCAGCGGGGATATCATTTGCAACCTGGGAAGGTGTTTGTATCCTGGAGCCCCTCTATCCCTCCCTATCTGTTCCCTCTGTTCCCCTCCTCTCTCAGTACCTGCTCTCTGAGATCTGTATGCTGAGCAAGCTGTCTCTTCATATCGTATTTCTGTTATCAGATAATAAAAAGGGGTTAAACTTGTTTGAAGCTCGTGTAGAAGATAGAGGAGGAGCGGGTGTTTCACTGTACCTGTCCCCCCCAGGGCTGGCGCGACTGCTGGCGCGTGTTTGTGTGTGTGTGTGTGTGTGTGTGCGCGCCTGTGTGTGCGCGCGCGTGTTATTCTTTGTGTGTGGAGGGTGTGTGTGTGTGTGTGTGTGTGTGTGTGTGTCTGTGTGTGTGCATATGTTATTCTCTGTGTGTGGAGGGTGTGTGTGTGTGTGTGTGCGCGTTTTATTCTCTGTGTGTGGAGGGAGTGTGTGTGTGTCTTTGTGTGCGTGTGTGCGCGTGATATTCTCTGCGATGGAGGGTGTGTGTGCGTGTCTTTGTGTGCGTGTGTGCGCGTGTTATTCTCAGTATGTGGAGGGTGTGTGTGTGTCTTTGTGTGCGTGTGTGCGCATGTTATTCTCTGTGTGTGGAGGGTGTGTGTGTGTGTCTTTGTGTGCGTGTGTGCGCGTGTTATTCTCTGTGTGTGGAGGGTGTGTGTGTGTCTTTGTGTGCGTGTGTTATTCTCTGTGTGGAGGGTGTGTGTGTGTGTGTCTTTGTGTGCGTGTGTGCGCGTGTTATTCTCTGTGTGTGGAGGGTGTTTGTGTGTGTCTTTGTGTGCGTGTGTGCGCGTGTTATTCTCTGTGTGTGGAGGGTGTGTGTGTGTGTGTCTTTGTGTGCGTGTGTGCGCGTGTTATTCTCTGTGTGTGGAGGGTGTGTGTGTGTGTGTCTTTGTGTGCGTGTGTGCGCGTGTTATTCTCAGTGTGGAGGGTGCGTGTGTGTGTCTTTGTGTGCGTGTGTGCGCGTGTTATTCTCAGTATGTGGAGGGTGTGTGTGTGTCTTTGTGTGCGCGTGTTATTCTCTGTGTGTGGAGGGTGTGTGTGTGTGTCTTTGTGCGCATGTTATTCTCTGTGTGTGGAGGGTGTGTGTGTGTGTCTTTGTGTGCGTGTGTGCGCGTGTTATTCTCTGTGTCTGGAGGGTGTGTGTGTGTGTCTTTGTGTGCGTGTGTGCGCGTGTTATTCTCTGTGTGTGGAGGGTGTGTGTGTGTGTGTGTGTGTCTTTGTGTGCGTGTTATTCTCTTCGTGTGGAGAGTGTGTGTGTGTGTCTTTGTGTGCGTGTGTGCGCATGTTATTCTCTGTGTGTGGAGGGTGTGTGTGTGTGTCTATGTGTGCGTGTGTGCGCATGTTATTCTCTGTGTGTGGAGGGTGTGTGTGTGTGTCTTTGTGTGCGTGTGTGCGCATGTTATTCTCTGTGTGTGGAGGGTGTGTGTGTGTGTGTGTGTCTTTGTGTGCGTGTGTGCGCATGTTATTCTCTGTGTGTGGAGGGTGTGTGTGTGTGTCTTTGTGTGCGTGTGTGCGCATGTTATTCTCTGTGTGTGGAGGGTGTGTATGTGTGTGTGTGTGTCTTTGTGTGCGTGTGTGCGCATGTTATTCTCTGTGTGTGGAGGGTGTGTGTGTGTGTGTGTGTGTCTTTGTGTGCGTGTGTGCGCATGTTATTCTCTGTGTGTAGGGTGTGTGTGTGTGTCTTTGTGTGCGTGTGTGCGCGTGTTTTTCTCTGTGTGTAGGGTTTGTGTGTGTGTCTTTGTGTGAGTGTGTGCGCGTGTTATTTTCTGTGTGTGGAGGGTGTGTGTGTCTGTGTGCGTGTGTGCGCATGTTATTCTCTGTGTGTGGAGGGTCTGTGTGTGTGTGTGTGTGTGTGTGTGTGTGTGTCTTTGTGTGCATGTTATTCTCTCTGTGTGGAGGGTGTGTGTGTGTGTCTTTGTGTGCGTGTGTGCGCGTGTTATTCTCTGTGTGTGGAGGGTGTGTGTGTGTGTGTGTCTTTGTGTGCGTGTGTGCGCATGTTATTCTCTGTGTGTGGAGGGTGTGTGTGTGTGTCTTTGTGTGCGTGTGTGCGCGTGTTATTCTCTGTGTGTGGAGGGTGTGTGTGTGTGTGTGTCTTTGTGTGCGTGTGTGCGCGTGTTATTCTCTGTGTGTAGGGTGTGTGTGTGTGTTTTTGTATGCGTGTGTGCGCGTGTTATTCTCTGTGTGTGGAGGGTGTGTGTGTGTGTCTTTGTGTGCGTGTGTGCGCATGTTATTCTCTGTGTGTAGGGTGTGTGTGTGTGTCTTTGTGTGCGTGTGTGCGCATGTTATTCTCTGTGTGTAGGGTGTGTGTGTGTGTCTTTGTGTGCGTGTGTGCGCGTGTTATTTTCTGTGTGTGGAGGGTGTGTGTGTCTGTCTTTGTGTGCGTGTGTGCGCATGTTATTCTCTGTGTGTGGAGGGTGTGTGTGTGTGTGTGTGTCTTTGTGTGCGTGTGTGCGCATGTTATTCTCTGTGTGTGGAGGGTGTGTGTGTGTGTCTTTGTGTGCGTGTGTGCGCGTGTTATTCTCAGTGTGTGGAGGGTGTGTGTGTGTGTCTTTGCGTGCGTGTGTGAGCGTGTTATTCTCAGTGTGTGGAGGGTGTGTGTGTCTGTCTTTGTGTGCGTGTGTGTGCATGTTATTCTCTGTGTGTGGAGGGTGTGTGTGTGTGTGTGTGTCTTTGTGCACGTGTGTGCGCGTGTTATTTTCTGTGTGTGGAGGGTGTGTGTGTGTCTTTGTGTGCATGTGTGCGCGTGTTATTCTCTGTGTGTGGAGGGTGTGTGTGTCTGTCTTTGTGTGCGTGTGTGCGCATGTTATTCTCTGTGTGTGGAGGGTGTGTGTGTGTGTGTTTTTGTGTGCATGTTATTCTCTGTGTGTGGAGGGTGTGTGTGTGTGTCTTTGTGTGCGTGTGTGCGCATGTTATTCTCTGTGTGTGGAGGGTGTGTGTGTGTGTGTGTGTCTTTGTGTGCATGTTATTCTCTGTGTGTGTAGGGTGTGTGTGTGTGTGTCTTTGTGTGCGTGTGTGCGCGTGTTATTCTCAGTGTGTGGAGGGTGTGTGTGTGTGTCTTTGTGTGCGTGTGTGCGCGTGTTATTCTCTGTGTGTGGAGGGTGTGTGTGTGTGTCTTTGTGTGCGTGTGTGCGCGTGTTATTCTCTGTGTGTGGAGGGTGTGTGTGTGTGGCTTTCTGTGCGTGTGTGCGCGTGTTATTCTCTGTGTGTGGAGGGTGTGTGTGTGTGTCTTTGTGTGCGTGTGTGCGCGTGTTATTCTCTGTGTGTGGAGGGTGTGTGTGTGCGTCTTTGTGTGCGTGTGTGCGCGTGTTATTCTCTGTGTGTGGAGGGTGTGTGTGTGTGTCTTTGTGTGCGTGTGTGCGCGTGTTATTCTCTGTATGTGGAGGGTGGATGTACATTTTCCCATTTTACAGTCTTTGCAGGCAGATCCCTGGGCGACACGTTGAATGGTGCTGAATTCCACCACTACAGCAGGGTCTGCAGTCTGTCAACAATGGCGCCCATGACTCTTGTTTGCAGAGTTTTTGCAGCAGTGGTGTCGAACTCAACGAGAATCACAATGGCTGCACTTCAAAAGCGAGGGTCCTTCACTTCGAAGTGAACGTAAGGAGGGCCACGCCCACCGAAGCCTTACTCTTACTGAAGGGCTTTCCAATCCACAGGGTGTAAAACTCATCCCTTCAAAGTGTCCTACAAAAGGGTAATTTCCGAAGTACGCAAGCGATGGTCACTTTGCTCCCATAATGCCATGCGACGATTCGAGCCCAGTGACGTGTGTGACTTCGCGGCATACAGGAAAATGACAACGTGTAGAAAGTTCATGAACCTAGCCCAGCCAGATTACATACCAACGTCAACTGGATGAAACTAGCGGAATACGGACATTTTTATTTTTTTTTACAGGAGGCAATTTGTTTTGAACACGATGCGGTTGGTAATAAAGCTACAGCGAAAGCGATAAACGGCCAGCGAAAACGGTTCTCCCGTGAACAGGCTGCCTTTGTTCACACTTGCTTGAGCAGAATGCGGCAGCCCGAAATGCATTGAAGGGCATTTCCGTTATTTGGGAATCCTACCCTCTGCTGCCCTTCAGAGTTTTCACGACGAAGGGAAGTGAGTTTGCAGGGTGTAGGGTGTAAGGATTAACCCTACAGAATGAATTACAGCTAATGTCTGCTGCTTTAAGTCTAGTCCTGATAGGAAGCAGTATCTGCAGGTTTAACTTCAGTTATGGTGGACAACTCAGTTTTTGGTGATGAGGTATTGTTATATATACCCTTTTACCCCAGAGCCCTGTATGGGCTGATGGGGTATTGTTATATATACCGTTTTTGCCCCAGAGCCCTGTATGGACTGGTGGGGTATTGTTCGATATACCCTTTTGCCCCAGAGCCCTGTATGGGCTGATGGGTTATTGTAATATATACCCTTTTGCCCCAGAGCCCTGTATGGGCTGATGGGGTATTGTTATATATACCCTTTTGCCCCAGAGCCCTGTTTGGGGTGATGGGATCTTGTTATATATACTCTTTTGCCCCAGAGCCTTGTATGAGCCGATGGGGTATTGTTATATATACCCTTTTTCCCCAGAGCCCTGTTTGGGCTGATGGGGTACTGTTATATATACCCTTTTGCCCCAGAGCCCTGTTTGGGCTGATGGGGTACTGTTATATATACCCTTTTGCCCCAGAGCCCTGTTTGGGCTGATGGGGTACCGTTATATATACCCTTTTGCCCCAGAGCCCTGTTTGGGCTGATGGGGTACTGTTATATATACCCTTTTGCCCCAGAGCCCTGTTTGGGCTGATGGGGTACTGTTATATATACCCTTTTTCCCCAGAGCCCTGTTTGGGCTGATGGGGTACTGTTATATATACCCTTTTGCCCCAGAGCCCTGTTTGGGCTGATGGGGTACTGTTATATATACCCTTTTGCCCCAGAGCCCTGTTTGGGCTGATGGGGTACTGTTATATATACCCTTTTGCCCCAGAGCCCTGTTTGGGCTGATGGGGTACTGTTATATATACCCTTTTGCCCCAGAGCCCTGTTTGGGCTGATGGGGTACCGTTATATATACCCTTTTGCCCCAGAGCCCTGTTTGGGCTGATGGGGTACTGTTATATATACCCTTTTGCCCCAGAGCCCTGTTTGGGCTGATGGGGTACTGTTATATATACCCTTTTGCCCCAGAGCCCTGTTTGGGCTGATGGGGTACTGTTATATATACCCTTTTGCCCCAGAGCCCTGTTTGGGCTGATGGGGTACTGTTATATATACCCTTTTGCCCCAGAGCCCTGTTTGGGCTGATGGGGTACTGTTATATATACCCTTTTGCCCCAGAGCCCTGTTTGGGCTGATGGGGTATTGTTATACCTTCTGGCGTCTAGATGAGTGGGAGGGCAGGCACTCAGCCCCTCCATAATTTCTCCAGGCCGTATCTTCAAAAGTGTTGGCCACAGGAGCTTCAAATTTGGTGTGCCGGTTCCCTTTGAGGGGTAGGTGTGCAAGGTGAGGGTCATTAGTGGGTTCGTCCTTTGACCTTTGCACACTGACCTTGAGATATTAGACAGGGATGCATAATGATCACTGCTGCTGGAACAAAAGGAATGACCGTTAGCATACCTGCGCCTTGCCGTAGGTGTACACTGCCATTTACTGATGATTAACTCTCTACGCGCTCACCATCGCTGTGGTGCATTAGCTCAGGGATGTGTGGCTCTCTACGCGCTCAACATCGCTGTGGTGCATTAGGTCAGGGATGTGTGGCTCTCTACGCGCTCAACATCGCTGTGGTGCATTAGGTCAGGGATGTGTGGCTCTCTAGGCGCTCAACATCGCTGTGGTGCATTAGGTCAGGGATGTGTGGCTCTCTACGCGCTTAACATCGCTGTGGTGCATTAGGTCAGGGATGTGTGGCTCTCTACGCGCTCAACATCGCTGTGGTGCATTAGCTCAGGGATGTGTGGCTCTCTACGCGCTCAACATCGCTGTGGTGCATTAGGTCAGGGATGTGTGGCTCTCTACGCGCTCAACATCGCTGTGGTGCATTAGGTCAGGGATGTGTGGCTCTCTACGCGCTCAACATCGCTGTGGTGCATTAGGTCAGGGATGTGTGGCTCTCTACGCGCTCAACATCGCTGTGGTGCATTAGGTCAGGGATGTGTGGCTCTCTACGCGCTCAACATCGCTGTGGTGCATTAGCTCAGGGATGTGTGGCTCTCTACGCGCTCAACATCGCTGTGGTGCAGTAGGTCAGGGATGTGTGGCTCTCTACGCGCTCAACATCGCTGTGGTGCAGTAGGTCAGGGATGTGTGGCTCTCTACGCGCTCAACATCGCTGTGGTGCATTAGGTCAGGGATGTGTGGCGCTCTACGCGCTCAACATCGCTGTGGTGCATTAGGTCAGGGATGTGTGGCTCTCTAGGCGCTCAACATCGCTGTGGTGCATTAGGTCTGGGATGTGTGGCTCTACGCGCTCAACATCGCTGTGGTGCATTAGGTCAGGGATGTGTGGCTCTCTACGCGCTCAACATTGCTGTGGTGCATTAGGTCAGGGATGTGTGGCTCTCTACACGCTCAACATCGCTGTGGTGCATTAGGTCAGGTATGTATGGCTCTCTACGCGCTCAACATCGCTGTGGTGCATTAGGTCAGGGATGTGTGGCTCTCCACGCGCTCAACATCGCTGTGGTGCATTAGCTCAGGGATGTGTGGCTCTCTACGCGCTCAACATCGCTGTGGTGCATTAGCTCAGGGATGTGTGGCTCTCTACGCGCTCAACATCGCTGTGGTGCATTAGGTCAGGGATGTGTGGCTCTCTACGCGCTCAACATCGCTGTGGTGCATTAGGTCAGGGATGTGTGGCTCTCTAGGCGCTCAACATCGCTGTGGTGCATTAGGTCAGGGATGTGTGGCTCTACGCACTCAACATCGCTGTGGTGCATTAGGTCAGGGATGTGTGGCTCTCTACGCGCTCAACATCGCTGTGGTGCGTTAGGTCAGGGATGTGTGGCTCTCTACGCGCTCAACATCGCTGTGGTGCATTAGGTCAGGGATGTGTGGCTCTACGCGCTCAACATCGCTGTGGTGCATTAGGTCAGGGATGTGTGGCTCTACGCACTCAACATCGCTGTGGTGCATTAGGTCAGGGATGTGTGGCTCTCTACGCGCTCAACATCGCTGTGGTGCGTTAGGTCAGGGATGTGTGGCTCTCTACGCGCTCAACATCGCTGTGGTGCATTAGGTCAGGGATGTGTGGCTCTCTACGCGCTCAACATCGCTGTGGTGCGTTAGGTCAGGGATGTGTGGCTCTCTACGCGCTCAACATCGCTGTGGTGCATTAGGTCAGGGATGTGTGGCTCTCTACGCGCTCAACATCGCTGTGGTGCATTAGGTCAGGGATGTGTGGCTCTCTACGCGCTCAACATCGCTGTGGTGCATTAGGTCAGGGATGTGTGGCTCTCTACGCGCTCAACATCGCTGTGGTGCATTAGCTCAGGGATGTGTGGCTCTCTACGCGCTCAACATCGCTGTGGTGCATTAGGTCAGGGATGTGTGGCTCTCTACGCGCTCAACATCGCTGTGGTGCATTAGGTCAGGGATGTGTGGCTCTCTACGCGCTCAACATCGCTGTGGTGCATTAGGTCAGGGATGTGTGGCTCTCTACGCGCTCAACATCGCTGTGGTGCATTAGGTCAGGGATGTGTGGCTCTCTACGCGCTCAACATCGCTGTGGTGCATTAGGTCAGGGATGTGTGGCTCTACGCGCTCAACATCGCTGTGGTGCATTAGGTCAGGGATGTGTGGCTCTCTACGCGCTCAACATCGCTGTGGTGCATTGGGTCAGGGATGTGTGGCTCTCTACGCACTCAACATCGCTGTGGTGCATTAGGTCAGGGATGTGTGGCTCTTTACGCGCTCAACATCGCTGTGGTGCATTAGGTCAGGGATGTGTGGCTCTCTACGCGCTCAACATCGCTGTGGTGCATTAGGTCAGGGATGTGTGGCTCTCTACGCGCTCAACATCGCTGTGGTGCATTAGGTCAGGGATGTGTGGCTCTCTACGCGCTCAACATCGCTGTGGTGCATTAGGTCAGGGATGTGTGGCTCTCTACGCGCTCAACATCGCTGTGGTGCATTAGGTCAGGGATGTGTGGCTCTCTACGCGCTCAACATCGCTGTGGTGCATTAGGTCAGGGATGTGTGGCTCTCTATGCGCTCAACATCGCTGTGGTGCATTAGGTCAGGGATGTGTGGCTCTCTACGCGCTCAACATCGCTGTGGTGCATTAGGTCAGGGATGTGTGGCTCTCTATGCGCTCAACATTGCTGTGGTGCATTAGGTCAGGGATGTGTGGCTCTCTACGCGCTCAACATCGCTGTGGTGCATTAGGTCAGGGATGTGTGGCTCTCTATGCGCTCAACATCGCTGTGGTGCATTAGGTCAGGGATGTGTGGCTCTCTACGCGCTCAACATTGCTGTGGTGCATTAGGTCAGGGATGTGTGGCTCTCTACGCGCTCAACATTGCTGTGGTGCATTAGGTCAGGGATGTGTGGCTCTCTACGCGCTCAACATTGCTGTGGTGCTTCTTGTTTTGTTTCGGGAGGATCTTTTGTCCAGCACATTAACATGCAGAATAATGAATGTGAGCTTTCGGTCAGAACTCTGTGCATCTCTAATTATCATGAATTACAGCCCCTTTTACCACCATATCACTACACAAAAAAGAAAAACAGGCTGGTCATAGCGCAATAATGATGTGCAATGCTGATGATAAATATTTGAGAAGATGATGGCATGAAGGTGTTTTCCTCCCTTTATCTGTGAGGGAAGGTGAGTGTGGCTGGCTCTCCGCAGCAGAGACCGCTGCGGGCATCGTGTTCTGGGTCCTGCCGGCCGCAAAGCAGATGAAGGCCTCTTTGATTAAATGTTTAGACAATCGCAGAGTATGTTTGGCTGCATGAAATTGGCCGGATGTCAATATTATTGTACCAGGAGCTCCCTGAGCACTGAGCACGCATAGAAACCTGAGAACCACATTGTTCTCTGAAGAATCGACTACGATTCCCTCTCTCTCTCGCACTCTCTCTTTGTCTCGCTCTCTCTTTCACACACTCTCTACCCCCCCCCTGTTTTTTTCTTGCAAGCTCTGCTTCACTCTCAGGGTGAAAGAGACCATTTTTCACAGTGTTAAAAGTCTCATGGCAGTCTGCCCTCTCTGTGCTCATTCTCCTCTCTGGCTCAGATCCCGCCTGCCATCTGTCACAGAAAAGCAAACGAAATCAGCATCTCATTTCCCAGCTTTGTTAAGTGAATGTTAAAGACTGATTTCATTTTAGTTCTATTATACAGGGGTGGTTTTCCTTGTTCATCTTTTGGTGTTTTTTAAATTCTTTTAAATTTTACGAATCATCATGAGGTAGGCTTCAGCCACTGTGTTGCCTCATGACGCACGGCCATTTTGTGACTAATAAGTCCTGCGATGCGGGTGTGTACACCACTGCGCCCCCCACTTCTCTTCTCATCGCAGACTTTGCGCATAGCTATCAATTAAAAGCCTTGTACTGTCGTACACCCCAGTTCCTGTCAATCATGATGCCTGCAACATCTTTTCTTTGCGGTCTCATGCTCAGACAAAGGCTATCATGTTCCGCTACAGAAGTGTCTCTCTGACGTGCATGTGAACGTATGAACAAAGATTCTTAATTATCTCTCCTGTATGCAATTCTACACATTATATGTGCGCAATAACTCACATTCTTCCCGTGCGCATACATTCACATGCCAAGACTGTCTCGCTCATTATTCTCCGCACAAATGCGCACATCATAAATCATCATACATACACTCAGGAATTTGCCTTATAGTTTGCTGGTATAATTGGTGCATTTTACACAATGCAAGTGTCCTAAATCACTGGCATGCACTGTGGAAAAAGCTGCTTGTCATTTTTGGACGTAGTCTGTACAGTGACGTTTTTTCTTGGGGAAACTGATCAATTTCTCAGAAGTGTGCGGTAATTTGACTCATTACAAGATTTGGCAACATTTTGTATAAATCTCCACTTTCAATATAATACCAGTATATAAAAAAAGGGGGACTGTACTGAGCCAGGAAAATACAGGCTTGTCAGTTTCACTTGCATTGCATGCAAAATGCTGGAATCTATCATAAAAGACGAGCTGGAATTATTTCTTCAACGTAATAATATCTTTAAGAATAGACATGGTTTTCGTTGGGAAGGTCATGTCTGACAAACCTTCCAGAATTCTTTGAAGAGGCCACCAAGACTTATGATCAGAGCAGGGAAAAGAAAGCATTTGATACAGTACTTCATGAGAGACTAATTTTTAAAATGGGTCCTTTGGAATTTTCAGAGGTATTGCGGAGTAGATTTGGAACTGGTTACAGGACAGAACGCAAAGAGTGGGGGTCAGTGGTATCTCATCTGAGCTAGGTATGGTGGGGAGTGGTGTCCCCTAGGGATCGGTGTTGGGACCCCTGCTGTTCCTCATCTACATTAATGACCTTGATAGAAATATTGAGAGCAGCTTAGTTAAATTTGCAGATGATAATAAATTGGGGGGTTTGGCAAATAGTTTAGAGTCCACTAAAGTGATTCAGGATGATTTGTATAGAATTCAGAATTGGGCAGAAATGTGGCAAATAAAATTCAATGTAGGATGATTCCATATGTATATATTGTGACTTTATTTATTCAAAATTACAACTTGTTCTCTCATCTGCTTCACTATTTAATCATGTAATCAAATATTGGTATTTTGGGGTAAAAATGCCCCTTATTATCCCCTTTGATCTGCAGCTATAAGTCTTAAATAGACAGTGCCCACTCCTTAGCTCAAGTTACATCATTTCCTGCAATAATCTGACACCTGACATGATGTTGCATTCCCTCCCAGGTATTGCATCATCTTCCATGGGTATTGCATCAGATCGCCCGTATTTTGCATCATCTTCCATGGGTATTGCATCACCTCAGGTTAAAACAACAGGGTGGCTAATTAATGAATTCACTGAAGCTTCAGCATGGCTGCTGACGGGTGCAAAATTGGGATTTCCTTGGATGAGGAATGCGACAAACATACTTACTGCAGAAAGATGAGATGAATTTCATTCGGTGACCTTGAACCAGCCGACAGACAACTTTTGACTTGGCGATGCAATGTCATATACAATGAAGATGACCAAAAAGTGTATTTTTCTCGCTTTGAAAGTCTACAGCGGTCCTGTGCCGATCCATTTTACCATCATAAGAAGCACATCACAAGTAAGTTCTTGGTGGCATCATCCTGCATTCCTTTTTGCAGAACAGAGAACGGATGTTATTAATTTACTGTAAGGAAGTTCATTTCTCTCGGTGATACAGTTTATTTTCAGAATCCCTGAAAACTTGAAGAAGAAATGGCTACGAAGTTCAAATTGAAAGCAGGACAGAAACTGCCCTAATTCAAAAGAAGTTACCATGATTTGGATAATAAGCTCTTTTGTTGTGATCGGTAATCTTGGTTGACAGTTCTTGGAGTCAAGCTTTCTTGCATTTGTGATCATTTATGGTCAGTTGTGGGCAGATGGCCGTATACTAAGCATGGTGGTGGTGCATGTTACTCTCGTTTTCAAAGGTGCATGGCAACTTAAGTACATGTACTTACAGCACTTAAGTTGTTTTTTTTTTGAGGATTTGTGCATTACTTATGATTTTTTTTTTTTTTTTTTTGAACAGGGACTGTTATGGCCCCAATTTGTAATTACATTACAACAAAACAGCAACAGCAACAGCAAGGGATGACAGACACAGTTTTAAAAACTCAAACACATTTAATGAACAAAGACAATAACTAACAATAACCTACAACTAAATGACCAAGATTGAATAAAAAAAAACAGAAATATTTACAGTCCCTTTGGTGGGTTTCCTGGTGATGTGCTGGGTGAGGAAAAAGGCTCAAACACAGGCAAAAATCCACAAAAGAAACTTCACAGGTCTTGAACAGAAATGACAGGTCTGGTCACACGTATCCTTCTTCTTGCAATTTCTCCTACTACTACTGTCTCAATTCTTCTCCTTATATACTCTTTTGCAGACCCCACCCACATTTAGACCTCTTTTTTTTACTTTTCGGGGACTTGCCCCAGACATGTCCAGGACATGTCTAAACATAGCTCCAGTCTGAGCTGAATAAAAAAAAAGGTAAATACTGCCATCCAGTGGCCTATATTCACATTACACCTCCATTCCAAAAGGGAAAAATTTTGACTCAAAGGCAAAATTTTTCTTTTCAATACAAAATGGTTAAGTGATCACTTGTCTATACATACATATCATACAATATTCAAATAAACACAGGATATATATATATATACATATTCAAACACGGGATAAGCAATCAGCAATTACATTGTCTGTACCCTTCACATGCTTAATTTCCAAGTCAAACTCCTGTAAAATCAAACTCCAATTCAACAATCTCCGATTCTTGTTTTTCATCTTACTCAAAAACATTAACGGATTGTGGTCAGTGTACACAATCATTGGCTTTTCCCCTGTACAAACATAAACCTCAAAGTGTTGTAAAGAAAGGACCAGAGCCAACAGTTCTTTCTCTATTGTGGAATAGTTCCTTTGGTGGCGATTGAACTTCCTGGAGAAGTATGCCACGGGATGCTCAATGTCATCAGAGTCACTTCTCTGTAGGAGCACAGATCCACAAGCTTGGTCGCTAGCATCGACCGCGATGGAGAACGGTTTGTTGAAGTCAGGAGATTTGAGCACGGGGAAGTGACACAACAGAGACTTCAGGCAATCGAAGGCTCTCTGGCATGCATCATCCCAAGTGAACTTTACGCCTTTCTTCAGTTGGTTAGTTAGACTGAGAGCAATCTCAGCAAAGTTCTTGCAGAACTTGCGGTAGTACCCGATCATTCCAAGGAAGCGGCGCAAAGCTTTTTTGTTGTCAGGAACTGGAAAGTCCATGATGGCGTGGACTTTAGCATTTATGGGTGCCACCTTACCCTGGCCTATGACGTAGCCAAGATAGGTGACAGTAGCACAACCAAAGTCACTCTTGTTCAGGTTAACAGTCAGGTTAGCCTGGGTCAGGCGCTGGAACAACGTCTCTACATCTTTCAGATGTTCTTCCCAGGAGTCACTCCATGTGATCAGGTCGTCGATGTACGCACCCGTGTGTGGCAATCCGGCGATTGTAGACTGTATCATCCTTTGGAACGTGGCTGGGGCATTTTTCATGCCAAAGGGTAGGACTTCATACTGGTACAATCCATATGGTGTGGCAAAAGCAGAGATGCCCTTGGCCCTCTCAGTTAAAGGCACACACCAATAACCCTTCAATAAATCAATCTTGGTCAGAAACTTTGCTTGCCCTACTCTATCAATACAATCATCAATCCTAGGTATTGGAAACACATCAGTTCTAGTAACAGCATTGACTTTGCGATAATCTGTACAGAATCTGGTACTTCCATCAGGTTTTGGAACTAGCACACAGGGTGAACTCCAATCTGAGTTGGAGGGTCAGATAATATCATGTTTGAACATGTACTCAACCTCTTTCTCAGCAATCTTTCTCTTTTCAGGATTCATCCGGTACGGATGCTGTTTTATTGGTTTGGCATCACCAACATCTACATCATGAGAGGCTATAGAAACTCTTTTTGGAACATCAGGAAACAGATCCTCATTTTTTTATCAACCTCTCAAACTGATCTCTCTGTGAGGGTTCTAAGTGCTGGAGTTTTACATCAAGATTTTGCAACACTTCAGAATTTGACCATTTACATGAAAGAACTTAAGCTTTAATTCTAGGTTCATCATCTTGAAACTCCCCCTCATCTTCACACGTTTCGGCCATAAGAGAATCTGAAGTGACAGCTGCAACCCTAGCATTTCTGTCATGATAAGGCTTCAGCATGTTAATGTGACACAATTGTTTTGGTTTTCTCCTATCTGGAGTCTTCACAATGTAATTGAGATCATTGAGTTTTGTCAGAAGTTCATTAGGACCATGAAATCTAGCCTGCAATGGATTGGACTGCAAAGGAAACAACACAAGGACCTTGTCTCCTGGTTTAAACTCACGGCTTGTAGCCTTATGATCATACCAAGTTTTCATTTTTCCCTGACTTGATTTCAAGTTCTCTTTGGCTAGGTCACAAGCTGCACGCAATCTTTCCTTGAACTTGCTAACATAGTCTAACAGACTGATATGCGGCTCTTTCTCTTGCCATTGTTCACTCAATAATAGCAAAGGTCCTCTCACTTCATGACCAAACACTAGCTCAAATGGACTAAATCCAGTAGACTCCTGCACTGCTTCTCTAGCTGCAAACAACAGCAAATGAACCCCTTCATCCCAGTCTTTCTCATGGTCATAACAATAAGTCCTCATCATTGTCTTGAGAGTGGAATGAAACCGCTCTAAGGCACCCTGACTTTCTGGATGATAGGCACTAGAAAGAATCTGCTTTGCACCTAGTTCATACACAACCTGCTGAAACAATCCTGAAGTGAAATTGCTACCTTGGTCTGACTGAATTTCCCTGGGAAGACCAAACATCGTGAAGAACTTTATCAAAGCCTTCGAGATTGCAGTTACCTTGATGTTACGTAGAGGTATGACTTCGGGGAATCTGGTAGATGCACACATGATTGTCAACAAGTACTGATTTCCAGATCTAGTCTTGGGTAATGGACCAACGCAATCAACAATGACCCTAGAGAATGGCTCCCCAAATGCTGGGATAGGCTGCAA
Source organism: Gymnothorax reevesii (assembly GCA_029721435.1). Classification (NCBI taxonomy): domain Eukaryota; kingdom Metazoa; phylum Chordata; class Actinopteri; order Anguilliformes; family Muraenidae; genus Gymnothorax; species Gymnothorax reevesii. The sequence continues at coordinate 892,478 of CM056589.1, read as the reverse complement.
TGGAGCTACAGGTGGGTCTAACTGGTGTTTTCCAACTACCTGACAAGTGTGACAGGTTTTGCAAAAGTTGGAAACGTCTTTCCGAAGCCCAGGCCAAAAGAAGTGTTTCATGATCTTATCAACAGTCTTGTTAACACCAAGATGACCTCCTAAAGGTAAACTATGAGCCATTGTGAAGATCTCATTCCTATAGACCTTCGGAACAACAATTTGCCTGACCACTGCCCAATCTGCATTGGCAGGGATATCAGGAGGGCGCCACTTCCGCATCAACACACCATCCTTGAGATAATACCCAACTGGAACTGCATCTATTTCTTTATCAGGAAGGGCTCTCCTCTTTAGTACACAAATTTCAGGATCATTAGTTTGCTCCTCAATCAACCGCTTTCTGGACAGAGACAAGTCTCCAGACACATCAGAATCACCAGACCCTTCCGGCTGGCTGAATAGAGAACTGATAAAAGTATCTGATAAGTACTCAAACGGAGAAACCATAGTAGGCCAATCAGAGTCATGAGGCGAACCACCTGAGTCCTGACTATTCAATGTGCTGGACGGCACCACAACATCTTCTTCTTGAGCCTTCTTGGCATAGCATGAGTCACTGCGCAAGAAGGATACAGAGATGGGTCCTCATCCCCATCTTCGGTGCTCGGCTGTGAAGTAAGATGTACAGGGGGAACTACTTTGCCCCCAGCCAGGTCATTGCCTAGCAACAGAGAAACACCCTTTATAGGTAGACTTGACATAAGTCCCACCTTTACCTGTCCTGTAACTAAATCTGACTTCAAGAATATAGAGCGCAGGGGTACAGATACAGTCCTCCCTTCAATACCTTGTACAAGTATGAAATCCCCTGAAGCGGTCTCATCACGTAACTCCAAGGAGTCCATCAACAAAAGTGACTGAGAAGCTCCGGTATCCCTTAGGATATATATGGGGACAGGAGTAGTATGCTCATTCAGAGCCACAAATCCCTCTGACACAAATGGAAGAAATTCCTCCCTCACGAAGTCAGCAGTATCAGGCTTTTTAGCCCCACAAGAAGCAGGCAATTTAGCAGATCGGTTATCTACTACAGGGTTTTCTAACCTTGTTTTCACAAAGGCATTTGGTTTGGTATCCTTTTCTTTTTCTTTCTTAGCTTTAAGGAACCAACAGTTAGTTGTAACATGACCAGATTTCTTGCAATAACTGCAAACTAGACCACTTTTGTCACTGTCAGCTTTCACACTTTGATCAGACCTGTTACTGGATTTCTGAGCACCATCACCAGATTTGTCTTTGTCTTTGGGTGAGGAATCTTGGGTATCACCATAACCCTTTTTCTGAAATTGGGACCATCTATTATTACTGCTAGACTGAAATTTGGACTTATGTGTGAGAACATATTCATCTGCAAATTTGGCAGCTGATTGCAAATTCAGTGCTTGCTTCTCATTAAGGTAGGTCTTAACATCATCTTTAACACAGTTCTTGAATTCTTCAACTAACACCATCTCTTTTAGTGAGTTGAAATCATCCTTGACCTCCATAGAAGTACACCAGCGCTCAAAGCAAACCTGCTTTTCATTAGCAAATTCAACATAAGTCTGATTTTCAGATTTCTTCAGACCTCTGAATTTCTGTCGGTAAGCCTCTGGAACCAACTCATAAGCTCTCAAAATAACCTTTTTGACAACCTCATAATCAGAGGAATCATCTGCAGACAAAGCCGAATAGGCTTGTTGAGCTTTACCCTTGAGGACAGTTTGCAACATCAGAGGCCAGTGTTCCTTTGGCCACTGGCAACTCTTTGCTACCTTTTCAAAACACTGGAAATAGTTGTCAACATCCTTTTCCGAAAATGGAGGCACCAGTTTTACCTCCTGACTGGCACAAAATTTATTTTTAGTTTCAATTTTAATTTTTAGTGGCTCCATTTGGAGTCTTTCTTCTCTATCGAATTTCTCTAATTCAAAATCTCTCTGTCTCTGTCTCTCTCTTTCTGCTCTTTCCTTTCTCTCTCTCAAATTCTCTTTGTTTTTCTTTTTCTTCCCTCTCAAATTCTCTTTGTTTTTCTCTTTCCTCCCTTTCAATCTCTAGCATTTTTATTTTAAGTTCCATTTCTATATTTGGATTTTCCACTGGAAACTGTTCCAGATCTCCTGGTGCAAACACATTTTCATCAATGTAATATTCAACTATCTCTCTAGCCAGTCTTGCTTTTCGCATGGCTGGTTTTACCTCTGTCAGCTCCAAATGTCTGCATATTTCCAACAGTTCTGTCTTTTTAAAAGACTTCAAAACCCCTACGGTTGGTGATGCCAAGAAATCATCCATTTCTGTTGTCAATATATATGTATTCCATTGAAAAAATCAATTTTACAATTTGAAATTTTAGATTTTCAATAAATTACTCACAAAATGGTCTATCCCGGACCTTGAGCCCCCAATTTGTTATGGCCCCAATTTGTTATTACATTACAACACAACAGCAACAGCAACAGCAAGGGATGACAGACACAGTTTTAAAAACTCAAACACATTTAATGAACAAAGACAATAACTAACAATAACCTACAACTAAATGACCAAGATTGAATTAAAAAAAACAGAAATATTTACAGTCCCTTTGGTGGGTTTCCTGGTGATGTGCTGGGTGAGGAAAAAGGCTCAAACACAGGCAAAAATCCACAAAAGAAACTTCACAGGTCTTGAACAGAAATGACAGGTCTGGTCACACGTATCCTTCTTCTTGCAATTTCTCCTACTACTACTGTCTCAATTCTTCTCCTTATATACTCTTTTGCAGACCCCACCCACATTTAGACCTCTTTTTTTTACTTTTCGGGGACTTGCCCCAGACATGTCCAGGACATGTCTAAACATAGCTCCAGTCTGAGCTGAATAAAAAAAAAAGGTAAATACTGCCATCCAGTGGCCTATATTCACATTACATTACTTTTAACTCTACTTCATTTAAAAGATAATAAGAATACTTTCACTTCGATATTTTGACACTGGCAATTTAGTTACTCGTTTAAAATTAAAATATTAATTGAATTCATCATTTACAGATAATCCGGATTTGGCACGTTCGCGAAGAACAAAGGTGTATATTTTGTGCAGATGGGTCCGCCAGTGGACGTGGAGCTGCAAACTTAGGCACGCAGTTACAATATTCTACCACTAGACGGCAAACCAAGATCGGTCGCGGAAGTTTTGTGCGCGTTGTAGGCTATTTGCGGAATGAATGCTGACCGCGTTATCCGTTGCTTCTTGTAGTCTGAAGTGGTAGCTCAAGTAGTATAACTTTGCGATATACAAGTATCTATCTTATATCTGCATATTGCGTGTATATTTCCTTTTACTTTGCACCATCAAGCATTTTACAACAGCGTCACGAATATGAGTTAGTTGGACAGCGACGGTATTCTCGAAAGCTATTTGACATGAGCTTAAACATTTTATTTCAACTTGCTAGCGATTACCCTTGGAATAATTGTTAGATTTTGACCAAGATAATGTTTAGACATACCTATACTTTTTTATTTCAGTGGGACTCCCCAGTATAATAAAGGCTAAATTAAATCATTGTTTTTTGTATTTGTATCGTTTTGTCTGTCACAAACAAGAGATGCTGCGATACCACCTCTGACACCGGATCGAAGCAGGGTTTGTTTTCAGCCAAAATAAGTTACAAGTCAATTCATCAAACCATAACCGTCCAAAGCAGTTAAATTGAGGCAAAAAAATGATCCATAAAGCAAGTATCCTACATAGTTCCTCGACTTTAATAAGCAGCCGTTGTAAAGAAAAATTTCAGTGATGAACCGATTACCTGATTTCGGGCTTCCAATCCCGCTTTCATTGACGTGTGCACACAATAGCATTCGCGCGCGTCTGGAAGACGTGATTATGGTGCTGCTATTTCACCTAGCAACAAGAAATACTATTTTCTGATTGGCTGATAGGTTGCTGGTTCATGCAGAGCAGTCTGCCGTCGCCTCATCCATTCATAGATTACTAATCTCTGCACTCTATGTTACTAATGTGCGGCGATTTAATCACTTCTCAGCGTGAGAAATGTCATGTGTGGCGTGAGAGCGTGTGAACTTATTGAAATGCGTGAGACTTGAGAGCCCTGATAATTATAATCAGACCCTCCAACGGACCCCCTAAAAAAAAAACTCATCGGATCTGCACGATTCCCCCAGGCATCTGCCAAAAGGCGCGCCGTTTGCATCCCCGAAAAGAAAAGCCAAAATGGTTGGGTGGGGGGGCGGGGGGGTGCAAAAGAAAACAAAAAAAAATCTCTATATTTCATAGCATGACTAAATAGTGAAGGAGATGAGAAAACAAGTTGTAATTTTGATCAAATAAAGCCAGGATATATACAACGTACATTCATTTAGAACAAATTACATTACCATGGGATTGCTTGGGCCAAGTTTGGTTCGTAGAATTTCGGGTCACAAATGGAGGTTGACCATAGGTAAATTTAGCACTGATATTCAGAAATATTTTTTCACCCAAAGAGTAATTTCAATGTGGAGTAGCTTGCCTGACCATATTGTTGAGGCAGAAACCTTGGGAATTTTCAAGAGCAGGCTTGATTAAGTGCTGGATGCCACTCAGTCATCAAGTTTCTGAAGCGTTAGATGCACAGTTAAAGGTGACATAGACAAGGTGAAAAACAGTGTTTGATTCTATGTTGAATAACGGTAGTCTACCCGCATTCAAGAACATACAAAAAGTGCTAGTCATTCTGCACATCTCCATTACATAGAAATTCCTCTTTTAAAAATGACCGCCAGAAATCGGGCCAATCTGAACAACGCATACATATGATGTCATGTATCTCACTGCCCCCCCCCATTCCATTTCCTCCCCTTCAAAATAATTTGCATACACCCGCTCTCCTGCCCCCTATGGACAGTGAGGGCCGGGTCATACTCTACGCAAGGTACGCGAGCGCGAACGCAAGGCAACGCATCGAGCAACGCAAGGTAGCCATCTTGCGTCCTTCCACAGCAAAGTGTGTTGTCCAAATTTTTGTAAATCGACGCGTGCATTTCCGTGAGATTCCAATAAGGGAGATAAATCAAATAATGCACCATATGCTGTGTTGAGAAAAAGAAGAAAGAAGGAGAAGACTTTGCTACCCCTATTGCATGAGCAGTGTACTGCTTTTTAACGAAGCACAGCGCAGCAAGGGACGCGTTCAGGCTTCTCTGTGAACGGAGTAGAACAGACCTGCGCTCGCGTTTGCTCGCGTACCTTGCATAGAGTATGAACCAGCTCTAAATTGCAGCAGTGGTCGTGAAGTTCAAGGCGAAATGACGAGTTGCGTACCGAGGTGTGCTCTTCCAGGCTGCGGAAGCAGTGTGCAAACGTTCCATAACCTTTCAACCGAAAGAAATTCATGAGATGCGTGGCTGCTGTTCATTTTTAATTGGATTCCCACTACATTCAACCACAGACTGTTACTTTGCTCAGCCCATTTCACCTCTGACAGTTTTACTAACCTGGCACAATTTCAAGCTGGCTTCTCGCAGCGTTTGGTGCGATGTAGCAGAGCAGAAAATTCCCGAAATTGAACATCTTTTGTCCTGTGAAGATATCTGGGTCAGGCTCATTGGCAAACATGAGACAGGTTTAAATATAGAAGTATGCTATTGACCACCAGCTTTGGACAGTACAATCAATGAAATGCATTTAGGAGGATTAAGCAAGCTTGTAGAGGTGGTGGGACTATTATTATGGGAGACTTAAATTATCCTGGTATCAATTGGGAAATGGTGATAGGACAGGGTAGGGGGGAGGAAGAATTTCTAGATGTTATAAATGATAATTTCTTGGTGCAGTATGTTAATAAACCTACCAGAGAGAAGGCAATTTTACACCTAGTGCTCTGTAATGACCCAGATAGAATTAGCAATGTTGAGTTACTGGAGCAACTTGGGACAAGTGATCACTCTGCTGTTAATTTTGATGTTTCATGGGAAGTTAAAAAGGTGTATTCTAAAAGAAAATTTTTCAATTTTAGGCAAGCAAACTTTGACAGGATGCACTCATATCTAAGTGAAATAAAATGGGAGACACTCCTGGACTGTGAGATGTGGGTAAGATTTAAGGGGCTTTTACTTCAATCACAATGCAGATTCATTCCAAAGGTGTCCAAAAGTAAGCTGAAAAAGCAGAATCCTTAGTGGATGACCAAAAGTATTCATAGGATTTTGAGGGAAAAGAGGAATCTTTATAAGATTTACATAAAGGATAAATGTGAACACTAAGGCTGAATACTGTAAAATGCAGGCTGTGGTCAAAAAAGAGCTGAGGAATGCTGGAAGACTGTATGAAAGACAAATTGCAGAGGGGGAAAAAACTAACCCTAAGTGCTTCTTTCAGTACTGTAGCAGAAAAAGGAAAGTTAAATAGCAGGTTAAGTGCATAAAGAATAAAAACAGATCGTTGCTATATGATAACAAGCGTATTGCGGATGCCTTTAACAGTAACTTAGTTGAGAATTTTACCTCAGAGGGGGTCTTTATTTGGCCAGAGGGCATGTCAAATGCTCAAGATTATTTAGCGGAAATTGAGGTTCGGGATAACGAAGTATTAGACAAGTTGCATAAACTAAAGGCAGATAAGGCAGCAGGTCCTGATGGCTTATATCCTAGAGTGCTCAGGGAAGTTGGTGAGATCATCTTTAAGCCGCTATCCGCCATCTTCAGACGGTCTTAGAAACTGGAGAAATACTGAATGATTGGAAACAGAGCAATATAATGCCAATATATAAGAAAGGAGACCGTACCGAGCCAGGAAACTACAGGCCAGTCAGTTGAACTTGCATTGCGTGCAAAATATTGGAATCTATCATAAAAGATGAGCTGGACTTATTTCTTGAACGTAACAGTATCTTTAGGGATAGCCAACATGGTTTTCGGAAGGGAAGGTCATGCAGCGCGACCGAGTGACGAGACAACCCCTCGAGCTTTCCAACCAGGTTTCAGGATTCTATGCAGTCATAAAATAAATGACTCTACGCAGTCTTTCCAGTTCAGCCCCCACTTCTCCAGATACTCAGATGTCACTCGAAACACTTCCTCACCTGTAGTTTTCTCCGGCAAAATTCGATTAAAAAAAGTCATTTTCTTACATCGTCTCCCCATCGACGTATCTGACATTGGCCAGTAATTGTGCATGTCCACTGACATCGGTTGTTTCATCCACCTGCAGCTCAAATTTCCAACTCTCTTTTATTTTCCCCATTACAACATCCTCTATATCTGCCGACATTTCTCCTATTTGTCTGCCAATTGTATTGTTTGAGAGAGGAACCTTGGATATTTCATTGGCAGCATTTTGACCCAACATGGTATCGATAGCTTTGCATGCTGGCAGGATAAGAGATTCGGCGTCTTTGATTTTGCCACTAGTTCTGCGACCAGATAGCTAGCTTCTAATGCTTTTTCTGACACTAGCGATTTTCATCAAGAAACTAGCTTGTTTGTTCGTCTGGCTTCTCAACCGCATTAAATATTCACGTTCTTTTTTTTTTGTGAGAGAAGGGTGTTTGGTTGAAAGTTGTCTTTTTAATTCATTTGGCACCATAGCTTCATTTGCCAGCTTTTCCCCACGAGCAGGACACAGTGGTATTGGGGTTGCGGGATCTGCGGTGAATGTGAACCCATAAGTCAGATACTCCTCACTGTAAAGTCTGCTCACCACTTTGATTTTCTTTTTCTGGCCAGCGCTACCCTACACTGCTGTGTTAGCTGAGTTTTACCAGGGAATGTTTAATTTTTCGCATTTGACGATGTTTGATTGGCTAATCACGAGAAGCAGCTGTACAGTAGAATACATGATGCGGAAATATCGAGAAGGAATTTTAAAGAGGCATTTAAATAAACTGAATTGAATGAATTGACAATGACATGAATTGTTATTTTTATATCCTGTTTTATATCCATGCTCACATTACAGGAGAATTCCGGTGTGAAATTGACTTGGGGTGTATTGAAACATGATAATGAGTACTAACTTTTGTCAAATACCCCACCTTCATACGCAACATATCAAAATAAATGGCTTTTTAGCCAAAGCTCCCAATCCCAAAATGACCCATTTATTTTTGAACAGAATTCTTGGCCCATGGTTTTCACTGTTACAGGGCACTACCAGGGCCAAATTGTACCATCTTTCCAAAAAAAAGAGAGTGTGGGCACATGTTTCTGCCTGAAGCTAGCGCTACCTGGATTACAGAAAAACGTGAATTGTGCACCTAGATATTTGGCCCTAGCTCAAGATAGAACAGGGTTCGCATGGAATTTATGACCATTTTTCATTTAGGAAGTGTCCCTGAACAATAATAATGGGTAAGTACCTTAGGCCACCTATTCTGCAAGGAGAAAAAGGATCTAAAATTATGGATGATAGGTGACGCAGTACAGGCTCTGCAATTTTTGACGGATTACTTTCACATTTGGTATGGACATGTGTAAAACTTCACTTATGACACCTATCGATTTCGGCTGCCAAGGCGACAGTATTGGCAAAATGATGCACAGAAAAGTGCAGAAGCGGGCTTTCGGGGGCTTTGCCCATGCGGTCGCAGCCTACTGGACTGTCTAGTTCGGTTTCCAGGTTAATATTGCACATGATGATGTGCAATATTACTTCTTTACATCTGTTGGGTTCATCTTAAGCTGGGGCGGGAAACTCCAGTCCAGGAGGGCTGGAGAATATTCAAGTTTTTGTTTCCTACAGTTATGTAGACTGAATTAGCCAATTGGCTCTTAAAGTAAACAGGATTTCACTCATTTTACTCAGAGTAAAATATTTTGCGGAGGCACACATGAACTTCGTTGGTCATTCATAATCTTTTCAAGAAATGCAACTAAAGTACAAGATTTCATAAATATATTGGCTAATGAAAATGGTGTAATTGAGGCCTGAGGTGGGCATGATGGCCCGGAGCAGATAAGGCCCTCGCTGCCCACATCTGATCTGGAGTCTGTGGGCTTCGCGGGCCTCCCACTCCTCCGCTCTGTTGCAGAAGCCCATCGAAGGCTGATTTATGTTTGTCAGCTGTGTTATACAATCAAGTCCATCCATCATCTAACTGGCTTATTCCTCGGAGCAGAGCTGCAGCTCGTCCCAGTGTGCTGGGGGGAGGTGCAGGCCTGCATCCAGCCAATCAATGGCTGGTATCATTCATGCCCCCCTTCCGACTGGCCATTAATAACATCCAGTTCGCCTATTCTGTGCGCATTTTGACTGTGGAAAGAAGTCAGAGTCCCTGGATGGAACAGCAGGAGAACATGTAAACTCCGCACAGAAAGGCTTCAGGCTGAGCATGTAAACTCCACACAGAAAGGCTTCTGGCTGAGCATGTAAACTCCACACAGAAAGGCTTCAGGCTGAGCATGTAAACTCCACACAGAAAGGCTTCAGGCTGAGCATGTAAACTCCGCACAGAAAGGCTTCAGGCTGAGCATGTAAACTCCGCACAGAAAGGCTTCAGGCTGAGCATGTAAACTCCGCACAGAAAGGCTTCAGGCTGAGCATGTAAACTCCGCACAGAAAGGCTTCAGGCTGAGCATGTAAACTCCACACAGAAAGGCTTCAGGCTGAGCATGTAAACTCCACACAGAAAGGCTTCAGGCTGAGCATGTAAACTCCACACAGAAAGGCTTCAGGCTGAGCATGTAAACTCCACACAGAAAGGCTTCAGGCTGAGCATGTGAAATCCGCACAGAAAGGCTTCAGGCTGAACATGTAAACTCCACACAGAAAGGCTTCAGGCTGAGCATGTAAACTCCACACAAAGGCTTCAGGCTGAGCATGTAAACTCCACACAAAGGCTTCAGGCTGAGCATGTAAACGCCGCACAGAAAGGCTTCAGGCTGAGCATGTGAACTCCGCACAGAAAGGCTTCAGGCTGAGCATGTGAACTCCGCACAGAAAGGCTTCAGGCTGAGCATGTGAACTCCACACAGAAAGGCTTCAGGCTGAGCATGTGAAATCCACACAGAAAGGCTTCAGGCTGAGCATGTAAACTCCACACAGAAAGGCTTCAGGCTGAGCATGTAAACTCCACACAGAAAGGCTTCAGGCTGAGCATGTAAACTCCACACAAAGGCTTCAGGCTGAGCATGTAAACTCCACACAAAGGCTTCAGGCTGAGCATGTAAACTCCACACAAAGGCTTCAGGCTGAGCATGTAAACTCCACACAAAGGCTTCAGGCTGAGCATGTAAACTCCACACAGAAAGGCTTCAGGCTGAGTATGTAAACTCCACACATAGGCTTCAGGCTGAGCATGTAAACTCCGCACAGAAAGGCTTCAGGCTGAGCATGTGAACTCCGCACAGAAAGGCTTCAGGCTGAGCATGTGAACTCCACACAGAAAGGCTTCAGGCTGAGCATGTGAACTCCACACAGAAAGGCTTCAGGCTGAGCATGTAAACTCCACACAGAAAGGCTTCAGGCTGAGCATGTGAAATCCACACAGAAAGGCTTCAGGCTGAGCATGTAAACTCCACACAGAAAGGCTTCAGGCTGAGCATGTGAACTCCACACAGAAAGGCTTCAGGCTGAGCATGTAAACTCCACACAAAGGCTTCAGGCTGAGCATGTAAACTCCACACAGAAAGGCTTCAGGCTGAGTATGTAAACTCCACACAAAGGCTTCAGGCTGAGCATGTAAACTCCACACAAAGGCTTCAGGCTGAGCATGTGAAATCCGCACAGAAAGGCTTCAGGCTGAGCATGTAAACTCCACACAGAAAGGCTTCAGGCTGAGCTTGTAAACTCCACACAGAAAGGCTTCAGGCTGAGCATGTGAAATCCACACAGAAAGGCTTCAGGCTGAGCATGTAAACTCCACACAGAAAGGCTTCAGGCTGAGCATGTAAACTCCATGTAAACTCCACACAGAAAGGCTTCAGGCTGAGCATGTAAACTCCACACAGAAAGGCTTCAGGCTGAGTATGTAAACTCCACACAAAGGCTTCAGGCTGAGCATGTAAACTCCACACAAAGGCTTCAGGCTGAGCATGTGAAATCCGCACAGAAAGGCTTCAGGCTGAGCATGTAAACTCCACACAGAAAGGCTTCAGGCTGAGCTTGTAAACTCCACACAGAAAGGCTTCAGGCTGAGCATGTGAAATCCACACAGAAAGGCTTCAGGATGAGCATGTAAACTCCACACAGAAAGGCTTCAGGCTGAGCATGTAAACTCCACACAGAAAGGCTTCAGGCTGAGCATGTAAACTCCGCACAGAAAAGCTTCAGGCTGAGAATGTAAACTCCGCACAGAAAGGCTTCAGGCTGAGCATGTGAACTCCGCACAGAAAGGCTTCAGGCTGAGCATGTAAACTCCGCACAGAAAAGCTTCAGGCTGAGAATGTAAACTCCGCACAGAAAGGCTTCAGTCTGAGCATGTAAACTCCACACAGAAAGGCTTCAGGCTGAGCATGTGAACTCCGCACAGAAAGGCTTCAGGCTGAGCATGTAAACTCCGCACAGAAAGGCTTCAGGCTGAGCATGTAAACTCCACACAGAAAGGCTTCAGGCTGAGCATGTAAACTCCATGTAAACTCCACACAGAAAGGCTTCAGGCTGAGCATGTGAAATCCGCACAGAAAGGCTTCAGGCTGAGCATGTAAACTCCACACAGAAAGGCTTCAGGCTGAACATGTAAACTCCACACAGAAAGGCTTCAGGCTGAGCATGTAAACTCCACACAAAGGCTTCAGGCTGAGCATGTAAACTCCACACAAAGGCTTCAGGCTGAGCATGTAAACTCCGCACAGAAAGGCTTCAGGCTGAGCATGTGAACTCCGCACAGAAAGGCTTCAGGCTGAGCATGTGAACTCCGCACAGAAAGGCTTCAGGCTGAGCATGTGAACTCCACACAGAAAGGCTTCAGGCTGAGCATGTAAACTCCACACAGAAAGGCTTCAGGCTGAGCATGTGAAATCCACACAGAAAGGCTTCAGGCTGAGCATGTAAACTCCACACAGAAAGGCTTCAGGCTGAGCATGTAAACTCCACACAGAAAGGCTTCAGGCTGAGTATGTAAACTCCACACAAAGGCTTCAGGCTGAGCATGTAAACTCCACACAAAGGCTTCAGGCTGAGCATGTGAAATCCGCACAGAAAGGCTTCAGGCTGAGCATGTAAACTCCACACAGAAAGGCTTCAGGCTGAGCATGTGAAATCCGCACAGAAAGGCTTCAGGCTGAGCATGTAAACTCCACACAGAAAGGCTTCAGGCTGAGCATGTGAACTCCACACAGAAAGGCTTCAGGCTGAGCATGTAAACTCCACACAGAAAGGCTTCATGCTGAGCATGTGAACTCCACACAGAAAGGCTTCATGCTGAGCATGTGAACTCCGCACAGAAAGGCTTCAGGCTGAGCTTGTAAACTCCACACAGAAAGGCTTCATGCTGAGCATGTGAACTCCGCACAGAAAGGCTTCAGGCTGAGCTTGTAAACTCCACACAGAAAGGCTTCAGGCTGAGCATGTGAACTCCACACAGAAAGGCTTCAGGCTAAATTTTGGCCCACAGCAAAATAAGTGAGGAATATTCTTCTCATGCAGTCCTCATCTCAGTTACACAACCCCTCGCCTTCTCTACATCCTTTTGCCCCTGTGACTTTTTAAAAACTGATAAAACCGGCTGTTCTTATTAATGATGACATACTGCCTTTTTCACTTTTTCTTCCACTCTGTCCATGCTATTCCGTTTGCATTGTTTCATATACCACAGAAACTATTTATCGATGAAAAATAAAGTTCCATTAGGCATCAAGAATATATTTTTTTACATTTATTTTTTCATTTTAAGTCCCTTTTAATCAAAGTGTCTGAATTACAGCACATACAGTCTGGTCCATAATTCATTGGACATGGACACATTGTTTTATATTTTGTTATTTTGGCATTTTGAGTTTAAATAGATAGAATGGCTGTGAGGTTTCAGTGCTGACAGTCAGCTTCAGTTTGTGGGTGTTTCCATCGATACGGGATGAACCATTTAACAGTGACTTCACCTTTTGTACGTGGTCCCTCCACTTTCAAGCACATCCAAAACATTGCTTCAGTTAAAGAAATGATTTGCATGTAGTACCTGTTTTAAATCCATGATGCATAGACATCCCCAGATGCTGGACATCCTCTCTGCTGATGCTCTGCCAGTTCTGTGCTGCAGCCATCTTCACTTCCTGCTTCTTTCGTGGACTTGTGGCCTTCAGTTTCCCCCGCAGCTTGTAACATGCATGTTTTATTGGGTTAAGATCATTGATAGACTCTGCCAAGAGGACCAAAATAACGAAAAAAATGCATCACTATTCGAATGAATTTTGGTTCACACTGTGTGTCAAATAAACAGTACATGTTAGAGACTCCTGTTTCTTACAGGCAAAGTTAATGGTAAGGATTTATGAAGTTGATGCTGATTAATATTTCTAGTTGGCCTGTGTCTTCCTGTGTCACCTCCAGATGAATTTTCTCGATTTGGCCCCTGTTGAGGAAACATGGCCTTTGAACAGGCAGACCCCTTTGTATTTGTTCCGTCTGATGTGTGCAGGCTGACGTAATGATCGGGTCAGCACTGGTTTAATCGAGGGAATCATTCTGTTGCCCATTAGCCTAATTAATCTGTGTCGTCAGTGGAAGAGCAGTGCAGCAGATATTCGTGCCAGACTGCGTGAGAAACCACGTTCTCCCGGCCTCCTGTGGGGGTGCTTTTGGACGGTGAGGTGCGATTTCCTCATTTGCAGCTTATTTTAGATTTCACACCTTCACTGCCAGCCCACAGCTGTGTTCTGTAGAAAGCACCGGAAGGAGAATCAGTTATTCACAGTGATGAAAACCTTCAGAGGAAAAAATCTTTCAGATTCTGTCCTGGTTCCTGTTCACTGAAAACCCGTCTCAAGTGTTTTTTTATTTCTTTTTTTGTCATCAGAGAATTCATAGAATCTCATAGTATTTTTCCTCTCTGAGGCAGACAGTAAGCACTGCAGGCCCTGTGTGCTCAACAAGCACAATTTTCTTGCCCTTATCATTAATGTTTGCACCTCAATAGCAGCATTTCTCATCCTACTGTGGAAAAAAGTCAAGGAAAAATGATTTAAAGTGTAGGAGTGAGACTGTAGCTCTTGAGATTGAGATCTGCTTTTTTGGGGTTTTTGTGTTGTCTCCATGTTGAGTGGTTCTGCCCTCGTACCTGATTTTATTCCTGTCTGGTGGGAATAACATCCTTTCTCTCCTTCTTTATTTATTATTCCCTTCCTCTAAAGCTCCTCGTGGCCTTTCTCACCCCATCTCTTCGCTCCCCCGCTCTTTAGCGCTCAGAGTCCTGTCAGTCAGGATTTAACATCCCTCCTTCTCTTCTCTCTGGTCTCCTCTCTGTGTGTCTTAGCCCTCCTCAGTCTTCTTCTTCACCACCTCTCTCCATCTCTCCCACCCTGCCTTACTCTCTCCCTTCAAGCATTTCCTCCTTGTTCACTTCAAATGGAGTTTTATTCACATGACAATTAAGCGTTGCCAAAGCATAGCGTGCGATAATAATAATGCTAATAATAATGATATCAGTCTATTAATGTGTCTCTTTCTTTCTTCTTGCAGAGAAGCCGGTGTCGGTGGAGCTGAGTTGTCGTGCTGGGCCCGTGAGTGTGGTCTTGGATCCAGGACAGCCTGTCCTACTGGAATGTGATGTGGGGGCGGCCGAGGGCTCGCTCAATGTCACCTGGCTGCGGGAAGGCGAGCCGGTGCTGGACAGCGAGGCTGTGCGCATCCTCCCAAACGGCTCCCTGGTGCTGCAGGTTCTGGAGGGAAAGGTTCCCCTCGAGGTAGAGGGGAGCTATGCCTGCATTTCGGCGAGCTCCTTTGGAGCACTTATCAGCCGTTCCCTGTCTGTTCACCTCAGCAGTAAGCAGCCTGTGCCTCGTCATGACTCCAACAGTGTAAATGCTCATCTGAATGCATATTTCAGTTGAAAAATGCAAGATGATGTCAGTCAGAGCGAGCATTTTAGCATGAATAGCCAACGTAATGTCAGTCCGAATGCATATTTCAGCTTTAGAACCGAACATAATGTCAGTCAGAACCTGTGCTGCAGTATGAAAACCCAAATAATTTCATTCAGAGCAAGCATTTCTGTATAACTTGTAGGCCTCCATCAATCCCGCAGGATCACTGGATCAGCGCTCTTTGGTTGTTTGGTGCTTGAACAGCGCCTCTTGTGGCTAGAGGCCGATATGGGAGTGGCAGTTTGACGCACAAATGACTAATCTAGGGGAGGCATGTTGTTCTGTGGGACCCCATGCCCTTTGGGTTGCCATCCTATCCCCATTGCCGCAGCTGCTACTCTTCAAAGCGAACGAAAGTCCTTGGTGAACCTCTGACCACCAGGTTTCTCTGTCTGCTGCTGTGGGTGAATCTCTGACTGTCAGGTGTCTCTGTCTGCTGCTGTGGATTCTAATGTTGATGATGATGCCCACAGCCTTCAGATTATGTTTGCAGACGTCCTTGAATCGTAGGAGAGGACACCCAACAGCTATTTTTCCTGTGGTTAGCTCACCATCGAAAAGGTCCTTTGGGATCCTACGGTGCTCCATCTTCGGCATACATTGCCAAGCCAGCGAAGTCACCTCTGCTTCAAAAGTGATGCCATTGATTGTATGTTAGTGCTGGCGAGGACGCCTGTGTTTGGGATCCTGTCCATCCATGATATGCCTAAGATGGGGTGAAGGCAATGCAAGTGGGATGAGTTCAGTCTTTTATTCCCTTGGGCTTGAAGGGTCCATGTTTTACTGCCATGTAGCTGAGTGTTCATCACTCAGGCTTTGTAAGCTTAAGCTTTGGTGTGCTCAGTGAGCTTCTTGTCGGACTAGATCCATTTTGTTAGTCGGGTGAGAATACTGGAGGCCTTTCCTATTCTCCTGTTCAGCTCTATTTAAAAGGACTGGTTGCATATGATGACAGAGCCCAGGTAGATGAAGTCTTGGACTGTCTCTAGCTTGAGGGAGTCAATGGCAGACAGGAAGTCTCTTAGGGTGACTGAGCTTTGGCCTTCGGTCTCGACAGGTCCTTGTGTGGAGGCAGATTCCCTCTGAGGACTGAGTAAAGTCGTGCTTAAGGAGTACGTCAGAGAAGATGCGCAGGAGGGTGAGAAGAAGGGCGCAGCCCTGTTTGACTTGACCGCAGATGTCAAAGGCCTCAGAAGTAGATCCACCGTACACAGCGGTGCCCTCCCTGTTGCCATGGAATGACCTCACAATGCTCAGGAGAGTGTGAGGGCAGCCTGTCCTATCCAGAATATTGAAAAGGCCATCTCTGTTAGATCAGAGTCTGTGCGAGGTCTGTGAAGGCAAGGAAGGGTGGTTTCGCCTGTTCCCTGCCCTTGTCCTGCATCTACCGAACTGAAAACACCATGTCAGCTGCGGATTGTCTTGATCTGAAGCCACACTGGGACTCGGGCTTACACATGTAATATCAGGCAGAACCTGTATTTTAGTATTTTTAGTTGGTTTGCTTCCTATCTCAAAGATGGAACCTTTTCTATCAGGTTAGGTAGCCACTCGTCATCTTCTGCTATCATTAAATGTGGAGTCTCCCAAGGTTCAAGAAGAAGGTTGTGGGTTCGAATCTGGCCTGGGGCGTTTCTGTGTGGAGTTTGCATATTCTCCCCGTGTTCGTGTGGGTTTCCTTTGGATACTCTGGTTTCCCCCACCCACAAAACATGCAATATAGGAACACTCCTGTATGGCTGTGTGTGAATGTTTGGCGGTGGTCAGAGGGGCCGTAGGTGCATACTGGCAGCCACGCTCCCGTCAGCCTGCCCCAGGGCAGCTGTGGCTACAAAAATGTAGTTTACCACCATCAGAGCATGAATGAATAATGTATCCATTGTGAAGCGTCTTTGAGTGCCCAGAAAAGCACTAGATAAAACTGATGTATTATTACTTCTTACAACTCAATGACAGTAAAACAGAAGTCATCCTATTTGGCTCCATCACCCATGTCGCTGGCCTTAGCAATACACTTGATCCCTTGTCTGCAAACCTGTATACTGTGCTCAGGAACCTAGGTGTCTTGCTGGATAGCGCACTGAATTTTAACAAGGAAATTCGTTGTGTGGTCAAAGGCAATTTTTGCCAACTTGGAATCATAGCTAAACTAAAGCCCTTTTTATCACACAATGACCTCGAGACACTTGCCCATGGTTGTATTACCTCCAGACTTGACTATTCCTACTTCCTCTATGCAGGCCTGCCCACCTCTAGCATTGCCTGACTGCAGTTGGTCCAGAATACAGCAGCGAGACTCCTCACAGGGACTACAAAAAATGACCCCATCACTCCTGTCTTGACCCAAATACACTGGCTACCAGTGAAATTCAGGATTGATTTAAAAATTTTACTCTTAATTTTTAAAGCCCTCAATGTTCTAGCTCCCTCGTACATCACAGATATGATTTCTCCATATTCCTCAGTCAGGTCACTCAGGTCTTCTTCACAGCAGCTCCTTACAGTTCCCCACTCACGCCTGAAAACTAAAGGTGACCCGTACAGTTCCCCACTCACGCCTGAAAACTAAAGGTGACCCTTACAGTTCCCCACTCACGCCTGAAGACTGAAGGTGACCCATACAGTTCCCCACTCACGCCTGAAGACTGAAGGTGACCCGTACAGTTCCCCACTAACGCCTGAAAACTGAAGGTGACCCGTACAGTTGCCCACTAACGCCTGAAGACTGAAGGTGACCCGTACAGTTCCCCACTAACGCCTGAAAACTAAAGGTGACCCTTACAGTTCCCCACTCACGCCTGAAAACTAAAGGTGACCCTTACAGTTCCCCACTCACGCCTGAAGACTGAAGGTGACCCGTACAGTTCCCCACTAACGCCTGAAGACTGAAGGTGACCCGTACAGTTCCCCACTAACGCCTGAAGACTGAAGGTGACCCGTAAAGTTCCCCACTAACGCCTGAAAACTAAAGGTGACCCTTACAGTTCCCCACTCACGCCTGAAGACTGAAGGTGACCCATACAGTTCCCCACTCACGCCTGAAAACTAAAGGTGACCCTTACAGTTCCCCACTCACGCCTGAAGACTGAAGGTGACCCATACAGTTCCCCACTCACGCCTGAAAACTGAAGGTGACCCGTACAGTTCCCCACTCACGCCTGAAGACTGAAGGTGACCCGTACAGTTCCCCACTAACGCCTGAAGACTGAAGGTGACCCGTACAGTTCCCCACTCACGCCTGAAAACTAAAGGTGACCCTTACAGTTCCCCACTCACGCCTGAAGACTGAAGGTGACCCATACAGTTCCCCACTCACGCCTGAAGACTGAAGGTGACCCGTACAGTTCCCCACTAACGCCTGAAAACTAAAGGTGACCCTTACAGTTCCCCACTCACGCCTGAAGACTGAAGGTGACCCATACAGTTCCCCACTCACGCCTGAAGACTGAAGGTGACCCATACAGTTCCCCACTCACGCCTGAAGACTGAAGGTGACCCATACAGTTCCCCACTCACGCCTGAAGACTGAAGGTGACCCATACAGTTCCCCACTCACGCCTGAAGACTGAAGGTGACCCGTACAGTTCCCCACTAACGCCTGAAGACTGAAGGTGACCCGTACAGTTCCCCACTAACGCCTGAAAACTAAAGGTGACCCTTACAGTTCCCCACTCACGCCTGAAGACTGAAGGTGACCCATACAGTTCCCCACTCACGCCTGAAAACTGAAGGTGACCCGTACAGTTCCCCACTAACGCCTGAAGACTAAAGGTGACCCGTACAGTTCCCCACTAACGCCTGAAAACTAAAGGTGACCCGTACAGTTCCCCACTAACGCCTGAAGACTGAAGGTGACCCATACAGTTCCCCACTCACGCCTGAAAACTAAAGGTGACCCGTACAGTTCCCCACTCACGCCTGAAAACTAAAGGTGACCCTTACAGTTCCCCACTCACGCCTGAAGACTGAAGGTGACCCATACAGTTCCCCACTCACGCCTGAAGACTGAAGGTGACCCGTACAGTTCCCCACTAACGCCTGAAGACTGAAGGTGACCCGTACAGTTCCCCACTAACGCCTGAAAACTAAAGGTGACCCTTACAGTTCCCCACTCACGCCTGAAGACTGAAGGTGACCCATACAGTTCCCCACTCACGCCTGAAAACTAAAGGTGACCCGTACAGTTCCCCACTAACGCCTGAAGACTGAAGGTGACCCATACAGTTCCCCACTCACGCCTGAAAACTAAAGGTGACCCGTACAGTTCCCCACTCACGCCTGAAAACTAAAGGTGACCCTTACAGTTCCCCACTCACGCCTGAAGACTGAAGGTGACCCATACAGTTCCCCACTCACGCCTGAAGACTGAAGGTGACCCGTACAGTTCCCCACTAACGCCTGAAGACTGAAGGTGACCCGTACAGTTCCCCACTAACGCCTGAAAACTAAAGGTGACCCTTACAGTTCCCCACTCACGCCTGAAGACTGAAGGTGACCCATACAGTTCCCCACTCACGCCTGAAAACTAAAGGTGACCCTTACAGTTCCCCACTCACGCCTGAAGACTGAAGGTGACCCATACAGTTCCCCACTCACGCCTGAAAACTGAAGGTGACCCGTACAGTTCCCCACTAACGCCTGAAGACTGAAGGTGACCCGTACAGTTCCCCACTAACGCTTGAAAACTAAAGGTGACCCGTACAGTTCCCCACTAACGCCTGAAAACTAAAGGTGACCCTTACAGTTCCCCACTCACGCCTGAAGACTGAAGGTGACCCATACAGTTCCCCACTCACGCCTGAAAACTGAAGGTGACCCGTACAGTTCCCCACTAACGCCTGAAGACTGAAGGTGACCCGTACAGTTCCCCACTAACGCCTGAAAACTAAAGGTGACTTGTACTGTTCCCCACTCACGCCTGAAAACTAAAGGTGACCCGTGTTCCCCACTCACGCCTGAAGACTGAAGGTGACCCGTACAGTTCCCCACTCACGCCTGAAAACTAAAGGTGACCCGTACTGTTCCCCACTCTCGCCTGAAAACTAAAGGTGACCCGTACTGTTCCCCACTCACGCCTGAAAACTAAAGGTGACCCGTACAGTCCCCACTCACGCCTGAAAACTAAAGGTGACCCGTACTGTTCCCCACTCTCGCCTGAAAACTAAAGGTGACCCGTACTGTTCCCCACTCACACTTGAAGACTGAAGGTGACCCGTACTGTTCCCCACTCACGCCTGAAAACTAAAGGTGACCCGTACTGTTCCCCACTCACGCCTGAAGACTGAAGGTGACCCATACAGTTCCCCACTCACGCCTGAAAACTAAAGGTGACCCGTACAGTTCCCCACTCACGCCTGAAGACTGAAGGTGACCCATACTGTTCCCCACTCACGCCTGAAGACTGAAGGTGACCCATACAGTTCCCCACTCACGCCTGAAAACTAAAGGTGACCCTTACAGTTCCCCACTCACGCCTGAAAACTGAAGGTGACCCGTACAGTTCCCCACTAACGCCTGAAGACTGAAGGTGACCCGTACAGTTCCCCACTCACGCCTGAAAACTAAAGGTGTAAAGTTAATTTGGGTAAAAGCATCGTGCTGTATTACCAGTTAATCTATTTCACCATCTCAGCAATACCGTATAATTTTTTTCCCAAATAAATTTTGTAACATACACAAAACACCGCGACGGCAAAAATACAAAAATCACTTGGCACAGAGCCCTAAAAATAGCTTACCGTTCTATGATCATTTAATTGCCTTTTTCACCCGCTCAGAGAGTCCAGTTTTAGCCCAGGAGTCCAGGTGCCTGTCTCACGAAGCAGGATTAACATGCCCAGGGTTTCCCTCAGTTACCCAGCTGCACTTAACAAGACATCCGCGGTCTTGATTATCAGTCTCACGAAGCCGGTTATCAACTCGTTAAGTGAACCCAAGAGTTTCCAACCTAGATCTGTGCGCGCTCACATAAAAGGGGCGGTGTTAACTCCATTTGACCAATTGCGCACCATGAAGAAGCCGCAGAGAGCAACTTATTTCTTGACGGATAGTGGTGACGAGGTATTGAGCTGAGGTACTGTGGCGGTCAGTCGGTGGTGACGGGGTATTGAGCTGAGGTACTGTGGCGGTCGGTCGGTGGTGACGGGGTATTGAGCTGAGATACTGTGGCGGTCAGTCGGTGGTGGGGGAGTATTGAGCTGGGGTACTGTGGGAGTCAGTCACTGGTGGGGGGGGGTATTGAGCTGAGGTACTGTTGGGGTCGGTTGGTGGTGGAGGGAGTATTGAGCTGAGGTACTGTGGGAGTGCGTCGGTGGTGGGGGTTATTGAGCTGAGGTACTGTGGCGGTCAGTTGGTGGTGGGGGGGTATTGAGCTGAGGTACTGTTGGGGTCGGTCGGTGGTGGGGGGGGTATTGAGCTGAGGTACTGTTGGGGTCGGTCGGTGGTGGGGGAGTGTCGAGCTGGGGTACTGTGGGGGTCGGTCTCTGGTGTGGGGGGTATTGAGCTGAGGTACTGTGGGAGTTCGTCAGTGGTAACGGGGTATTGAGCTGAGGTACTGTGGCGGTCGGTCGGTGGTAGGGGGGGTATTGAGCTGAGGTACTGTGGGGGCCGGTCAGTGGTGGGGGGGTATTGAGCTGAGGTACTGTGCCGGTCGGTCCCCCCACAGCTGCCTTAGCACCACTCAGGACCTGCTGCACCAGCCGCACAGAGCACAGTCCCCACAGCTGCCTTAGCACCACTCAGGACCTGCTGCACCAGCCGGGCAGAGCACACTCCGCACAGCTGCCTTAGCACCACTCAGGACCCGCTCCACCAGCCGCACAGAGCAGACTCTCCACAGCTGCCTTAGCACCACTCAGGACCTGCTGCACCAGCCACACAGAGCACACTCCGCACAGCTGCCTTAGCACCACTCAGGACCCGCTCCACCAGCCGCACAGAGCACACTCCCCACAGCTGCCTCAGCACCACTCAGGACCCGCTCCACCAGCCGCACAGAGCACACTCCCCACAGCTGCCTCAGCACCACTCAGGACCCGCTGCACCAGCCGCACAGAACAGACTCCCCAGGGCTGCCTCAGCACCACTCAGGACCCGCTGCACCAGCCGCACAGAACACACATCCCACAGCTGCCTCAGCACCACTCAGGACCCGCTGCACCAGCCGCACAGAACACACTCCCCACAGCTGCCTCAGCACCACTCAGGACCCGCTGCACCAGCCGCACAGAGCGCACTCCCCACAGCTGCCTTAGCACCACACAGGACCCACTCCACCAGCCGCACAGAGCACAGTCCCCACAGCAGCCTTAGCACCACTCAGGACCCGCTGCACCAGCCACACAGAGCACACTCCGCAGAGCTGCCTTAGCACCACTCAGGACCCGCTCCACCAGCCGCACAGAGCTCACTCCCCACAGCTGCCTTAGCACCACTCAGGACCCACTCCACCAGCCGCACAGAGCACAGTCCCCACAGCAGCCTTAGCACCACTCAGGACCCGCTGCACCAGCGGCACAGAGCGCACTCCCCACAGCTGCCTTAGCACCACACAGGACCCACTCCACCAGCCGCACAGAGCACAGTCCCCACAGCAGCCTTAGCACCACTCAGGACCCGCTGCACCAGCGGCACAGAGCTCACTCCCCACAGCTGCTTTAGCACCACTCAGGACCCGCTGCACCAGCGGCACAGAGCTCACTCCCCACAGCTGCCTTAGCACCACTCAGGACCCGCTGCACCAGCCACACAGAGCACACTCCCCACAGCTGCCTTAGCACCACTCAGGACCCGCTGCACCGGCCGCACAGAGCTCACTCCCCACAGCTGCCTTAGCACCACTCAGGACCCGCTGCACCAGCCGCACAGAGCACACTCCCCCAGCTGCCTTAACACCACTCAGGACCCTCTCCACCAGCCGCACAGAGCACAGTCCCCACAGCTGCCTTAGCACCACTCAGGACCCGCTCCACCAGCCGCACAGAGCGCACTCCGCACAGCTGCCTTAGCACCACTCAGGACCCGCTACACCAGCCGCACAGAGCACACTCCCCACAGCTGCCTTAGCACCACTCAGGACCCGCTGCACCAGCCACACAGAGCACACTCCCCACAGCTGCCTTAGCACCACTCAGGACCCGCTGCACCAGCCGCACAGAGCTCACTCCCCACAGCTGCCTTAGTACCTCTCAGGACCCGCTGCACCAGCCGCACAGAGCACACTCCCCACAGCTGCACAGTTACAGCCCCTGCGTCTTTCCAGCGACTCTCCTCTAAGCACCAAAAGTTTCTCAGCTTGGTCATGCCAGCCCTCATGAACGGGCCCCTTAGACCAGTCATTGCCTGTGGTACCAGCTTCAGCAGAGGGTTATTTAAGAGTGGCTCAGTATCCAGGACCTCAGCACAGAGCAGTAATAGTCCACCAAGCCTGAGATGCTCGCTCCTTTTAGCTCCATTAAAAACAGGTGCCGATCCAGTCCCCAGTGACCAGCCCTCCTAAGCAGCGCTCAGGCCGTCTCCCTCCAGCTCACATTGTGGTGATACAGGAGTCTCTGAGCCGCTTGCAGTCGGAAAGCCGTGATATGACTTTCCAAGTCAATGAGCCCCAGCCCTCCTTCCTGCAGGGGTAAATACAGCACCGCTGCCCTGAGCCAGTGCTGCCCCGACCAGAAGAAATTAACGAGCATCTTTTGCAATTTCAATAAAAACTCCCTAGGTGACGTTAAAACAGCAAATTTATGCCAAAGGGCAGATGCAATCAAATTGTTGAGGATCAGCACCCTCCCCCTATAGGACACCTGAGAAAGAAGCCATTTCCACCCAGACATCCTAGCGCAGGCTTTGTCCAGCGCACCCTGCCAGTTCTTCATCATGCACTGTCTTGTGCCCAGATACACCCCCAGAACCTTCAGACCCTCCCTCTTCCAGACTAAGTCTCCAGGCAGCAGAGGAGGAGCCCTGTCCTGCCATCGCCCACAGAGCAGCGCTTCACTCTTATCCCAATTAACCTTAGCAGAGGAGGCCTGCTCGTAACTCTGAATGCACCCTTTTAGTGCATTACAATCCTGATTACTTGACAGAAACACTGTGACATCATCAGCATACGCTGAAACCTTGATTGTTTTTGTGTCTTATAATGAGCCTGGTCCCTTCAGCCCTCCCACCCTTTTCCGCAGCTGACACAGCAGCGGCTCTATGGCCAAAGTGTACAGGACCCCAGATAACGGGCACCCCTGTCTGATGCCCCTGAGCTCACTGACCCCCCTGCTGCCTTCACCATACAGGACACACCAGTGTACATGAGACACACACACTCACCGGCTCACTGACCCCGCTGCTGCCCTCACCATACAGGACACACCAGTGTACATGAGACACACACACTCACCGGCTCACTGACCCCGCTGCTGCCCTCACCATACAGGACACACCAGTGTACATGAGACACACACACACTCACCATCACTGACCCCGCTGCTGCCCTCACCATACAGGACACACCAGCGAACAAGAGACACACACACTCACCGGCTCACTGACCCCCCTGCTGCCCTCACCATACAGGACACACCAGACAACATGAGACACACACACTCACTGGCTCACTGACCCCCCTGCTGCCCTCACCATACAGGACACACCAGAGAACAAGAGACACACACACTCACCGGCTCACTGACCCCCCTGCTGCCCTCACCATACAGGACACACCAGTGTACATGAGACACACACACTCACCGACTCACTGACCCCCTGCTGCCCTCACCATACAGGACAACACCAGTGTACATGAGACACACACACACTCACCGGCTCACTGACCCCCCTGCTGCCCTCACCATACAGGACACACCAGTGTACATGAGACACACACACTCACCGACTCACTGACCCCCTGCTGCCCTCACCATACAGGACACACCAGTGTACATGAGACACACACACTCACCGGCTCACTGATCCCCCAGCTGCCTTCACCATACAGGACACACCAGAGAACAAGAGACACACACACTCACCGGCTCACTGACCCCCTGCTGCCCTCACCATACAGGACACACCAGTGTACATGAGACACACACACTCACCGACTCACTGACCCCCTGCTGCCCTCACCATACAGGACACACCTGAGTACATGAGACACACACACTCACCGACTCACTGACCCCCCTGCTGCCCTCATTATACAGGACACACCAGTGTACATGAGACACACACACTCACCGGCTCACTAACCCCCTGCTGCCCTCACCATACAGGACACACCAGTGTACATGAGACACACACACTCACCGACTCACTGACCCCCTGCTGCCTTTACCATACAGGACACACCAGAGAACAAGAGACACACACACTCACCGGCTCACTGACCCCCCTGCTGCCCTCACCATACAGGACACACCAGAGAACAAGAGACACACACACTCACCGGCTCACTGATCCCCCTGCTGCCCTCACCATACAGGACACACCAGAGAACAAGAGACACACACACTCACCGGCTCACTGACGCCCCTGCTGCCCTCACCATACAGGACACACCAGAGAACAAGAGACACACACACTCACCGGCTCACTGACGCCCCTGCTGCCCTCACCATACAGGACACACCAGAGAACAAGAGACACACACACTCACCGGCTCACTGATCGCCCTGCTGCCCTCACCATACAGGACACACCAGAGAACAAGAGACACACACACTCACTGGCTCACTGATCCCCCTGCTGCCCTCACCATACAGGACACACCAGAGTACAAGAGACACACACACTGACCGGCTCACTGACCCCCCTGCTGCCCTCACCATGCAGGACACACCAGAGAACAAGAGACACACACACTCACCGGCTCACTGACCCCCCTGCTGCCCTCACCATACAGGACACACCAGAGTACAAGAGACACACACACTGACCGGCTCACTGACCCCCCTGCTGCCCTCACCATGCAGGACACACCAGAGAACAAGAGACACACACACTCACCGGCTCACTAATCCGCCCTGCTGCCTTCACCATACAGGACACACCAGAGAACTAGAGACACACACACTCACCGGCTCACTGACCCCCCTGCTGCCCTCACCATACAGGACACACCAGTGTACATGAGACACACACACTCACCGGCTCACTGACCCCCCTGCTGCCCTCACCATACAGGACACACCAGTGTACATGAGACACACACACTCACCGGCTCACTGACCCCCCTGCTGCCTTCACCATACAGGACACACCAGAGTACAAGAGACACAAACACTCACCGGCTCACTGACCCCCCTGCTGCCTTCACCATACAGGACACACCAGAGAACAAGAGACACACACACTCACCGGCTCACTGATCCCCCTGCTGCCTTCACCATACAGGACACACCAGTGTACATGAGACACACACACTCACCGGCTCAATGACCCCCCTGCTGCCCTCACCGTACAGGACACACCTGAGTACATGAGACACACACACTCACCGACTCACTGACCGCCCTGCTGCCTTCACCATACAGGACACACCAGTGTACATGAGACACACACACTCACCGGCTCACTGACCCCCCTGCTGCCTTTACCATACAGGACACACCAGTGTACATGAGACACACACACTCACCGACTCACTGACCCCCCTGCTGCCCTCACCGTACAGGACACACCAGTGTACATGAGACACACACACTCACCGACTCACTGACCCCCCTGCTGCCCTCACCGTACAGGACACACCTGAGTACATGAGACACACACACTCACCGGCTCACTGACCCCCCTGCTGCCCTCACCGTACAGGACACACCAGTGTACATGAGACACACACACTCACCGGCTCACTGACCCCCCTGCTGCCCTTCACCGTACAGGACACACCAGTGTACATGAGACACACACACTCACCGACTCACTGACCCCCCCTGCTGCCCTCACCGTACAGGACACACCAGTGTACATGAGACACACACACTCACCGGCTCACTGACACCCCTGCTGCCCTCACCATTCAGGACACACCAGAGAACAAGAGACACACACACTCACCGGCTCACTGACCCCCCTGCTGCCCTCACCATACAGGACACACCAGAGAACAAGAGACACACACACTCACCGGCTCACTGACCCCCCTGCTGCCCTCACCATACAGGACACACCAGAGAACAAGAGACACACACACTCACCGGCTCACTGACCCCCCTGCTGCCCTCACCATACAGGACACACCAGTGTACAAAAGACACACACACTCACCGGCTCACTGACCCCCCTGCTGCCCTCACCATACAGGACACACCAGAGTACAAGAGACACACACACTCACCGGCTCACTGATCCCCCAGCTGCCTTCACCATACAGGACACACCAGAGAACAAGAGATACACACACTCACCAGCTCACTGATCCCCCCTGCTGCCCTCACCATACAGGACACACCAGAGAACAAGAGACACACACACTCACCGGCTCACTGATCCCCCTGCTGCCCTCACCATACAGGACACACCAGTGTACATGAAACACACACACTCACCGGCTCACTGACCCCCCTGCTGCCCTCACCATCCAGGACACACCAGTGTACATGAGACACACACACTCACTGGCTCACTGACCCCCCTGCTGCCCTCACCATACAGGACACACCAGTGTACATGAGGCCCACCCATGAGACCAGACCCTCTCCACACCCAAAAGCCTTAAGGGTCTTCAGGAGGTATCTATGATCAAACGGATCAAATGCTTTTTCTTGGTCTATTGCCAATAGACCAAAATTTAGATAGAACATATCAGTCAAGTTCATTTCCCGGATTGTACAGCCAGGGATGCAATAGGACTGGTCTTTATGCACCAGCGTTGCTATAACAGCCTTATTTCTGTTTGCTATTGTTTTTGAGAGAATCTTAAAATCAGTTCAAAGAAGTGCTAAAGGACGCCAATTCTTGAGTCGACAAAGGTCTCCTTTTTTTGGCAGCAGGCTGAGTTCTGCCCTACGGCAGGTTTGAGGGAGCTCTCCCTGAGTCTTACAATCCATTAACACTTCATAAAAGTCTTAACCATTATATCCGAGAACCTCTTATAAAACTCTGCAGGCAGCCCATCAATGCCTGGGGCCCGACCGGGTGCCATTTGTCCCAGGGCCTCAGTGAGTTCCTGTAGGGTAAGAGCAGTGTCCAAAGCTGCTCTATCTTCTGGGCTAAGCTGTGGTAAACCCCTGTGGAGAAGAGAGATCTGCCGCCCATCAACACTCTCAGCATTGAAAAGCTCTGTGTAAAACTGTGCTGCTGCCTCCTGAATTTCCCCAGGGTCAGTGGACACCCTCCCACTAGGAAGCCTAATCCAGCACATTTCGTTTGTGGTCACAATCTTTTTCTCCAGGTTAAAGAAAAAAGTGCTCGGAGCATCCATGTCATTGAGTGTGACACATCTTGACCTTACAAGTGCACCCTTTGCTCCCTCATTTAAAATCTTTCCCAGACTCTTTTTCTTTTACTTCAAAACACACTCCATTCCCATTTTTTTTGTTTTTAACCATTTCATATTCAATATTGAAAATTTCCTTTTCAAGACTGCTCAAGGCCCTTTAAATTGTTCCTGAGCTGTATGCTGAATAATCTCGGCAGAAAGCCCTAATCTGTGCCTTTCGAACCTCTCACCACTGCCTGCGACTGGCAAAATGACTTATTTCTCCCTTCCGCAGCCCCCAAAATATTTCAAATATTTGCACAGAAATCCATATCTTGCAGCAATTTAACGTTAAAATTTTAATAGGTTCTGCTTCTACCCACTTCTCGCAGCAACAATGCCGCAGTAATTAAATGATGATCCATAAAACCAAAATAGTGAGAGAGAGTGAGTGAGTGTTCTTGTGGAATAAACACTCCCCCCCCTGTACACGATGGTGCAGTGACAGACCCCAGAGGTGTATGTGAGCGTACGCTGACCTTCTTTTGTGAAAAGGTTTTTTCTGCGTGAGGTGCCGGCCCCGGCTGTGCAGTGAGAGGGGCGGCCAAGTCCGGGGGGGTCTGTAGAGGGATCTTTATCATGCATGCGGTGAGCGCGGAACCAAAGATGTTCTGCCATGGAGGAGAGGCCAGTGAATAGGGAAAGGGTGAGAGGGAAACGGAACAGAGCCGGCCGGGAGATTGAGGGGGGGTTACAGAGGTCGGGGGGAGAGAGAACTCTCCGGATTCGAGGACCACCTCTATTTTTAAGCGCATATATTCTTCGTGGACTCTCTGCTCCGTTCTTTGTGTCGCTATCAGTGCTGCCCTTCTAGCCTTGGATGCAAGTGGTCTTCAGTCCCTCCAAAGCCCTGTGAAGCGGAGTATCTGCTGTAGAGAGCGTCTCCTGCACCCGAGCAGATGGCACATGTGCTTCCAGAGTTACAGAAGATCGCCTGCGCTGGCTGTGGGCAGATATGGGCGATACTGTATGGGATGTACTGTACATACTGCAGGATTAGGTCATGATCTTCCTGCCGCTGCCCGAACGGTGAAAGTCTATTCATCGTGAATCGGTCATCGCTCAAGCTGTGGGGGGTTTAAACTCTGTCTGCCTTTCTTATCTCACACAAGGCGCTAAATTAGAATTCATGGCTGACAAATACCCAGGCAGCCCAGTTCATTATGTTTTTATAAAGGATCTTGAGCTGTGCTCAGTGTCACTTATACTTGTGTTGGCCCTTTTCTCAGAAGGTCATAATCACTGGTTTAGGCTTTGGTGTAAATGAACAGTGGTGTAAAATCCACATCTAGAACATGAAAGTCCTCTCGTTGTTTCATTCCAAACATCCTCATTTCATTGATTTCAGATGAAAACCTTTCAGGATTCTTTCAGGAGCAATTAAAAACTTCCCTATTTTGAACTTATTTTGGATTCCTTTTGTTCTTTTTAGAAATTTAAGAGAACTTTTTATTTTTATTTTTCATCAATGAATGATGTAAAATCACGCACAAGGTTTTCCAAGAAAAAATATTTCCTAATCTAGATCTGAGGTTGTCATGTCAGATGACAATTTTATGTCCTTCCATTGGTCCATTTGATACAAGGTTTTCACAGTAGCTGTGGTGGTGATTGTTTGCAGATATGCAAATCACACAATGGCCAAAATGTCATGTACAAGGTTTTCATCGAACACTATTTGCAAATGGGCCCAAAGGTATAGCCTGGGGGTGGCGCTATCGAGTGAAGTCAGTTAGCTGGGTTTGTGTGTGGAAGAAATGCGTGGCAGGACATCTACTCACTGCACCCTGGACTTTACGCCTGTAACTCAAATAGTTATGCATTTCTTCACATGATTGTGCCATCATCGTTTCTGGCAGTAAATAGGAGGAAGCCAAATCATTGTTTTTTTTTTTTTTGAGGACAAAGTCAGATCCCAGGAAAAGACTAAGGTCACATTTGGGACAAATCAATTGGAACAATACAAACATTGCACCGGTTCTCCAGTAAAGATGAACTTGTCTGACGTGAGTTTACCTCACGGTGACAGCAGGTTGCCTGGTTTCCCCCCTCCCATACATTACTCAAACCCCTCCGCGTGAGGGTCAAAAAGCTCTGATGTCATGTTCAATTCATGTGTCAAGATGGGATCACAGATTAAGTAGGTTTTTGTCAAAGAACAAAGTTTGACATGAAAATACTTCATCTACTATGACACGTAATGACAACTGATGTGAAAAACGATTATCTGTGTAAAGTTGAAACCGCTATGCATTTTTTTTTCAAAAATTTGTGGGAACCGTTTAAGCTTTTACACAAACCAGATCCTGTGCAGCTGCTGGAAAGCAGGTGCACTAATGCTAGCATATATCACATTTCATGGCAGGTGCACTAATGCTAGCGTATATCACATTTCATGGCAGGTGCACTAATGCTAGCGCTTATCTCGTTTCATGACAGGTGCACTAATGCTAGCGTATATCACGTTTCATGACAGGTGCACTAATGCTAGCGTATATCATGTTTCATGGCAGGTGCACTAATGCTAGCGTACATCATGTTTCATGGCAGGTGCACTAATGCTAGCGTATATCATGCTTCATGGCAGGTGCACTAATGCTAGCGTATATCATGTTTCATGGCAGGTGCACTGATGCCAGCGTGTATCACATTTCATGGCAGGTGCACTAATGCTAGCGTACATCACGTTTCATGGCAGGTGGACTAATGCTAGCATACATCACGTTTCATGGCAGGTGCACTAATGCTAGCGTATGTCACCTTTCATGGCAGGTGCACTAATGCTAGCGTACCTCATGTTTCATGGCAGGTGCACTAATGCTAGCGTATGTCATGTTTCATGGCAGGTGCACTAATGCTAGCGTACATCACGTTTCATGGCAGGTGCACTAATGCGAGCGTACATTACATTTCATGGCAGGTGCACTAATGCGAGTGTACTTCACGTTTCATGGCAGGTGCACTAATGCTAGCGTACGTCACATTTCATGACAGGTGCACTAATGGTAGCGTACATCAAGTTTCATGGCAAGTACACTAATGCCAGCGTACATCCCGTTTCATGGCAGGCGCACTAATGCTAGCGTACTTCGTATTTTATGGCAGGTGCACTAATGCTAGCGTATGTCATGCTCCATAACAGGTGCACTAATGCTAGCGTACCTCATGTTTCATGGCAGGTGCACTAATGCTAGCAAACGTCACATTTCATGGCAGGTGAACTAATGCTAGCATACGTCACGTTTCATTGCAGGTGCACTAATGCGAGCTTGCATCACCTTTCATGGCAGGTGCACTAATGCTAGGGTACATTGCGTTTCATGGCAGGTGCACTAATGCTAGCGAACATCACGTTTCATGGCAGGTGCACTAATGCCTGCATACGTCACGTTTCATGGCAGGTGCACTAATGCCTGCATATGTCACGTTTCATGGCAGGTGCACTAATGCCAACGTACATCACGTTTCATGGCAGGTGCACTAATGCTAACGTACATCACGTTTCATGGCAGGTGCACAAGTGCTAGCGTGCATCACATTTCATGGCAGGTGCACTAATTCTTGCTTGCATCACGTTTCATGGCAGGTGCACTAATGCTAGCGTGCATCATGTTTCATGGCAGGTGCACTAATGCTAGCGTATGTTACTTTTTATGGCAGGTGCACTAATGCTAGCGTATGTCACGTTTCATGGCAGGTGCACTAATGCTAGCGTACATCACGTTTCATGGCAGGTGCACTAATGCTAGTGTACATCACGTTTCATGGCAGGTACACTAATGCGAGCTTACATCACGTTTCATGGCAGGCGCACTAATGCTAGCGTGCATCATGTTTCATGGCAGGTGCACTAATGCTAGCGTATGTTACTTTTTATGGCAGGTGCACTAATGCTAGCGTATGTCACGTTTCATGGTAGGTGCACTAATACTAGCATACCTCATGTTTTGTGGCAGGTGCACTAATGATAGCGTATGTCACGTTTCATGGCAGGTGCACTAATGCTAGCGTACATCACGTTTCATGGCAGGTGCACTAATGCTAGTGTACATCACGTTTCATGGCAGGTACACTAATGCGAGCGTACATCACGTTTCATGGCAGGTGCACTAATGCTAGGGTATATCATGTTTCATGGCAGGTGCACTAATGCGAGCGTACATCACATTTCATGGCAGGTGCACAAATGCGAGCGTACATCACATTTCATGGCAGGTGCACTAATGCGAGTGTACATCACGTTTCATGGCAGGTGCACTAATGCTAGCGTGCATCATGTTTCATGGCAGGTGCACTTATGCGGGCGTATGTTACTTTTTATGGCAGGTGCACTAATGCTAGCGTATGTCACGTTTCATGGTAGGTGCACTAATACTAGGGTACCTCATGTTTTGTTGCAGGTGCACTAATGATAGCGTATGTCACGTTTCATGGCAGGTGCACTAATGCTAGCGTACATCACGTTTCATGGCAGGTGCACTAATGCTAGTGTACATCACGTTTCATGGCAGGTACACTAATGCGAGCTTACATCACGTTTCATGGCAGGTGCACTAATGCGAGCGTACATCACATTTCATGGCAAGTACACTAATGCGAGCGTACATCACATATTCATGGCAGGTGCACTAATGCGAGTGTACATCACGTTTCATGGCAGGTGCACTAATGCTAGCGTATATCATATTTCATAGCAAGTGCACTAATGCTAGCGTACATCACATTTCATGGCAGGTGCACTAATGCTAGGGTATATCATGTTTCATGGCAGGTGCACTAATGCTAGCATATATCACGTTTCATGGCAGGTGCACTAATGCTAGCATACATTAAGTTTCATGGCAAGTACACTAATGCGAGCGTACATCACATTTCATGGCAGGTGCACTAATGCGAGTGTACATCACGTTTCTTGGCAGGTGCACTAATGCTAGCGTATATCATATTTCATAGCAAGTGCACTAATGCGAGCGTACATCACGTTTCATGGCAGGTGCACTAATGCTAGTGTACATCACGTTTCATGGCAGGTACACTAATGCGAGTGTACATCACGTTTCATGGCAGGTGCACTAATGCTAGGGTATATCATGTTTCATGGCAGGTGCACTAATGCGAGTGTACATCACGTTTCATGGCAGGTACACTAATGCGAGCGTACATCACGTTTCATGGCAGGTGCACTAATGCTAGGGTACATCACATTTCATGGCAGGTGCACTAATGCGAGTGTACATCATGTTTCATGGCAGGTGCACTAATGCTAGCGTATATCATATTTCATAGCAAGTGCATTAATGCTAGCGTATATCACGTTTCATGGCAGGTGCACTAATGCTAGGGTATATCATGTTTCATGGCAGGTGCACTAATGCTAGCATATATCATGTTTCATGGCTGGTGCACTAATGCTAGCATACATTAAGTTTCATGGCAAGTTCACTAATGCGAGTGTACATCACATTTCATGGCAGGTGCACTAATGCGAGTGTACATCACGTTTCATGGCAGGTGCACTAATGCTAGCGTATATCATATTTCATAGCAAGTGCACTAATGCGAGCGTACATCACGTTTCATGGCAGGTGCACTAATGCTAGGGTATATCATGTTTCATGGCAGGTGCACTAATGCGAGTGTACATCACGTTTCATGGCAGGTACACTAATGCTAGCGTACATCACATTTCATGGCAGGTGCACTAATGCGAGTGTACATCATGTTTCATGGCAGGTGCACTAATGCTAGCGTATATCATATTTCATAGCAAGTGCACTAATGCTAGCGTACATCACGTTTCATGGCAGGTGCACTAATGCTAGGGTATATCATGTTTCATGGCAGGTGCACTAATGCGAGCATACATCGCGTTTCATGGCAGGTGCACTAATGCTAGCGTATGTCATGTTTCATGACAGGTGCACTAATTCTAGCTTGCATCCCGTGTCATGGCAGGTGCACTAATGTTGGCGTATGTCATGTTTTATGGCAGGTGCACGAATGTTAGCGTATGTCATGTTTTATGGCAGGTGCACTAATGCTAGCGTATGTCATGCTTCATAACAGGTGCACTAATGCTAGCATACCTCATGTTTCATGGCAGGTGCACTAATGCTACCGTACGTCACGTTTCATGGCAGGTGCAGTAATGCTTGCAAGCGTCACGTTTCATGGCAGGTGAACTAATGCTAGCGTACGTCACGTTTAATTGCAGGTGCACTAATGCTAGCTTGCATCACCTTTCATGGCAGGTCCACTAATGCTAGCATACAGCACGTTTCATGGCAGGTGCACTAATGCCTGTATACGTCACGTTTAATGGCAGGTGCACTAATGCCTGCATACGTCACGTTTCATGGCAGGTGCACTAATGCTAGAGTACATCACATTTCATGACAGGTGCACTAATGCGAGCGTACATCACGTTTCATGGCAGGTGCACTAATGCTAGCGTACATCACGTTTCATGGCAGGTGCACGAATGCTAGCTTACGTCACGTTTCTTGGCAGGTGCACAAATGCCAGCGTACATCACGTTTCATGGCAGGTGCACTAATGCCTGCATACGTCACGTTTCATGGCTGGTGCACTAATGCCTGTATACGTCACGTTTCATGGCAGGTGCACTAATGCTTGCATACGTCACTTTTCATGGCCGGTTGCACTAATGCCTGTATACGTCACGTTTCATTGCAGGTGCACTAATGCCTGTATACGTCACGTTTCATGGCAGGTGCACTAATGCTAGAGTACATCACATTTCATGACAGGTGTACTTATGCTAGCGTACATCACATTTCATGGCAGGTGCACTAATGCCTGCATACGTCACGTTTCATGGCAGGTGCACTAATGCCAGCATACGTCACGTTTCATGGCAGGTGCACTAATGCTAGAGTACATCACATTTCATGACAGGTGCACTAATGCTAGCGTACATCACGTTTCATGGCAGGTGCACTAATGCTAGCTTACGTCACGTTTCATGGCAGGTGCACAAATGCCAGCGTACATCACGTTTCATGGCAGGTGCACTAATGCGAGTGTACATCATGTTTCATGGCAGGTGAAAAAATGTTCGCGTACGTTTTTGGAGGACAAAACTGAGCCACTTTAGTGGCTTCCAGGTGCACCCCCTGCAGGCAAATTGAGATACGGTCATAAAAGTGCGGCCTTTCTGTGAGACACCCACATCTCCTTATTCGCCAAGTTTCATAAGATTCCAGGGGGGTCAACTCCTTAACTTCTTCAATGGACTGGCTCTTGGAGATAATGGGCTAGTCAGACCAGTGAAGGCAGGTTTAGCTGAATTGGCTCTGCACTCGTGTCTGATTGATCAGTCCAAAGCATAGAGGAACAATTAAATTCTACTCGCCATTTCGCTCACCGAGGCAGTAAGCAAAAAAAAAACCCAACCCAAAACAAAAATGTGAGATGGGAAAGGAGATGGTGAAAGATGTTGCATACATGTTGCATAAAGGGCTACCCATTACCACAGCAACAACAACAACAACAACAACAATAATCATGCCTCATTGTCATGCCTCGCCCACAACAGTCGTCACCAGAATTCTGAGCTCCGGCCTGCTCCCACTCCAATCAACACAGGCCGTTCAACTGTGTCTAATCATTGTCCAGTTAAGAGTATGTATGCTTGACTCTTACACTAGTTTGGTGCGAAGTCTCGAAAAAGCTCATTGTTTGTACTTAGTGTGCTATCTTTGCTTGTAAATTTAGTTGTTAGTCTAGCTTCACAATTTGTAATTTTGGAATTGTTGCTTCCTGCTTTCACTTTCATAGCTCAGCTTCAGTAGAAATAAACGACTTCATCATTTCTTTGCATTTGAAACCAATCACCCTCGCTTTTTAGCCTGCTTTGCCAAAAGGCCCAAGGGGCTTGTGCTATGCTCAGGGTCTTTAGTGGTGGTCTGTTGTGGGTGCGTGTGTGTGTAACTTTTGGCTTGTCTGCGGTCTAGCGTTCTCAGTTTTTGACCGATCCTTTTCATATTTCATATGTGTATATATGTTCATAAGGTCTAGACCAAGTTCGATTTTGAACTGAAGTGGACTGATTCTTTGGCCAATGGGGGGCGTTCCATTTTGGCCATGTTTGGCCACGCGGGCACAGTGGCTTTGCCACTATTTTGAATTCAGTACATGGCAGTTTGTGACTTAAACCATTACAGTCATCCTGTTATTCAGGCAGTAAATTGCATTTGTTATACTATTTCACTGATTGAGGTAAAAATAAAAAAATCTGCAGATCAGGTGAGATATAATTGAGCTAATTTGGAAGAAAATGTCTGTTGTCTGTTAAGATTTCTCAGTAGTGTGAAACAAGCTAATAATTCACATGTGAGTGTGTAAAAGGTTTGAAGACAAAGACTTGATTAGAAAGAGCATCAGTGCCATCTGCTTAAGCTGTACAGCTGCCCTCCTGAATCTACAATCAGCCAGCGAGTCTCTCATCAAGAGCTTGGTTATGGGAATCAGGTGTAACTGCATGGCAGGATCAGAGCCTTCAGCCACACCAGCTCATTCTGGGTGAGGGGATGGAGTCTTTATTACAAACCTTGGTTATGAGAGTAAGGCGTAACTGCATGGCAGGATCAGAGCCTTCAGCCACACCAGCTCATTCTGGGTGAGGGGCTGGAGTCTTTATTACAGACCTTGGTTATGAGAAGCAGGTGTAACTGCAGGACAGGATCAGAGCCTTCAGCCACACCTGCTCATTCTGGGTGAGGGGCTGGAGTCTTTATTACAAACCTTGGTTATGAGAGTAAGGCGTAACTGCATGGCAGGATCAGAGCCTTCAGCCACACCAGCTCATTCTGGGTGAGGGGCTGGAGTCTTTATTACAGACCTTGGTTATGAGATCAAGTGTAACTGCATGGCAGGATCAGAGCCTTCAGCCACACCAGCTCATTCTGGGTGATGGGCTGTAGTCTTAATTACAGACCTTGGTTATGAGATCAGGTGTAACTGCATGGCAGGATCAGAGCCTTCAGCCACACCAGCTCATTCTGGGTGAGGTGCTGGAGTCTTTATTACAGACCTTGGTTATGAGATCAAGTGTAACTGCATGGCAGGATCAGAGCCTTCAGCCACACCAGCTCATTCTGGGTGATGGGCTGTAGTCTTAATTACAGACCTTGGTTATGAGAATCAGGCGTAACTGCATGGCAGGATCAGAGCCTTCAGCCACACCAGCTCATTCTGGGTGAGGGGCTGGAGTCTTTATGACAGACCTTGGTTATGAGATCAGGTGTAACTGCATGGCAGGATCAGAGCCTTCAGCCACACCAGCTCATTCTGGGTGAGGGGCTGTAGTCTTAATTACAGACCTTGGTTATGAGATCAGGTGTAACTGCATGGCAGGATCAGAGCCTTCAGCCACACCAGCTCATTCTGGGTGATGGGCTGTAGTCTTAATTACAGACCTTGGTTATGAGATCAGGTGTAACTGCATGGCAGGATCAGAGCCTTCAGCCACACCAGCTCATTCTGGGTGAGGGGCTGAAGTCTTTATTAAAGACCTTGGTTATGAGAATCAGGTGTAACTGCATGGCAGGATCAGAGCCTTCAGCCACACCAGCTCATTCTGTGTGAGGGGATGGAGTCTTTATTACAGACCTTGGTTATGAGATCAGGTGTAACTGCATGGCAGGATCAGAGCCTTCAGCCACACCAGCTCATTCTGGGTGAGGGGCTGTAGTCTTTATTATAGACCTTGGTTATGAGAATCAGGTGTAACTGCATGGCAGGATCAGAGCCGTCAGCCACACCAGCTCATTCTGGGTGAGGGGCTGGAGTCTTTATTACTGACCTTGGTTATGAGAATCAGGTGTAACTGCATGGCAGGATCAGAGCCTTCAGCCACACCAGCTCATTCTGGGTGAGGGGCTGGAGTCTTTATTACAGACCTTGGTTATGAGAAGGAGGCGTAACTGCAGGACAGGATCAGAGCCTTCAGCCACACCAGCTCATTCTGGGTGAAGAGCTGGAGTCTTTATTACAGACCTTGGTTATGAGAATCAGGTGTAACTGCATGGCAGGATCAGAGCCTTCAGCCACACCAGCTCATTCTGGGTGAGGGGCTGGAGTCTTTATTACTGACCTTGGTTATGAGAATCAGGTGTAACTGCATGGCAGGATCAGAGCCTTCAGCCACACCAGCTCATTCTGGGTGAGGGGCTGGAGTCTTTATTAAAGACCTTGGTTATAAGAATCAGGTGTAACTGCATGGCAGGATCAGAGCCTTCAGCCACACCAGCTCATTCTGGGTGAGGGGCTGGGGTCTTTATTACAGACCTTGCTTATGAGAATCAGGTGTAACTGCATGGCAGGATCAGAGCCTTCAGCCACACCAGCTCATTCTGGGTGAGGGGCTGTAGTCTTTATTACTGACCTTGCTTATGAGAATCAGGTATAACTGCAGGACGGGATCAGAGCCTTCAGCCACACCAGCTCATTCTGTGTGAGGGGATGGAGTCTTTATTACTGACCTTGGTTATGAGAATCTGGTGTAACTGCAGGACAGGATCAGAGCCTTTAGCCACACTAGCTCATTCTGGGTGAGGGGCTGTAGTCTTTATTACTCACCTTGCTTATGAGAATCAGGCGTAACTGCATGGCAGGATCAGAGCCTTCAGCCACACCAGCTCATTCTGGGTGAGGGGCTGTAGTCTTAATTACAGACCTTGGTTATGAGATCAGGTGTAACTGCATGGCAGGATCAGAGCCTTCAGCCACACCAGCTCATTCTGGGTGAGGGGCTGGAGTCTTAATTACAGACCTTGGTTATGAGAATCAGGTGTAACTGCATGGCAGGATCAGAGCCTTCAGCCACACCAGCTCATTCTGTGTGAGGGGCTGGAGTCTTTATTAAAGACCTTGGTTATGAGAATCAGGGGTAACTGCAGGACAGGATCAGAGCCTTCAGCCACACCAGCTCATTCTGATTGAGGGGCTGGAGTCTTTATTACTGACCTTGCTTATGAGATCAGGTGTAACTGCATGGCAGGATCAGAGCCTTCAGCCACACCAGCTCATTCTGGGTGAGGGGCTGTAGTCTTAATTACAGACCTTGGTTATGAGAATCAGGTGTAACTGCATGGCAGGATCAGAGCCTTCAGCCACACCAGCTCATTCTGTGTGAGGGGCCGGAGTCTTTATAAAAGACTTTGGTTATGAGAATCAGGTGTAACTGCATGGCAGGATCAGAGCCTTCAGCCACACCAGCTCATTCTGGGTGAGGGGCTGTAGTCTTTATTATAGATCTTGGTTATGAGAATCAGGTGTAACTGCAGGACAGGATCAGAGCCTTCAGCCACACCAGCTCATTCTGAGTGAGGGGCTGGAGTCTTTATTACTGACCTTGGTTATGAGAATCAGGCGTAACTGCATGGCAGGATCAAAGCCTTCAGCCACACCAGCTCATTCTGGGTGAGGGGCTGGAGTCTTTATTACTGACCTTGTTTATGAGAATCAGGTGTAACTGCATGGCAGGATCAGAGCCTTCAGCCACACCAGCTCATTCTGAGTGAGGGGCTGGAGTCTTTATTACAGACCTTGTTTATGAGAATCAGGCGTAACTGCATGGCAGGATCAGAGCCTTCAGCCACACCAGCTCATTCTGGGTTAGGGGCTGGAGTCTTTCTTACTGACCTTGGTTATGAGAATCAGGTGTAACTGCATGGCAGGATCAGAGCCTTCAGCCACACCAGCTCATTCTGGGTGAGGGGCTGGAGTCTTTATTACTGACCTTGGTTATGAGAATCAGGCGTAACTGCATGGCAGGATCAGAGCCTTCAGCCACACCAGCTCATTCTGGGTGAGGGGCTGGAGTCTTTATTACTGACCTTGGTTATGAGAATCAGGCGTAACTGCATGGCAGGATCAGAGCCTTCAGCCACACCAGCTCATTCTGGGTGAGGGGCTGGAGTCTTTATTACTGACCTTGTTTATGAGAATCAGGTGTAACTGCATGGCAGGATCAGAGCCTTCAGCCACACCAGCTCATTCTGAGTGAGGGGCTGGAGTCTTTATTACAGATCTTGTTTATGAGAATCAGGCGTAACTGCATGGCAGGATCAGAGCCTTCAGCCACACCAGCTCATTCTGGGTGAGGGGCTGGAGTCTTTATTACTGACCTTGGTTATGAGAATCAGGTGTAACTGCATGGCAGGATCAGAGCCTTCAGCCACACCAGCTCATTCTGGGTGAGGGGCTGGAGTCTTTATTACAGACCTTGTTTATGAGAATCAGGCGTAACTGCATGGCAGGACCAGAGCCTTCAGCCACACCAGCTCATTCTGGGTGAGGGGCTGTAGTCTTTATTAAAGACCTTGGTTATAAGAATCAGGTGTAACTGCATGGCAGGATCAGAGCCTTCAGCCACACCAGCTCATTCTGGGTGAGGGGCTGGGGTCTTTATTACAGACCTTGCTTATGAGAATCAGGTGTAACTGCATAGCAGGATCAGAGCCTTCAGCCACACCAGCTCATTCTGGGTGAGCGGCTGTAGTCTTTATTACTGACCTTGCTTATGAGAATCAGGTATAACTGCAGGACGGGATCAGAGCCTTCAGCCACACCAGCTCATTCTGTGTGAGGGGATGGAGTCTTTATTACTGACCTTGGTTATGAGAATCTGGTGTAACTGCAGGACAGGATCAGAGCCTTTAGCCACACTAGCTCATTCTGGGTGAGGGGCTGTAGTCTTTATTACTCACCTTGCTTATGAGAATCAGGCGTAACTGCATGGCAGGATCAGAGCCTTCAGCCACACCAGCTCATTCTGGGTGAGGGGCTGTAGTCTTAATTACAGACCTTGGTTATGAGATCAGGTGTAACTGCATGGCAGGATCAGAGCCTTCAGCCACACCAGCTCATTCTGGGTGAGGGGCTGGAGTCTTAATTACAGACCTTGGTTATGAGATCAGGTGTAACTGCATGGCAGGATCAGAGCCTTCAGCCACACCAGCTCATTCTGGGTGAGGGGCTGGAGTCTTTATTACAGACCTTGGTTATGAGATCAGGTGTAACTGCAAGACAGGATCAGAGCCTTCAGCCACACCAGCTCATTCTGTGTGAGGGGATGGAGTCTTTATTACTGACCTTGGTTATGAGATCAGGTGTAACTGCAGGACAGGATCAGAGCCTTCAGCCACACCAGCTCATTCTGTGTGAGGGGATGGAGTCTTTATTACTGATCTTGGTTATGAGAATCAGCTGTAACTGCATGGCAGGATCAGAGCCTTCAGCCACACCAGCTCATTCTGGGTGAGGGGCTGGAGTCTTTATTACAGACCTTGGTTATGAGAATCAGGTGTAACTGCATGGCAGGATCAGAGCCTTCAGCCACACCAGCTCATTCTGGGTGAGGGGCTGTAGTCTTTATTACTGACCTTGCTTATGAGAATCAGGTATAACTGCAGGACGGGATCAGAGCCTTCAGCCACACCAGCTCATTCTGTGTGAGGGGATGGAGTCTTTATTACTGACCTTGGTTATGAGAATCTGGTGTAAGTGCAGGACAGGATCAGAGCCTTTAGCCACACTAGCTCATTCTGGGTGAGGGGCTGTAGTCTTTATTACTCACCTTGCTTATGAGAATCAGGCGTAACTGCATGGCAGGATCAGAGCCTTCAGCCACACCAGCTCATTCTGGGTGAGGGGCTGTAGTCTTAATTACAGACCTTGGTTATGAGATCAGGTGTAACTGCATGCCAGGATCAGAGCCTTCAGCCACACCAGCTCATTCTAGGTGAGGGGCTGGAGTCTTAATTACAGACCTTGGTTATGAGATCAGGTGTAACTGCATGGCAGGATCAGAGCCTTCAGCCACACCAGCTCATTCTGGGTGAGGGGCTGGAGTCTTTATTACAGACCTTGGTTATGAGATCAGGTGTAACTGCATGGCAGGATCAGAGCCTTCAGCCACACCAGCTCATTCTGGGTGAGGGGCTGGAGTCTTTATTACTGACCTTGCTTATGAGAATCAGGTGTAACTGCATGGCAGGATCAGAGCCTTCAGCCACACCAGCTCATTCTGTGTGAGGGGATGGAGTCTTTATTACTGACCTTGGTTATGAGATCAGGTGTAACTGCAGGACAGGATCAGAGCCTTCAGCCACACCAGCTCATTCTGGGTGAGGGGCTGGAGTCTTTATTATAGACCTTAGTTATGAGAATCAGGTGTTACTGCAGGACAGAATCAGAGCCTTCAGCCACACCAGCTCATTCTGGGTGAGGGTCTGGAGTCTTTATTACAGACCTTAGTTATGAGAATCAGGTGTAACTGCATGGCAGGATCAGAGCCTTCAGCCACACCAGCTCATTCTGGGTGAGGGGCTGAAGTCTTTATTACAGACCTTGTTTATGAGAATCAGGCGTAACTGCATGGCAGGATCAGAGCCTTCAGCCACACCAGCTCATTCTGAGTGAGGGGCTGGAGTCTTTATTACTGACCTTGCTTATGAGAATCAGGTGTAACTGCATGGCAGGATCAGAGCCTTCAGCCACACCAGCTCATTCTGGGTGAGGGGCTGTAGTCTTAATTACAGACCTTGGTTATGAGAATCAGGTGTAACTGCATGGCAGGATCAGAGCCTTCAGCCACACCAGCTCATTCTGTGTGAGGGGATGGAGTCTTTATTACTGACCTTGGTTATGAGAATCAGGTGTAACTGCTTGGCAGGATCAGAGCCTTCAGCCACACCAGCTCATTCTGGGTGAGGGGCTGGAGTCTTTATTATAGACCTTAGTTATGAGAATCAGGTGTTACTGCAGGACAGAATCAGGGCCTTCAGCCACACCAGCTCATTCTGGGTGAGGGGATGGAGTCTTTATTACAGACCTTGGTTATGAGAATCAGGTGTAACTGCATGGCAGGATCAGAGCCTTCAGCCACACCAGCTCATTCTGGGTGAGGGGCTGAAGTCTTTATTAAAGACCTTGGTTATGAGATCAGGTGTAACTGCATGGCAGGATCAGAGCCTTCAGCCACACCAGCTCATTCTGTGTGAGGGGATGGAGTCTTTATTACAGACC
Organism: Gymnothorax reevesii; assembly: GCA_029721435.1. NCBI lineage: Eukaryota > Metazoa > Chordata > Actinopteri > Anguilliformes > Muraenidae > Gymnothorax > Gymnothorax reevesii. The sequence continues at coordinate 848,924 of CM056589.1, read as the reverse complement.
TTGGTTATGAGAATCAGGTGTAACTGCTTGGCAGGATCAGAGCCTTCAGCCACACCAGCTCATTCTGTGTGAGGGGCTGGAGTCTTTATTACAGACCTTGGTTATGAGAATCAGGCGTAACTGCAGGACAGGATCAGAGGCTTCAGCCACACCAGCTCATTCTGGGTGAGGGGCTGTAGTCTTTATTACTGACCTTGGTTATGAGATCAGGTGTAACTGCATGGCAGGATCAGAGCCTTCAGCCACACCAGCTCATTCTTTGTGAGGGGCTGGAGTCTTTATTACTGACCTTGGTTATGAGAATCAGGTGTAACTGCATGGCAAGATCAGAGCCTTCAGCCACACCAGCTCATTCTGGGTGAGGGGCTGGAGTCTTTATTAAAGACCTTGGTTATGAGAATCAGGTGTAACTGCAGGACAGGATCAGAGCCTTTTGCCACACCAGCTCATTCTGGGTGAGGGGCCGTTGTCTTTATTAAAGACCTTGGTTTTGAGAATCAGGTGTAACTGCAGGACGGGATCAGAGCCTTCAGCCACACCAGCTCATTCTGGGTGAGGGGCTGTAGTCTTTATTACAGACCTTGGTTATGAGATCAGGTGTAACTGCATGGCAGGATCAGAGCCTTCAGCCACACCAGCTCATTCTGGGTGAGGGGCGGGAGTCTTTAATACAGACCTAGGTTATGACATTCAGGTGTAACTGCAGGACAGGTTGGTTATGAGAATCAGGTGTAACTGCAGGACAGGTTGGTTATGAGAGTCAGGTGTAACTGCCGGACAGGTTGGTTATGAGATCAGGTGTAACTGCAAGACAGGTTGGTTATGAGATCAGGTGTAACTGCAGGACAGGTTGGTTATGAGAGTCAGGAGTAATTGCAGGACAGGTTGGTTATGAGAGTCACGTGTAACGGCAGGACGGTGTAACTTATCTGACGCCCGTCCCCTTCCTCTGCAGGCCTGTCCCGCTTCCTCCAGCACCCTGAGACCCAGGTGGTGCCCCTCGGTGCTGCAGCGCGTTTCCAGTGTCGCCTGGACGGCCTGCCGGCTCCCACCATCACCTGGGAGAAGGACCAGCTGCCGCTGCCTGCCCGCTCCAGGTGAGCGACTCTCCATCCTGGGGTTCCAGTGCTCATTTAGTTTTTACGAGGAAAAATTATCTTCATTATCATTTTTTCTGTGATAAAAAAGACTGTTACTAAATAAAAATCATGATGCATCATTTGAAAACGTACCGGTGCGTGACGTTTCCGTCTTGTTATTCAGGAGCATTTTCATCAACGTTCTCATCAACGAAATTAAATCACCAACAAAATATATAATTTCTCTTTGTTTTCATTTTCGTTTATTTTGTCAGTGTTTGTCAATTTTGTTGATGAAAACTAAGGCAAAAAATGGCAGTAAAAATGTTGGTTCTGTGCCTCGATTTGTATCTATTTATGGTTTCATTTTTGTGACTGAAAGTGGTGTTAACTTTTCATCATAATCTTGACATATGAAAGGACATAGACGCAGGTACTGGCTGCGTTCCTTCTGCAGCAAATCCAGACCATCATCAGGTACATCAGGTTTGTTTTAGGTGGAACCCAACAGACCCCTGGATTTGGTGTCAGGATGCCCCACGGTGCTGTGCTGTGTCTGTAGTCCTGCTGTGAGGATGCCCATGGTGCTGTGCTGTGTCTGTAGTCCTGCTGTGAGGATGCCCCACGGTGTTGTGCTGTGTCTGTAGTCCTGCTGTGAGGATGCCCCACGATGCTGTGTCTGTTGGCCTGCCATGAGGATGCCCCATGGTGCTGTGTTGTGTCTGTTGTCCTGCTGTGAGGATGCCCTTGGTGCTATGTGTCTGTTGTCCTGCTATGAGGATGCCCCATGGTGCTGTGTTGTGTCTGTAGTCCTGCTGTGAGAATGCCCTATGCCTATGGTGCTGTGTTGTGTCTGTCGTCCTGCTGTGAGAATGCCCCATGGTGCTGTGTGTCTGTTGTCCTGCTGTGAGGATGCCCCATGGTGCTGTGTTGTGTCTGTAGTCCTGCTGTGAGAATGCCCTATGCCTATGGTGCTGTGTTGTGTCTGTCGTCCTGCTGTGAGAATGCCCCATGGTGCTGTGTGTCTGTTGTCCTGCTATGAGGATGCCCCATGGTGCTGTGTTGTGTCTGTAGTCCTGCTGTGAGAATGCCCTATGCCTATGGTGCTGTGTTGTGTCTGTCGTCCTGCTGTGAGAATGCCCCATGGTGCTGTGTGTCTGTTGTCCTGCTATGAGGATGCCCCATGGTGCTGTGTTGTGTCTGTAGTCCTGCTGTGAGAATGCCCTATGCCTATGGTGCTGTGTTGTGTCTGTCGTCCTGCTGTGAGAATGCCCTATGGTGCTGTGTTGTGTCTGTCGTCCTGCTGTGATGATGTCCTATGGTGCAGTGCTGTGTCTGTTGTCCTGCTGTGAGGATGCCTATGGTGCTGTGTTGTGTCTGTCGTCCTGCTGTGAGAATGCCCCATGTTGCTGTGTGTCTGTTGTCCTGCTGTGATGATGTCCTATGGTGCAGTGCTGTGTCCGTTGTCCCCATGTGTTGAGACTGACCCATGCCCAGTCACATCAGTTTAGGTCTTCAGATTAAGCTGCTTAGTAGAGTAACGGTGATGGTGGAATCGACACCCGTCCTTGAATGTAGTATTTCAGAGTTTCATGGACTTTTTTTTTTTTTTTGTTTGCAGAAGTAATTGCAGAAGTCAGTCAACATTAACAGTTTATTTTAATCACCTGTTCAGGACAGACGTCAAAGCACATTTCTCACTCGCGCACGGCTGCTGTAAAGCTAAACTTAAGTGCCAGTGCCGCTGTCGCGGTGTGAGTGTGGGAGGGAGTGGGTGGGTAGGCCTGTAAGTCTGGGTTCAGCTCCACGGCGCAGTCGCTCGGGGGGGGGGGGGGGCACAGCACGGAGGCAACAGATGGAGTTGGACAAGGCGGGGAGCATGCGAGGCGTCGTCTCCGCGAATATTGTGCTTGGAGCGCAACGAGTGTGAGACGCTGTGGGATGCAAGAGCAGCTTTCATTCCCTCGGCTTTTCAGACTCATGCGATCGGAGAGCAGCGAGGGGCGAGCGCCCATATGAGCCAGCTGATGTGCTCAGGACCAATTAACTCAGTGGCTCCAGCCTCATTGTCAGCATATTAATACAGTGCTGCGGTTTGGCCCTTGAGCTCAGCCCTATCACAGCAGTACTCCGCTGCTGCGGTTTGGCCCTTGAGCTCAGCCCCATCACAGCAGTACTCCTCTGCTGCGGTTTGGCCCTTGAGCTCAGCCCTATCACAGCAGTACTCCGCTGCTGCGGTTTGGCCCTTGAGCTCAGCCCTATCACAGCAGTACTCCTCTGCTGCGGTTTGGCCCTTGAGCTCAGCCCTATCACAGCAGTACTCCGCTGCTGCGGTTTGGCCCTTGAGCTCAGCCCTATCACAGCAGTACTCCGCTGCTGCGGTTTGGCCCTTGAGCTCAGCCCTATCACAGCAGTACTCCGCTGCTGCGGTTTGGCTCTTGAGCTCAGCCCTATCACAGCAGTACTCCGCTCGGGGGCGCAGCTACCCATTTTTGGGGGGTATGCAATGACAATAACAGTGCCCCACCAACACCTACACCCAGAGTTCTCCACTTAACGTTTCATTGACTGGGAAGTAGGTGGCGTTCTTTTGTGAGCAGGTGCTGCACGTTTCATTTAGTTGACCAGGGAGGGGCGGCAGAGATGCGGTTTATTTGGTTGACTGGGGGGATTCTGTAAATCAGAATGTGCTCGGGAATATTTCACCATTCACAAGTTCACATCTGTGTATACATATTGACAGACAGGAATAAATGCACTTGAACGCAGTCATGCCCGTGCACACGCACAAACACATGGGGACTCGGCCAAGAACACTGGTGTTCCGCAGCGCACTCCGAGGGCCAGCGAATTGGACGCCAATGCACACGCTCTCTGGACGTGCTGTTGATGCATCCCCATATAGTTTGGGACGGTATCCAGTTCATAGCCCTGCTCCTATATTTACCCCACTGCTGCGCTGCTGTCATTGATCTGCTATCTCAGTTATGCGATTTCGTGACCCTGTCCTCGTGTGACCTGGGACTCCATATGCCGTCGCTTTAGATCTTCTCTGGAGCGCACTGCAGCCATGCATTTCCCACATCCTTACTTCCTTCCTTGGGCCTGACCTGGAAATTGATCAAGGTCCAGTATCGTAGAGGAATATCCAGGCTGTGATTTGTGCCTTGAAGCACTGAGGAAGCAGGAGTTGGGAGGATCCTAAAGATATCTTTTCCTGGAGTGTGTGATGTACGTTCTAAAGTTTGAACACACTTTACTCATCTTATAGTACTCGTGTTTACTTCTTTACTTCTATATTACATCTGTAAATAACATCTATGGGCTAAAGGTTAGTAGTTAACAAATTCCTTTCTTCAAAAAATACTTTAATTAGTTTGGATTACCTCCCAAAGTCTTGGAATTTAAGAAAAAAATAAATTAACTTATTTGGCAAGATGAAGGGATTAACAATATATTTCCTGGTTGCAGTGGGTGAATTAGTCGAGCTGGGATGGAAATAGGAAGTTGAAGGAGAAGTAAACTGCACGACAAGCACTGCACGTCTGCTGGAACGTATACAACAGAGCCACTTTTAAAAGAAAAGGTGTTTATCACTCATTTTTTGTCCTGTGTTTGTGTGAAAAACATCGCTGTGTTCAGACTGTGTTTTACTGGTCCTGTATAAAGAATGGACTTTTCCTGACCGTCCGGTATCTGCCATGACTGATCGCCGGCGTCTTCTCTTTGCCTCCTGATGCGTTGAGCTCAGCCCTTGATGTTGAGCTGCCTCAGTGCACAGCTGTCCATGCATAACCGAACCCGCTTATTCCTGACGAGGATCTCATGGGTTAGGGGTGGATGCGCGTGAGAATATACAACGTAGCTAATTTTAGATATATTAGTCATTCATTAACACTTGAAGCTTCCATGACAGACTTTAATGCATCGATCATGTCACACCGCCATTACTGCTGGCCTCAAGCTAACAGGACTGCCTGAAGATCCATTCACTCACCTCACAAGCAAGCACTGACAGTTTTAGAGAAGAAATCTATCCAGTTCCATCATTGTGACATACTAGACAAGTACAACTTGCTCAGCTCTGATAATGTCCTATTGTATTCTAACATATGGTTGTTACATAAGATGATACGTAATGGTGATCCACCACTGTTAAAAACATTTGCCAACTTTGCTCGATGTGAATGGGCAGAGCTACTAGATCTATGACAAGGGGAGACTGTAGTTTGCCTGAGCTCTGCACCAGCTTTGCGCAAACGGCCTTTTCTTTTAGAGCGATTAAAGTGCGGAACACTCTTCCTAGCAGCTTAAAAAACTGTGCAAATTTCTGTGTTTTCTCTAGAGAAGTGAAAATATGGATTTTAAACAGCCAGTCTTGTCAGCACTAATCATACATTTTCATTCATGTGTATGGGCTCTAATTTCTTGGCGCAGCGCAGGTGGCGTAGCGAGGCGCAGCCCGCGCAGTGGTAATTTCGTCCGGCGCAGCCCACGCAGTGGTAATTTCGTGAGGTGCGCAGCCTTTGGTAGAGGAACGTGCACTGAGATGGGTGTGGCGGCGTAGTAGGGGGAGGTGTCACATATTCAACAAGACGGTATCTGACAATTTGTGACAATTTCGTAGAAAAAGTCTCCGCTGGAGTTACGCAGAAAACTTGCCAGCTCCAACCTGCTTTAATTTCTGTGCAGTGGTAATTTGGCTGACCGCGGGCAGTACGCCCACATCACCGAAATCTCACAGGCAGGTTTCCAGGATGTCATTCCAATTCAATAAATAATTAGAGGAAGCACTATTTAATGTAACTATCTGAATAAGGACATAACTTATAGTATCTACATCGATTGTCCTGATGTCAGATTAAAGGCGGTTGGCACGCTAATGGAAACTTGACCTGGCTTAATCAATGCAGCTGAATCTGTGATGCAAACTAAGGACTTCACATCTTTCTCAGCCAACCACAAACATACATATATATATATATATATATATATATACATATATATATATATATATATATATATAGCATATAGATTTTTTTCGCACGACTGATTACAGTCAAAGTCAATGCAAAGATGCGACAGTCGGACAGGGTATTAATATAGCTCCGTGTCTGAAAGTCATAAAAGTTCTAATCTTTCTGAGTATTCCAGGAATTATTAGACGTGCAAACTTGGCCATGTTTGTGTTCGACCTTCACAGAATGCAAATTGATAGCTATCGCCTTTTCTTGGTCTTTTTAGCCTATTCATCTGTTTTCTTCCGTTGAAGATAGACCGAATAAAGACTGCGGTCTTTCTTTTGACAATAAGTCAGATGCATCGAACAGATTCACGCTTTATCTCCACAGCAGAGATAAAATAGTTCTTGTAGTCAGTGAGCAAATCAATTCCATGACCATTGACAGTGTGAATAAATTATCGCATGCACGATCAAGACTGTCCGACGCGAAATGGAAAATACACCATGTCCGGCACCCAGCAAAAAATAAAAGTATTGATATGAGAACAGATTTATAACGGAATAAAGAATTAAATAAATCACCAACACACGGAACATCCATAAAGATGACCCGCAAATAAATAAACCGCAGTGTTCATGGGATGTTCTGCTGTTAAAATGTTTATTTTTATTCTATAATTCGTTATCAATCTGTTATAATCGTCCTCTTTTTTTTTTTTTTTGGCTGTCAGACACGGAGGCATTGTACATTGTCTCGCGCCAGTGTCGACTCACTTTATTGAGCAGCTTAAACAGAAACATTGATTGAAATTCTCGGTACTCATTTTGAAGAACTGAGCCCTCTTATCAAAACATTCACGTTTAATATCTAAAAGAGTCAGTAGATTTGAAGAAATTCAAAACAATAATAGACTGTCGGACACGGAGATATATTAAAACCCTGTCAGACTTTCGGACACAAGACACTGCTTTCAACGCAATCTGTCGGGCGAAAAATTTGTTTCGCGTCACAGTGTGCAAGTGGCATAATACTAGGCTACTATTATTGTCACTTAGGTTTTATCGTCTTCAGTGGGGGAAAGGAATACAGCCTGATTGCTATGATTTCTTACTGATTTCGTACTGAGTTAAGATCACATATTGAAAATAAATGTATCACTCATCTTGCATTGTTGTCCATGCATGTTAATCCCAAAATTTTAAGCAGCAACAGTTTGTAATAATGGGAACACGCTATCCATCGTTTCTCTTGCCAGTGAGCAAGATTTGACTCGGCTGTGTCGCCTTCTTTGCCAGCTTGCGCTGGAAGGCGGGGCAGAGGCGGGACAGAGGAGTACTTGCACCAGGCTACGCCGGGCACAAAATTGCCACATACGCCTGGACACACCCCGTTGGCTGCGTCTGCGCCTGGTCTACGAAATTAGAGCCCATTGTTTTCTAATTTATTTTTTGACTTTATTCTGTTTTGTGGGGTGGAGTGAATTGTTTTGTGGGGAGGGGGGGCTGTTGTGCGGTAACATTAATATATGCCCATACACCTTTATTTTTTTTTCTAGCTGCTCAGGGACTGCGGATGGAAAATAGCTTTTAGCTAAATCTGGTACGAAACATCTCTTCTGCTGAGATTAATGTTTTTTGTTCAAGGTCCCTGCAAGAAATAAACCTAAATGAAAAATACCTTCGCATACAGTGGCTCTGGATCAGGAACACACCCTGTACCCATCGCCCACTCCATCACACACCATTCATTCACACATGCATATTGCCTATTTCGAGCTACCAGTTAGCCTGGTGAGACGTCTGTGCACGATTGGAGGGGATGTTAGCAGAACACGGAAACGCCGCACATAAAGGTCCCTTGCTAGAGTCGAACCCTCAGCTGTCTACACCACTTTTCTTGACTGGGGGGTTGATGTAATGAGTTAAAACAGCTGATGGGACTTCTAACTTCCTGATCCCTGGGGGCTGCTCTTCTGATAGTTCGGATGTTTCTTGCCCAGCCCCCTGCATAAGTCAGTGAGCTGCTTTCTGATTGGAGGGTGAGCTCTTTCATCTCCTCTGCTGCACTGTGAAGGGGGTGTGGCAGGTGGGGGGAGGGGGCTGGATGAGGAAGAGATAAATATTGACAGGGGTGAGGGCAGCTCACGGCCATCCAGCCAAAACGCTGTTTTGTAACTGTGGATGATGTAAGAGAGCATGCTGACCTCAATCCGCAGCTGGGCCAGGTACAGGCCCTCGCTCTCTCTCTCTCTCTCTCTCTCTCATCCCCCTTTCTCTTTCTGCCGTCCACCTCTCTTTCTGCATGATTCATTGGTCAGTGTAGATGCATCTCATGTTACCCAATTGCGGTGAAATGCATACAGAGAAGATACAGTAAAGCACTTAAACATATGTAGACAATGTGCAGACATGCACACCTCTCTCTCTCTCTCTCTCTCTCTCTCCTGGGCCTTTATGAACATATGAATAAAACGTTATGAACGTTAGCTTGCCTCACTGTCGGTGAGGAGCTTGGAACTGAGCACAACAGCTGAACAAACAGACCCCTGGAAGACAGTAGCTGAAGAGAAAACCCTTGTTATGCACTGAATGTTCAGCTTCTTATTTTATTTTTTTTCTGCCAGTGACTTGCTGTGAAACTCGTTCTTGTTCCACCTGAACTGGAGAGGGAACAGCAGAGGGACGAGTGAGTCTCATTGGCTATATGTGCTTAACCCCGCCCTTTGTTCTTGCATCGGCAGGTTCATCCCGTTGCCTAACGGGGCGCTGCAGATCACGGGGGTGCAAACTGAGGACATCGGAGCTTACCGCTGCGTGGCGTCCAACTCCGCCCGCAAGCGCTTCAGCCAGGAGGTGGCGCTAACAGCTGGTGCAGGTACGCTATCTGCCACCCACTCAGCTGCTCATGTACCCCTGGAGAGGAATCAATTAACTGTATAAAGTCTGGTTTGTGCTGGTTTTTCTTTTCACCACTTGCTTTAGACCGATACACCTGGTGAGGGAGTTAGCTGTGTCGTCTACTGCTCTAAGCCCTTTGAGCAGAGGCCAAATCTGGCTATTTATGAGTTACCTTATTTATAATATATATAATTCAAGATTGCAGCTTAATAGACAGGAATTGATTGCCTGAACTGAGTCAGGACACTTGAAACATTCAGAATTCTATAGTGTCTCAGTTTATTTTCATGATTTTGGTCGAGAAAAAGGGCTGCAAACAAAAAATTTTCATGAAAATAATACTGAGAATTTAAAAATTGTTCAGTCTTAAAACTATACATTTCTGGTATCATAAACTCCTTGACCACAAGTGCAAGTCACATCTCAGCATTGAATTCTATGTTACAGTACAGCCGCCGTTAAAACCAAAGAAAAAGTCGTTAATCCGCCAGTAGGGGGGCGTTAAACTCTCAGTAGGACCGGGAAATCTCGTCGTCAGCCGTGCAGTAGGACCGGCGTATTGACGCGCATGAAGACGAAAGAAGACCCCCCGCCGCCTACCACGCACGGGGTAGCTGGGCGATTATAACTGAGCCACGAGGGCTGCTGGGACGGTCGTTTTGACAGTAGTCCGCACATGTAGATAATGACACAGCTTGTTGGCGATTTATTTCCATATATGATTGCAAAAGTAACGTAAACCTACATAAAATATTAATTTGCTTTGGCGGGGGTGATGTTGTCGGTAATCATTTCTGCAAACCTTTTTTTATTTGACGATACAGTTTGCTCAACCAGTGCTACTATTTAAAACTTTAGTATGGTATAATACGCAATTGGATTATTTAATATCATGCTATTTTTGGTGAGGATTTTATTTTTCAGGTATCATTTCTGCAATATTTTATGTTCGGAGATAATGCATGCTTTTATGTAGCCTACTATTAGGCCTATTTTACACTCAAGTGCCGAAATATATTATTTTTCCTGTTGCAAACCTGAAATTTAGTAGGCCTATAGCCTATCTATTCCTACATTACGTTGCCGGTTCCGCAAATGGAATTTGTTTCAAGCGTCTGGCATCGATACAGCATTCGGCGGCAGAAAGTTATCTGTTCACGAATTTGCGGAAATTACAGAAGTTAGTTTTCTTCAGTCCTCAGGAATAAAGCCTTGCACAGTCATTTTTCAGTGGCACGTTCTTTGACTGGTTCCGCAAATAATTTCCAGTTTCGCAAACAGCGCCCTTTGTCAGGCCGAACTTATGATATTCTTTGTTTATTGGCATTTATTGCGTGCCCCTGGCCACAACGAAACAGACACATGTATTTTCCACCAATTTTAGCCAGCCTTAGGGGATATCACAATAATTGGTCAAATTTATGGCTAACTGTTCCGTGTGTTGACATTGTGTCAGCTGGAATCCGCGTGCGCTGGCCTCAGTTCACGATGATTTGTGCATCCATCGATATTCAACTGCTATCAGCGACTACGGATGATTCTTTCTACTCTTTCCAATTCAAGTAGGCCTAGTAAATGCCAAGTATACATTAAAATTATCAGGATGAGACTACAAGTTCAGAATAACACAGGACAAGAGTCATGATCAGCCCGATGAGCCACAGAAAAACAATTATGGTGGGAGGGAAAATGTTTTATTTCACACTGACTACAATAAACTTTCATAAAATTATTTCAGAAAAAAATAAACAAGAATAAACAAGTTTGAAAACGTACAAAATGGCGTTTGCGGAACTAGTCAAATGACAAGCAGTCACTCCAATGGGTGTTGATGAAAAAGTATCACTAGTACGACATTGGGATTTATAATTGATTGACTCCTTGGCGAGAGACAACCTCACACCTCTGCAGGTCCGAAAACGCATAATTCCGGAGAATAACGTGATCATAAGCTCGCAGGCTATTAAGTTGTATATTGCCAATTTGTTTATTTATATTGCGGCTGGCTTTTCAAAACCAATAAATCAATTGCGGCAAACTTTGCTGAAGATCTACCCACAAACTCTCAGAATCACAGTTTCTGCAATAAAAAGACATATTTAAAATACCAAAAAAAATTTCCTTCAAGAACGCAATTTCTTATACTTCGCTGTCGAATTTTTCATAATAGGCTATTTTTTTTTCTTGTTCATGCTAGGCTTTTTAAACAGAGGATCAGCCACGCGCTTTCCAGAGGTCGCATAAGCTTTCACGTGCACTTTCGCTGCAAGATAAAATAAACAGATGTTAAAATACATAACGGCAAATACACGTAATTCTAACAGTCAAAATGCCCCCTATTCTATAACTTACATGCGGTACTACATTCAGTTCCGCGGAGCTACATGTGGTTATTACTGGCGGTAAATTGTCCTGTGATACGGCTTGTTGGTTAGAGCGTGGTTAGAAATTGGTAAGAAGGGCGAAATGTTCGAGATAACTGGGCGTGAACTAACACCGTCTCTTAGGTTTTAACGGCGGCTGTACTGTACCTGCTCTCCAGGACTCAAATAAGACCGCTATTCAGGTGGCTCGCCAAACTTTAACATCCCCCAAAATGGTTCACTGTCAAATCATAAAATAATCATATGTTCAACACAAATCAACATTTGACACATAAAATTCAATATGAAGTAATGATTTTCTAGTTGATTTTAGCTTTAATTTATTAATATAGGTGCAGTTGGACATCCGTGGTCACCAGTAACCTCTCCAAACACAAAACATGCCTTTTCTGCATGATGAAGTTTATAATTTTGTCAATTTTTCTCCAGAGTCCCTCTAGCCAGCACGCATACTCATTAAAGGAACTGCTTATTTAGCGGTAGGAACATTCACCCTGCAATGAAAAGCTAACAGTTACCACTTTCTAGCTCGCGATCTTATATAAACACTTATCACATCTTATAAGGAACAAGTATAATTCACTTACTCAGTAATATCTGAAATATACCTTATTTTAACAGAATAAACATTCCATTATCAGGAATAATCAGTCGATTTTGTACACCAAATTGAACAGAATGGTGCAATGAACATACCAGGGGGTGTCCGGAAGTGCGTGAACTGCTTGATTTTTTTTTTTTTTTTGTGATTCTGATTTTTATTTTCATATAAAAATGACATAATGAGAGCATATGAATTGATGTAGTTGAAAGAAATGGGGGGAAAAAAGAAGTAGAACATGGAGCATGTCACACAACAAACACTGGCGGTAAACTCATGTTGACATTAATAAATTCAAACTCATTGACTTCTTCAAAACAGCTCCTTAAGAGCAGAGGCTATGCTATGCTTTTCTGATGTAATGGAAGCTGATATTTTGAGTCATCATTCAGTAACAACAAACATCTTGAATTATAAATCTTTAAATCAAGGGCATAGGTTTAATGTGACAATTGGTAGGGACACATAAGGCAAGCACGCACAGCACGCAAGCAGAACATTTCTGCAAATCTGAGTGCAGATATGGCCTTTTCTGGGTATGGAGATAATCAGAATGAGTGTTTCAATGAGTGTTGAATGTTGTTTCTTTTATGATGCTACCTCCATAATCTTCATAGATACATCCGTTTCTATTTTGCAGCCATCCAAATACTTTTGATTTGATTTTTGAATACAAGTTTACAATTGTTACTAATGTTATGAACATTTGTGATGAAGGTTAGCAATATCGAACAATTGAAATACTCTTACTAATTGATAAGTTTCTTAATTACATAATGGTATGTTTTATTATGGAGGAATGTTAAAATCATTACAGGCAATTTATGTCTGCATCTCTGTGTGGTAACGTGGCAGCAGCCGAGATAAACACTTCAAAATGGACCACTGACTCTGTGAATTGGACTAACCACAAACCGAGCATTTTATCGGACTGGATCATGTTAAATTTACGATTTACAATAACATGGTAACTTGATACTGCAAGCACCCTTAGTTTTGAGAGTGGCAGTTAGCTAGCCTGCTACAGTGCTAAGCCGCACCGATTCAAGTTCCCAGCATTACACTTGCCATTCAGTTTGGCTGAATATTAATAGCATCACATGGAACAATATATATTTTTCTCATGCTCTCAGACAATGAAAATTCCGCAAAAGTGTTACGTACCTAAAGTAAAATCAAATATATGACATGAGTTGGACCATGGGAAAAGTGCTTTAGTTGCGTGATGATGAGAAATCTGGAACAAATGCCAAATTACGGTTCTCTTCAACAGGCCAGCCGTAGCAAACACCATGTAATCAAAGCCAGAGATCCAGTTGCGTGTCTCAAGCCCCATTTTGGACAAAAAGTGGTCAATTTACACTTGATTTTTAGCCTTCAGGTAGCCCCTCCCTTTCAACCAATCAAATGCTAGAATACGTAAATGGGTTGTCTTGGAGACGTAGACTCCACATTTGGGTCTAATATGGCTTATCTGGAAAGATAAAAACAAGTTCACTGAAATATTGGTAAGGACAGTCTGGCTTCCCAAAACATTGGTAGGGACATGTCCCTGCCGTCCATACGCAGAACTACACCCTTGCCTTAAATATGGTAACACATAACACATAAATAGCCAGATTTGGCTTCTGCGCAAGGGGGTTAAGTGGACCCTTAGTTTTAGCTAGCAAGCCGTGCAGCCGTGATGTGCACGGCTACTTTTCGAAAAACACGGCCAAAAAAATGGTGCACGGCTTGACCAAAGCAGTGTTAAATATGTATTATAAAACGGGTGCTTCCCATCCTTAAATGTGATTGGCTGAGCCGCGTTCCATGTCGGTATGAAATTACTGAGACCCACTGTGGCAGGCCGCAGCTCAAAATATCCCTGCGCGCAACAAACTTTTCTGCACTCAACTGACTCGTTAGCAGTGGCAGAGATACAGGGGGGGGCGAAGACACCTCCCTTTTAGTCCTGGCTAGATCTCAATCATTTTCCTTTATTGACGTCTTTTCCAATTATTGTAATTGGCAACTGACGACACGGTTTCTCTCCACATGCGATCTAACAGCGATTAAATCGCAGGTTAAATTCCGTACAGTGGCGGAACAGAGAATTGGGTCGCACAAAACAGCCGTTCAAAACAATTATAAATCCTGACCCGTTCTCAGTCATCCTCATGATTAACAAAAGGTTCACTCCGAGAGCGCTCCGCACTGAACAGGTGCTGCTTGTTCTCCCCGATTAGGAAAGACGACAGACATTCATCTGGAAGCGTATTTGCGGTTTTTAAATCAACGTTATTCAAAATTGCATACCCTATCTGTTGACTTTCACGCAAATGGCTTGAGCCACACGCTTTTTGTAACCTAGGCTTTTTAACTGCCAAGTGCCACTGTTTTTTTTTCTTCTTTTTAAATCAACCCAGGAAATGCCGAGAGTGAAAGTCCGAGTTTCATTGGAACATGGACCAGTTCAATCACGCGAAGCATTGGCCAATTAATAAGTGAATTATTTTTCCGCACTGAATTTAGCCCATGATTTCATCGCTGTTAGATCGCATATGGCGAGAAACCGTGTCTTCATTTGCCAGTTACAATAATTGGAAAAGACGTCAATAAAGGAAAATGATTGAGATCTAGCCAGGACTAAAAGGGACGTGTTTTTTGCCCCCCCATAGCTCCGCTACTGCTCCTTAGGTTACGTTTATTTCAAGACTTTTAGCTCGCTTTTTCAGCGTCAGCGATTATTTAGCCTTTTAACCCGATAACCAGCTGGCTATCTACCTAGCTAGCTATTGCACTTCACAGTTCGATATCACTTTTGCGTTGCAAGCTATGTTGCCAACTTGCTTGCTATTTCAGTAGCCTATTAGCGATAAATTGTTGACTTTTTCTTGTGTGTTTATTTTATGTGCTATGTGTAGGGTAACCACATCCATTGTAGTGAACACTAGCTAGTTGACAAGCTGGATAGCAAAGTAATGCACAATTTCCTGGACACCGGCAAGTGTGGAGAACAAAAGTCAATGTTCCCTACTCTCGCTGCTGGTTGTAATGATTTGGCTGATCAGCGCAAGTTGAGAACAAGGAAACTTGCCCGCTTTCATAGTACATCTGCATTAGCGAGCTCAAATAGCCTGATGTGACATGACAATGTCACTAGATGAAAAAGCAATCTTACCATCTGTGTTGCTGGCCAACCATTCTCTCCACTCAATCTTGCTTGGTGGAAGAAGTTCTGAATTTTATTGTTGCATTATTACCAATAAATTGTCGATTTTATTCCTTGCGTGTTTATTTAATGGGCTAGTTTTATGTAGGGTGACCGTTTTATAAAAGCAATAAGCCCCTTGAAGCAGTGGGTTACAGTGATTTTTAATGGCGGAGGGGCACTAAGGCACTCCGCTGTGCGTGGTGCCTTAGAACGCCCCTCCGCCGTTATAAAATCACTGTAACCCACTGCTTCTCGGGGACTTATTCCTTTATTTAATCATTTGTCTCTCACCTTGTCAGTTGATCATTTTGGCTAAATCCATCTTTTTTTCGCTAAAGCTAGAAAAGGGGTAGAATGCATTGACAACAATAGAAAATATAAGAACATATCAATGTAATGAAGGAAAACTAAGCCAATGTCTTGTGCTGAAATGTAATATTTTTGTCTTCAGAATGCACTGGAATGCACCATTTAGGCCCCGTTTTTAAAAAATTTTCCCCTCACACCCCCCGCTGGCCCAGCGCGCTTCACGCGCCATTTTCAATTAACATAAAATTATTAGCACACCCCAAAATTTTTTTTGCTCTCCCAAAATTTCTATTTCTACCTAAAACTGTGAGGGGACCTTCTTATAAATACAGTTACATGCTCATTGTAATCTAGAAACTGGACAATTATAATCCAGTAAGGAGGAGGGAGAAATTTTACACACATGACTTCATATCCAGCACTCAAGCCTTAGATGCTAAGTGTAGCGTCAAAGAGGGACAAAACTTGACTCACAAAAAGGAACTTGATGGCACAAGGGACCAAAAGGGCAGATGGTGCCTCTCATGAGAATGCAGTTGCAACTTGGGGTGCAAAGCTCTTTAATTGTTGGATGATTAGACGAGGAAAAAGACAAAGTGTTTGTTCAATCGAGGCTGAAATACAGTTAAATGAAACCATCATTACAGCCACCTCGATAAATGCAGTCCACTCCCAAAAAAAGCCCTTCGAAGCCTTTCAAGGCTTTGTTTATACAAGAAAATGTATTGATCTGTGGAGCAATAAAGCATTCATTGCTTGGTCAATAGCTGTATGAATGAGCTTTTAAAAATCCACTGGTGGGAATTAGATTAGTGGTTTGAACTAAACAAGATTTAATAACTGGGTGAGTCAGGGAATTTTTTCCCCTCCTTACAGTGATGAGCCATCATTCCAATACTCTGAATGACCTGATTGCATTTGAGACCTGCTGGAAACTGAAAGCCTGTGATACTGATATCCAGACCTGTATCTGGGGATCCACTCTCTGAAGTATTTGTTTCAACCCAAATTTGTCCACCCGATTCTACAAATTAGCAGCTCAACCATCCATCTGGCTGTTCATGAGCTTTGGTTTAGTTTATCTCAAGACTTGCGAGAATCCAGATTTCCAGGGTCAGGGATGAGAAAGACCTGCAGTAGGTTTGTTTAGCTTGGTGGAAAAATCCAATTTTCTGGCTGGTATGGTAGCAGATCCCTGCAGCAATGTTCAAACATCTACTGAAAGGCCCTCCCAGAAGAGCACAGGCTATTAACGTGGGGGGGGGGGGGGGGGGAGCAGAGGGGGTTATAACTTGATTTTAACTCCTATAAGATGTTAGAGCAGGTGTGTCCTCATACCGTAGGAAATATCTTAGATGTCATCATAGAATGAAAGCAAGAAATTTCTGCTTGTGTGCTATCATCCCAATGGACATCTCTCATGTCCCTGAACTGGGAACGCAGCTGACGCATCATCATAAAGCTGTGAAGATACTGTAATAAACCACCACTGACTGGCTTACTCTGTAAACCCACCTGCCTTTCCACATGTCCATGTGTTTGTGCGTGTGCTGAAGGTGTAATGATTAATTTCTACAGGCGCGCATACACACACACACACACACACACGCACACAAACACACACACACACACACACAGTTTTCTCCCGGCATTGCAGGGAGACTGACCCAGTTAAAATCCCGGCCTCCTCGTGTAACCAAGCGCTGCCATTTGTAATCAGTTACTAATTCACAGAGTGTTCTCCGTCTCTCAGGAACAATGCGTTCGGACACCTTTTCTCTCATTTTTGTTTTTTTCAATAAAGGATTATTATTGTAATGCGGGATTCGACGAGAGTTTGAGCCTGAATAGATCTGTGTGCGTTTCTTCAGACGTGTAGTGACTCAGACTCCCAAAGCTCAAAGCATAGGGATCCATCTTGCATGCTGATCCACTGTTCTCTTGTCTGAGAATATGGTTTGTTTATATTTGCAATCACCCGGTTGGTGGCTCAACCAAACTGGCTTCCTCACTCTGGAGAGATTAAACTCCTGCTCTGTGAGGGGTGCGCAGTTACACCTGAGCGAGTGAACAATGCAATGAGTCTGTCACTTTTGTTTGTTCACTCTCTGGTTTCTTTCTCTGTATTTATCCTTCTGAAGTGTAGCAGTGTTTGTTAGTTGTAGAATTAGCAGTATTATAAAAAGCTAAAGCACTCTGTTGTTCTTCCATAATCATGAATGTGTTTGATGTCACCCCTTAAAGCAGGGCTGTCAGGAGGACTGCCATATCTGCCCGTTGATATGGATCTTTATTCAATCAGTAGCCAGATCAGGCCTCTGAATAAAGGTGTCTTAACCTTATTGCCAGTCTGTGAGAGAAGTTTGGCACTCAGCCGGAACACCTCCATCAGCTGCCGTCAGGGTGGTCTGATGCACCAGCGGCAGTGGGTTCATGGTGCTAATGAAGTGATGAAGGGAGTTGGGGCTGAATCAGCTCGGCTGCATCTCCCTGAAGAGCCCCAAAGCCCTTTGGATGGTGGTGTTTGCTGTGGTTGAGGTCCTTGTCTCTGGGGCTGATGTACCACCACACAGCACAGAACAGAGCTGCCTGTGTTGGGCCAGGGGACCCCAGCACTCTGTGGCCCTCTGCTGGTACATCCCACTCGTCTTTGGGACGAGGATGATCTATTGAAGTTTGCCATCATTAAGCAAAGTCTCACTTGTGCAATTCATATCCAAGAAGTCCGATAACAGGAATGCTTCAACATCTCTTGAGTGGGGAACATTTTGAAGAAGAAACATTTCTTTGCAACATGTGCTGTGTAAGTGATAGACCTTAAGATTCTAATGCTGTCTTTTCCTGACGTTGTTTGAAAGAGGTAAAGATGTTCTATTGAATTAATTTATGTCTCCTCTTGTCCTATCATCACTTACCTTTTTGGATCCTTCTCCTGGCCTTTCCAAGGGAAGGACAGAAGGTGTTAAAATAAAGGAAATGGATCATTTTGCCTTTTGTCTAACCATATCTCTGTTGGAGAACTTGTCGGTTTTCGAGATCCGATTTTCATCCCCTTCAGGCTCCCACCCGGCGCTTGAGGAAGTGGTGATTGAGGTGCCCCCCCAGAACACTACAGTGGTGTTGGGACGTCCCGCGGTGTTGGAGTGCATGGCTCGGGGGCAACCAAAACCTCTGGTGTCCTGGAGCAGACAAGGTAGGTCTGACTGTGATTTACAGAATCTGCCAGTCCAACTGTTTCCATTTGGTTAGTAGCCTCGCAATAGAGCATAATTTCCTTCCTGCTGTTCACGGATATGGGAGGGATACTCTCTGTTTTGGCTTGTTGTTCAAGCACCTCCTACTGGAGATTTGGTTGCCTGTTGGTCGCTTTCTGAACGAGCACAGGTTTGAGTTTCCATTGCCTGTGCTTTGTGCCTGCTAGGACCGCGACCTAGGGTGAAAAATGGCTGATGGCCGTACGAGCATGCTCACGCAGGGTCTGCTGATTGGACATTTCAGATTCGTATGGGATTGGGCATGCACAATGAGAAAAAGAGAATAAAATAAATAATTTTTGTTTATCTTGCTTTCTCATCCTTCTTTGATGGATTTTACAGCATCTCCTCCAGTGGGGGTCATATTTAGAAATTAAAAGTTCAGATATGTGTGTTGTCAGTCCATGAAATGAGCCGGATAATTTGTCATTAGCTGTCCATCGCAGAATTATATTGATTAAGTAAATCCAGGAAGTTACTGGCGAGGACTCCTGCTGAACTTTAATTTTAATCCTTTTCCCCTGGTCCCGATGGCTACAGGCCGTCATTCTGTTCTGTGTACATTCCCACAGTGATTTATGTTGTGTTAATATTGGTACAGAAGCAGTAGATGCTAGCCTGACAAGCCAGACTATAACATCAAAATGTATAGTCTGGCCACGACCGATAGACAGGGCTCAATCCTAGGGGTGGAATCAGCGGTTGTCTTTCAAACTGCCTCGACACGCAATAGGATAGCACTACGACCCATCAGAGCAATAAACAAGGTGACGTATTCAGAGCGATGGAAAAGATTCAACGGGGGAGTGAACATAGAAGGGATACAGCTAGTTATGGAGAAGTCCATCCATCTGCACTAGCGTCCATCCTTGTGGTCCTAATATACAGTATAAGCTACTTAACAAAGTTTAACACCGACAACAGGGGTGACCTGTTCAGCCTGACGGGCTGCACCTGAACCGAAGGGGTACCTTTGCACTGGGTCAGCGTATGTTGAGGGTAGCACAGGACTATTTAAACTAGGGACTTCGGGGGCAGGGAGGTTAATGAGTGTTACACATAGGGAAATGCAGACTTCCCCGATGGAGGCTGACGGCGTTACATGCACTACTTTCCACATGGGAAATCAAGGGGGAAGAGCAGTAGTAATAACCTGAAATGTTTTTACTTAAATGCAAGAAGCATAAAAAATTAATTTTCTGAGCTTGAGGCTGTTATAATTTGTGAGGGCTATGACATAGTTGGGATTACGGAGACATGGCTAAGTGAAGAGAATGGAGATGAATATAATATAGATGGTTATAAGCTCTTTAGGAAGGATAGATGTAATAGGCGAGGAGGGGGCGTAGCAATCTATGTGAACTAAAACATAAATGTACAGGAAATTCCCGAAATTGAACATTCGTTGCCCTGTGAAGATATCTGGGTCAGGCTCATTGGCAAACACGAGACAGGTTTAAACATATGTATAGATAGAGTATGCTATCGACCACCAGCTTTGGACAGTACAGTCAATGAAATGCTTTTTAGGAGGATTACGCAAGCTTGTAGAGGTGGAGGGACTATTATTGTGGGAGACTTAAATTATCCTGGTATCAATTGGGAAATGGTAAAAGGACAGGGTAGGGGGGAGGAAGAATTTCTAGATGTTATAAATGATCATTTCTTGGTGCAGTATGTTAATAAACCTACAAGAGAGAAGGCAATTTTAGACTTAGTGCTCTGTAATGACCCAGATAGAATTAGCAATGTTGAGGTACTGGAGCCACTTGGGACAAGTGATCACTCTGCTGTTAATTTTGATGTTTCATGGGAAGTTATAAAGGTGGAGGGCAAAAACAAAAATTTTCAATTTTAGGCGAGCAAACTTTGACAGGATGCGCTCATATCTAAGTGAAATAAAATGGGAGACACTCCTGGACTGTGAGTCCGTAAATGAGATGTGGGAAAGATTTAAGGGGATTTTACTTGAATCACACTGCAGATTCATTCCAAAGGTGTCCAAAAGTAAGCTGAAAAAGCAGAATCCTTAGTGGATGACCAAAAGTATTCATAGGATTTTGAGGGAAAAGAGGAATCTTTATTAGATTTACATAAAGGATAACAATGAGAACACTAAGGCTGAATACTGTAAAATGCAGGCTGTGGTCAAAAAAGAGCTGAGGAATGCTGGAAGACTGTATGAAAGACAAATTGCGGAGGGGGAAAAAACTAACCCTAAGTGCTTCTTTCAGTACTGTAGTAGAAAAAGGAAAGTTAAAGAGCAGGTTAAGTGCATAAAGAGTAAAAACAGATCGCTGCCATTTGATAACAAGGATATTGCGGATGCCTTAAACAGTAACTTTGTTGAGAATTTTACCTCAGAGGGGGTCTTTATTTGGCCAGAGGGCATGTTAAATGCTCAAGATTATTTCGCGGAAATTGAGGTTCGGGATAATGAAGTATTAGACAAGTTGCATAAACTAAAGGCAGATAAGGCGGCGGGTCCTGATGGCTTATATCCTAGAGTGCTCAGGGAAGTTGGCGAGATCATCTTCAAGCCGCTATCCACTATCTTCAGGCGGTCTTTAGAAACTGGAGAAATACCAAATGATTGGAAACAGGGCAATATTGTTCCAATATAGAGGAAAGGAGACCGTACCGAGCCAGGAAATTACAGGCCAGTCAGTTTAACTTGCGTGCAAAATATCAGAATCTATCATAAAAGATGAGCTGGACTTATTTCTTGTACGGAACACTATCTTGAGGGATAGCGAACATAATTTTCGTAAGGGAAGGTCATGCCTGACAAACCTTCTGAAATTTTTTGAAGAGGCCACCAAGACTTTTGACCAGAGCAGGGCTTATGACATCATATACTTGGATTTTCAGAAAGCATTCGATACAGTACCGCATAAGAGACTAATTTTTAAATTGAGCTCCATTGGAGTTACAAGAGGTATTCTGGAGTGGATTCAAAACTGGTTACAGGACAGAACACAAAGAGTGGTGGTCAGTGGTATCTCATCTGAGCTAGGTATGGTGGGGAGTGGTGTCCCCCAGGGATCGGTGTTGGGGCCCCTGCTGTTCCTCATCTACATTAATGACCTTGATAGTAATATTGAGAGCAGATTGGTTAAATTTGCAGATGATACTAAATTGGGGGGGTTTGGCAAATAGTTTAGGGTCCACTAAAGTAATTCAGGATGATTTGGATAGAATCCAGAATTGGGCAGAAATGTGGCAAATGAAATTTAATGTAGCAAAATGTAAAGTTGTACATGTAGGTAATTAAAAACATTAGACGGGATTACTTCATGGGAGGTTTAAAACTGGAGTGTGCTGTACACGAGAAAGATCTGGGAGTGATTGTTGACCAAACCCTCACAGGCTTCAAGCCATTGTGCCGTAGCAGTTAAAAAAGCCAATCGGATGCTGGGATACAAGTATTGAGTACAAATCTAAGAAGGTGATGCTTCTTTTGTGCAACACATTCATCAGGCCACATCTGGAGTATTGTGTACAGTTCTGGGGACCATCCTTTAAGAAAGATATAGAGGCTCTAGAGAAAGTTCAGAGAAGAGCCACTAAGCTTATTCCAGATATAAAAGATGAAAGCTATGAGAAGAGCCTGAAGATCCTTAATCTCTTTAGTCTTAGGAAAAGGAGACTTAGGGGTGATTTGACTGAGGTCTTTAAATATGTTAAAGGGATTAACAAAGTGAATTATGTAGGATTACTTCGACTAACTGTTGTGAGAACTCGGGGTCACAAATGGAAGTTGACCAAAGGTAAATTTAGCACTGATATTCGGAAATATTTCTTAACCCAAAGAGTAATTTCAATGTGGAATAACTTGCCTGACCATATTGTTGAGGCAGAAACCTTGGAGGTTTTCAAGAGAAGGCTTGACTTAAAGCTAGATACTATTGAGTATCTGAAGGGATATATTCACAATGGTATAAAGAAACTGGCGAGCGTAGTTGGGCTGAAAGGCCTGTTCTTGCCATTCTTGTTATGTTATGTTAGCAGAGGAGGATAAAAGAGCAGCTTTTCAACTTTCAGTCTGCTGTGATTAGAATATCACAATGGGGCCGCGTGTAACACAACTGGTTGTATATTCAGTTCACATTTCTTGTAAATATTGAATATAGACTTTATCGCTATTACGTAATTTACTTGATGCCTCTTACCATTTGTAAATGAAATCTGTGTACCTCATCCACCATGATTCCTAGGCGGTTATTCGGAAGACCTTGGTCGCCAACATGTCGCGCCACTTCCACTGCATGAGCCAGGCTTCAGGACTACCGAAGACCAACTGACAATAGCCATTTTGAATTTCCTTCAATTTATGTACACCAAGCTGCATGGCCGTGAGTCCAAATTTGGTGTCCTCTGTGACCTGGTCCTCCATAAGGGTGATCAACAGCGAGACTACAACCACCAGTGGGTTTTCACTTACTGCATTTACATGCACACCATATTCCTGTATTAGTTGGAATCATTGACTGTATAAAACATGGACGTAGCCTCCGTGACGTTACCCATAGGTTTCTGAATATCCATTTTGAAGCAAATTTGGTCGCCATCTTGGCACTTATTTGACTCCGCCTACCTCTTGGCTAATCTAAAAATGGGGAAAAAAGGTGGGGCCATTGCTGGAGCAGAGGCGGGCCCCATGGGCGGGGCTGAAGGAGCCTGTTGGCTGAAACACGCTCTCTAACCCTGTAAGACCCGACGTTGCAGAATTACAACATTTTTATTTTTTCCAAAAAAAGGTATTAATGTTTTTTTTTTTGTTGTTTTTTCACATTAGCATAGTCATTGGGTCCTATTGTTCAGTCTCACAATGCTATTGGATAGGAAATTTGTATATAAGTCCGGCCCACAGGTCCAGAACTTTCACAAGCTGCAAAACTTTGGCTGAGGAACAACACTTTGTTTCATTGGACTGGATTTATCTGATTTAAGTAAGTAAAATGCCTTTAATATTTTTTTTGGTGATCATTACACTGTCTAGAACATGTACATATGTAGGTATTGTGAAATACATTCCTCAAATGTAAATTAGAGCATGTTGTATATACGTTGTAATTATACAACACTGGGAGAGTGTGGTAGTCAAAATAGCCATGTTGTAAGTTTACAACATACCTGGCTAAGTGTAGTCTAAATAGACATTTTGAAGGGGACCTTCTAGTTTTCACAATATATATACACATTCCAGACCTTATTATATATTATGTAGGCTGTATATCTATTTTTACTTTAATTTCCAATCCAATACTATTTGGAACCCATTGTACTAGAAGCTGAATTACAAAATATATTGCAATAGCATATCACTTTCTACTGCTTATAATGTTATAGTAATGACCTTCAACAGTTCAGTTTCCCATTCTGTTTGTACATATGTGCCCATTATTTTGGCTCAATTCTTAATCAAAGCAGTTAGTTCTGGGGGGATACTGGGGGATGCCTGTTGCATTGGACGCTGTGGCTCAGCTGGTGGAACAGGTGGAACAGGTGAGAATGTTCAGGAATGTGGAATTATCATCCTAAAAGGAATGCTGCATGCATTTCTTTTAGGATGATAATTCCACATTCCTGAACATTCTCACCTGATAATCAGAGAACAATAGGTTGGCCAGACAGTGTTGTGTGACTAGTGAAATGTGTAAATAGGATACTTTAGTGAAAAGTGTAAACACTTTGCCCCACCACCCATGTACTAAAGGTATTTCCATTTTATTTTTTTAATTTCAGAATGTCTTCAGCAAGGAGAAAGCCTTACTACACTGTGCAGGATGTCATTGATGCTGTCCAGAATGGAGAGAGTGATGTGGACATAGTCTTTGATGAAACCGATGAAGACTCAGATGATGAAGCCCATGTAGAAGTGGACAAAGAAAACTATCCACCCATCGACTGCCCAGCTGATGTGGACACTGAGCCCCAACCGGCCAAACATGCCAAGACCCGTGATAGATATCGCTGGCAGAAAAAACATTACATCAGCCCTAATATGGATTTTTCTGGTCCACCTCTCACCGAAGAAGTGCCTTCCCTCCACACACCACTCGAATACTTCAGACAATTTGTGTCTGAAGACATGATTGAGTCACTCACAAGGAACACAAATGAGTACAGCTTTCAAGCAACCGGAAGATCCGTAAACACCAACAAAAAGGAAATGGAAAAAATGATGGGCATGTACCTGAAGATGGGCCTAGTACAAATGGCTGGAATGTGAATGTACTGGGAGACAGACACACGGCACGCCCCTGTTGCTGATGTGATGCCACGCAACAGATTCCAGTCTCTGTTGACATTCTTGCATTTAGTCAACAACTTGACAGTATCAGACACAGACAAAAGGGACAAACTCTGGAAAATCAGACCATGGCTTAATTCATTCAGAGAGATGTGCCTGCAGGTGGTACCAGAAGAGCACAACTCTGTGGATGAAATGATGATTCCTTTCAAGGGGAGATTCAGCAGCATCAAGCAATGCATGCGAGGCAAGCCACACCCATGCAGCTTCAAAGTATGGGTGAGAGCTGGAACGTCTGGCATGATGTGTGACTTTGATGTGTACCAAGGAAGCAACAACGGAATACGAGCCAAGTCTGAATTTGGTTTGTCAGGTGATGTCGTGATGAAACTTGCTTCAACACTGCCAGAAGGTCAGAACTACAAAATCTATGCAGACAACTACTTCACCTCTGTTCCACTGATAGAGAAGCTCCTTGATCGTGGAATCCATTATGTGGGAACAGCCAGGCAGGTGCGCCTACCCAACTGTAACCTAGAAGACGACAAGAGCTTGAAAAAGAAGGGGAGAGGAACCTTTGACCACAGAGTGGAGGTGAAACACAACATCTGTGCTGTCAAATGGTATGACAACAGAGCAGTCACACTTGTGTCATCCTTTGCTGGAACAGAACCAGTGCAGAAGATTCAACGCTGGGACAAAGCCAACAAGACCTACGTTGAAGTTGAAAGGCCGTACATTGTGGGTACCTACAACACATACATGGGAGGTGTGGATTTGTTGGACTCGTTTACAGCCAAATATAAGTTCCCCCTGAAATCCCGCTGCTGGTACATGTACATCTTCTGGCACACCATCACCCTCGCTGTGGTCAACGCCTGGCTCCTCTACAAGCGGGACTGCCAAGCTCTCAAGATCTCCAAGAAAGAGACACTGAACCTGAGACATTTCCAGGCAGAGCTAGCATCCTCTCTCATTCTGGTGGACACAGTCAAAACTCCAAAGAGGGGACGACCATCTTCAGGCAGCCCAGAAAGACGGATGGTGACAACAGGCAGCCCTTCGAATGGACAGAAGAGACCATCCTCGGGTGATGGGAGTCCAAACAGCGTCCCACAGAAGAGGCCATGTGCACACCCGCCACTGGATGCACGCAAGGACCTCATTGGACATTTCCCAATGAAGACAAAGAGAGGGCGCTGCAGACATTGCTCTAAAGGGTATACCAACACACAATGCCGCAAGTGTGATGTTCGTCTGTGCTTTTCAGAGGACAGGGACTGTTTCTGGAACTATCACTAATTGATTACTGCACTACTCCCCAACCTACTACTCCTTATACCCCTTGTACATATTTCTATAGTGTACATATTTGCCTACATGCATGCGCGTGTTCCTGTTTTTATTTATTTGTTTTGAAATAAAATATTTCATTCATAAAAATATGACTAATGTTATTATTATTATTATTCATATTATATACTGTTCTGTGGCTAAGTAATAAGCAATCAAACATGCAAATGAACCCTTAGTGTTTTTTACTGAGGTACAAACATTTGTACCTTTCTGTTCAGACAATGAGTACAGATAGCCTACAGGAAATTCTGCTACCCATTTCACCCAGCGTTGTAATATTACAACGTTCCCATAAAACCTTACAAAAACAAAAATTTTTTTACAAACACTTCATTTTCATCATCAAAGGCCTCCTACAACACCATCTAAGAGGTTGAATATTTTTTTTTTAATGTTTTACTATGTCTGGGTCTTACAGGGCTAAGCTCGACTTAAAACGAACTCATCTTGATGCTTCAGGGTTCGCCAAGGTCGAGATGCGGGGTCGTATCTGTCCAAGTAAAGAAATTGACCCTGCCAAGATGCTTGCGGTGGCAGGTCGAACGCTGTTTATATTCGTGAAGCAGTTGCGAGACGAACTTTGTTCATATCCGTGATGCAGTAGCGCAACGAACGCTGTACACCGCTGGGAAGTTGCGGTGGTTGGCTCACTGAGTATCATTAATCCCCCGGGTCCCTCCACCAGTGAAAGGGGTTGCTGGGCTTAGCTCTTGTACGCACCCTAACCAGGTCCCATTAACGGTAGTATGGCCAGCCAAACGATATCATTGCATTACGTAAGCTTACCAACAAACCTGTCGGACCTTTATTTTCCTACCTCACACTCGCACATTTTGAGATGAAGTACGATCACCCAACATTTTGACTTCGGGAAATGCTGAATTAATTGGTTACTGTAGGTAGAGATGGCAATTTCGACACGCAGATTTGAGTGTTTTTGAACACATTCGAAACTTCCGGGTTTGACACGGGTTAACGACTCTGATTCAAAACTTTTGGCATGTGATTATCGACGCTTTTCCTGCTCCGCCCGGCCATGATCATGTTTTTTGTTTCACTTCAAAATATTTTAATAGCTGCAGTAAAAGTTTTGCCACTAGGCTGTGCAATACTGAAATAAATCTGGTTTCGAAACAATTTGGAACATTTCGAAACAGTGGTCATTTCAAAGGTTTCAAAACTGTTTCTAAGGTTTGAAATTGCCATCTGTAACTGTAGGCAGCAGACATGGGCACATCAGTGCTAACACAGCTGGGTGTCTGGCTCCTAGGCTCCATGGTTATTATATCAGCTGCCCCGCTTATCTCTGTCCTTTATATTAACTAAAGATACCACTCCAATGCGCAACTTTTTCATAGCGTTGTAAAATTGGTGTTACTTTTGGAAAAAAGCTCCCAGTGAAACCGCATATAGCCGAAAGTGGCTGGTTAGTGACACTTTCTTTGCCGCCTGGCTTGTTTGTTAGGTTAATGTGGATAGCTAGCTTGTGCATGATGGACGTTATGTAGAAAAACATGTAGCGAGAGCTAGCTAGCTTGCTAGATAACATGGGATATGTTAAATTAGTTAGAAAGCTAGCGAGCTAGCCTTTCTATTTACAATGATACTGCATCCATAATTTATTAGGGATAATGTACAAAAACATTGAACGCAGCAGAACACAGATGCCAGTACCAGATTCTAGCTTCTTTAGCTAATTTCCATCTGTTGTCCACAATACTCATTCAATAACAACCTCCATCATATACATTCGTAATTCCCACCTACATCCAGAAATTCAGTGCAATTGCACTGAAAATAGAACGAATCCATTGTTGACAAATGCAGTTCTATCAGATATTTCTGTGTAAATGAGTGTATAACTACGGCAATCTCCGGTCAAGCCCTTCAAATACTCCAGGGAATCAGCTAAGGGGCACTGTCATTTGGGAGCGTGCTACTAATGTTCTAACTTAATGCTGTAGCTGACCAGCCAGTTACGTTGGC
Organism: Gymnothorax reevesii; assembly: GCA_029721435.1. Lineage (NCBI taxonomy): Eukaryota > Metazoa > Chordata > Actinopteri > Anguilliformes > Muraenidae > Gymnothorax > Gymnothorax reevesii. The sequence goes on along the minus strand of CM056589.1, from coordinate 820,642 downwards.
AACCTGTTAAGGAATCCGTGACTGTTTTCCTACCCCTGACAGAAAGCTTTTGTTCAAAAGTATGTTTACCCTAAATTCAGGCAATTTTCTGTTTCGCTATAACTGCGGCAGGCATACACTCCTGCTGGCACAGCTGGATATCTTGGGCAAAAACTAACCGGAGGGGTTTCTGTATTCATTCTCTGTCTAGAGAACAAACTAATGTTACTTTGTTGACATATGTTATATGAAATAAATATTATTTCATCACCTTAGAAAATAGACCACAGACTCCAAGATATTATCCTAATTTTTTTTTTTTTTTTTTAAATAAAAAAAAGTCAGAAACTCGGCCAATGGATCAAGTTCTGTGACTCTAATGAGCCTAGGTAGGCTAACGGTCCACAGACGACTAGAAAAGGCCAAGGGTTAGCGGCCAGGCTAGCTGAGCTGTAGTAAGCCCGTTCCCTCAGACAGCCAGACTCGACCCGTGGTGAGCAGCAGGGCTTGGTGTTCCAACTCTACAGTCCGAGGCCGTGTGGGCCTGTGCTGTAGCCGAGCCACAACATAATCGGATGAGACAACTCCTGCCCACAGACTGTGTAATTCAAGGTTCTGTCACTCAAAGTGGCTACGCCCTTAATTATGCAAAAAGTTTAAGGCTTTATGTAAAGTAAATAGAGTGACAAAATTCACTCCCCTCACAGTTTTCACAGAGGGGAAAATTATTCAGAGACCAAAACCATATTTTGAACCAGGCTGTAAACGTGTTTCATTTTGCTGTGAAATTGAGCTTTAACATGGGGGTCAACGGGGATTGACTCCCTTCTGCAGTCAGCCTCAAGTGGCCATTCGAAGAACTGCAGCTTTTGGCACTTCCGTTTTTGCTTCACTTTTCAGCCCCGCTGGTTGGAATATGGGAATATTCCGATTGCGTACCTGTCATGTAAACGCATGCAATAAGATTTACTTGAATCACAAAAACAAAATATTCAATTCAAAGTCGGGCCCACTTTCGGTGCAGGGTGACTCGGTGAAAACAAAACCCACATGCCCTGTGAAACCGAATTGAAAGTGATGCGAACGAAGTAATAATTCCTCAAAAAAACATGCCCAAGTCGGGTGTAGTGTTTGGTTGTTCGAACCACGGCATAAAACAGGGAGAGAGAATTTCAATTCACGCATTTCCAAAGGAAAGTAAGCGGCGTGAAATATGAATAAAAGCTGTCAAAAGTTGAACCCTGATGCAAACATACCAACTCTACCGCTTTTGGCAGTAGACTACCACTTTCGGGGCGTTTCAGTCTCAGAAAAACGCCCCAAAAGCGGTAGAGTTGCCATGTATGCGGCAGTAGGTGGGAATCGTCAGCTCATGCAGTGCTGTATGGGAAGCATTTTATCGGAGGTGAAATAGTAAATAGCTAAATATTTCATTAGCTGGGAATTAATTGGGAAGTACTTTAGCCATTTGCTGTCATGTTTTAAAATTTACAACTCTAAGTACCCAAGTTCCGTCAGTCAAGGAAAGTCTGCGCCTTGATCAAATCCGGGCTGAATGGGTGCGTCAGTAAAAAATATAAATAGAAACGGCACAAGTACTCACACTCCAAAAGGTGATTTCCAAAAAGCCGAGAAGCTAATGCAAAAATTTATTCGGACAATTAAAGTTAATGTGCAAGGTGAAAATAGTTAAAACCACAAACGTTTCGGTGCTCACACCATCCTCAGTGCAAATGACTAAGTGGCAGGACAAAAACATTTAAATAGACCTCACATGACTGAAAAAGACAATTGATTCTAGTTAATCCCACATAATACAATTGACACGTCAATTATTCAATTACAAGGGAGTATCATTATAGATGACAAATGGTTGTAACAAGCAATAAGGATAAAAAAAGAAAGATAAGAAGAACCAAATAAAATACAAAAGGAGAAGAATATCAAAACAAATAAATTAAATTGATGAGGAAGACATGCTGGTGCGCGCTTAAAGAAAACAAGTTAAATCAAAAGAATAATTTAAACCAGCTGGATGAAGTGTGCATAAGTAATAGATCCAACGTGCTTCACTCTGAAGTAGTAATTTGTCTATGTACCTTAGTCTACGACTGGGAAAAAAACACGGTCAATACCAAGCCAGCTGAGATCAGGGCCCGTATTCACAAAGCATCTTAGCGCTAAAACTAGGTCCTAACTGCCGGATTTAGGAGAAACTCCTAAAAAAATTGGGCGTGTCAGTCGTAAATTTAGGACTCCGAATTATTTTTGCTAAGTGTTATTCACAAAGCATTTTAGGCCTAAAAGTAGCTCCTAAGTCTGGGAGAGCTTAAAAGTAGTCAAGCGGACTCCTAACTCGCTAAAACCTATTCACAAACAATCGGAAAATGGCTTCGGCTGTTGAAAGACGGAATGACTTGGAAATTCTGAACGATGCGGATCAACCGTGAAGGCATTTTATTTGTCGTTGACTTAGTGAGGGAGAGAACTACGTCTCCAACCACGCGAAACAACCCAATAAGCCCCGAAATAAAATGATGACTGCACTTCGTGACTTGGCCACCTGGAAAAAATGCTACTTTGCAACGCGGACAATTTCGGGATTTCACAATCATCTGTCTGTCGCTCAATTCAACAATCAGTGCAATCTGTGAATCCATATCATCTGACAGTATATCCGTTTTCCAATGGACGTTCGCCAACAACAAAGAATCAAACTTTAATTCTTGCACATCTCAGGTATGCCCGGTATCATCAGTGCTATTGACAGTACTCATATTTGAATTATTTCTCTGACCGAAGATGAAGAGGTATTTGTAAACAGAAAAAAAGTTCGTTCCATCAACACCCAGAAGGCTATTTGATGCCGAATGCAAAATTTTGGATATTTTTGCAAAATGGTCAGGATCCACGCACGACTCTCGCATTTTAATGGGAAGCAGCTTATGCCAATTATTTGACAGGCATTATGTGCCTGTGGAGTGCCACTTGCTCGGGGACAGTGGCTTTGGTGTACCTCCTCCTGCTAAGCATGAATAATTTAATTACGGCATTGAGCGAGGGTTACATTTAATAGATCATCATAATATACCAGCCTATGTCATATTTTGTACGCATATTTAAATTGTAGGCTATAAATTACAAACCAAGCTTAGTAGCCATGCTTTCCTGTTTGTACGATAGCCCGCTTATAGGCTGCAATCTCGAACCTCATCTGCGATTGCAGTCCATTCCACCAGGGAATGCAGCATCTGTAGGCTGATATTATCGCACGCATCCCGCTTGGATTGCAGTTAACCCCAGAGCCAAACTTCCCTTTGCTTATGTGCTTTCGCTCCAGACAGTAACTGGTCGTGGCTCCAGTTGGGCTTTCGCGTCCTTTTAGATTTTTCATCCATGACAGTTTAGGGCAAACAAACTTGAACGGTCCAACATTTAAATGGTTGCAACATATTCTCGTTCTCATTGAGTAATAAGTTGCTAATTATTGGGGCAAATAATGCGTTTCATTAATAACTTGTGTAACGCTATTATCGTTTTTACAATTTATCTCTTTCCTATATACAGTATCTCACAAAAGTGACGACACCCTTCACATTTCGACTATTAATTTAATATATCTTTTTAAGGGACAACGTAACAGAAATGAAAACTGAATATATTCTAGAGTAGTCATTGCACAATAGGTGTTGCAGTGCAGATTTACTGCACTGTCAAAATAACTGAACAGTCACTTTTTCCAAAATGGGTGGCAGCAAAAGTGAGTACACCTCACTGTCAACATGCCAAATAGTGTCCATAGTGTCAATATTTAGTGTGACTGCCATTGTTGTCCAGCACTGCCTTGATGCTCCGAGGCATGGAATTCACCAGAGCTGCACAGGTTGTTGCTGGGATCCTCCACTCCTCCATCCTCCACTGCTCCTACAGATAAGTGACTCTGATGACATTGAGCATCCCGTGGCATACTTCTCCAGGAAGTTCAATCCACACCAAAGGAACTATTCCACAATAGAGAAGGAGCTGTTGGCTCTGGTTCTATCTTTACAACACTTTGATGTTTATGTTTGTGCAGGGCAAAAGCCAATGATTGTGTACACTGACCACAATCCGTTAATATTTTTGAGTAAGATGAAAAACAAGAATCGGAGATTGTTGAATTGGAGTTTGATTTTACAGGAGTTTGACTTGGAAATTAAGCATGTAAAGGGTACTGACAATGTAATTGCTGATTTCTTATCCTGTGGTTGAGTATGTATGTTTATCACACGTTTATTCGAATATTGTATTACATGTTTATATAGACAAGTGTCCACTTAACCATTTTGTATTGAATAGAAAAATTTTGCCTTTATGAGTCAAAATTTTTCCCTTTTGGAATGGAGGTGTAATGTGAATTTACCTTTTTATGGTTAAGCCCAGACTGGAGATGGGTTTGGGCATGTTTTAGGCATGTCTGGGACAAATCCCAGAGAAAAATAAAAAGAAAAGCCTCAAAGGTGGGAGGGGTCTGCAAAAGAGTATATAAGGAGTAAAATTGTGCCAGTAAAGTAGTAGGAGAAATTGCAAGGAGAAGGATACATGTGACCAGACCTGTCATTCTGTTTAAGACCTGTGAAGCTTTTGGTGGATTTGCCTGTTTTAGAGCATTTTCCTCACCCAGGACATCACCAAGCAACCCACCAAAGGGACTGTAAATATTTCTGTTTTTGTATATAATCAATCTTGGTCTGTAGAGTAGAGTAGTTTGTTGTTAGTTGCCTTTGTTTAATTAAATGTGCTTTAGCTTTAAAATTTTTGTCTGTCATCCTTTGCTGTCGTTAATGTCATAACAAATTGGGGCCATAACAGATTGACTAGAATCAATTGTCTTTTTCAGTCATGTGAGGTCTATTTAAATGGTTTTGTCCTGCCAGTTAGTCATTTGCACTGAGGATGGCGTGAGCACCGAAACGTTTGTGGTTTTAACTAGTTTCACCTTGCACATTAACTTTCTTCTCCGAATAAATTTTTGCATTAGCTTCTCTGCTTTTTGGAAATCACCTTTTGGAGTGTGAGTACTTGTGCTGTTTCAACTCAAAGTACCTGCAATATTTAGCGTCTGTGAAACAATGATGATCAAAATCATCAAATGACATCTCGAGTACCTTATAACAACTCCTACACGCTGTATTTACTCGCTAAACAGAAAAATCGTAGATACAAATTTAAAGTTGATTAGAAAGTGACATTTGTTGATGAGATAACACGGAGACGAACACACAAGATTAATTGTTTTCACCGAGTGCCTAGTTGGGCCAGCCGGAAGTGACGACACCGCGACTTTGAGAATTACATCTGCGCCTGTTCAGTTCGCATGGAATTAGCATTTTTGGAGGGAAGAGGGAGACGACTGTGCATTCCAGAGCCCCCAAATGACCTGCAGTTGAATAGCAAAATCCGCCGACCAGCAAGCAAGTGAAAAAACCCGCAATTTACGCTTTGAGGGATTTATGTTTTATTCAGGCCCGGACTGTACATCGGGAGAACCGGTCTGGTACTGGCCTGTATGTCCATTTTTTTTTTAAAGACAGGTCGCCAGCCACAACGCTCTGGCTGGCTCGCCTGTATTTTTTTTTCCAAGTCAGCGAGACAGGCCAGGCCAATCAGAGGCCAGCAGCCTGTTAGGAGCTCAAGACGTGATTGGTTTATTTTGATGAACACTCCGCCCCACCAGTCCGAGTACAGGCAGCATGTTGAGGAGGGGGTGTGGCGACTCGCGCGTGTATTGGTCAGACTGAGGAGAAGAGTTCAAAGTTGAGATGCTTCTGCAAGTGAGTTATCTAACGTATGCATTCAAATATGACATAACAGCAACTGAGGGAACATTTTTGATCTTATCTCACAAGTTGCTGAAATTTACGAAATTGTCACGAAGTCTTCAATTAGTCTAAGCTGCTTTTCCACTGAACGCGAAACGATTTTTTTTGTGCGGCAGATTACATTCAAAGTCAGTGCGAAGATGCGAATACACGCGCGTCTTTGCATTGACTTTGAATGCGATCTATCGTGCGAAAAATTCATTTCGCACGCGGTGGAAAAGCAGGAGAAGGAATAGGAATGTGTATGCAAAAGTAAATAAATGATAAGCTACCTAGCTATGCGGTATTCGCATTTCAATATAGAGAGGTACGGCAGTCCCAATATCAAACCCTCCCCTAACCTAACCCCGACCCCAACTCTAACCCAGTGGCATTGCACAATATTTTGGGGCCCCCCTGCAGGTTAGACTATGGGGCCCCTCCCTCAGCCCTATAAAAAACAATAATAGAGTGACATGGGATTGACATTGTGGCCAATTAATGCTTAAAATAATGTTTATTTTTCAAATAAAAAAAAAAACTACTGCCCAGCCCTGTCCCACCTGTGCAGTTGTTGTTGCTGACTGTGGCATAACTAGTTATAAGAATTTAGGGGCAATTACTTTTTCAGAGAGGGCCAGGTAGGTTTGAATAGCTTTTACCCCTTCATAAATGAAATCATCATTTAAAAACTGCATTTTGTATTTACTTGGGTTGCCTTTGTCTTGTATTAAAATTACAAAACCCAAAACCAGTGAAATTGGCACGTTATGTAAATCGTAGATAAAAACAGAATACAATGATTTGCAAATCTTTTTCAACTTATATTCAATTGAATATACTGCAAAGACAAGATGTTTAATGTTCAAACTGAGAAACTTTATTTTTTTTGCAAATAATCATGAACTTAAAATTTAAAGGCAGCAACACATTGCAAAAAAGTTGGCACAGGGGCCTTTTTACCACTGTGTTACATTGCCTTTCCTTTTAACGACACTCAGTAAAAGTTTGGGAACTGAGGAGACCAATTTTTTTAAGCTTTTCAGGTGGAACTCTTTCCCATTCTTGCTTGATGTACAGCTTAAGTTGCCCAACAGTCCGGGGTCTCTGTTGTCATATTTTACGCTTCATAATGCGCCACACATTTTCAATGGGAGACAGGTCTGGACTACAGGCAGGCCAGTCTAGTACCCGCAGTCTTTTACTGCGGAGCCATGCTGTTGTAACACGTGCAGAATGTGGCTTGGCATTGTCTTGCTGAAATAAGCAGGGGCGTCCATGAAAAAGACGTTCCTTGGATGGCAACATATGTTGCTCCAAAACCTGTATGTACCTTTCAGCATTAATGGTGCCTTCACATATGTGTAAGTTGCCCATGCCTTGGGCACTATTACACCCCCATACCATCATTGAAGCTGACTTTTGACCTTTGCGCCTATAACAGTACGGATGGTTCTTTTCCTCTTTGGTCCGGAGGACACGACGTCCACAGTTTCCAAAAACAATTTGAAATGTGGACTCCTCAGACCACAGAACACTTTTCCACTTTGCATCAGTCCATCTTAGATGAGCTTGGGCCCAGCGAAGCTGGCGGCGTTTCTGGGTGCTGTTGATAAATGGCTTTTGCTTTGCATTGTAAAGTTTTAACTTGGACTTGCAGTTGTAGCAAAGAACTGTAGTTACTGACAGTGGTTTTCTGAAGTGTTCCTGAGCCCATGTGGTGATGTCCTTTACACAGTGATGTCGGTTTTTGATGCAGTACCGCCTGGGGGATCGAAGGTCACGGGCATTCAATGTTGGTTTTCGGCCTTGTCGCTTACGTGCAGTGATTTCTCCAGATTCTCTGAACCTTTTGACGATATTACGGACCGTAGATGATGAAATCCCTAAATTTCTTGCAATAGATCGTTGAGGAATGTTGTTTTTAAACTGTTCGACAATCAGCTCACGCATTTGTTCTGTAAGTGGTGACCCTTGCCCCATCCTTGTTTGTGAATGACTGAGCATTTCAGGGAAGCTGCTTTTATACCCAATCATGGCACCCACCTGTTCCCAATTAGCCCGTTCACCTGTGGGATGTTCCAAATAAGTGTTTGATGAGCATTCCTCAACTCTCTTAGTCTTTTAGTCTTTTTTGCCACTTGTTCCAGCTTTTTTGAAACATGTTGCAGGCATCAAATTCCAAATGAGCTAATATTCGCAAAAAATTACAAAGTTTACCTGTTCGAACATTAAGTAACTTGTCTTTGCAGTGTATTCAATTGAATATAGGTTGAAAAGGATTTGCAAATCATTGTATTCTGTTTTTATTTACGATTTACACAACGTGCCAGCTTCACTGGTTTTGGGTTTTGTAGTATGATCTGAAACATTTAAGTGTGACAAATATAGGCCTACAAAAAAAATCAGGAAGGGGACAAACACTTTTTCAGTGCACTATATATATGCACTATATATATATATATATATATATTATATATATATATATATACTTATTTTTGTGACCTTTGCTGGTAGGACCAATCACTTGGTAGTACTAGGGCCCTACGGCTTGTGGCTAGACGTACCGGCTGAGCAAATCTATTTGCTACCGCTTGGGTACGTCTACATTTCAAGGCTAAGTAGATGCTAAAGTCTGTTAAAAAAATCTGCTGGAATTCAAAGGTTGCCCTCTTATTTGCCATGCTAAGTGCTAAATTTCACATTTCAGTGCTGAACATCCTATTATGCTGTTGTTTATGTTGTTCAAAAACACGATCGCCCTTCTCGTGATCTGCTGTGCTCATTCTGGACGTGTGGCTTCATTTTCTTTGGCCCCTAAAGCTTTTTGACAGGAGTGGTCATATAAGTCAAATGTTACTCTCTCACTGTTGTATGAAGACAGTGGTAGGCAATCTTCTTAGAAAAGTTCCGGTGTAGGTTCAGGCTATTGATTTTCTTAAGGCATTGATTGAAGATTATGATTTATACATTATGATTGAAGATTATTATAGGTCCTTTTCAGATGAAACTGGACACCCCTGACTACTGCAGAAACCAGCGCAATGCCCATGTCTTTTCAGAGCCATGATTCTATTAGTCTAAATGACTCAAACTAATGTCTGTGGCACATCCCCTGAGTGTTTCTGGGTGAAGAATCTTGCTTGTTCTTCCTAATTTAATACTCTTAGACGCGAGTTTAGAACCCAAGGCCCCCTCGGGGCTCGGGCCAGCAGTGATGCGCGTGTCAGTGAAGCTCCCTCCTGTCAGGCTCCCCAGCTATGGCTGTGTTCAGGTTTTGTCAGGACTCCGTTTCACTCCCAGCCGTGGCTGTGTTCAGGTTTTGTTAGGACAGTTTCACTCCCACCCATGGCTGTGATAAGGTTTTTTTGGGACACTGTTTCACTCCCAGCCGTGACTGTATTCAGGTTTTGTCAGGACACTGTTTAACTGCCAGCCATGGCTATGTTCAGGATTTGTCAGGACACTGTTTAACTGCTAGCCGTGGCTATGTTCAGGATTTGTCAGGACTCTTATATCACTCCCACCTGTAGCTGTGTTCAGGTTTCGTCAGGACACTGTTTCACTCCGAGCTGTGGCTTTGTTTAGGTTTCATTAGGACACTGTTCCACTCCCAGCCGTGGCTGTGTTCAGGTTTCATTAGGACACTGTTTCACTCCCAGCCGTGGCTGTGTTCAGGTTTTGTCAGGACACTGTTTCCCTAGCCGTGGCTGTGTTCAGGTTTTGTCAGGACTCTGTTTCACTCTCAGCTGTGGCTTTGTTCAGGTTTTGTCAGGACTCTGTTTCACTCTCAGCTGTGGCTTTGTTCAGGTTTTGTCAGGACACTGTTTCCCTCCCAGCCATGGCTGTATTCAGGTTTTGTCAGGACACTGTTTCCCTCCCAGCTGTGGCTGTTAAGGTTTCGTCAGGACACTGTTTCACTCCCAGCCGTGGCTGTGTTCAGGTTTTGTCAGGACACTGTTTCCCCAGCCATGGCTGTATTCAGGTTTTGTCAGGACACTGTTTCCATCCCAGCTGTGGCTGTTAAGGTTTCGTCAGGACACTGTTTCACTCCCAGCTGTGGCTGTTAAGGTTTCGTCAGGACACTGTTTCACTCCGAGCTGTGGCTTTGTTCAGGTTTTGTCAGGACACTGTTCCACTCCCAGCCGTGGCTTTGTTCAGGTTTTGTCAGGACACTGTTCCACTCCCAGCCGTGGCTTTGTTCAGGTTTCGTCAGGACACTGTTTCACTCCCAGCTGTGGCTGTATTCAGGTTTTGTCAGGACACTGTTTCCCTCCCAGCTGTGGCTGTATTCAGGTTTCTTCAGGACACTGTTTCACTCCGAGCTGTGGCTTTGTTCAGGTTTTGTCAGGACACTGTTCCACTCCCAGCCGTGGCTGTGTTCAGGTTTCATTAGGACACTGTTTCACTCCCAGCTGTGGCTGTATTCAGGTTTTGTCAGGACACTGTTTCCCTCCCAGCTGTGGCTGTGTTCAGGTTTCGTCAGGACACTGTTTCACTCCCAGCTGTGGCTGTATTCAGGTTTTGTCAGGACACTGTTTCCCTCCCAGCTGTGGCTGTATTCAGGTTTCGTCAGGACACTGTTTCACTCCGAGCTGTGGCTTTGTTCAGGTTTTGTCAGGACACTGTTCCACTCCCAGCCGTGGCTGTGTTCAGGTTTCATTAGGACACTGTTTCACTCCCAGCTGTGGCTGTATTCAGGTTTTGTCAGGACACTGTTTCCCTCCCAGCTGTGGCTGTGTTCAGGTTTCGTCAGGACACTGTTTCCCTCCCAGCTGTGGCTGTGCTCAGGTTTTGTCAGGACACTGTTTCACTCCCAGCTGTGGCTGTGTTCAGGTTTCGTCAGGACACTGTTTCCCTCCCAGCTGTGGCTGTATTCAGGTTTCGTCAGGACACTGTTTCACTCCCAGCTGTGGCTGTGTTCAGGTTTTGTCAGGACACTGTTTCCCTCCCAGCCGTGGCTGTGTTCAGGTTTTGTCAGGACACTGTTTCCCTCCCAGCCGTGGCTGTGTTCAGGTTTTGTCAGGACACTGTTTCACTCCCAGCGGTGGCTGTTCAGGTTTTGTCAGGACACTGTTTAACTGCTAGCCGTGGCTATGTTCAGGATTTGTCAGGATTCTGTTTCTCTCCCAGCTGTGGCTGTTCAGGTTTCGTCAGGACACTGTTTCCCTCCCAGCTGTGGCTGTTCAGGTTTTGTCAGGACACTGTTTCACTCCCAGCCGTGGCTGTGTTCAGGTTTTGTCAGGACACTGTTTCCCTCCCAGCTGTGGCTGTGTTCAGGTTTTGTCAGGACACTGTTTCACTCCCAGCCGTGGCTGTGTTCAGGTTTTGTCAGGACACTGTTTCCCTCCCAGCTGTGGCTGTGTTCAGGTTTTGTCAGGACACTGTTTCCCTCCCAGCCGTGGCTGTGTTCAGGTTTTGTCAGGACACTGTTTCCCTCCCAGCCGTGGCTGTGTTCAGGTTTTGTCAGGACACTGTTTCCCTCCCAGCTGTGGCTGTGTTCAGGTTTTGTCAGGACACTGTTTCCCTCCCAGCCGTGGCTGTGTTCAGGTTTCATTAGGACACTGTTTCACTCCCACCTGTAGCTGTGTTCAGGTTTCGTAAGGACACTGTTTCACTCCCAGCCGTGGCTGTGTTCAGGTTTTGTCAGGACACTGTTTCCCTAGCCGTGGCTGTGTTCAGGTTTTGTCAGGACTCTGTTTCACTCTCAGCTGTGGCTTTGTTCAGGTTTTGTCAGGACACTGTTCCACTCCCAGCCGTGGCTGTGTTCAGGTTTTGTCAGGACACTGTTTCCCCAGCCATGGCTGTATTCAGGTTTTGTCAGGACACTGTTTCCCTCCCAGCTGTGGCTGTGAAGGTTTCGTCAGGACACTGTTTCACTCCCAGCTGTGGCTGTTCAGGTTTCGTCAGGACACTGTTTCACTCCGAGCTGTGGCTTTGTTCAGGTTTTGTCAGGACACTGTTCCACTCCCAGCCGTGGCTTTGTTCAGGTTTTGTCAGGACACTGTTCCACTCCCAGCCGTGGCTTTGTTCAGGTTTCGTCAGGACACTGTTTCACTCCCAGCTGTGGCTGTATTCAGGTTTTGTCAGGACACTGTTTCCCTCCCAGCTGTGGCTGTATTCAGGTTTTGTCAGGACACTGTTTCACTCCGAGCTGTGGCTTTGTTCAGGTTTTGTCAGGACACTGTTCCACTCCCAGCCGTGGCTGTGTTCAGGTTTCATTAGGACACTGTTTCCCTCCCAGCTGTGGCTGTGTTCAGGTTTTATCAGGACACTGTTTTCCTCCCAGCTGTGGCTGTTCAGGTTTCATTAGGACACTGTTTCCCTCCCAGCCATGGCTGTGTTCAGGTTTTGTCAGGACACTGTTTCCCTCCCAGCCGTGGCTGTGTTCAGGTTTTGTCAGGACACTGTTTCCCTCCCAGCTGTGGCTGTGTTCAGGTTTTGTCAGGACACTGTTTCCCTCCCAGCCGTGGCTGTGTTCAGGTTTTGTCAGGACACTGTTTCCCTCCCAGCTGTGGCTGTATTCAGGTTTTGTCAGGACACTGTTTCACTCCCAGCCGTGGCTGTGTTCAGGTTTTGTCAGGACACTGTTTCCCTCCCAGCCGTGGCTGTGTTCAGGTTTTGTCAGGACACTGTTCCACTCCCAGCCGTGGCTGTGTTCAGGTTTCATTAGGACACTGTTTCCCTCCCAGCCGTGGCTGTGTTCAGGTTTTGTCAGGACACTGTTTCCCTCCCAGCCGTGGCTGTGTTCAGGTTTTGTCAGGACACTGTTTCCCTCCCAGCTGTGGCTGTGTTCAGGTTTTGTCAGGACACTGTTTCCCTCCCAGCCGTGGCTGTATTCAGGTTTTGTCAGGACACTGTTTCACTCCCAGCCGTGGCTGTGTTCAGGTTTTGTCAGGACACTGTTTCCCTCCCAGCCGTGGCTGTGTTCAGGTTTTGTCAGGACACTGTTTCCCTCCCAGCCGTGGCTGTGTTCAGGTTTCATTAGGACACTGTTTCACTCCCAGCTGTGGCTGTGTTCAGGTTTTATCAGGACACTGTTTCACTCCCAGCTGTGGCTGTGTTCAGGTTTTGTCAGGACACTGTTTCCCTCCCAGCTGTGGCTGTGTTCAGGTTTTATCAGGACACTGTTTCACTCCCAGCTGTGGCTGTGTTCAGGTTTTGTCAGGATTCTGTTTCTCTTCCTTTTACCTCTGTGTTGGGGTTCCTGTTCCAGATGGGAGGCCCATTGCCTCAGATGTGGTCGTCCTGGCAACTAACCTGTTGATCCCTGACACGAGACCGCGGCATGCCGGCGTCTACATCTGTCGCGCTAACAAACCACGCACCAGGGAGTTCGTCATTGCCACCGCCGAACTGCATGTGCTGGGTGAGTGCGTTTTTGTTTTTGAACGGCTGACTGCAGCCTATAGAGCTGACACGTGTTCCAAGATTCACTAAAAATGCTGTTTTTTAGTTTAGCCATCTGTTTTCCTCTCAGTCAATCTGTCATTTTTATTATTTTCTGTCTGCCTTGGTCTATCTCTGTCAGTCTGCCTGTCTTTGGATCTGCTGTCTGTCAATCTGTCTTGCAGTCTGTTCGTCAGTCCATCACTCTCTGACACTTTTTTCTCCCATCGCCTCTGTCTGTCTGTGTGTGTGTACCTGTATCTCAGTTCTTCCTGAGCTTCTCTTAGACCTCTCTCCCCCTCACTTCAGCTCCCCCAGTGATTCTGCTGCCCCCTGAGACTGTGTCGCTGTCGCGAGGGAACACTGCGCGCTTCGTGTGTAACAGCTCTGGGGAGCCGCCTCCGGCCCTGCGCTGGCTGAGGAATGGGGATCCGGTCCTCCCAAACGGCCGGGTCAAGACCCCCAGCCCTGGGGTGCTCCTGATAAACCAGCTGGGCCTCAGCGATGCTGGCTACTACCAGTGTCTCGCCACCAACATCCTGGGCACGGCCTGTGCCGCTGCCAAACTGTCCGTCATCGTGCGCGAGGGGCTGCCTAGCCCCCCCCGCCTGCTGTCAGCCCAGCCCGAGTCCAGCACCAGCGCCCTGCTCACCTGGGACCGGCCGGAGCTCAACAGCGACCAGATCATCGGCTTCTCCGTCCATTACCAGCGCTCCACCGGTAGGGTCAGCCTCCCCGACTTGACATACTTATTTAATGGGGGTAACTTAAGCGCAAATTTATGACATTAACTTCCTCTTTTAAAAAGATTTAATGCTCAGATGAAAAATACTTGTTAGTCTAGGAGTTTATGATCCCAGAAATGTATTGTTTTCACCCCCAGCCATTTTTTCAATCCTCAATATTTTTTTTTTTATAATTTCAATGCTGAATTTTCATGAAGAATTTCTATGTTTGCAGCCCCTTTTCTCTACCAAAATCATGAAGTTAAACTGAAATACGATGGAATACTAAGTGCTGCATGTGTCTTGTCTCAGTTCAGCCATGTCAGTCGTCATCTCTCTATTAAGCGTAGACCTTGAATTATAAAGCATTAATTAGGGTAACGCATAAATAGCCATATTTATACCCCCCGCAAAGAAGTTTAGGAGGGTATACTGGATTTACTTTGTCCGTCCGTGTGTGCGTGCGTGCGTGCGTCTGTGCGTCCGGACCTACATCTCATAACCTACTCATTCGATTTTGAGAATTTTTTTTCTTGCTGGAAGGTCTATTGACTGTGGTACTGCCCGACTACTTGTTGTTGCGGGGGGTATCCTGTAAGCCATGCTGACTGACTACATCTAGTTGATTTCTGGGCCAAAGTCAGCATGTGACACTGTTACATTTTACTACATCTTAGCTCAAAACTCTTTAACAAATAATGATATCAGCATGTATAGTATGTCATTAGTAAGGTCTTGATGAGTACTTTAAGAACACTAATGAGGTTTTTTATTTATCGGGTGAAAAAGGGGGTCAAAAGGGGAAAAAACGCTGGGCAACATAGTTTAAGAATCAGGACACAGGTTTCCACATGAATATCTCCACTAAGCAGAAAGTGCTGTTCATATTAAAATTTTTATGAAATATTTTTTTCCATGTTTGTTACCGCAAAACTGTTGCACAAGTGTTCACCACTAATTTCTATCGAAATCTTAATGAAAAGACAATCATATTACATATCAACGTATTTACTATATTACATTTCAACATATTTAAAACAGGAATAAGGTCCACAGAAGGATTTGTACAATAATTTCAAGGCGACAAATGTTTTTTAAGTAACTCAGCTATTGTTTAGCATTATAATGTCATTCACATTTCTGGAATATGTGTTGTTAGCATTGTAGTGTCACCAATTTACTCAACATCAGGGATGATGAAGTATTCCTTGGCTGAGGGAGCGCCGCTGTAAGGCTGAGCTCTGACGTGGCGATGCAGCTCAGACTCTAGACACCAGCGATGGAGAGGACGCCTCCCCAGAGGTCCTCCATCTTCTTCATCCAGTCCAGGACAGTTTCTTTGCTGACGTGGTACCACTGTCCTCTATCTCAGGGGCTGGCTGCTAGCAGGGTGAACTCAAGGGCATTGTTTACGATGGCTTTTCGGGACGGCATCACGGTGAAGACCAGCCTCTTGATGACTGTACCAATGCTGTCTACAGCTCCCTTGCCATGGGATGTAGCCAGGAAATGCCAACTCACCAGGATCCCCTTCTTCTCCAGCAGGCTTGTGATGCACATCACCAGGAACTTGTTCTTGAAGTGTTGTGTGGCCCCGTTGCTGATGATGTCCAGTTCGGTGATGCCGGCTGGGAGCTCGGAGAGTAGTTCATCCACCACCTGATCGATGAAGGTGGTGGCAGCATTATTATGGGCCAGGTAGCCTGACACCACATCAAAGGAGAAGGTACCGGATGCTGTCCAACCAACTGCAGTGAAGACTGCTGTCTGGGTGTGTGACCAGTGGGCTCTCTGGACTTTGTCTTGGTGGATGATGGACGGGTTCTCTGAGAGGTCAATCTGTAGCACTGCCTGGTTGGGTCGAGGGTTGGAGTACAGGTTCTTGAAGGTTCTGGCCAACTGGTCCTTCACAATGCATTGGATCTTGAAGCAGGGGAGTCTGGTGGAGATGTTCTTGAGTACATCAGACGCAGTACCATCATGGGTCAGCTTGTCAACTCTGCTGTCATCGCTCTTGGCTCACTCGTACCAGGATACTGGACCACCAAGCTGAAGGTCACGGATCTGTGCAGATAGCTTGTTGAAGGTTACTCATTGACATGAGACATTGGACAGCACTGGCTAAAAGTATTTTTAATCTTGCAAAGAATAAAAAGCTGATGCGTTTCGGCTCACAGGCCTTCCTCAGCGTATACAAATCATGACCACCTGCGTGTATTATAAACTAATAATTAATCACAAACGTGTTTCTTTTTACCTCATGATACCACTTACAACTATCCAATTAGCCATAGATAATCCGCAAATTGGCAATACATCACAAAAGGCAATGTCTCTCATTGAAATAATAACACAATCATAAAATAAACCATAACCGAAATTAAACAAAAGAAATTTCTTTATCAACCTAACTCAAACCTTACAGAAAACAATTTAACGAAAAATCTTCATTCATGCCATGCGGCGCAAATTCACGGCGGGGTCAGGAAACGCAAGACGAGGAGGGCGAAGAACAAACGCAGGGTCTTCTGCTCGCAGGGACCATAGAAAGTGCTGAACATCTCCCAGAAACAGGTGAGTCATAGTGAGGTATCCTTGTTATCCAAAGGACTCTCTTTTCTTCCTATTGAGCGCATTGATCCATTTGTTACTAAAATTGAACTGTTAAAATTTTTTCGTTCTGTACGTTTGAAGGCATTTTTTAGTTGCCCTAAGGATGTCCGTGATCAATGACCATATTGTGAGCCCCAGGAATCTTTGCCTGTGGTTTTTAAACCAAAGAGTACCCTTGTCCCTCCTGTCTTTAATTCCTCAGTTGAAACTTTTTGCTGTTTGGTAGAGCAAAAGCTCTAGAATGTACGAGGATGGATTATGTTGTTCGTTCTAATCTACTTGAATCTGATAAAATTGCTTTAAGATCATTAATTTCAGATGAGAGTGTGGTTATTAAACTTGCTGACAAGGGGGGTTCTATTGTGGTTTAGGATAAGATCGCATACATTGAGGAAATTGAAAGACAACTGACTGACACTTATTCGTATATATTGTTGTCATCTGACCCAACCACTAGATTTGGTAATGAAATTAAGTCTACATTTATAAAGGCATTAAGGGTTGGAGTTGTCAAGGAGAATTAATTTAAATTCTTAATTCAGGCCCATTCGCTTCGGCCTATCATTTACACTTTACCCAAAATTCATAAAAATCTTGAACATCCCCCCGGTCGTCCTATAGTATCAGGTAATCAGTCTCTAACCGAACCTCTTTCTAAGTTTGTTTATTTTTTCATTTAGGATTTGGTGCGTCAGTTGCCTTCTCTTCTTGAAAGTGCTACAGATTTTCTTACTAAATTGGTTGCAATATGCCAGATTGACACAAGTGATTTTCTATGTACGATGGATGTATCCAGCTTATATACTAGCATTCCCCATGAAGCGGGACTAGAGGCCTTGAGTTATTTTTTACAGTCTCATACAGTTTTACAACCACCTACTGAGTTTTTAGTGTCTTTGACACATGAAATCTTTACTAAAAATTATTTCATGTTTCAAAATAGATACCATCTACAAATTCATGGTACAGGGATGGGCTCTCCGGTTGCGCCTAATTATGCTAATCTCTTCATGGGGAAATTTGAACAAGATTTTGTGTACTCTAACAACTTTTTTCAGTATATCAAGGTTTAGTATAGGTATATTGACAAAATCTTTTTTTATATGGTCAGGTACGAAAGATAACTTGAATCTGTCGTGATTTCATGGACAGTTGTTTGCCATCTATTAAATTCATTTTGGCGTTTGATAGGAATGTAATATTTTTTAGATGTTTTGGTAAAGAAGTCCGGGACAATGATCCATACTGAGATTTATCGGAAAGAGACTGACAGGAATAATTTTTTACACTTTCGTAGTGTTCATCCTCCCTCTTTAAAATGCAGTTTGCCATATAGGGTGCGTACTGTTAAGGGTACGACGTATTTGTGATGAGGATGAATCCTTTGAGAGGCAGGCAGAAGAGCTTTGTCAACAATTTCGTAGTAGGGGCTATGATGACATCATATTATTTGATTGTCTTGATAAAGCTCGGCGTATGAAACGTGAGGATCTTTTTCGGTCCACTTCTCGTTCTAATACTTGTGGTTCAATTACTTTGGTTTCCACTTACAGTCCTATATCCAAACATTTGAAATGTATAATAAATCATCCTTGGCATATATTGAGTACTGATCCTCAGATTGGTGAGTCTTTTCATGATCCTCCTGGCTTTTGTTATAAAAGGGCTTCGAATTTAAAGGATTATCTTGTCCGAGCCAATTGTGATAGAAAACCGCTACCTTGGTTTCCTTTTAAAATACCAACGGGTAATTTTAAGTGTTACAATTGCGCTGTTTGTAGTAACATGACCACAGAAAATAGTTTTACAGATCCTGTGACTAATAAAACGTTTAAGGTGAGAGGTAGGATCTCATGTTTATCTGCTTTTGTCATTTATCTCTTACTTGGTCCATGCAGTCTTATTTATGCTGGTAAGACTAAGCATCAACTTAAATCAAGAATTTGGGAACATAAGTGTGCTTTTAGAAACAAGATGATCAATCACCTGTTGCTCAACATTTTAATAAAATGCGTCATGATGTCAATTCATTGACATTCATGGGTTTGGAAATTGTAGATCAGACACTGAGGGGGGCAGTCGGGACTATCGCCTCCTCCAAAGAGAGGCTTGATATGTATTTACTTTGAATTCTGTTGCGCCACATGGCATGAATGAAGATTTTTCTTTAACTTGTTTTCTGTAAGGTTTGAGTGAAGTTGGTAAAGACTTTTCTTTTGTTTCATTTCTGTTATGGTTTATTTTATAATTGTTATTATTTCAATGAGAGACATTGCCTTTTGTGATGTACTGTCAATTTGCGGTTTATCTATGCCTAATTGGATAATTGTAAGTGGTATCATGAGGTAAAAAGAAACACGTTTGTGATTAATTATTAGTTTATATTATACACAGGTGGTCGTGATTTGTATACGCTGAGGAAGGCCTGTGAGCCGAAACGCGTCCGCTTTTTATTCTGTGTAAGATTAAAAATACTTTAAGCAAGTGCTGTCTAACGTCTTTAAGCTTTTTCCCTTTTGGATTCAGCACCTTATATGCGATTTGGAGGGCAGCCTGTTTGTTTTTGCATTTAGTTACTCTGTCTGAACAGGTTGCACACTTGCCATACATACGAGCCTCAAGACTCGTCACAGACATTAGTCTCTAAGAGATCATGGTGGTCAGCTGGCAGGCACTGAAGGTGGCGGATGGTCTGGAGCCGCAAGTCAGGTTCTCATGGCGGACAGACACGCAGACGTTGTGGGGAATATTGTCTCAGAATAGGACTGCATCTGACCGCAGGCACTGGAAGGAGGTCTGGCTGATGGTGTCATCAGGGACTCCTGCTTGTAGAGGTTGTAGGCCTACCGGATGGTCATCACTAGGTAGCGCCGCTGTGCTGTCACCGTCTTACCATCCCGGATCGTGGCGATGTAGTCCTTGTGACCAGGGGCTGTCCAGCTGATGTCTTGATGAGGGTAGATGTCTGTGACTCTGGAACGGACCTCATCTGGAACTCTGAGTGCTGATTTAGGCGAAGTAGGCGGCACAGGGTCACCGACAGGCACCGGATTATGCTTGACAATCTCCTTGATGACTACTTGCCGCTTTCTTGATGACTTTGGGAGATGACTGGAGATTTTACGGACTGCACAGGTCTGACTGGAAATGTTGCTGTAGACAGGAGTACCCAGGCGACGCTGCTCAGCGAGCTGTGATGCCTTCTTGGCTGCTCTGTGTTTGGCCACACATTCTCTGGTCTTGGCACTGACAGCTTCAGGACCTCCGGCTTCGGCTGCTCTGTTTCGGTCTGGGACACCAGCTTTCCTGGCATCAGGGTTTTCAGCATTCTTGCGTTCTCTGTAACGCCTGGTCCTCTCAGCTGCACTGAGAACCATTCTGGAACTTGGAGATGACTTGTAGACAGTAGTAATGTTAAGCAATGTTGTTCTAGTACTTGTATTGAGAGCAATTGTAATGTGAAAAAAAATAACTGGACGACCAGTTAAGAGCCTGAGAGAATCAACCAGCCAATCATCTTCTCCCAAATGAATCAGGCCTTCCCAGTTGTCCCAATTGCCAAAAAAATCACCACTAGTTCAAAGCTTTGAAAGTTTCATCTTGTTTGTAAAATGAAAAGTACCACCAGGTGTAAATCATCTTAGTACTTCCTAGTTTGCAGCTTGGCCTAAGAGTAATTAAACATAAGACACAAAATCTGCTTAACCTTTGAGGGGTGTCTTCATCAAAATTAATAAAAAAATAATTTTTTTTAATTAATAATTTTTTTCTAACGTAGTATTTCGAAACAAATATAATGAAAGAATAATATTCTGCTTTAATGATTTTAATTCGTCACAATGTAACTGCACCAAAGTCAATGATGCCAAAAACACGACACTGTTACAACTTTGGAAAAAGTCAATTAAAAAAAAAAATGTAAAGTTATCAACCAACATTTTTTCCCTTAATAGTATAAAGCCTTTTTTTCTGAGAATATGGATTTTTTTTTCCTCAAATATAAATAGGGAAAATTGAAAAAGATTTTAATTTAATTTTTTTGCGCGTCGTTGTTACAAGTACATCTTTTGGCGAGCCTTTATCTTTAATTGAACTAAAATAAACATTTGAAGAAGAATTTTGACATAAAACCTCATTTTAGTGTTTAGGCTATATATAAAGTATTAGAAAATCAGTAGAAATGACTCAGGTTATTATATCATGGTGCTGGTGTATAAAAATTAATTGATATCAGAATCCTACATTTGAGCCGTACTGTAAAATCACGAAGCATTAACTTTGACCCCTTATAAAATCTGAAATAATTAAAATATTAAAAAATTTTTTTTGTTTCAGGAGCTTTTAGATGTGTCCTTCAAGAAAAAAATTATCATATTGGCATTTATTTAATTTTAATTTTTTACCCCTAATGTGCCGTTTGGCTGACTTTGGCCTTTCTGGGTTAACCAAACCTACACCCCTCTATACAGTTAGGGCACATGCTCATCGAGACCTGTCGCAATAAGGATGTGTGCGTCTGTATCAATATTCTGAGAATGTTATCGGCAAAGTCTTCTGCCGTTTTGAACGTGATTCCCTATGAAAATCTGAGCAGATTTTGATTGGTTATCAGTGTTAATGTCCCTCCTGCTGCTGAAAGGAAATCTTTCTGAAACTGATTTACCCCATTGAAGTCCTAAGCTGTTGTTGCTGCCGCTGTCTGGTAGAGTCCAAACAGTTTGGTAAAGGATATTTATACTTATCTGTATTGGTGTGTGTGGGCCTTCATTTATTAGATGAAATCAAGTATTACCCCTTCCCTGTCGTATCTTGAAAGCGACATGGATAAATCCAGCTGTGTTTTCAATGTGGTTCAATGTGGTCTTTGGGCTCATTGTAATCCCTTATTTTTTACCTTCTTTATTTTCTGATTCGGACATTGATCTCCGTTCACTATCTCAAAGGAGATTTCAATACGTTCGATGTTTCTCTCAGGAGAAGTGACGTTTCATCTCGGTCATTTCAGCCATCTTCCATTCCTCCGTCTTCCCCTCTATTGTGCTGAAATATTCTTCAAACTGCCCAGATGGGTGGAGTTAGGAGGGAGGAAAGGATGGAAAGGGGAGAAGAATCAGCAGTTAGAACTGGACTAACCCAGTAAGAGTTTGTGTGCCTCGTCAGTCTGGGCTCTGACCCCTCCCCCTTCTGTCCCTGAGGTTCTGACAACATGGAGTACCAGTTCGCCGTTAACAACGACACCACCGAATTTCTGCTGAAGGAGCTGCAGCCGCACACCACCTACACCTTCTACGTGGTGGCGTACTCGCCCATGGGCGCCAGCCGCCCATCGCTGCCCGTTACCGTGGAGATGCTGGAGGACGGTGAGTGAAGGGGAGGGGAGTCATGATCTTGGGGATCGGGCCACAGGCGGAACTGGGGTCATGTCGCCATTTCACCCCTTTTTAAAATTTTGAAATCAAAACTGATGTGATTTGAGTTTGTGCGCAGTGTTGAATACTTTAACATGGTATGGCTTTAAACCACTGTCCTGAAATATGATTTTTCATTTGTTCTTTTATTTTGACCATGCCTGTCTTCATTCAGGTTATTCTGTGATGCCACTATTACATGTGAAACATACATTAATCGCGCAAAACTTGATCCTGAATTTTGGTGTCAAAGGAGGGTAAATTTTAAAAAAAATTTGTGAGTTGTGAGTGATCTGGGAAATTATTGACCTCAGGAAAAGGTTGTTTGAGCAAATTCCTAGAAAAAGGCAACATTGCAGCGGCAAATAAATAAATGAAAGGTTGTGCAAGTATCGCTCTGCAGTAATCACTTCCTTTCTTACCACATTCATCTAAACCACCTGGAACTAGTTTTACAGTGTACTCTTTTGTGGAAATGTTAATTTGCTCATAATATATGCAGGAGAAATAGAAACTATTCCTGTGAGCGTTTCTGCCCAGCTCTCGAATTGGTCCACCAGTATTTCTCGTGGTGTTTTGCATTTAATAATTAGCTTCAAAGGTGCATAAGATTGGTGAAGACCAAGTACTTAAAAAAAAAAAATCAATGAGGAGAATTCAGCTTTAATTGGAAAAAGTGAAATGTGGTATACCTATGCTTCTCCCTAAAATAAAGCTTTGTGTTTGATGAAGAAGTAAAATAATGCAGTTAAACAGAACCCATCTGCTTTACATCAGTGTTTTGCCTTGTGTCTGCGCTATTTTTTGATGTTTGTCCCGCATTGACCTGGATCAGGTATGTAATTGTTTTGGATTCAGGTACTTTCCTACAATTTACTGAGCCTGTCTGTTGTGTTGGACCCCTTTAGTGCAAACCCCGCCTTCTGGGCCTCTTGGTTGGCTGTGTTGCGCCAGGCAAGATCAGTCGAACGCAGAAAAGTGTTTGGATCTAAGTGTTTGTATGTGACCATAGACTGCATAAAAAGATGGACGTAGCACCTGGGTCTGAAAAGTGAACCAGTTGCGGAAATCTCTTCAAATTGCATTCTATGTAATGGCCAGCAGATGGCAACATCAGTGGTTGCAGAAAGAAGTTCAATACTATTGAAGTCTATGAGAAAATGACCCGACTTTCCCACCTGTTTTATTATTTCAATAATGATTTTCCACATTATTTTCTGGTATCTTTCGCAAGTTTCAAGTCTCCTCTTATATCTCATTATCTTCATTTTTGTACAATATGGTCCCAAATAGAATAAAGGATAAAGCCAGAATATCATTTTGGGGTGTGGCTATCCTCTGGTCCTCGTCAGATAGGGTCAGATCCAACCATAGATCCACCCCTCGCTCCTCCCTGGATCTTCAATTCACGCTCTTGTCCAATAGGAATCATCACATCTGGTTTCAAAATGGACAAAATGGCGCTGTTCAAATTGCCAAAATCGATGCTTCCGAAATGGTCTGCTAAAACCAATGGGTGACGTCACCGTTGCTTCGTCCATCTTTTTATACAGTCTATGGACATGACCTGGAATCTATTTTCTTGACTCCATCTTCCCCTCCCCCCACAGTGCCTAGTGCCTCCCCTCAGCTGTCTGTCTTCAGCACGTCCCACACTGACCTTCGCTTGATGTGGCCCCCTCTACCCTCCCAGCAGAGCCGCGGAGATATCACCCGCTACCGCATTGAATATAGTGCATTGGAGCTAGGTGAGTGCCCCCTGTGGCCGGAGGACTGAAATGCGCTGAAAAAAATCTCAGCTGCTGTTCTGTGTTTCATTTTACTGTGTGTTTCTGAGTTTGGATGAAGCTTTGCATTGCATGTAATTACTTGAACCCCATCGGCATAAGGTTGACACGGTTCTGTCATTATGTGCTTGTGGTATGCTTGCTTAAGAGATAAAGTCAGTTTATGTCAGACTACTTTGTACTCTGCTACTAGACACTTCTTGCACAACAATTACTGATATGACTGACCAGACCACGCTGTTTTTTACATAAACCTTCTTTATCTGTTGTGCCACTGTGTGACCGCCTTTAAGTCTTATTTGACCTTGTAATGTCAGCCTTATGTCACACGGTTCAAGTGTTAACACAGTTTTGAGAAGTTGTGCTGTCAGTGTTTGTGGGGGTCAGCAGAGATGTTGAGTGCTTTGGCACAGCAGTAATATGCGTCTGTGCTCGGAGCAGGGCTGTGTGGCCTGGGGTTACTGCAACGGCGCAGTTTGTGACTGAATCACAGGGGATGGATGTGAGAAGGAAAGAATATTGTCCTGTGAATGTGTTTTCTGTCAAGCAGATTAGAAATGAAAGATTTACTGCTTCTTTCTTGCTCTTTGAGAAGGTCAGTTATGTCAGTGGAGCTGCACTGAAGTAAACGGAGTATTTTTAGGCAGTTCTTGATGCTCTTTCTCATGCTTGGCGCCAAATTGTCCTCCCTTGCGCTATATTTTCCATTATTTATCGCAGCATAAACTTTCTCTCCTGTGTTCTGAAGTTGAGTACATTTGATTTATGCTGTGCAGTTTATCGCTTTAATTGTGCAGAGTACAGTCTTCCCTCTGTTGAAAATACACCATGTATTGTGTGTGGTGCGGTTTTACAGTGTAGCAGAGCCTCAAGCCATTTTAGCAATGTGTGCGGGAAGACACATGACTCGGTATATTGTGTGTGTGTGTGTGCGTGCGCGTGTGTGTGTGTGCGTGCGCGTGTGTGTGTGTGTGTGTGTGTGTGTGTGTGTGTGTGCGTGCGCGCGTGTGTGTGTGTGTGTGTGCATGGTTGTGTGCATGGTTGTGTGCGTGCGCGCGTGTGTGTGTGCGTGTGTGTGTGTGTGTGTGCATGGTTGTGTGCGTGCGCGTGTGTGTGTGTGCGTGTGCGTGTGCGTGTGCGTGTACTTATCTGTCCCCTGCAGAGGATAATGGGACGTCTCTGGAGGTGGGAGGGGACGTGACTCAGGTGGCTGTACGGGGTCTTCAGCCCAATCAGCTCTACCGCCTCCGCATCTCCGCCGGCACCCGTGCTGGATTCGGCACACCATCTGAGTGGACGCTGCACCGAACCTCCGCCCCTATTAACCACACCGTGGGTACGCCCCCTCCCCGCGCCTTTCACCACCCGTCACAAAACTGACTTAAACACTGCTGTTTGCATGTGTTCATGAGATATAGTGTGCAACCTTTCATTAGCTGCTGATCCAAGCTGCTGATCCAATGAAATTCTTCAGAAACAGCAGGGAACTGGAGACTCCTATATCTAAGGTGTGCGACCAGGATTTTGTGGTTGGAACATTTTAATACTGATATGTCAATCATAGCCCGTCATTGAGAGCAGTGGAGCTCTTGAACACTGACCTTTAATTTTGAGAGAAAAACATTCTAATAAAAACATGATCTTCGGAGGGTTAATGTGTAGGTATGTATGAGATCCGCGTTGTAGCGTCATGTGACCACGTTATGTGAATTGGTCAAGTGGAAATGGCTTTGTTCTGACCTCTAGTGGTAAGAGCTTGTTACTGCTGTTAGTTAAAGGGGAACCCAGATAAAACCTCTAGTAGCCTTGCCCGAAAAGAGCACGCTTTCTGCTTCTCTCTGCCTCACAGATTTGTTAAAAGTAAGATCTGCATCAGAGGAAAACTGGAAAATAATACACAACCACCAGCCCATTCTTCGTGGAAATGCATGCCGCTAACAAGTAACAGTTGCAGGGGCTCGGTGTCACAGTTGCTGGGGTTCGCTGGTTTGCTTTCTAGGTTGGAACTTTTCCACCTTGATACTCGATACCCATTTATACGGAGCTCAAGATGTGCAGCGAAATGAAAAAGAAAAAAAATATATCAGTGGCGGCTGGTGAACTGGCAATTGGGGAAGCTCAAAACAATCCCTTAAAAATAATGATTGGTCAGGACCTGTTTTCAATCATTCATTTAAATCACCATTACAGAAACTCTGAAAACTCTCAACATTATCAGTTTTCATGTGTAACGTGATTGGAAAACCTGGAAGTCCCTGAACAGACTTTGCACAGGATGGAAGGGGTAAGTTTCCATGAGTAGGTGGGGATTCACTGATGCAGCTGAAACACACTGACTGCTGCACATGTCTTTAAACCATGCCCCACCTTTTGGGATGCGCACTCCGGAAAGAGCCGTGCAGCCTACAGCCAACGACAAGGCCCTCCTTTGTGCTAAAGCCTGGCCTAACATCTGAGATGTTTAGATGATGGACTCGATATATAAGGGTCATTCCATGTCAAATGTCCGAATGGCTCCCTCTTGACCATCTCAGATTTGGCTGAAAAAAATCCAGCCAGTGCATTCACTTCCTAATAGCAGAAATCCAAAATTTTAGCTCTCAACTCCTGATAGATTTGTCATCAAAAAATATTTTTGCAACTAAATTCCGGCCCTTTTTGAACAGCAATTTCTGAGGAGCCACTTTCACATGGCTATATCTAGAAAAGTATTTCAGCTCAGTCCTTCAAATTTTCAGGGGTGAAAATCTCCTACTCTAACTTGAGGAGTATAGACTTATGAAGTGTCTATTTAGTTCATCATATTTCTGGGTGCTTAAAATTGCTCAAAAATGTTCCTCTGCACTCTGCGGTAGCATATTTGAAGGACTGTAAAAACCCTGATGTCAAAGACAGGGATTTGGTTTTGCACATACATGACTCTTGTGTATTTTGTATTCTAATTCTGCCCCTCTCTTATAAATAATCTAGAAAATACTAAGGCTTGAAAATAAAAAAATAAAAAAATTTGCGCTATTTTTAACATTTTATACAAAAAAAATGACACCATCCGCCAACATCAAATTGACTGTTTTAGAAAGATTAGATGCCTGTTATTCACAAATCCAAAATTGTGGTGGGGTTCTGCTTTTTTTTCTCTATATAAATTTTTGAAAATATGTTATTTTTGTGGACACACAGCATTTAATTGCATCAAAGCCATATTCAAACATTATTTTATAAAATGCACATTTTATTTCCTCTGGCCCAGGAGGGAAGACTTATGCTGCACAGGTACCCAGCATATTTTTATATGAGCAATCAATCAATCATAAATGAGCAAAATTATAAAGGGATGCTATGTAAAATGTACACATTGATATTTTTGTGACCTTGACAAACTGGTGAATTTGCATTACAGTGGGGAGCAGAAATTTGGGCACCCCTGGTTTAAATATCTGTTACAATTGATCTCCAAGTGATTGAAAGCAAACCTGAACATTAAATGTTACAAAGTTAAACATGACACATTTCATCACATTTTAAGCAAGAATAATTTTTATTAATTTTTTTACAGTTTCAAAATAATTCAAGGAAAAAGGCCATGGGAAAAAGTTTGCGAACCCTATCAGCTAGTACTTTGTAACTCATCCTCGGGCAGCTAAACAAGCGCTTCCTGTAGCCAGCTGAGAGACTTTCAGTTCTTGTCTTTGGAATTTTTCCCCATTCTCCCTGACAGAACACCTCTAGCGCAGAAATATTCTTCGGCCTTCTTGCATGCACAGCATGGTTGAGGTCTCTCCACAGATTTTCGATAATATTCAAGTCTGGGGAACGCGATGGCCATTCCAAAACCTTCATCCGTCTTTCCTGGAGGTACTTCATGGTGGATTTTGAGGTTTGCTTCAGGTCATTGTCTTGCTGGAAGACCCAACGTCTCGACGACTTCACTTTCTGGACTGAGCTTTGAACATTAGCCTCTAGAATGTCATGATATTTGGAGGAATCCATTCTTCCCTCCACCTGCACAATATTGCCTGTGACCCCAGCTGCTACACAACCCCAAAGCATCATGGATCCACCTCCAGGTTAACAGTTGGCAACATGTTCTTCTCTACAAATGCATCACCCTTTTTTCTCCAAGCATACGTTCTTTGGTTGTGGCCAAAAAGTTCAATTTTGGTTTTGTCAGTCCAAAGCACATTGTTCCAATAGGCTTGATGTTTCTTAAGGTTTTCTTTTTCATACTTCAGGCGCTGAATTTTGTGTTGAGGTCATAGGGAAAGGCTTTTTTCTTGCAACTCTGCCATATAGGTCTTTGTTGTTTAAGGTACGCTGAACTGTTGTCCTGTGAACAACTAGACCTGTGTCTGCTGCTCTTTTTCGCAGCTCTTTTGCAGTGATGTGTGGTTCTTCTGAGAATTTCTCACCAGATCTCAGGCCATTCTATCGAATTCCTTCTCGGTCTTCCATATCTTGCCTTGACTTCAGTTGCTCCATTTATTTTCCATTTTCTTACAATGTGTCTGACAGCCGAAATGGGTAGTTTGAAATTTTGCGAGAGTTTTTTGTAGCCCTCTCCTTATTTGTTGCGTTCGCTAGCTTGCGGGTGAGACACGGGAAAGTCACGGGTGATTAGTGATTAATCACGCACAGGTGAACAAGTGGGAAGTTCACTTACCTGATTGAAGCACGGGCCAATAAACAATTGAAACGTAGACCAGTAATCCCATAGCGGCAAGTTAGAATCCGGCAATGAACGAGCACGGGCTATAAGTGGGAGCGAGCACTAGTTTGGTATGTCGTTTCGTCAGGAGAGATGCGCCAGCGGTTTATAACCTGCTATTTGTGGCTGTTGTCTATTCATTAATCAACTTTATTCAGAAATCAATCAAAGTAAATAAAGACCACAAAGAGTGATAACGACGTGTCCTCTCTTGGCGCCCCGTTCGGTGGGGAGAATCTTAAAGAACCGAACAGTTATAAACCGATGCCCACTGCACTGGATTGAGTGCAGCAAAGCCGGCACGGACTGCCTCATCAAGGAGGCTCAATCAGCTGACCGTTCACCTGTGACTGACCCCAAGTTTACCATTAACCAAACTGCCCGTTGATTATGGATAAAGGAGCGAGAGCACACACTGGTAGTGGCAGCTCTCCAGTCAACTCAAAGGGAGGAACAATGGCAGACTTGGAAAAGCTTAAAAGTGTGCGATCAAGAGCACAGGCATCATTCACCAGAAGGGCTCATACTCTCACCAAAGCAGGACTTTTGGAACCGGCTGAAATCCTCAGAGAATGGAAGATGTTCAGAACGGACTTCTCTAAAGTCACAGACGCGGGACATGAGCATGCCGAAGCCCTGAGGGACTCAATGGATGAAGAGGTCATAGCATCTGCAGACCAAATCGATGCAAAGACTACTGAGTGTGAGAACAAGTTCCTTGAGGTGAAGAAAGCCGCTCAGGAAACCTTTTGGACCGGCTACGCAGAGGAGGCGTTTTTCAAGCAGGCTAAAACGGCTGATTCGGTCATCACTCAGGCAGAGGAAGAGGAGGTTAACCCTCTGAAGTCAATCAAAGGCCGCAGGCTGAGGAATAGAGGTCTTGAAAGAGAGGTCACTGAACTCGGAGAAATGCTGGTAGAGTGGAAGGAGTTGGTTCCTAGCTCGAAGGTGATAGATCTGAAGACCCGCCAAAAGGCACTAAAGAAGGATGAGGCAGACCAAGTAAAGGGTAGAGAAAGAAACCTGGGAGATGATGGCAGTGCGGTTGGTGATCCACTAAAAGATGTTTCTTTCCTCTCTCTCCCTGACATGTCTGCCAGTCTCAAGCTGAAGCCCAAAACGGACACAAAGGCAGCAAACATGAACACCTGGCCCCCCTCACAGGAAAGCAGCAGCCCAGGAATGGCCCAAGGCAACTCTAATGTCAAGCCTCAAATCAGTCTTGAAAGAGCACGGCTACCCACTTTTTCTGGTGACATGAGGGACTATTACCGCTGGAAGTCTGAGTGGGAAGACCTACAGGAATTGGGTAACCCACATGGTGCGGAGTGTATAAAAAGGTTCCACTCATTTAATAGTCTCCATGAAAAAGTGAAGAAGGACCTCGTTCTAACTAGCTGTGAATCCGCCGATGATATATTCAAGCTGCTGGACAGCAAATACGGGAACAAAGCAAAAATAGTCCTATTAATCACTAATGAGGTCCAGGCTCTTCCCCCTGTCAGAGGAAATAATCCCAGAAGAACCATTGAATTGATCCAGGCTGTGGAAAGGGCACTGTACAACCTCCAGATTCTTGGTGAAGAGGACGCTGTGAAGAACCGTGTTGTTGCTCAGTCTGTCGAAAGCAAGCTTCCCAGCTCACTCAAGAAGGAGTGGATTATGCACAAAACTGACCCAGAAAACAGGCTCTCTCCACTGGACCACTCTGATTGCCTCCTGAAACTCTTGAAGAAGCAGGAGGAGATTCTTGAAGAGTTGGATCAGTTGGAGCCAAGCCCTGTAGACAAAGGCCCTGCGGAAAAGATATAAGAGATAAGAGAGGGAGGAAGGCTTTCACTAAGTCCACAGCAGGTCAGAGGGACGACCATCCCAGCTGCACTGTCTGTGGAGATGAATAACACGCTGGCAAGCTATTTGCGTGCAAGGTCTTCAGAGAGCAGGATCTCTCAACTAAAAGAGCCCATCTGAAGAAGCTAGGTTTGTGCTCCAAATGTTTGCGGCCCCACCCCAAGGATGGGAAAGGATGGACACCCAGATACCTCTGCCCAAAAGCAGATTGTCGGAAAGGAGGGGTGTCGGACCACAACTACCTTCTGTGTCCTAAGCCATCGACTCCAAAGAAAGACAGCAGCAGTGAGGAGCAGAGCCCTGTAAAAATTGGAGGAAAGAAACTTGGCCTCACCAGCAAACAAGAGGAGTTTCTGGCAGAGCTTACTCCAGAACAAAGAGAGAAATACAAGAACGCATTCTCAAACAAAACATCCTCAACTGTATGTGCCAAGGCTGGAGATGGACTGCCAGAACATCCAGTGGTGATGATGCTGATGGAAGTTACGACGAATTCAGGCTGCCTTATTGGCACCCTAATCGACCTCGCATCTGACACCAATTATATCACCAATGAAGCAGCTGATCACCTTGGACTATGCGGTGAGAACATCAGGCTTATTGTCCATGGAGTCGTGGGGATGAAGAAGACTGTCCTGACTAAAAGATATTCCCTCCGGCTGAAGGTGAAGACATCCAAGGGAAAGGTGGCTGAGCATCGAATTCTCTGCTATGGCCTGGAAAACATTGCAGAGGTGACCCAACCAGTCACAGCCGAGCAACTACAGAGATTTTTCCCCAGTGTACCCAGAGACGAACTGGTCCGTCCCACAAAAATTGACCTCCTTATCAGCCATTGGGAAGGTCGTCTTGTTCCCCAACCAACCAAGATAGTGGGGGACCTCGTCCTCTGGGACGGCCCACTGGGAAAGACCGTCGGGGGAACCCATCCCGGTCTCATGGAGACAGTCAACTTGACCGTGTACCGCTCTGAGACTCACCTCGCGAGGACCTTGAGATCAGCCTCCATAGCGTATAAAGAGACCATCATACCTCAAGAAGAGGAAGGAGGTTTGCTTGTCCCGAGCATCTCGACCACCAACAAAGAAGTCTTTGAGTGGTTCAGGTGGGACAGCATCGGAGCAGCATGCAGTCCTCAATGTGGCGGTTGCAAGTGTGGCAGGTGCTCCCCTGGAGGAAAAGAAATGACCCTCAAGGAAGAGCGGGACCTGGAAAAAATAAAAGGGTGCCTAACATATGTACTGGCAGACAAACACAAACTCTCCCCATTGGGACGCAGCCTATCCCTGGAAGGTAGACCTCACAACACTGCCAGACAATTGGCAGGCAGTGGAGGCAACCTTCAGAAACACTGAGAGGCGCCTGGAGAGGGAACCTGCATGGAAGGCTGCATACAAAGAACAAATACATGAAATGGTTTCAAGAGGAGCTGCTGCAAAACTCAAAGAGGAGGAAATCAGCAGCTGGAAAGGACCTAAATGGTATATCAGCCATTTAGTTGCGCCGAATCCTCATTCCTCCTCAACCCCTGTGAGAATTGTGTGGAACAGTAGCCAAGATTTCCGAGGCATAAGTCTAAATGATCTCCTCCACAAGGGCCCTGATGTCCTCAATCCCATCAGAGGTGTTCTTCTGAGGTTCAGAAGTGGACTCCATGCCGCACTGGGTGATGTAAAAAAGATGTATAACTCAGTGTGGCTGAAAGATGCTGAAGTCCACCTCCACTGCTTTCTCTGGAGAGACAACCCTGAGGACGACATTGAGGTGTTTGCAGTTGTCAGAGTCAATATTGGGGACAAACCCGCAGGATGTATTGCCCAAGTTGCTATGAAGGAGACCGCCAATCTTCCTCAGTTCGTTGATATGGTTGAAGAACGGCGAGCTCTGACCGAGGATAGCTATGTGGATGACATCCTGACCTCCCACAATGACCTCAAGAAGCTGAAAAGGATCACTAAAGGGGTGGAGGGGATTTTGAAAGCAGGAGGCTTCTTCCTCAAACCATGGGTCCTGTCGCGCCAAAGTGGGAGGAATGGAGCCCCTACTGAGACAGCCGCTGACTCTAGTACAGAAACAACTGTACCCAGGACTCTGGTACTGCCTAATCAAATGCATGATGGGGAAAACAAAGCACTCGGGGTCGGCTATGAACCTGATACAGACAAACTTCGGCTGTTGACATCTATCAACTTCTCTAAAAAAAGAGGGAAAATGAGGACGGGACTGAATCTGAGTATGGAGGATGTCAGGGAAGGAACACCAAATCCCCTTACCCGACGCATACTTCTCAGTCAGATTGCCGCCTTGTATGATCCAATTGGTCTCGCCTCACCAGTCAAACAGAAGGGTGTGATGTTAGTTAGAGAATCATTCCAGGAAGCTGGCAAGGACAAAGACAACCCATCTAAAGACACGTGGGATGCCCCTCTCTCACCAAAACTTCAAGAGGCTGCAATCACGCTCTTTGAAGAACACGTGAGACTTGGCCAGGTCAGGTTTGAAAGAAGCCTCACCCCGCCTGAAGCCATAGGCCCGCCAACAGGGATCACATTCTCAGATGGGAGTGAGTCCTCTTATGGAGCCGTGCTCTACCTGCGGTGGGAAACCCAAGACAAAGTTGTTGTGAAGTTGGTGGAATCTAAGGCTAAACTCACCCCTCTTGACCAAAAGGGAGATGTGATCAAGGCGGAACTGTGTGGTGCGGTTTTCGCTACCCGCCTAAAAAAGTACTTTGAGAAGCACTGCCACATTAAGGTTAAGCAATGGATTCACTTTGTGGACAGCCAAACAATCCTGGCAGCCATTCAAAAGGACAGCTACGGCTACCAAACCTTTTTCGCTAATCGAATTGGCGAGATTCAGAAAGCCGGACAAATGGAAGATTGGAGGTGGATTAAAGGCAAACTAAACATTGCTGATATACTTACCAGAGGTGCAAGTCCTGAGGAGCTCGACGAAGAGTCAGAGTGGCAGCAAGGCCCTGAGTTCCCGAAGTTGCCTGAGACCTAATGGCCTATGAAGATGGCCAGTGAGATTACACCCTCTGCTGCTGAAGATGTGGGAAAATTTCAGCGGAAAGCCTTCTCAGCGGTGGTTACCAGGGTCCAGTCAAAAGAAAGAACTGGCACCAACGGGCCTGACTTCAAGGCAGAAGTCCAGCATGAAGAAGCTAATGGTAGACCGATACCACCAGCTGTCCCGTGTCCAACACCGGTAGCAGATGGACCGAGGAGGCCCTGGGCAGTTGGACTAGTGTGCCTTGTGGAGCCTCAAGGCTTT
Source organism: Gymnothorax reevesii (assembly GCA_029721435.1). Classification (NCBI taxonomy): domain Eukaryota; kingdom Metazoa; phylum Chordata; class Actinopteri; order Anguilliformes; family Muraenidae; genus Gymnothorax; species Gymnothorax reevesii. The sequence goes on along the minus strand of CM056589.1, from coordinate 787,066 downwards.
AGTTCTTTATTTAAGTTGTGTGGTTCCATAGCCTGGACTCGAAGGGCTGCAGAAACCTGGCTGAGGAGACGCCAGGCGCCAGAGTCACCAAAGTGGGAGGCAAACCGGCTTATTCTGTCTACTGAGGAACGAGCACGGGCCTTCGAAGACTTGGTCCTCGCAGCGCAAGATGGCAGTCAGTTTCTGGACTCAACATTGAACCGCTTGGTAGTCTACAAGGATGAGAACACAGGAATCCTTCTCTGTGGAGGACGAATCCAGTCCTGGAGGGAAGATGGTACAGCTATTCCTTTAATCCCGTTTCATTCATGGCTCGCAACTCTGCTGGCAAGAGAAGCCCATGACGAGAATCATGAAGGTGTTGCTGCCACACTTCTGCGCACCAGGAGGAGAGCATGGATTGTGCAAGGTCGGAGAACAGTAAAGAAAGTTCTGAACGACTGCATTACATGCCGCAAACTGAAAGGAAAAATGTGCCAGCAGATGATGAGTGATCTGCCGCCAGAACGCTCCCAGCGTGCTAACCCATTTGAGTATACCACACTGGACCTCTTCGGCCCTTTCGAAATTAAGGATGCTGTCAAGAAAAGAACAGGGAAAAAAGTATGGGGCATAGTATTCTCTTGCATGGCATCAAGGGCAGTTCATGTGGACCTTGTGGACGATCAATCATCCGAAAGCTTTCTCCAAGCTTACTTTCGCTTTGTAGCATTGCGAGGCCATCCGAGAAAACTGTGGTCAGATAAGGGAACCAATTTTATTGGTGCTAAATCTGCCCTACAAGACTTGCACAGGTACTTGGCTACCTTACTGGAAGCATCCATTGAAGACCATGCCGCTAAGCATGGGACAGAGTGGGCATGGAACTTTCATCCAGCTGATGCACCACATCGCAATGGGGCTGCGGAAGCTGCTGTTAAGCTCATAAAGAGGGCTCTCACTAGCCTTGGAGGGACGACAAGCTCACTCACCTGGGGTGAACTCCAAACCCTCTTCTATCAGGCAGGTAACCTCACCAATGAAAGGCCAATTGACGCCAGGGCACAAGAACAAGAAGACTCCATTGAGTATCTGACCCCCAACACTCTGCTCCTTGGAAGGAGGAGATACAGGAGGAATTGACTTGTGCACCCATCCTTGGCGTCGTCTCAGAGCCATCCAGATTGATGTGGATATGTTCTGGAAGAAGTGGAGTGAACTTGCCGGACCTAACCTCTTTATTCGGCCAAAGTGGCACCAGTCCCAAAGGAATGTAGCGATCGGTGACATTGTTTGGATTGCTGACCAAAACGCATTGCGAGGGCAATTCCGGCTTGGTCGGATCCAGACTGTGTACCCTGATAAGAGAGGATTTGTGAGAGACGCAGACGTGAAGACCTATGCAGGCCTCCCTGCCACCCTAACAGTTGGGCAAGTCAAGAGGAACCCTCAGCAGTCGACGGCAGTCATCCTACGGAGAGACGTGAGGAGATTAGTAGTCCTCATCCCTAAGGAAGACCAGTGACTCCTGGACTTTGTCAGCCATCAGTTCTGTAGGCGCTGCCTCAAGGACCTCAATGCCCGAAGCCACCTGATTCTGAAGGCATTTGCCTCAGGATTTCACTGCCCCCCTCTCTCTCTCTCAAATTCAAATTCAAATTCAAATTCAAAAAATGCTTTATTGGCATGACAAAGTTTTACATTTGTGTTGCCAAAGCAATCTCTCTCTCTCTCTCACACTCTCTAGCTGCTTGGCATGTGTCTATGCTGCCATCGGCACCACTCGCACCATTCATGAAGAAAGAAGAGTACACGCCCCATATGACCAAACCTGGCGGAACACCACACATCTGTCAGGGACAGATGTCCGAATAGTGACAATGGCATCCTATCCTTTGTGGGGGAAAAAAAAAAAAAAAAATGTATTATGTGGTGTCATGTGATGTTTGTCTGTGACCGCCTTGGATCACATGATCAGTCGGTCAAGTGGGAGGTGTTGCGATCGCTAGCTTGCGGGTGAGACACGGGAAAGTCACGGGTGATTAGTGATTAATCACGCACAGGTGAACAAGTGGGAAGTTCACTTACCTGATTGAAGCACGGGCCAATAAACAATTGAAACGTAGACCAGTAATCCCATAGCGGCAAGTTAGAATCCGGCAATGAACGAGCACAGGCTATAAGCGGGAGCGAGCACTAGTTTTGGCATGTCGTTTCGTCAGGAGAGATGCGCCAGCGGTTTATAACCTGCTATTTGTGGCTGTTATCTATTCATTAATCAACTTTATTCAGAAATCAATCAAAGTAAATAAAGACCACAAAGAGTGATAACGACGTGTCCTCTCTTGGCGCCCCGTTCGGTGGGGAGAATCTTAAAGAACCGAACATTATTGGTGGAGGTGAGCTATCTTTATTTTGACATCCTTGGACAACTGTTTAGAGGAACACATGGTTTTTAATACCAGACACAACAGCCACCACAGTTGGATACCTTAGAAGGCATGAAGTTACTTCAGAATACACTGTATAATTCAACCCTGGAATTGTATTGTCCTGACGCATTGAATCACCTGGGTCTGGGCCTTGGTAATCATCATGTTAAAAGGTAACAAAGAATTTTGCACAGGGCCCTTTTTCCTTTCTTATCATTTATAAACTAGTACAAAATTAAAATAAAAAGAAAGCTTGCTTTTAAATTTGCAGAAAGGTGCCATGTTTAACTTTGTAACATTTAGCATTCAGGTTTTCTTTCAATGACTTTGAGATTAATTGTAACAGACATTTAAACCAGGGGTGCCAAAATTTTTTGCACCGACTGTAGTGATGAGCCAATGGACAGGCTTCACTTTGCCGGAGGAATGGAGTGCCTTTCTTCCAAAAGATATTCCGTTGTTTGGCACTTTTTTGATGGGGACAGAGTCTGCTGCCTTTGTTCCAAATTCTCTGATATGTTGTTTAGCGTTTGTGAAGGTTGCAGCTTCCGTCTTTGTAAGAACGTTTCTTCATTGGATATTTAAGGTGAATATCACCCAGAATAACTCTGCATTGATCCATCTTTCAGGGGTGAGTGGACCCAAACCATGCTAAGAAAAGTAAGAGAAGCATCTGCATTTTTTTGTGTTTGTCCACGCATTTATTCAGGTTTATTTTTGATAATTCCTCTGGTAATTTTATCACAATTTACTATTTTTTTAAATAATGCAAATAACTGCATTACATGGGTTTTGGATTATTTTTAGTTGCCCGTGGCCTAGTGCATTAGTGCTTCTGTAAGCGTGGGTGTTGAGGGTGCAGGAATAAATCAATGCAGCACGGTCTGGGTTTTGTTCATAACTTTAGTCAAAGTCCGAACACAATAAAGTCCAACCATTACATCTCTTCTTCCCTATTTTTACTTTCCATCCAACCCCAGCTACTTGCATGGCGCCAACTAGCTGCTGTGTCTAATACTGGCACACCGTTCTTACATTACCATAATTTCTTAGTGCTTTCTTATGTGCAACCAATAATTTCATTTACTAAATACATAAAACATTATATTGAAACATTGCAATCATTAATTTTGCTCTAACACTACTAAAACAACTCTCAAATTTATAATATTCTCCTTTCTTTTCTTTATTCAAATATATTTTGATACTTTGAAGTTTTAGATTTGTGAATTCTTAAATTCATTGCAATTATCAAGTAAAACCTTTTTGAAATTTTCCGCACTGGCCAGGCAAAATGCGTGAAATTTTTTTTGAAGGGGGATCAGAAATTCCGAATACAAATCTGCAAACAGGAAACCATCTTCAGCCTCCAACCGACAAATGCATTTCATTTATGCACAGATGTAAGATCATATTTTGTCAGCGATGTCAGTATTGATATTAAAACATTGTGCAGTTGGTTCCTATTGTACAATTGATTGTGTGACTCCGTAGCAATGCATCATTGCGTTGACTAATGTTCATTCATGCGCTTGCTGCCAGTGATGGCGCAGCATGTGTACATGTGATTGTGGTACGCAGAAGACATAGGAAAGACCTTTTGTTCATTGTTGAATATATTTTCCAGCTACCTAAACAATTGGCTAACTTAAAAAGTTTGGTGGAGTCATGCTGCGTAGATGAAGGGAGCTATATGACAACAACACTGAATCAGTTCCAGCATGCACCAGCATACCAGCATATGTTGTGTTTGGTACTGGTCCATACTGGTTTTTCCAGCAGGGTTCACTTTAGTTTGCATCATTAGCAGTTGTTGATATCCTGATCACCATTCTCAGTGCATTAGTGTTTGCATATTGTGCTGTCTGTGTCAGAATAAATTACTTTCTGTACAAAGATCTGTTATTCCTCATATGATGCCGTGAATGTATGAAAATCACATGCAAACTGTAAATATGCCAGAAAATGCGGTAGCATGCGCCATTTTTGTCTAAGGCTGCATTTACCGGAAATCCGCGGCATATGCAGGTCCTATACTCGTTCCATACCCGTGACCAATGCTGCAAAGCGGTGCTAAACATTCACAGTAAAGCCTTTTTTCAGATCTTCCACTCAGAGATGAAATATACTCAGCAACAAAAGTTTCTGTGACACCAATATTGTTAATTATTTTTCATAACGCAATTATGAAATTGTCATACATGGTGATATCAGACTGAAACAGTACACGTAAACACAACATTGAAATGGAAATCATGAAAATGCGAGAAAATGACTTTGCACGTGAAAATGTGCGTAAATCATGCTTGTGGATGGCAATAAAAGAGGAGAATTTTTGGAATGTTCACATTGTGCCTGATGAACGACGGAAGCATCACTTATCGAAAACACAGCCATTTCGGATCAGGAACTCTACCCTCTAAATGCCAAGACTGTCTGAAAATGATCGGTGGAGGGCCATTGGGATGATTGAATCCGGAACCTCGCAGAGGGAAGTTGCTCATCGCCTGAATGTCCACCGAAACACCATTTGGAACTTATGGCAGCGTCATCAGCAGACAAGACATGTCAGAGACCGTCCTCGCAGCGGCCGTCCACGAGTAACCACTCCCAGACAGGACAACTGGATTCGAACAACCCATCTCCGAAATCGATTCCAGCCTGCAACCATAACTGCAAGAACGATACCTGGTTTGAGGCGACTGTCTGCACAGACAATCCGTCGCCGTCTCCGTCATTTTGGCATTGTCCCACGTCGGCCAGCAAGACGTCCAATACTCACAGTACAAAACCGACGACTGCGTCTACAGTGGGCACAACAACATCGACGGTGGATCCAACGTCAGTGGGATCTTGTACTCTTCACTGATGAATTAAGATTCATGCTTAACCGATGTGATGGTCGTTTACGTGTATACCGTCGACGTGGAGAACGTTATGCCAACAACTGTGTTCAGGAATTTGATCGTTTTGGAGGTGGTGGTGTCATGATTTGGGGAGGGATCACGGCTAGAAACAGAACAGATTTGCTTGTTATTGATGGAAATCTGACAGGTCAAAGATATCGCGATGAAGTGCTACGGCCATTGGTGGTACCGTTTTTGATGCAACATGGTCCCGGAATAACGCTGCAACATGATAACGCCAGACCACACGTTGCAAGGATTGTACAGCAGTATCTGATGCAACAACATGTCAATGTCCTGCCATGGCCAGCCAGATCCCCAGACATGTCCCCAATCGAGCATCTTTGGGACGAGATGGATCGACGTTTGCGGCGGTTGGATAACCCGCCAGCTACACTCCAGGAATTGCGACAACGTCTACGTCAGATTTGGAATGACATCCCACAGCAATTTCTGGCACATCTGATTCGGTCCATGCGCCGGAGATGCGTTGCTTGCATCATGGCACGAGGAAGTCACACCCGGTATTGAAGTGTGAAGGTCACAATTGGTTAGACGTCAGACAAGTGCTTCATGACGCATGAAAATGACATTTTTCGTTTTGAGTGACGTTGGCACTGAAAAGTCAGTGTTTCTCCTGTTAAATAAACATATTGATTGCATTGAGATCTTTGCGTGTCATTTATAACATACATATAAATGGTGTCACAGAAACTTTTGTTGCTGAGTATATAAGAAACACATTTGCAAATCGTGCTCCAAAAACTTGTGACTGTAAAAAATGTTAGCTATATCGTCTTCATGTTATATCATCATATCACCAACTTGGCCCAACTTGTTTTCATGTGTAATTTATGAATAAAAGCTTTGTAATTTCAGCAAGATTCAGTCTGGCTCATTTTATGCTGGTCTTTTCCCTGACTGTTTGACTCCAGGTTTCTTGAGTTAGGACTGTGGAACAGAGCAGAAGTGGCCTGAAGATGCTTGCTATCCGGCGATTGAGCTAGTTTTAACTCAACATACAAGACTTAATGAAATAAAGTCGATGAAGCCAGATAAAATGAACTCAGTACTAGGCCAACTTTGTCATTCTTGATCATTGAGTGCTACACTTACAGATTATGTGTTCATGCTATGTATTGGTATAAGCTATCAGTTGTTAGACCTCGTTGTGGTGATATTGGGCTTTGTTGCTCAGTTTTGGCCCACTGGGTGTTCAGGTGGAGGCTAAAATTCTGTGTCCGGTTAACAAAGGCTGTAATTATGGAAGTGGTTGAATTCTCCAGTGTAATGAGGAATGACTTCATTGGACGGACGCAGGCTTTACTTCTGTGTTTTCTGAGGGGGGATGATCACCACCTGCCCTCTTCCTCCCTCCCTCTCTCTCAGTCCTCCTCCCCCCCTCCCATCTGGAAGTGCGGGCCAAAACACACTCCCTCCACGTCACATGGCAAGCGCCGCCCAATAGCACTCACATCTCCGGGTACAAGCTCTACTGCCGGGAGGCGGAGCCCGAGGATCCAGCGAATGAGGAGAGTCCTGAGGGGGAGCGGGAGAAGAGACGGGGGGCGGAGCCAATCAAACTGAGGAAAAAGAGCAAACATCATGAGGTCACGGGGCTGGGTGAGATCATGTCCAACAGGCCTTCAGCCCACTTCTCATTGGTTGTGTTGTAATCATTAGGTCAAATTTAGCGCATTGTTACTTTCATGCAGTTCAGTGCAATGGTCTTGGGTGCCCAAAATTATTATTATTTTTTTATTTACTGTAAATCTCTGTAAATCAGTGATCTTCAGTGTCGTCCCTGGGGACCCACTGTGTGCTGCTTTTTTTTTTCAACCACAATTGTAATGGCAGTATTTTCACAAGCTGTTCTTTTGTCTGAAGTGCATTTTGTGTTTAGAGCAGTTCTTAGCCCTCTTAAGGTAATAGAGCATATCATATGGGCATTTTTACATCGTGCCTGGTGCTTCCCTGTTTTTATATTGTTATGGCCCCAATTTGTAATTAGATTTATAACACAACAGCAACAGCAAGGGATGACAAACACAGTTTTAACAACTAAAACACATTTAATTTTTAACAAAGACAAAGACTAATAACAACCTACAACTAAAGACCAAGATTGATAAATAAGAAAAAAAACAGAAATAATTACAGTCCCTTTTTGGTGGGGTGGCTTGGTGATGTCCTGGATGAAGAAAATACTCAAACACAGGCAAAGAAATCCACAAAAGAAACGTCACAGGTCTTGAACAGAATGGCAGGTCTGGTCATCTTCTTGCAATTTCTCCTACTTCTTTACTGTCTCAATTCTTTTCCTTATATACTCTTTTGCAGACCCCACCCACATTTAGACCTTTTTTTTTTAATTTTCTGAGACTTGCCCCAGACATGTCCAGGATATGTCTAAACATGACTCCAGTCTGAGCTTAACAAAAAAAGGTAAATACTGCCATCTAGTGGCCTATATTCACATTACACCTCCATTCCAAAAGGGAAAAATTTTGACTCATAAAGGCAAAATTTTTCTTTTCAATACAAAATGGTTAAGTGAACACTTGTCTATATATACATATCATACAATATTCAAACACATGATATACACATTCAAACACGGGATAAGCAATCAGCAATTACATTGTCTGTACCCTTCACATGCTTAATTTCCAAGTCAAACTCCTGTAAAATCAAACTCCAATTCAACAATCTCCGATTCTTGTTTTTCATCTTACTCAAAAACATTAACGGATTGTGGTCAGTGTGCACAATCATTGGCTTTTGTCCTGTACAAACATAAACCTCAAAGTGTTGTAAAGAAAGGACCAGAGCCAACAGTTCCTTCTCTATTGTGGAATAGTTCCTTTGGTGGCGATTGAACTTCCTGGAGAAGTATGCCACGGGATGCTCAATGTCATCAGAGTCACTTCTCTGTAGGAGCACAGATCCACAAGCTTGGTCGCTAGCATCGACCGCGATGGAGAACGGTTTGTTGAAGTCAGGAGATTTGAGCACGGGGAAGTGACACAGCAGAGACTTCAGGCGATCGAAGGCTCTCTGGCATGCATCATCCCAGGTGAACTTTGCGCCTTTCTTCAGTTGGTTAGTTAGACTGAGAGCAATCTCAGCAAAGTTCTTGCAGAACTTGCGGTAGTACCCGATCATTCCAAGGAAGCGGCGCAAAGCTTTTTTGTTGTCAGGAACTGGAAAGTCCATGATGGCTTGGACTTTAGCATTTATGGGTGCCACCTTACCCTGGCCAATGACGTAGCCAAGATAGGTGACAGTAGCACAACCAAAGTCACTCTTGTTCAGGTTAACAGTCAGGTTAGCCTGGGTCAGGCGCTGGAACAACGTCTCTACATCTTTTAGATGTTCTTCCCAGGAGTCACTCCATGTGATCAGGTCATCGATGTATGCACCCGTGTGTGGCAATCCGGCGATTGTAGACTGTATCATCCTTTGGAACGTGGCTGGGGCATTTTTCATGCCAAAGGGTAGGGCTTCATACTGGTACAATCCAGATGGTGTGGCAAAAGCAGAGATGCTCTTGGCCCTCTCAGTTAAAGGCACACACCAATAACCCTTCAATAAATCAATCTTGGTCAGAAACTTTGCTTGCCCTACACTATCAATACAATCATCAATCCTTGGTATTGGAAACACATCAGTTCTAGTTACAGCATTGACTTTGCGATAATCTGTACAGAATCTAGTACTTCCATCAGGTTTTGGAACTAGCACACAGGGTGAACTCCAATCGGAGTTGGAGGGTCTGATAATATCATGCTTTAACATGTACTCAACCTCTTTCTCAGCAATCTTTCTCTTTTCAGGATTCATCCGGTATGGATGCTGTTTTATTGGTTTGGCATCACCAACATCTACATCATGAGAGGCTATAGTAACTCTCTTTGGAACATCAGGAAACAAATCCTCATATTTCTTGATCAACCTTTCAAACTGATCTCTCTGTGAGGGTTCTAAGTGCTGGAGTTTTACATCAAGATTTTGCAACACTTCAGTGTTTGACAATTTACATGAAAGAACTTCAGCTTTAATTCTTGGTTCATCATCTTGAAACTCCCCCTCATCTTCACACGTTTCGACCATTGGAGAATCTGAAGTGACAGCTGCAACCCTAGCATTTCTGTCATGATAAGGCTTCAGCATGTTAATGTGACACAGTTGTTTTGGTTTTCTCCTATCTGGAGTCTTCACAATGTAATTGAGATCATTGAGTTTTGTCAGAATTTCATAAGGACCATGAAATCTAGCCTGCAATGGATTGGACTGCAAGGGAAACAACACAAGGACCTTGTCTCCTGGTTTAAACTCACGGCTTCTAGCCTTATGATCATACCAAGTTTTCATTTTTCCCTGACTTGATTTCAAGTTCTCTTTGGCAAGGTCACAAGCCGCACGCAATCTTTCCTTGAACTTGCTAACATAGTCTAACAGACTGATTTGCGGCTCTTCCTCTTGCCATTGTTCACTCAATAATAGCAAAGGTCCTCTCACCTCATGACCAAACACTAGCTCAAATGGACTGAATCCAGTAGACTCCTGCACTGCTTCTCTAGCTGCAAACAACAGCAAATGAACCCCTTCATCCCAGTCTTTCTCATGGTCATAACAATAAGTCCTCATCATTGTCTTGAGAGTGGAATGAAACCGCTCTAAGGCACCCTGACTTTCTGGATGATAGGCACTAGAAAGAATCTGTTTTGCACCTAGTTCATACATAACCTGCTGAAACAATCCTGAAGTGAAATTGCTACCTTGGTCTGACTGAATTTCCCTGGGAAGACCAAACAACGTGAAGAACTTTATCAAAGCCTTCGAGATTGCAGTTGCCTTGATGTTACGTAGAGGTATGGCTTCGGGGAATCTGGTAGATGCACACATGATTGTCAACAAGTACTGATTTCCAGATCTAGTCTTGGGTAATGGACCAACGCAATCAACAATGACCCTAGAGAATGGCTCCCCAAATGCTGGGATAGGCTGCAATGGAGCTACAGGTGGGTCTAACTGGTGTTTTCCAACTACCTGACAAGTGTGACAGGTTTTGCAAAAGTTGGAAACGTCTTTCCGAAGCCCAGGCCAAAAGAAGTGTTTCATGATCTTATCAACAGTCTTGTTAACACCAAGATGACCTCCTAAAGGTAAACTATGAGCCATTGTTAAGATCTCATTCCTATAGACCTTCGGAACAACAATTTGCCTGACCACTGCCCAATCTGCATTGGCAGGGATATCAGGAGGGCGCCACTTCCGCATCAACACACCATCCTTGAGATAATACCCAACTGGAACTGCATCTATTTCTTTTTCAGGAAGGGCTCTCCTCTTTAGTACACCAATTTCAGGATCATTAGTTTGCTCCTCAATCAACCGCTTTCTGGACAGAGACAAGTCTCCAGACACATCAGAATCACCAGACCCATCCGGCTGGCTGAATAGAGAACTGATAAAAGTATCTGATAAGTCCTCAAACGGAGAAACCATAGTAGGCCAATCAGAGTCATGAGGCGAACCACCTGAGTCCTGACTATTCAATGTACTGGACGGCACCACAACATCATCTTCTTTAGCCTTCTTGGCCATAGCACGAGTCACTGCGCAAGAAGGATACAGAGATGGGTCCTCATCCCCATTTTCAGTGCTCGGCTGTGAAGTAAGATGTACAGGGGGAACTACTTTGCCCCCAGCCAGGTCATTGCCTAGCAACAGAGAAACACCCTTTATAGGTAGACTTGACATAAGTCCCACCTTTACCTGTCCTGTAACTAAATCTGACTTCAAGAATATAGAGCGCAGGGGTACAGATACAGTCCTCCCTTCAATACCTTGTACAAGTATGAAATCCCCTGAAGCGGTCTCATCACGTAACTCCAAGGAGTCCATCAACAAAAGTGACTGAGAAGCTCCGGTATCCCTTAGGATATATATGGGGACAGGAGTAGTATGCTCATTCAGAGCCACAAATCCCTCTGACACAAATGGAAGAAATTCCTCCCTCACGAAGTCAGCTGTATCAGGCTTTTTAGCCCCACAAGAAGCAGGCAATTTAGCAGATTGGTTATCTACTACAGGGGTTTCTAACCTTGTTTTCACAAAGGCATTTGGTTTGGTATCCTTTTCTTTTTCTTTCTTAGCTTTAAGGAACCAACAGTTAGTTGTAACATGACCAGATTTCTTGCAATAACTGCAAACTAGACCACTTTTGTCACTGTCAGCTTTCACACTTTGATCAGACCTGTTACTGGATTTCTGAGCACCATCACCAGATTTGTCTTTGTCTTTGGGTGAGGAATCTTGGGTATCACCGTAACCCTTTTTCTGAAATTGGGACCATTTATTGTTACTGCTAGACTGAAATTTGGACTTATGAGTGAGAACATATTCATCTGCAAATTTGGCAGCTGATTGCAAGTTCAGTGCTTGCTTCTCATTAAGGTAGGTCTTAACATCATCCTTAACACAGTTCTTGAATTCTTCAACTAACACCATCTCTTTTAGTGAGTTGAAATCATCCTTGACCTCCATAGAAGTACACCAGCGCTCAAAGCAAACCTGCTTCTCATTAGCAAATTCAACATAAGTCTGATTTTCAGATTTCTTCAGACCTCTGAATTTCTGTCGGTAAGCCTCTGGAACCAACTCATAAGCTCTCAAAATAACCTTTTTGACAACCTCATAATCAGAGGAATCATCTGCAGACAAAGCCGAATAGGCTTGTTGAGCTTTACCCTTGAGGACAGTTTGCAACATCAGAGGCCAGTGTTCCTTTGGCCACTGACAACTCTTTGCTACCTTTTCAAAACACTGGAAATAGTTGTCAACATCCTTTTCAGAAAATGGAGGATTATAGATAGATTTTCAATAAATTACTCACACAATGGTCTATCCCGGACCTTGAGCCCCCAATTTGTTATGGCCCCAATTTGTAATTAGATTTATAACACAACAGCAACAGCAAGGGATGACAAACACAGTTTTAACAACTAAAACACATTTAATTTTTAACAAAGACAAAGACTAATAACAACCTACAACTAAAGACCAAGATTGATAAATAAGAAAAAAAACAGAAATAATTACAGTCCCTTTTTGGTGGGGTGGCTTGGTGATGTCCTGGATGAAGAAAATACTCAAACACAGGCAAAGAAATCCACAAAAGAAACGTCACAGGTCTTGAACAGAATGGCAGGTCTGGTCATCTTCTTGCAATTTCTCCTACTTCTTTACTGTCTCAATTCTTTTCCTTATATACTCTTTTGCAGACCCCACCCACATTTAGACCTCTTTTTTTAAATTTTCTGAGACTTGCCCCAGACATGTCCAGGATATGTCTAAACATGACTCCAGTCTGAGCTTAACAAAAAAAGGTAAATACTGCCATCTAGTGCCCTATATTCACATTACAATATGGATGTATATGATAAAGAGAAATATCTATGTTTGCCATCAAAAATAAAAAAATACCATACCCACGTTGTGATGTATTGGAAATAACCGCATAAGATGAGGGAAAACAATGTAACCAATGAAATTAAAGATGTAGTTGGTTCCTAATTGGTGAAAACTAATTGGAGCATCATTACAAATTTATTCGACAAGCAAATGGTAAAGAGTCAAACCAGTTTTGTGTTAATCTAATTAAGTTCACCTGACATTTTTGAAAGAACTTGGAACAGTTGGGTCCAGCTGCCCAATTTGGGGTTCACTGATTTCCTCAGTGTCTAATTTGAACTGTTTTAAATGTTCTATTACTTGAAATTCTACCAGTATGGAAATAACACACAACCTTTGAGGGTATGTTATTCTTCATACCATGTATGGATGTTTCTATGTGACATTTGGCAAAAGAGTAATAACTCTAAACCTGAAAACACCGAATTAAGACAAGCTGACATTAACAGCTTGTTAAAATCCTGCAATTAAAATGGTGGTTGGAACAAAAACCAGCACACAGGGGCCCCCAGGAATGGCACTGAAGACCCCTGATTTACATCTTTACTTTTTGTCTTCCAAATTGGTGTTGCAGAAAATAAAAAGTACATTTGAAATTCCAAATGCTAATTTAAACAGTTGTATAAATAAATGTTTGTATTTCAGTAATAATAGTTGGTACAGATATAGTCTTGACAGAGCCCTGATGTCACCATGTTCACGGCTGTCTGCAGATACTGGGAGACGCAGACGTGAATGAGACAGTCAGTCTGCTGTGGGACGGTGGCAAGTTTTCCTCTCTGCTTGGAACAAGCGAAAAGCCCATCGTCTTATAAAAGTGTAGCACAACAGGATAGTGTCTCAAATTTTTAGGCAAAGTGTAGTGTAATGTGAATATAGGCCACTAGATGGCAGTATTTACCTTTTTTTTGTTAAGCTCAGACTGGAGTCATGTTTAGACATGTCCTGAACATGTCTGGGGCAAGTCTCAGAAAGTTAAAAAAAAGAGGTCTAAATGTGGGTGGGGTCTGAAAGAGAGTATATAAGGAAAAGAATTGAGACAGTAAAGTAGTAGGAGAAATTGCAAGAAGATGACCAGACCTGCCATTCTGTTCAAGACCTGCGACGTTTCTTTTGTGGATTTCTTTGCCTGTGTTTGAGCATTTTCTTCATCCAGGACATCACCAAGCCACCCCACTAAAAAGGGACTGTAATTATTTCTGTTTTTTCTTATTTATCAATCTTGGTCTTTAGTTGTAGGTTGTTATTAGTCTTTGTCTTTGTTAAAAATTAAATGTGTTTTAGTTGTTAAAACTGTGTTTGTCATCCCTTGCTGTTGCTGTTGTGTTATAAATGTAATAACAAATTGGGGCCATAACAAATTGGGGGCTCAAGGTCCGGGATAGACCATTGTGTGAGTAATTTATTGAAAATCTAACATTCCAAATTGTGAAATTGTTTTTGTGAATTTTCCTAGATATATATTGACAACAGCAATGGATGATTTCTTGGCATCACCAACCGTAGGGGTTTTGAAGTCTTTTAAAAAGACAGAACTGCTAGAAATTTGCAGACAGTTGGAGCTGACAGAGGTAAAACCAGCCATGCGAAAAGCAAGACTGGCTAGAGAGATAGTTGAATATTACATTGATGAAAATGTGTTTGCACCAGGAGATCTGGAACAGTTTCCAGTGGAAAATCCAAATATAGAAATGGAACTTAAATTAAAAATGCTAGAGATTGAAAGGGAGGAAAGAGAAAAAGAAAGGGAGGAAAAAGAGAAAGAAAGGGAAGAAAGAGAAAAAGAAAGGGAGGAAAAAGAGAAAGAAAGAGAAGTTGAGAGGGGAGAAAAAGAAAAACAAAGGCGGCTTGTGTTAAAAAAATTAGAAAAAGAAGAAAAAAAAAGAGAATTTGAGAGAGAGAAAGAGGAAAGAGCAGAAAGAGAGAGACAGAGAGATTTTGAATTAGAGAAATTCGAAAGAGAAGAAAGACTCCAAATGGAGCAACTAAAAATTAAAATTGAAACTAAAAATAAATTTTGTGCCAGTCAGGAGGTAAAACTGTTGCCTCCATTTTCAGAAAAGGATGTTGACAACTATTTCCAGTGTTTTGAAAAGGTAGCAAAGAGTTGCCAGTGGCCAAAGGAACACTGGCCTCTGATGTTGCAAACTGTCCTCAAGGGTAAAGCTCAACAAGCCTATTCGGCTTTGTCTGCAGATGATTCCTCTGATTATGAGGTTGTCAAAAAGGTTATTTTGAGAGCTTATGAGTTGGTTCCAGAGGCTTACCGACAGAAATTCAGAGGTCTGAAGAAATCTGAAAATCAGACTTATGTTGAATTTGCTAATGAGAAGCAGGTTTGCTTTGAGCGCTGGTGTACTTCTATGGAGGTCAAGGATGATTTCAACTCACTAAAAGAGATGGTGTTAGTTGAAGAATTCAAGAACTGTGTTAAGGATGATGTTAAGACCTACCTTAATGAGAAGCAAGCACTGAACTTGCAATCAGCTGCCAAATTTGCAGATGAATATGTTCTCACTCATAAGTCCAAATTTCAGTCTAGCAGTAACAATAAATGGTCCCAATTTCAGAAAAAGGGTTACGGTGATACCCAAGATTCCTCACCCAAAGACAAAGACAAATCTGGTGATGGTGCTCAGAAATCCAGTAACAGGTCTGATCAAAGTGTGAAAGCTGACAGTGACAAAAGTGGTCTAGTTTGCAGTTATTGCAAGAAATCTGGTCATGTTACAACTAACTGTTGGTTCCTTAAAGCTAAGAAAGAAAAAGAAAAGGATACCAAACCAAATGCCTTTGTGAAAACAAGGTTAGAAACCCCTGTAGTAGATAACCAATCTGCTAAATTGCCTGCTTCTTGTGGGGCTGAAAAGCCTAATACAGCTGACTTTGTGAGGGAGGAATTTCTTCCATTTGTGTCAGAGGGATTTGTGGCTCTGAATGAGCATACTACTCCTGTCCCCATATATATCCTAAGGGATACCGGAGCTTCTCAGTCACTTTTGTTGATGGACTCCTTGGAGTTACGTGATGAGACCGCTTCAGGGGATTTCATACTTGTACAAGGTATTGAAGGGAGGACTGTATCTGTACCCCTGCGCTCTATATTCTTGAAGTCAGATTTAGTTACAGGACAGGTAAAGGTGGGACTTATGTCAAGTCTACCTATAAAGGGTGTTTCTCTGTTGCTAGGCAATGACCTGGCTGGGGGCAAAGTAGTTCCCCCTGTACATCTTACTTCACAGCCGAGCACTGAAGATGGGGATGAGGACCCATCTCTGTATCCTTCTTGCGCAGTGACTCGTGCTATGGCCAAGAAGGCTAAGGAAGAAGATGATGTGGTGCCGTCCAGTACATTGAATAGTCAGGACTCAGGTGGTTCGCCTCATGACTCTGATTGGCCTACTATGGTTTCTCCATTTGAGGACTTATCAGATACTTTTATCAGTTCTCTATTCAGCCAGCCGGATGGGTCTGGTGATTCTGATGTGTCTGGAGACTTGTCTCTGTCCAGAAAGCGGTTGATTGAGGAGCAAACTAATGATCCTGAAATTTGTGTACTAAAGAGGAGAGCCCTTCCTGAAAAAGAAATAGATGCAGTTCCAGTTGGGTATTATCTCAAGGATGGTGTGTTGATGCGGAAGTGGCGCCCTCCTGATATCCCTGCCAATGCAGATTGGGCAGTGGTCAGGCAAATTGTTGTTCCGAAGGTCTATAGGAATGAGATCTTAACAATGGCTCATAGTTTACCTTTAGGAGGTCATCTTGGTGTTAACAAGACTGTTGATAAGATCATGAAACACTTCTTTTGGCCTGGGCTTCGGAAAGACGTTTCCAACTTTTGCAAAACCTGTCACACTTGTCAGGTAGTTGGAAAACACCAGTTAGACTCACCTGTAGCTCCATTGCAGCCTATCCCAGCATTTGGGGAGCCATTCTCTAGGGTCATTGTTGATTGCGTTGGTCCATTACCCAAGACTAGATCTGGAAATCAGTATTTGTTGACAATCATGTGTGCATCTACCAGATTCCCCGAAGCCATACCTCTACGTAACATCAAGGCAACTGCAATCTCGAAGGCTTTGATAAAGTTCTTCACGTTGTTTGGTCTTCCCAGGGAAATTCAGTCAGACCAAGGTAGCAATTTCACTTCAGGATTGTTTCAGCAGGTTGTGTATGAACTAGGTGCAAAACAGATTCTTTCTAGTGCCTATCATCCAGAAAGTCAGGGTGCCTTAGAGCGGTTTCATTCCACTCTCAAGACAATGATGAGGACTTATTGTTATGACCATGAGAAAGACTGGGATGAAGGGGTTCATTTGCTGTTGTTTGCAGCTAGAGAAGCAGTGCAGGAGTCTACTGGATTCAGTCCATTTGAGCTAGTGTTTGGTCATGAAGTGAGAGGACCTTTGCTATTATTGAGTGAACAATGGCAAGAGGAAGAGCCGCAAATCAGTCTGTTAGACTATGTTAGCAAGTTTAAGGAAAGATTGCGTGCAGCTTGTGACCTTGCCAAAGAGAACTTGAAATCAAGTCAGGGAAAAATGAAAACTTGGTATGATCATAAGGCTAGAAGCCGTGAGTTTAAACCAGGAGACAAGGTCCTTGTGTTGTTTCCCTTGCAGTCCAATCCATTGCAGGCTAGATTTCATGGTCCATATGAAATTCTGACAAAACTCAATGATCTCAATTACATTGTGAAGACTCCAGATAGGAGAAAACCAAAACAATTGTGTCATATTAACATGCTAAAGCCTTATCATGACAGAAATGCTGGGGTTGCAGCTGTCACTTCAGATTCTCCAATGGTCGAAACGTGTGAAGATGAGGGGGAGTTTCAAGATGATGAACCAAGAATTAAAGCTGAAGTTCTTTCATGTAAATTGTCAAACACTGAAGTGTTGCAAAATCTTGATGTAAAACTCCAGCACTTAGAACCCTCACAGAGAGATCAGTTTGAAAGGTTGATCAAGAAAAATGAGGATTTGTTTCCTGATGTTCCAAAGAGAGTTACTATAGCCTCTCATGATGTAGATGTTGGTGATGCCAAACCAATAAAACAGCATCCATACCGGATGAATCCTGAAAAGAGAAAGATTGCTGAGAAAGAGGTTGAGTACATGTTAAAACATGATATTATCAGACCCTCCAACTCCGATTGGAGTTCACCCTGTGTGCTAGTTCCAAAACCTGATGGAAGTACTAGATTCTGTACAGATTATCGCAAAGTCAATGCTATAACTAGAACTGATGTGTTTCCAATACCTAGGATTGATGATTGTATTGATAGTATAGGGCAAGCAAAGTTTCTGACCAAGATTGATTTATTGAAGGGTTATTGGTGTGTGCCTTTAACTGAGAGGGCCAAGAGCATCTCTGCTTTTGCCACACCATCTGGATTGTACCAGTATGAAGTCCTACCCTTTGGCATGAAAAATGCCCCAGCCACGTTCCAAAGGATGATACAGTCTACAATCGCCGGATTGCCACACACGGGTGCGTACATCGATGACCTGATCACATGGAGTGACTCCTGGGAAGAACATCTAAAAGATGTAGAGACGTTGTTCCAGCGCCTGACACAGGCTAACCTGACTGTTAACCTGAACAAGAGTGACTTTGGTTGTGCTACTGTCATCTATCTTGGCTACGTCATAGGCCAGGGTAAGGTGGCACCCATAAATGCTAAAGTCCAAGCCATCATGGACTTTCCCGTTCCTGACAACAAAAAAGCTTTGCGCCGCTTCCTTGGAATGATCGGGTACTACCGCAAGTTCTGCAAGAACTTTGCTGAGATTGCTCTCAGTCTAACTAACCAACTGAAGAAAGGCGTAAAGTTCACTTGGGATGATGCATGCCAGAGAGCCTTCGATCGCCTGAAGTCTCTGCTGTGTCACTTCCCCGTGCTCAAATCTCCTGACTTCAACAAACCGTTCTCCATCGCGGTCGATGCTAGCGACCAAGCTTGTGGATCTGTGCTCCAACAGAGAAGTGACTCTGATGACATTGAGCATCCCGTGGCATACTTCTCCAGGAAGTTCAATCGCCACCAAAGGAACTATTCCACAATAGAGAAGGAGCTGTTGGCTCTGGTCCTTTCTTTACAACACTTTGAGGTTTATGTTTGTTCAGGACAAAAGCCAATGATTGTGTACACTGACCACAATCCGTTAATGTTTTTGAGTAAGATGAAAAACAAGAATCGGAGATTGTTGAATTGGAGTTTGATTTTACAGGAGTTTGACTTGGAAATTAAGCATGTGAAGGGTACAGACAATGTAATTGCTGATTGCTTATCCCGTGTTTGAATGTATATATCATGTGTTTGAATATTGTATGATATGTATATATAGACAAGTGTTCACTTAACCATTTTGTACTGAAAAGAAAAATTTTGCCTCTATGAGTCAAAATTTTTCCCTTTTGGAATGGAGGTGTAATGTGAATATAGGCCACTAGATGGCAGTATTTACCTTTTTTTTGTTAAGCTCAGACTGGAGTCAGGTTTAGACATGTCCTGAACATGTCTGGGGCAAGTCTCAGAAAGTTAAAAAAAAGAGGTCTAAATGTGGGTGGGGCCTGAAAGAGAGTATATAAGGAAAAGAATTGAGACAGTAAAGTAGTAGGAGAAATTGCAAGAAGATGACCAGACCTGCCATTCTGTTCAAGACCTGTGACGTTTCTTTTGTGGATTTCTTTGCCTGTGTTTGAGCATTTTCTTCATCCAGGACATCACCAAGCCACCCCACTAAAAAGGGACTGTAATTATTTCTGTTTTTTCTTATTTATCAATCTTGGTCTTTAGTTGTAGGTTGTTATTAGTCTTTGTCTTTGTTAAAAATTAAATGTGTTTTAGTTGTTAAAACTGTGTTTGTCATCCCTTGCTGTTGCTGTTGTGTTATAAATGTAATAACAAATTGGGGCCATAACAGTAGTCACACCAAATATTGGGTTGATTTAGTTTTTAATGGTTTACAGCTCTGTATTGTACAGTATTCAGTTATCAGAAATCTTTAAATTCATTACATTTACAAACATATTTGCCCAGCGAAATTGTTTTGAATGTGCGTAAGACTTTTGCACAGTACTGCAGCTAATGCTTATGGTTACCTGAGGGTCCAACTAAACAAGGCTTACCTGGTATTATTTTAGTATAGAGTACCAGGTCTACATCAGTTCTATCCCGAGTGCCTTTCACTTGGACAGTAATGTAGGGCTCCTCGTAGCCCTACTCAGGACCTTCATACTGTGTGTCACATTATGTTTAATGGCGGTCCTGGGCGGGGACCGGCTCCTTGTTCAGATATTTAACGGAAATGTTTTCTCTGGAATTAAATCAAGCTGCATAGGACAGCCATGAACGACTATGACTTGCCATAACCTTGCGACTATAATCATTACATCCACTCTGGCTTCACCTGCATATTTTACTATCTGAAATCTTACTGGTTGCTCAGTCGGGACATGCTACGTGTTGCAGTGATTACATTTTACTGCTGCGTCCGATGACCATACCTTTCATGGCAGATTAATGCCTGGGAACTTTATTGGCATCAAGTACTGTAGCGAATCAGTGATTTCCTGAATGCTGCTCTTTTTTTATGGAGACTTTGGTCTTTACAGTCGTCACAGTTTTCCATAGTGTCACAATGAATCCTTCCTTTACATTCATTTGATCACTTATCTTTATCTCCTGTCAAGAACTGCTTGAGCGCCAGTGCTAATTTTTGTCATTTTCTGTCAATCAGCCTCCAGTTTAGGCCTTGCCAGTTTTGCAGGCTCTTTAACCAGTCATTGATTTGACCACAGAAGAAGAAATGCACATAAAAAATTAGCTGAGATAAGAGGCCTTCCTGGCTTTCAGTTTTAGGTCCCTGCTATAGACAGTGTCTGCCAGCTCATCCCGTACGAACAATTTGTGTTTGTCCATTACTGACTGTTTGTTTCTCTGTGTCTGGCAGCCCCAGACCGGCTGTATGAGGTGAGGGTGTGGGCCTACAGCAAGCAAACAGAGGGCTATGCTGCTGTGTGGAAGGGCAGGACGGAGAGGGCTCCCATCACAGGAGGTAAGTGTTTGTCCCTCTCAGGACAGTGGATCTGCAGTCCCAGTGTGGTTACACTTCCAGCTGAAACCAGCGTGAGCTGAGCTTACCAACAGGAATTCATTACAGTTGATGAGTTATGAACCACAAAAAAATCCAAAATGGCTGCATTGTAAGGGCTCTTGTCTCAGTCTTTCCACAGCACTCCTTTATCCCCAACCACAATTACTCTCTTATATTTTTGTCTCAATTCTGGGTGGGGACATTTGATGGCCTTATTCAGATTCAGATTCACATGAATTCATTGTCATTGTTAAAGAATAACAACGAGATTATGTTTGGAGAGAAAGTGCTCCGGGCTGCTGCAACGTGCGTCGCGCTGCCAACTCCACTTTCTTCTTCAAAAATTAAAGGTTGCAGTTAACACAGAAGAGAAACATATTGATGACATCAGACATAATTATACGCATCAGGTTTATAACACGACATGCTGCAGTACGACACGGATAGCCGAATTCTATTCAATTTCAGGTGGAACAAGCAATTTCAATTGATCCGCTATCCATTTTGTAAATTTTTTACTTCACGCTTCAGGGCCACCAGTTCTCCCATCAGTTTTACCATCCTCTCATCCTGTCTCTTGTCCAAGTTCAGTCAAACGCACAAACTCCCCACACTGACAGCATCCATCTTTCTGTAAACGTCTGCAGATGATCCCACAGCCTTTTTGAGCAACTCACCATTCTCTGATACTCCACTGAAGCGCTCCATAATAATTTCGGTGCTGGGCAGCGCGTTGGGAATTTCCACGCTCCCAGCTCGCGGTAGATCAGAGCAACTCCCATGCCAATTAGGAGAAATCCAAAAAGATAAACATCCACCACGTCTTCAAGGGATAGTGCCGCCAAACAAAGAACTTGCCATGTCGACCACGCGTCCCGAACGTAGCCAGCAGCAAAAGTCCCTTCTGGGCAGCGCGGCTCGCCAGGTGCTCCGCTTCTTGGTGAAAAAATTTTGTCAATCGCATTCAGGGACCAGCTAATTAATTCCGTCTTTACTTGAAGAGCCTCAGAAGCAGACGGAGGGTCCAAAAAAAGGAAAAATAGAAGAGGTAACAGGACAAAACAAGAAGACACAGGCAGGAGCAGCGATAGAGTGTGACTGCTCTCCTCAGAAGTGGGAAGAAGAGGGCTATTGTTACGTTATTGTGGCTACCATTGTGTATGGTCAGATGCCTTCCAAGTAGGCAGCCATTTTGTGTTTTTTCACAAACCTGCTCTATTATGGCTTCCCCACGCATGTGACTTTCCTGGGTTACTCACTTGGCTTCCTTCAATTCAACCCAAAGTGGTGCATTTCCTATTTGCCTCAGCACTGGGCTACCCTTCAGTCCTCTTTAAGATGGGCCTCTGCTGCAGAGGTGGGCAACAGGGGCCGTATCTGTCCTTGGGTTACACAACAATTTCCGGCCTTTAATTAGTTAATTACTTTAATTAGCTAAAGCATTTATGAAATCCAATGTTTCTGCTGGATCTCTTTAAATTCTCACAGTCGACCCACAAACACTGCACTTGTCTCCTTGCATAAAACGCATTCCTCTTTGATCTACTGTGTGAGAAAATCCATTTTTCTGTATACAACCAATTCACTCAATTAGTCAATGTAATTAGAAGAAATAAAAGTCTTCATGCACACTGGCACTCCAGGACCGGAATTGCCCACTCCTGTTATTGAAAATCCAAAATGGCTTCTGTAAGTGAGCCGTTTCTCTCAGTCCCCCAGGGCTTCCTGCCGCCCATGCCTCCCAGCATGGTGCAAGCCTCGGCTAACAGCTCCACGTCCATCTGGCTGCGCTGGGAGAAGCCTCGCTCCAGCAGCGTACGCATCATCAAGTATACTGTGCGCTGCAGCCCCGCCGGGCTCCGCAACGCCTCGCTGGTGTCCTACTACTCCAGGTTAGTGCAGTAACTCCCACTGCTAATGCTGCTAACATACACTCTTTACAACATATACCTTTATTCATACTGCTAATGTCACTAAACGCCTCGTTGATGTCCTACTACACCAGGTTAGTGCAGTAATTCCCACTGCTAATGCTGCTAACATACACTCTTTATAACATAGACCTTTTTTCATATTGCTAATGCTACTAAACGCCTCGCTGGTGTCCTAGCATCCAGGTTAGTGCAGTAACTCTCACTGCAAATGCCGCTAAATGCCTCGTTGGAGTCCTACTGCATCAGGTTAGTAATACAGTAACTCCCGCCGCTAATGCCGCTAACAAATACTCGTTACAACATATACCTTTCTTAATCTTGCTAATGCTGCTAAATGCCTTGTTGATGTCCTACTACACCAGGTCAGTAAAGCAACTGCCACTGCTAATGCCGCTAACAAATACTCTTTACAACATAGACCTTTATTCATATTGCTAATGCTGCTAAACGCCTCGCTAATGTCCTACTACACAAGGTTAGCGCAGTAACTCCCACCACTATTGCCACTATTATACACTCTTTACAACGTATACCTTCATTCATACTGCTAATTCTGCTAAACGCCTCGCTTTTGTCCAACTGCACCAGGTGAGTGCAGTAACTCCCACTGCTAATGCCACGCGTTACACTTCACTCTTGACACCTGTCAATTTTTGTTGCCATGGCAGCAGTATTGGCTGAATAATGTGCAAACTCGTGCTGAAACAACCTCTTCCTTGTGGATGCTGGCCAGGCTGCAATTTTTGACAGATTACTTTCATATTTGGTAGGTGCATGTGTTACACTTTACTTATGACACTTATCGATCTTTGTTGCCATGGCTAAATTATTGACCTAATAGTATGCACATTAGTGGTAAAACACAGTGGATGCAGTACAAGCTGCAATTTTGACCGATTACTATTATTTGATCGATTATTCTAATATATTAATATATATTAATCAATGCTAATTTTATTGTAGACATCTATATGAGCACTTCATGGAATAGATTGAATCTAACAAAGACAGAACTAACAAATATGCCAGCAATGCAGTTGTTTACAGATACTCATGGAGTTAGGTTCATTCATATTGATTTCCACACACACACACACACACACACACACACGTGCGCGCGCCCACACACACACACACACACACACACACAATCTGAGCTCAGAATACATACACACACACACACATACCTCAGTGCACTTTCCTCTCACACATTCATTCACATTGGAAACGATCCAAGGCTCTAATTTTCTAAAGACCTGCTTTGATAACATACGCAGACAATGGTCTGTTTCAATCGCATTCAATTGGTAACTTGTTACAAATGTTCAAACCACACACGGAACGCCTGGTATCCCTGTTATGGATGAGGACATCCTTGCATTGCTACACACGTATCTCCCACCGTCCGCGCACGGTATACCCACCGTGTGTCACCGCCACCCGCCAACACCACTATTTGCGGCCAGACCCACAATGATTCCCAGAACCATAATGTCAACTTTCAACAAATTGCCCAGTCTCAGTCAGTCATGTCATCATTTGTCCCAGAAGAGTAACAACAACAACCCCCCTTTACTGTTCATCAGTCCCATAATTGGCAATATTAATTCCTCTGTCTCACACTGCAACTAAGCCGAATTCAGTAAAAATTCCGTCACTCACCCGCACCTCCACTCATTGTTTGGAGAACCCCCCGTTTCTGACCTCCTACACACCCCAAAAGGGCCTTCTCAAGCGCCCTGGGCTGAGGTCTTTCCACAACGTCCCCTGGACGACCGTGGGCACGGTTTTCAGTCGGCACCGATTCTTCAGGGAGGGCAGGTGAGATATTGGAATTCCGGAAACGAGCCCCCAATGTTGAAGATTTTATATTTACCTTCTCAAAAAGAACTCAAACGGAGGCAGAGGAAATAATAATCCAGTTTACTATTTTGCAGCAAAATAGTGATTCCTGTTACAAGCAAGAAATATATTTAATAAATCCTCATCAAATATTACCTTGATCCTGTGAAGATTTTTTGAGCCACAGGCTCATGGGAGTAGGTCAAAATTTTGTGCTTTCTAACTGGCGTCATTTTTTTCGAACATTTTTGAGCCCTCATAACTTCATTTGGACTAAAGATGGCTAAATGAAATTTTCAAAGCTGAAAGACATATAGGAGCCCTGTTATACGCTGCAATAATATCAATTACATGCCAATTCTAGGTGTCACAATCCTAAGCCAAAATTTGTATGGTCTTCAACAAGATTTGTTCTGAAACCGAATTTAAGCTTCAATATCACGGGAAGTGTGGAAGTGTTAATAGCAACACTGCACCAATTTAATAACGATGATATACAAATAAGTACTGGAACCCTGGATGTGTCACGTGTTTTCTGGTAATTCACCAGAGAACTTGAAAAATGTGTGTTAGGAAAACTTCACGGGGTCATATCACCGTGTGGGACAGGCTCATCCTCTAGCCATGAATACTTTTGTGTCAAAAAAATTCACACTTGCCAATGTAGAGGAGCTGCAGCCAGTGCTGCTACAAGATTTTAGTGAACTGTGAGAATAAAGTAAAAAACTATCAACTTAGAGGTACTTACTAGTGTATCGGAAAACTAATGCTAAAGCCAGTAGTTTTACTGAACGATTGAAGCCGAAACTGTGGAATCATTTTAATACTGATTCACTTGCTTTATTATTAATTGTTTATCCTTGCTTGCTCTGGCTCAATTTTTCTTAGGCTTTAGTACTGTACTCTTACCTGTTTCTGATGAGCCTAGGCCTTTATAACTGCAGTTTTCCATAAATCTGAACAATGTGTAATTGCTTATACAAAACCCAAAACCAGTGAAGTTGGCACGTTGTGTAAATCGTAAATAAAAACAGAATACAATGATTTGCAAATCCTTTTTAACCTATATTCAATTGAATACACTGCAAAGACAAGTTACTTAATGTTCGAACAGGTAAACTTTGTAATTTTTTGCAAATATTAGCTCATTTGGAATTTGATGCCTGCAACATGTTTCCAAAAAGCTGGCACAAGTGGCGAAAAAGACTGAGAGAGTTGAGGAATGCTCATTAAACACTTATTTGGAACATCCCACAGGTGAACGGGCTAATTGGGAACAGGTGGGTGCCATGATTAGGTATAAAAGTAGCTTCCCTGAAATGCTCAGTCATTCACAAACAAGGATGGGGCGAGGGTCACCACTTAGTGAACAAATGCGTGAGCTGATTGTCAAACGGTTTAAGAACAACATTCCTCAACGCGCTATTGCAGGAAATTTAGGGATTTCATGATCTACGGTCCGTAATATTGTCAAAAGATTCAGAGAATCTGGAGAAATCACTGGACGTAAGCGACAAGGCTGAAAACCAACATCGAATGCCCGTGACCTTTGATCCCTCAGGCGTCCCTGCATCAAAAACCGACATCAGTGTGTAAAGGACATCACCACATGGGCTCAGGAACACTACAGAAAACCACTGTCAGTAACTACAGTTCGTCGCAACATCTGCAAGTGCAAGTTAAAACTCTACAATGCAAAGCGAAAGCCATTCATCAACAGCACCCAGAAACGCCGCCGGTTTCACTGGGCCCAAGCTCATCTAAAATGGACTGATGCAAAGTGGAAAAGTGTTCTGTGGTCTGACGAGTCCACATTTCAAATTGTTTTTGGAAACTGTGGACGTCGTGTCCTCCGGACCAAAGAGGAATAGAACCATCCGGACTGTTATAGGCGCAAAGTTCAAAAGCCAGCTGATGGTTTGGGGGTGTATTAGTGCCCAAGGCATGGGCAACTTACACATATGTGAAGGCACCATTAATGCTGAAAGGTAGATACAGGTTTTGGAGCAACATATGTTGCCATCCAAGCAACGTCTTTTTCATGGACGCCCCTGCTTATTTCAGCAAGACTATGCCAAGCCACATTCTGCTCGTGTTACAACAGCATGGCTCCGTATTAAAAGAGTGCGGGTACTAGACTGGCCTGCCTGTAGTCCTGACCTGTCTCCCATTGAAAATGTGTGGCGCATCATGAAGCGTAAAATACGTCAAAGACCCCGGACTGTTGAACAACTTAAGCTGTACATCGAGCAAAAATGGGAAAGAGTTCCACCTGAAAAGCTTCCAAAATTGGTCTCCTCACGTTTACTGAGTGTCGGTAAAAGGAAAGGCGATGTAACACAGTGGTAAAAAGGCCCCTGTGCCAACTTTTTTGCAATGTGTTGCTGCCTTTAAATTCTAAGTTAATGATTATTTGCAAAAAAAATTAAGTTTCTCAGTTTGAACATTAAACATCTTGTCTTTGCAGTGTATTTAATTGAATATAAGTTGAAAAGGATTTGCAAATCACTGTATTCTGTTTTTATCTACGATTTACATAACGTGCCAACTTCACTGGTTTTGGGTTTTGTAGTTTATCTGGAGACCTGCAGGACCCTAACAAGGTCAGGATGTTCTCTTTCTCTTCCAAGTCTCTCAGGAAAAAGAGAACAAGGGGAGCCTGGGATGCCAAAAAGATAAGATGTATGTGTGTGAAAGGAACGGTCTTCAACTCCAAATGCAGTTCAGCATAGGCAGGGAGTTTATTGGGATTAGCACAGCTCATGGTTAAATAGAAACCGATCGATAGCCAGGCAAACAGGGTAATGCAGAATAGTCAGAATGAGAGTCAGGGGACAAGCAGAAATAGTTTGATAATCAGGAAATCAATCCGCAGGAAGACAGTAAGAAAAGGGGTAGATCTAAGGGAATGGAAGGGGAAGGAAATGGGAATAGGATGGGATAAGGGAGAAACACAGGAGAATCTAAACAGATGGGTACAAAATGGGAATAAGGGAGAACGAAGTACTAATCAATCAACCAGCAATCAAACAACGTAATACAAACAATCAATAACAAGACTTACAGGAGAATACACAAGAAACAAGCAATCAACAATCGAAACTAGAAAACGCAGAAACGAGACCTAACCAAAGCGAGCTATGGGAAGAAACGAGTCGACAAGAAGCTGAGGAAAAAGTGGGCGTTTTAAACACAAACTAATTAAGTGTAATCCCAGCTAAACACAGGACAGCTGTAGAGAGAGGTGGAGCTAGAAAAGCGAGGACGGTGATAGGAGAGAGAGGGGAAACAGGTGGAGTTCTAACTCTGATCTAACTAAACACCCGTGCCTCACTAAACTACTCTCAGGTGTGGATAGTCAATGAGAACAGCAAGAGAGAAGGAAGAGGAATTACCTCACCGAAATACAGGGAAGAGAGTGTGATGAAAAAGACATCACGAGACTGAAACGAGAGGAAGACACTGAAGACTAAAGACAGCGAAATCTTGCAGAAACATACATACTCTAAAAGAATAAATATGATAAATAAATAGCAACTAAAAGTACTAAAACATACTAAAAAAAAACATACAAATCAGCGATTCTCAACAGTGTGTACTTCGGGGCCAGCTTTACGTGGGCTGCGTGCGTCTGCAACATTCCCGTTGATACCATGATGCGTAAAACAGCTCGGGAGAAGGATGTCAAGATGTACTCTTACTTATACAGCAGCAAAAAATAATTTTATTTATTCTTGTTCTTGCCTGCAATGAGAGTTAAGTTATTAGAATAATCTTCTGATTCTGAGGGGGTATCAGGTGGAAGCGCTTGTAGATTTTGTATGGGATGTCGCAAAATATTTTGAATAACCAAGAAATGACCAAAGAAA